>OZ018376.1:96349989-97560765 GCA_963969555.1 Polydrusus pterygomalis | reverse complement strand
ACCGTTGTGTAGTGATAAAATTACGGTAATTTAGCCAATAGGAAATAGGAGTTTTATTACATCATTATTACTCTAAATACTCACAGTAATAATTATCAAGTTCTATTGGGGTGTAGTCTGGCTTTATATACTATATTAGTTTCGACTGGCAGTTCTAACGAAACTTGACATTATTCATAATAATATTTGCTTGCTACGGTTAATAATAATACTTACAACTAAAAATCAGTACTGTAGTTATCAAAAATTTAACTAGCTTCTAGTGTAATATTGTTTTTGTCGTTTAACATTGCAAATATCTAATCTAATAATATGCAGCATGGTTTCTGATATGGTAAAATTCGTCCATAGATTATGAAGTCCAATACTAATGATGGGTTGTGCGAAATAAGAATCTTCTATTGCTTTATCTGACATTCAAAGTTTAAAAAAACTTAAAAACAAAGTAATTGTAATAGGTACTAACTGGTGCGATCAATAAAATTGACATTCAGACGGGATAGCTGGAAGACTCCGAACAACGATGTGACCTGCGCAACAAATACAGTAAAACTAATACTACGGCGCGCGGCGATTGCCGATCGCTACGAACCCCCCACCAACGTCTTGTGGATTATAAATTTTAACGGATACAACTCGTTTTTGGGGACGCTGTTCTGCTTTTTTAATTGTAGAGAAAGCGCTTTATTGGGAACAAAATGCGTCGCATTGAGAAGATACAATTTATTTCTTTACAAAATTGCTGTATTAAAAGTAGTTCATTATTCGATAAAATATGGGCTGCTAATGGAACTGATTACTACCAATAAAAACACTGTTTTAGCAAATCTAAAATTGATATAACATTAAAGCGGGTTTGATAGACTAGCAATTTATTTAATATGGGTTAATACAAAATAAACTATTAATCCAAATTATGTCTTAGCAAACCTGTTGCATTAGATCATTTTCCTCAGTGTAGATTATTTCATTTCCCATATTACTCCAATACAAAAGTAATGAAATACACGGAACAAACTAGTATTAATCTGGGACAAGTGGGTAAAGGAAGAGTTTTAGGTCCCTTTCATCATACTAAAAATCCAATAAAATACACGTGACCAAAAGGTTTCAAATTTGGTCAGCCATCTTGAAATCGGTATGTATCTTGTAAATCACCCTACCCTGTATCATCAAAAGTAACTAAAATTATAAGGAATGAAAAATTTAAGAGTATAAAAAAGCACATAATATTTCCTAAACAAAAAAAATAAGTGGCATCAGAGTCACTGAAAGCGAAAATTATGAAGACAGAAAAATAATAAATAATTGAAGTTTAAAAACTTTATATTTACATGAATTTAAAATAGGTAATAAAAAATATAATATAGTTAATAATATGTAGAATTTATTTCCAATTTTTCATCAATATTCGGTTTCTAAAAGTACTTATATTTGGATATACCTACCATCCATTTTTTTCGTTATCTGAAACTACAGAAAACGAAAAATTAAAAGATTCGTAAATCACACATAGATAAGCAAACAATAACCACGAAAGTGGCAAATTTATGGCCTCGCGCATGTAAACAAAGCTACATACGATTAGACATGCGCACTGCAACATTATCATTTGAATGGAAACATAGACATGTCCGAGCTTTAAAATTTGCCCCAAATTCTTGCCAAAGAATTGGAATTTTTTTTATCACTCAGAGAGAACATTATTTTTAAGGGTTTGTTTCTGAAATTTGTTTAAAAATGATTCGTCGTCGTGGTTTTAGTACAAAAAGGAAGAGAACAAGTCAATTAAACTATATAACTTATTAAAACTAAGCAAAACCAGCAAAATAACCAATCTTCGATGTTGTCGCGTATCTAACCGCAAGTCAAATACCGTGTGAGCCAAAATTATTTGCATCAAAGAGGGCCTTGCATCTAAGGGCGTAATGCTTAGCCGTAGAGCTTAATACCTGTTAGGTGTCAGTAACTACCTGAATTAACAATCAATCAGTTATTCCGTCATCTTTGATAGTCGTTACAAGTAATTTGATTCATCGCTAATTTTTCCAATTTCTTGAACAATTCAGACAATGGGCTTTACGGAACAGCACAAAACATTCATGGTTGAAGCGTATTTTCAAAACGGGGTTAGAGTAAATGGTGAGTGCAATACAATCCGGTTTTGTGCATGGACGATTTTCACGAACATTTTCCTAACGTTGCTTTTATTGCTGGGGATTTTTATCATTGCCTGAAAAGAACCGTAGCTGTGTTTAATGAAACAGGTTCTATACAACACAAAAAACGAGCAGGAAGACCATCTGTAAGAACAGAAGAACTTGTTGCTAACGTTCGTGAAATAATGAAAAATACGCCAACAAATTGTATAAGACGCCCGTCCCAAGAAGTGGGAAGATCTTATGGAACCCTAAAAAAATCGGTGTCTGGTTAGCTGTTTCCTGAAAAAGAATTGTTGGTCCTATTTTCTTCCATGACACAGTTACAGCACAGCGGTATAAAGACAATATTTTGAATCCATTTGTGGAGCAATTACTTGACGACGAACTACATTTTGGATATTTTCAACAGGACGGTGCAACGTGCAACCGCCCATACAGCCGCGGAAACTATTAACTACTTACGCAATTTTTTCGACAACAGATTGATCAGATTTCGATCAGACATTAAATTCCCACCTACCTCACCTTATTTAACGGTTATGGATTACTTCGTTTTTCCTCATTTAAAGAACACTATTTTTAAAACACCAGTTGCAAATTTAGAACAATTACAAGAAAGGATTATCCAAGAATGTGGTAACATTTCTGCAGAGATGCTGGTCAACACTTTCGAAAATATGAAGAGACGTGTGAATTTATGCTTGGAGCATGGCGGTGGCCAATTTCAGCAATTTATGTAATTATTTTTCTTTTTCTTTCTGTATATTCTTACTTTGTTAATTTTGTAAACAACAAAAATAAATTTGTTTTTGTCTACTTATTTTATTACTCATTAGTTTGGCACATCATGTCATAATATGAATTTGACAAAATTTTAACACATTTGGTTAGATATATCGTCCCCATATCATTGTGATCTAAATCAAGCCCTACGTTTTTTAATCCAAGCCCACTTTGATGCAAATAATTTTTGCTCGCACGGTATTAGTTGGTATATAACTTGTATTGTTTTTTAAAATTTGGCAAAAACTGGGGTACGTGTAAAAAATTTTCAAGCACAATTTCTTGTTCAAAAATGCCCTGCCAGTTGAAAATAAATAGACTTTAGGTTAATTGTACCCATACCACTTAAGGATTCGACTTCGTGTAACACTGTAACAAATATAATTTTATTTTAAACTCGACCAGCCCTAACGGTGCACGTACAATAAAAATTAGCCAAAATTAAATCTTGCCAAGGTCCGTTTAGAATTGTCATTCAAAAATACAACAAGTTCAATTAGTTTCAAAATAAACGATTTCGAATAAACAAACAAAAAACAAAACAGGAACAAATTTTGTTTTTAACTTAACACATCTCATGGCTTAATCAATTTTCTGTTACATTAAGCGAAAAAGGATAGCTTTTTTATGTTTACGAGAAAGTATGTTTATTTTGGCATCAAGGTGACAAAATGTAATATTTTTACACTACGTTGCTTTAAATTTTAATTTATTAAATTTTTAATACAGGTGCAAAAACTAATATAAAAACAAAGGTTATATGGTTATGGCATTTTCACACCGCCAGTGGCGTAACTATGATGTGGCAGTGCAGTGTAAAGAACAGGGACCCCGCGGGGCTGAGGGAGCTAGTGGCGGAAGACTTTGAGTTCTTCTTTTGTTTCTACACTTTTAACTCCACTTGAAGCATGTACTATTTCGTCAAATTCAATAGGTCATTCTTATATGTATAAAAAAACTATTAATTTTTAATTTAAAGAAGTAGTCCATGCTTAAAGTGGAGTTAAATTATGGGAAAGAAAGAAAAAACTGAAAGTCCTCCTCCACAAAATTTAATAGAATAAAAAATTACACTGGCCGACAAGATTTTTGTAACACAGGTCAGCTCTTCATTTTTAAAATGGAAATACCCTTCTAATAATAGAAAAAATATTCGGAAAGCCCCAATACATACCATTTTCAATAGCTTAATAAGACCATTCTACATTAGCAGGTGGTCAATTTAATTAGGGGACGGTTAAAATGGATTCATTTTATAACAGAAAAATTCCCTGAACTGTAGGAATTTTAGTAGGACTTTAGGGAGGATTTATAAAATATTGCTGTTTTCTTTGTTTGTGGGACAGTCGTGCAGTAGATCAGCATTATGTAATAAAAGATTGGCCACAAAGAAGTGAATTTCAGCCGGGATCTCAAAATGTTAAGTTTGCACCTCTTGTAGACCCCAAAAAAGTCCTTCTGCCTCCTCTTCACATTAAACTTGGGCTGATGAAAAACTTTGTTAAAGCTATGAATAAAGGCGGTGATGGATTCAAATACCTAAGACAAGTCTTTCCCCAGTTAAGTGATGCCAAATTAAAGGAAGGCATTTTAATTGGGCCACAAATCAGAAAATTGCTGGACGATGTCAACTTTACAGCGAAGCTTACCAGGCAGGAACTCAGAGCATGGAACTCATTTGTTAGTACAGTAAGGGGATTTTTGGGCAACAATATGGATGCACACTATCAACAGTTAGTTGATGAACTTTTAGATTCCTACAAATCGCTTGGTGCCCGAATGTCATTAAAAATTCACTTCCTCCATTCCCATCTGTCATTTTTTCCTGAAAATTTGGGAGCTGTCAGTGACGAGCAGGGTAAAAGGTTCCACCACAGGATATCAGGACAATGGAAATTCGCTATCAAGGACGATGGTATCCAGCCATGATGGGTGATTACTGTTGGTTTTTGAAAAGAGAAGATATGACCCCTCATAAAAGGAAAAAATTCAATTTAATTAGTGTGTTTAGTTAATATTTGTAATGTTTGAGTTTTTCTTAGATGTAAGGTATGTTTAGTAGGTGTAAAAATTTAAATATAGTCGATATACACAGTTAGAAAATTCTTAAATAATTTTTTCAATAGATATTAAATATTGTAACATTAAACGTGGTACTATAAATGTAACAAGGAAACGTTACGTGTTACAACTTTCTTTTTCTCATTTTCGTATAGGATCGGATAGGTCCATTCTACCACAAGATGCTATTTAGCTTTGTGTTACAACAAAAAAAAAAAATTGTCGGCCAGTGTTATTCAAGGATCTCTATATGTTTCGAACGTAGAAACGTTCATCATCAGGAGAAAGAAAAATTAATTTTATTAATATGCTGATGGTGTTAGCAAAAGATAAAATTAGAACCTTAATGGAACTTTTATGGACTTAAAAAATTAAAGTGTAGAAGAGACATGATATGAAGAAAAATGATAAAGGTTAAACCATACTGAGTATGTGAAAAAGTTATTAATGGGGGTCTAAGCCAATCAAATAAACTGGGGAAGAAGAGAAAAAACCCTTTCTAAGAAGGTGTCGAAGATTATATAAAACTTTTAAAAAACTTTCCAAACTTATGTCTGTATGACATTATGAGGATGAAATTGAAGGAATCACAATCTGTAAAAAATAGAAATTGAAATTAAAATCAAAGAGTGAAGGAGTACAAAAGTTTTTGAAATACTTTAGAAATATTTTTTAAATAAAAAACGGTAAATGCTAACAAGAGTACGTTCTAAACAGAGTTTTTGGGGTACTGACGATTAAACCTCAGTAACCCCGCGAGAGGTTAATTTAAAACCAAGAAAACCAATTAAAAAGTTGTACATTTTTAAAAATAAAAGTACAACAGTATGTATATTTCTAAAGCATTTCAAAAAATTTTGTACTCCTTCACTCTTTGATTTTAATTTCAATTTTTATTTTTTACAGATTGTGATTCCTTCAATTTCATCCTCATAATGTCATACAGACATATGTTTGGAAAGTTTATTAAAAGTTTTAAATAATCTTCGACACCTTCTTAGAAAGGGTTTTTTCTTCTTTCCCAGTTTATTTAATTGGCTTAGACCCCCATTAATAATTTTTTCACATACTCAGTATGGTTTAACCTTTATCATTTTTCTTCATATCATGTCTCTTCTACACTTCAATTTTTTAAGTTCATAAAAGCTCCATTAAGGTTCTAATTTTCTCTTTTGCTAACACCATCAGCATAAAATAAATTTTTCTGTCTCCTGATGATGAACTTTTCTACGTTCGAAACATTCTATTAAATTTTGTGGAGGAAGACTTTCAGTTTTTTCTTTTTTTCCCTATTAATTTTTAATTTTTTTCTTGATTGTCATAATATCAAACTAAAATGGCCGCACCACTGTTAAAAGTTCTAGCACTATGCAACTCTCCAACTTACGTGGCGTGGCGGGTGCTGTAATTAATAAATAGAGGACAATGGGCGATTTATTTTGTGTGATTTAGAGAGTGGAATATTGGACGAAATAAATTTTCAAAAAATGTCATTAGTTAGAAAGTGAAAATAGAATGAAAGTAACTTTAAATAACCACTTAAAATTAAATGGCCATTTTCCCAAACCAATATTCTTCTTAACTACGATGTCCATCTTAAGAGCATCATGTCTTTAGTAAATGGTCAATCTATTATGCCATTATGCATATTTCGTGTTTAATTTAGTACGTGCATTTCTTTCTCATCCAAATCGGCTACTTTTCTGATAATAAGGAACGAAGTAGTAGCCGAATCGTGACATTAAAATAATTGTGTTTTGGTAGTACCGTTACTTTTGGAGGACTTCTAATTGATACTAATGAAAACTTAACTCAGTACTTTATCGTGAAAGTATCTACGAAGATTGCACGATTTTTCTTAATAATATGGGAAGTAAATATTGAGACGTCATTATCTACCTGATCCTCCGTTATTTAGGACATTTTGTTTATTATTAGTCTAATAACTAAACATGAAATATCGTGGCGTACAGACATTCAGTATGAATAATTGATGATCAGCTAGGTAATTGAAATATTGTTTTAATCGATTCAGTAGCTTGCATGCATCATTTATTTAAAAATTTAAATCTATGGCGATCGGGAACTAATCTGTGAGTGACTGAGGTTTCATCTTTCTAAGAGGAGTCAGATTGTTTGTTTTCAGGGGACTGTTGTGTTAGAGGAAATCATCTGTTAAGACTAGTGTTTCACAAGACGAAAAATCACGCAGTTTTTAAAAAACTCTCGTATTTTTCAAAATCTCGCCTCGCTAACATCTCACAAGATGTTTTCTCATCTCGTCTCGCAATATGACGTCATAAAAAAAAATCTGCAAAAGCTCATACTGTGCGAGCAAAAAATATTTGCATTAAAGAGGGCTTGGATAAAAAACGTAGGGCTTGGTTTAGATCACAATGATTTGATTTTACACTTACTTTGTTATATTTATTAGTAAATTCGGCCTGTATAAAGTTCCAACGATACTTGGTTTTTAAAATACAGGGTATTAAACATTCTAGCTACAGAGGGTTTTTTTAAAGTGAGCATCTAAACAACTATTATAATATACATTTATTTATATTTGTGGGCCTTTACCTTTGAATATCAACAAGTTTTTTACTTAATTATTATAGTTTATAAAGCAACTTTAACTTACCTTTGGAGCTATAAAGATACTTATTTGGCTGCTTTTCCCCTCTTAAGCAGATCCTGTCTTACACCCCGACACAAAGCAAACTCTACTTTTATAAATTGTACCATTATTCATTATAAATATGGAAATCAAATACAATACAAGGTTATTTGTCTTGTCATGTCTTCAAACGTTATTCGTTATTTCGGAAAATAAAATGTCAATTGTCAAAAGTAATAGTCAAAAACGAAGAAGAAGAAGAGGATACCAGCCCACCTGCGAAGCGAGAGCATCTATCGGCCAACTAGCGAACTAACCAAAAAACCGGGACAGAAAAAGCAAATAGTGAAGAGCTGATGTTGTTAGCATCAGAGAAAATAAAAAATGGGACTAATCCATAATGGAGCTTTCAATATCACGCATGAGGAGTGAAAAAACTTTTTGTAGTCAAACGACAGAAAACGTATCAGCACGCTGAAAGGTCAAGGACCAGTGAAAAGCCACTGTGGGTGGGAAATGAAGAGAAAAATTAGGAAGTATCAAATGAAGGACTTAAGCTGGAGTCCCATGCATACGATTTCCGACGTCCGATATCCGAAAATAATTTGGTTTTCGTACGAAAATGTTTTGCATATCCCATGGACACGACTTTCGGATCCGAATTTCTGTAAACAGTACGTTAAAAAGAAGACGAAGAAGTCTGACATTTAAACATAACCTTCAAAATTCAAACATTAAGCAGTACGTTTATTGGCAGTACAAATGTATTTTCGACGTTGTTTAATCATTATTATGTTAAATATCCAAAAAGCACCGAAACCACAGACCGAAACCAAATAAAAGTCAAATATGTAGTAAATTGAGGTTAAAAAACTTCCGACATCGGACAAAAGTTAAACTAAATTCAACTCGTACGACGCGTCGTAAATTGTTAAAATTATTCGGATAAAATTTGACGCCAAAATTTTCGACCAATGACAGCGCCGACGTATCATCGTATCGTCGGAAATCGTATGCATGGGACTGCGGCTTTAGTAGAAATCATTTTAAGTGTACGTAATAAAAAACATTTTAGTTTGATTCAACTATGTCGGGGAAGTGTGAAATACGTCAAGTAAGAGGGAGAGAGAAAGAAAAAATATGTTTTTTATAAAAGTTGTATAGATGCTTTCTGTAAAAGATAGCAAAAAAGAGGGATGTAATGAATGAAATGTAATAAAATAAGTTAGATTAGCTTATCATTTAGCTTGAAATAAAATGCCGTTGGGGTACCAAGCTAGTTAAAGCCCAGTTACCCCAGCAGGAGTCAAAACTGACACATTTAGTTTAAAAAAATATAGGTTTAAGACACTTTTCAAAGAAAATTTTTTAAAAAAGTTTTGTTCTTCTAGAACATCTTTAGAAGGGGTTCGCTGCAACCAGCACGTGTCTGACCCAGACGGGAAATGAACTTGACCTTGACATTGAGATGGGGGGGGAACAAATGACATGTGTTTTAACGGTCAAATTAAAGTGCCTTTCAGTATGCTAAAAAGTTTCCTATAAATTAATAAAATGGTATCGAGGGAAAGCTCAATTAAGGTTCAAAATTACTCAAACAATCAAAAACATTATTATTATTATTAACATGTTCTTTATTGGTTACCCAATTGGCCTTCGACCGAGGTCCTTCAGCCGCAGTAAAGTTTACATATTATTACTATTTGTTATTGTATAAGTATAAATAATTAAAAAAGAGATCGCTTGTACAAAAAAAAAAACATTAAGTATTATAATAGTGTCTTAAAGTCCAAAAACCGTAGTAAAAGCTATTGCAGTTCCATAATGTTTTCATAGGTTGTTAGGTTTGGAAATCTATATCTGGACTGCCTGTCTTCTCTTTTTCTGCAGTGGGGTTCGATTAACTCGATATTATGTTGTCCCTTGGCAAACTTTGTGTTTAACTGTTTTATTCTTTGTTCAATGGGTTGTATGTGTGTTTTCTGTACAAGAGTTCGTTGCTGGGTTTGTGCAATTGGTTTTGGGGATGCCTCATTTTGGTTATAGCACGCAGAGCTGAAGTTTCTGCGACTGAGATGTTCTTTAGTGTTGAGGGTCTTAGATTAGAAAATATCATATGCCCGTATTCCAAAATGGCTCTGCAGATGCATTTATAAATTTTCAGGGCTGTTCTTGTGTTTATTCCATGATTTTTAAAAGTTAATGATCGGAAGTGTTTGGCTCGACTGATTGTTTTGCTTTTAATTGTTTTTGTATGCTTGTTAAAGCTTTGCTTGCTATGCTTTTTGTAAAAGATAGAAAAAAAGAGGGATGTAATGAATGAAATGTAATAAAATAAGTTAGATTAGCTTATCATTTAGCTTGAAATAAAATGCCGTTGGGGTACCAAGCTAGTTGAAGCCCAGTTACCCCAGCAGGAGTCAAAACTGACACATTTAGTTTAAAAAAATATAGGTTTAAGACACTTTTCAAGAAAATTTTTTAAAAAAGTTTTGTTCTTCTAGAACATCTTTAGAAGGGGTTCGCTGCAACCAGCACGTGTCTGACCCAGACGGGAAATGAACTTGACCTTGAAATTGAGATGGGGGGGAACAAATGACATGTGTTTTAACGGTCAAATTAAAGTGCCTTTCAGTATGCTAAAAAGTTTCCTATAAATTAATAAAATGGTATCGAGGGAAAGCTCAATTAAGGTTCAAAATTACTCAAACAATCAAAAACATTATTATTATTATTAACATGTTCTTTATTGGTTACCCAATTGGTCTTCGACCGAGGTCCTTCAGCCGCAGTAAAGTTTACATATTATTACTATTTGTTATTGTATAAGTATAAATAATTAAAAAAGAGATCGCTTGTACAAAAAAAAACATTAAGTATTATAATAGTATCTTAAAGTCCAAAAACCGTAGTAAAAGCTATTGCAGTTCCATAATGTTTTCATAGGTTGTTAGGTTTGGAAATCTATATCTGGACTGCCTGTCTTCTCTTTTTCTGCAGTGGGGTTCGATTAACTCGATATTATGTTGTCCCTTGGCAAACTTTGTGTTTAACTGTTTTATTCTTTGTTCAATGGGTTGTATGTGTGTTTTTCTGTACAAGAGTTCGTTGCTGGGTTTGTGCAATTGGTTTTGGGGATGCCTCATTTTGGTTATAGCACGCAGAGCTGAAGTTTCTGCGACTGAGATGTTCTTCAGTGTTAAGGGTCTTAGATTAGAAAATATCATATGCCCGTATTCCAAAATGGCTCTGCAGATGCATTTATAAATTTTCAGGGCTGTTCTTGTGTTTATTCCTCGATTTTTAAAAGTTAATGATCGGAAGTGTTTGGCTCGACTGATTGTTTTGCTTTTAATTGTTTTTGTATGCTTGTTAAAGTTTAGTTTGGCATCGATTTCGATACCCAGATATTTTGCTGAAGGTTTCGGCCTGATCGGCTGGTTAAAAAGGGTAATGTGCGGTGAATTTGCTTTGATTGAATGGTGAAACAGAACGAATTGTGATTTGTGAGGATTTGGAACAAGACGCCAGTTCCGGAACCAGGATTTTGTGTCAGTTATTAGGTTTTGTAGGTTGGCTGTGGCTTTTTTGGTTGTTTCTGCGTGGGTTATTAGGGTCGTATCATCAGCGAATAGAAGGGTGTATTGATTTTGGTCCATGTTGGTTCTGGTAAATCGTATCAGTAAATATTGTAAAGCAATGGTGACAGTGGTAAACCCTGGGGAACTCCTTGTTCGGGGGTAAATTCTTCTGATTTGTGATTGTTTATTTCAATCAAAAACAATATTTACAAAATAAAAAAAATTACATTTAGAAAAATGTTGTTTAAAGGGTTAAAGAATATGTGTCCTGAATAGTAGTTTAGCGACCTCTGTTGGTAGGTAAACAATTGATAAAATGTAACTCAGTATTTCGACAAAATAGAAAATAACAATCTCAGAGCCATCTATGAGTAAGAAGCAGTAAATTATAGATAGCTTGTTATGTCGGTAAAATAGTGTTAATAATGTAGAAATGTTAGGTTAGGACCGTTAGGAGTAACGCTGGAAATTAATTAGTCACAGATGGCCCCAAAAATAGATTAAACACTGAAAACAATTAATATTAAGTTAGAATGAAAAATAAAAAGCCGAAACAGGGTAAATAGAATTAGAGAAGGGTCAGTTAAGTTGTGAAAAATTGAGAGAATTGAAAAACCTTGTAGAACTTTGTTGAATTTGGTCATTAAGACAGATAACATTTAGGTTATTTAAGGTTTTATTAATTTCAATAATCTCAAGAAGGTCCAGTTTGTTACCCTTATTGCAAAGATGTAGATATTTAGTGTGAGAGTCTGGTACAAAGTTGTGTTTATTCGAGTGGATGTGTCTGGAAAAGTTAGATTTAATTTTGGAGGGTGAGAGATTCTGATTATAGGCCTTCTCTAATTCCTTACAATATCCTTTGACCCTGGTAGAGAACCTACGACCTGTCTGACCGATATAAACAGCCGAGCAACCCTCCGTAGAACAGGATATGCTGTAAACTCCTGACCTATAACATGGCCTTTCGAATTACCCAGGAATTTCTTTAAAGAATGTTGTGGTTTGAACGCAATGTCAATATAAAACGATTTGAAGATTTTCTTGAGTTTGTACGAAATAGGACCCCAGAATGGCAATGAGAAATATTTTTTTGGGGTTAAGTCTTTATACAAAAGATTTTTGTTTAGGGATTTATTTAAGTGTTTATAATATATTTTGTTGATTAGATTTAGAGGGTAGCCGTTATTGGTACCTATTTGTCTGATTAGATTTAGTTCCGTTTTAAATTCTTTATCTTCAAGAGGGATAGCAAAAAGTCTAGAAAAGAATGAGTGAAAGGAAGCAAATTTTTGATTGTGTTGGTGATTAGAATGATATGGGATAATGGAATCTGTACTAGTTGGTTTGTGGTAGATAGAAAATAAAATTTTATTGTTCTTTCTGGTTAATTTCAGATCTAAGGAAGGGATAGAGTTGTCCACTTCCATTTCCGATGAGAATTTTATGGCAGGATGTATAGAATTTAGAAAAATGGTAAAAGACTGAAGGTCTTCCTTAGTACAGGTAAATATTGCAAAAATATCATCCACGTATCTTCTTATGAAAAGAATATGTTTAAAAATAGGGTGGGTTTTTATTTTGGATTCAATAAAAGACATAAAAATTTCTGCGAGCAGGGGGGATAACGCTGGGCCCATAGCAAGACCTGATATTTGTTTATAAAATCGATTGCTAAATTGAAAGAAGTTTTGTTTGAGAACTAAGTCTACCAAGGTACAAATATTATTGACATGTTCGTGTTCCAAATTTATGTTATCAGTAAGAAGTGTTTTAATTAGTTTTAAACATTTATTTGGGGGTATACTAGGAAATAAGTTAGCAACATCGAAAGATACCAGTAAAGAAGAATCAGGAATATGTATGTTTGTAAGGTCTCTAGCAAGGTCTGAAGAATTTTTGACTGAGAAAGAACTTTTAAATTTAGTTAGGTTAGGTAGAATCTGATTAAGCCAGATACTGAGTTTATAACAGGGAGAGCTACAGTAAGAAACTACAGGGCGAACAGGTATATTTTGCTTGTGAATCTTGGGGAGGCCATAAAGCAAAGGGGTTGAAGGGTTAATAGGTGTGAGTTTAAATTTATTTGTTTTAAAGAGAATCAGAGTGTCATTAGTTTGTTTTAGAGTGGTTTTGAACAGTTGAAAAAATGTATCGAGAGGATTATTGAGAAGTGAAGAAAAGTCATCGGAAGAGAGGAAGTTATCAACCTTATCAATATACTGTGGTCTCTCCAAAATTACCAAGCAGTTGCCCTTATCGGCCTTGGATACAACTAGATTGTTATCAGTAATTTTAGATTTTAAAGATTTAAGGGTTTTATACTCATTGTCATTCCTCGACTGGGGGTTAACATTATAAAATTGATTAAGGGATGTAGTACAAAGGGATCTCAATGTGTCCTTCCTTAGGGATTCATGTGAAGTTGAGATGATGTTTTCACAATCAACAGCAATGACTTCTCTGGTTTCAGGCTGAAAATGAAAATTGTACTTAAGACCCAAATTAAGTAAGCTCACTTCGTGCTCTTCGAACTGAGTACTGCTTAGGTTAAGTGTCCTATCATTGAACCTAAAACCATCGACGTTTGAAATGTTTAAAGTTTCTTTATTTAATTCAAATTTAAAAATAGAATAGTCAAAGCTGATGTTACTGGTAGAGGAATCATTTATATTATTAGCAAAAGTGGAATTAAAAAAATTGTTTCTGTTATTAGAATTGGATTTATAATTAAGAGAAAAGTTAAATGTACGCCTCTGTTGGGTGGTTAAGTTATCTAATTTGTTTTTTAAACGTTGAAATTTGATATTTTTTTGGTCATGAACATAATTTAGTAAGGAAAAGCACAGAGAGTCCTATTGAACTGGGTATAGAATGTGATTTAATTCGTAAAAGAGAAATTTAAGTTTTAAATTTATTAAATTACGTTTAAAGTAAAGTTTTTTAATTTCTTCCCTTAGCCAAACCTTGGTTGCAGACTGAATAGCCTTCCTTTCAGACGAAGAGTTGACATGAGTGCGGAGGAAAATGTATCTTGGCCGCAGGTTTCTTCTAAAATGTTTTTTATCACGTACACTTAAAATGATTTCTACTAAGTCCTTCATTTGATACTTTCTAATTTTTCTCTTCATTTCCCACCCACAGTGGCTTTTTACTGGTCCTTGACCTTTCAGCGTGCTGATATGTTTTCTGTCGTTTGACTACAAAACGTTTTTTCACTCCTCATGCGTGCCATTGAAAGCTCCATTATGGATTAGTCCCATTTTTATTTTCTTTAATGCTAACAACATCAGCTGTTCACTATTTGCTTCATTTTCCTGATGATGAGTGTTTCTACACTCCAAACATGTCGATTCTACCCTAGGTTCGCCTAGTTTTTGAATTAAAAATTGTGGAGAAAGACTTTGTGCGTTTCTTTTTCCTATAATTTTCTGTTTGCAATCGTGGGGCCGGTTCTAAATACAGATTTTCGACCATATGCTGCCTATGCGGCGATCATCATCTTAAATTTATGGGATACTTTCGTTTTTGTTAAATAAATCCGCTCATTTTCAACTTTTGACTAAACATGATTTGTAGAAAATGTAATTGTCTAGGACTTTCATTTCATCAGTTTTTTGTTTTTTCTTCGTTTTTTATAAACCTAAAAAAAAATTAAATTATTTTAGTTTATCTAGTTTATTTTAGATTATAGCTCATTTATGAACATACACAATCTTGTGAAAACTAAAATTCTAGAGAATTTTGTTCCTAACCGCTTTTTTTCCATGATTAATATTTTAGGTTCCATGCCTGCGGCAAAGGAAAATAGGGGTGTAAAAAAATATTTCACAAATTTTATTATGTAGTTCTAAAATGTATGTATTTACATTTTTTTTCTTTTTGACGATGGTCCTGCCAAGTTGGCATTAGCGGTTTTATCTTCTGAGGCGGTAATGCACGTAAAAGTGGAGTGTAATTCAAAAAATGTTGTTTTTAAATAGGATAAAAGAAGAAAGACATTGAAAATGCACAAAATGAACGAATTCGGACTCTTACCTGAACTGATAATAGTATATTATATATAATATAAGCCATGGTGGCAGAGATGGCCCACTTTTTTCTTTTGTGGTTCTATCGATGCGCCATATGTACTGTAACTAATGTTTTATTATAAAGATTTAAAAATGTTCCATTTCAAAAAATAATCGTCAATGAACGCATTTAAAATAATGGATAGGCGAGGCAAAACCTTGCGCAACTCTGCACTTCCCTTGAGTCCAAATGGAGAGCTTGTGCGTTTGTAAAAGAAAAAATATAGATTGATTGTTAAAATTTAACTTAAAATTAAACTTAATTAGATAAAAACGTTACCCCTATCAATATGAGGTCAAAATCAAAGTTAAATCATTTAGTTTAAGAAAAATTATAAAAACGATAAAAGAAAGGTATTTTATTAACATATAGGCAACTAAATTCTTTATAGTTCTAGTTTGTTGAACTATCCTTAATATAATAAAATTGTTAACCTTAGAAAATACCTATATACCTTGTTCCACTGATATTTTATTTTTATAACTTTTTTAAAATTTGCATTTTGCTTGTCATATATCAATCGTTTTTGTTCTATTGTTTTTGTTGAAAAAATTGAGATGTTGGCAAATATGCATTTACCAATCAGTTTAGAGTTTAACGTTTAAATTACCAATTGAATGTAATAATTTCATTTTAATCTTTATGGCGCCTTATGCAATGATTGGAATGTCCTTAGATGAATGGGTTTTGGTTTAACATGTCCTTTTCGAATCAGCCAGTCTGTGGTGCACCAAGTTAATTAAACAATCATAATGCTATTGTTCGAGGGTATAATAGTATATTATTACAATAATTATTACTGGAGATTGTTTACCCATTTATTTTAAAATATTTTAATAAATAGATAAGGTTGGGGTAATTAATTTTATGTGCTTATGGCGTAAAGGATTTACCAACAGTACCCAAATAAAACTTTTTAATTATTATCGATTTATTTAAGTTACAGTGCGAGCAAAAATTATTGCCATCAAAGAGGGCTTGGATTAAAAAACGTAGGGCTTGGTTTAGATCACAATTATATGGGGACGATATATCTAACCAAATCTATGTTAAAATTTTGTCAAATTCATATTATGACATGATATGCCAAACTAATGAGTAATAAAATAAGTAGACACAAAAAAATTTATTTTTGTTGTTTACAAAATTAACAAAGTAAGAATATACAGAAAGAAAAAGAAAAATAATTACATAAATTGCTGAAATTGGCCAAGCATAAATTGCTCCAAGCATAAATTCACACGTCTCTTCATATTTTCGAAAGTGTTGACCAGCATCTCTAGAGAAATGTTACCAGATTCTTCGATAATCCTTTCTTGTAATTGTTCTAAATTTGCAACTGGTGTTTTAAAAATAGTGTTCTTTAAATGAGGAAAAACGAAGGAATCCATAACCGTTAAACAATGTGATCTAGGTGGGAATTCAATGTCTGATCGAAAACTGATCAATCTGTCGTCGAAAAAATTGCGTAAGTAGTTAATAGTTTCGGCTGCTGTATGGGCGGTTGCACCGTCCTGTTGAAAATATCCAAAACGTAGTTCGCCGTCAAGTACTTAATTGCTCCACAAATGGATTCAAAATATTGTCTCTATACCGCTGTGTTGTAACTGTGTCATGGAAAAAAATAGAACCAACAATTCTTCTTCGGGAAACAGCTAACCAGACACCAATTTTTTGAGGGTGCAATGTAGACAAAAAAAATGGGGATTTTCACTACATGCGTGTATTCTGAGAATTCACACAACCGGAGAGGTGGAATCAGGCTTCATCCGAAAAAAATGCCAGGTCTAATAAATCATTTCTTTCCAATAAATTTTGGGTAAACCATTGAGAGTGATTCCTGCGTTTTTTAAAATCTGCGGCTTGTATTTCTTGGAATACTTGCACTTTATAAGGAAATAAATTTAGCTGCTTCTTAAGAATAGTCCTGCATGTTCCATAAGATCTTCCCACTTCTTGCGACAGGTGTCTTATACAATTTGTTGGCGTATTTTGCATTTTTGCATTGCAACAAGTTCTTCTGTTCTTACAGATGGTCTTCCTGCTCCCTTTTTGTGTTGTATAGAACCTGTTTTCCTAAACACAGCCACGGTTCCCTTCAGGCAATGATAAAAATTCCCAGCAATAAAAGCAACGTTAGGAAAATGTTCGTGAAAATCGTCCATGCACAAACCCGGATTGTATTGCCACTCACAATTTACTCTAACCCCGTTTCGAAAATACGCTTCAACCATGAATGTTTTGTGCTGTTGCGTAAAGCCCATTGTGTGAATTGTTCAAGAAATTGGAAAAATTAACGATGAATCAAATTACTTGTAACGACTGTCAAAGATGACGGAATAACTGATTGATTGTTAATTCAGGTAGGTACTGACACCCAAAAGGTATTAAGCTCTACGGCTGAGCATTACGTCCTTAGATGCAAGGCCCTATTTGATGCAAATAATTTTTGCTCGCACGGCATAAATGAATAATTTTGTTAAATATTTCTTGGTGAACGTTCTTTTCCTGGCGCCAGTTAAGCCTCTGGATCGATGTCGAGATGCTTGTGCATTATTGTCAATAATTTTTAACCACGAAACAAGTTATATTTATTTCTTGACGAAAAATTCGAAGGGAGGATTGACAAGACGCGAGGGGCACAGTCGCCGGCGAGGCGGGCTATAACATGCTAAAACATATAAAATATAAACTTTAATGGTAAAACTTTGTTAAGCGTGACCCTTAATCATATAAACATATGTTTAAGTGGCACTTTCTAATTATTTTTTAAACTAAACGAACAACAACACCGCGGAAACAGGTGAGTTTTAATTAGTTTTTGATCCACAAAACTATATGGTTTTTACTTGTATTATTTTGTTGATTACAGGATATATACAGGACAGGTGGATTGCTTTTGACGCAAAGTGGACAACTTTACTGTTCATATATTCATTGCTTTTAAGTGTGTAAATACAAACATTGAGTTATTATAATTATCAATCATATACAGGGTGTCCCAAAAGTAAAGGGACACAGAGCAACATCAGACTCCTTAAGGCGAAATAATGCGATTTATTTAAACTTGCCTTATCCCAAGATTGATAACAACCACAAGATACAGGGTGTCAAACTTTAAATTTTGTTTTAATTTTTTTTGCGATTATTTCTTAACGAAACGACATAGCAGCACAAAATTAAGGGTTTTCGGACTTTTTGAGGTGAGGAATTCAAAACTATCCATGGCCAACTTCTTTAGCTGGCATAACTTTATTTAGGCTTATAAGTTACTTTACTTTTTTTACATCAAAAACGTACTATAACTCTTTGAAGTCGCTAGGAGCAGACACTAACTTTTAGGGGTATATGGAATCAACAAACAATATAAAATACAGGTACAATGACGTATGGATATGAAAGGACTACGAAAAACTTACTTTTCCCGCTAGAGGCCGATTTCTGAAATATCAGCAAATAAAGTGCTTTAAAAAAAATCAAATGGAATGCACTGAGGAAAATAATCGAATACAACAGGTTTGCTAAGACATATTTTGTATTTATAGCTTATTTTGTATTAACCCATATTAAATAAATTGCTAGTGGATCAAACCCGCCTCAGGCCCGGTATCTTCATCCTCGGTTAAAACTCGGTTATTTTTATTGCTTAGTTAAAGTTGTTTTGTGACACATAAAGCATGTTATAAACATCAAATGTCAAGTTTAACCCAGAAACTAAAATAACCGAGCTTTAACCGAGGATGAAAATACCGGCCCTTAGTGTTATATCAATTTCAGATTTGCTAAAACAGTGTTTTTATTAATGCATGGTAATCAGTTCCATTAGCAGCACATTCTTGTTGAATAATCAACTACTTTTAATACATCAATTTTGTTAAGAAATAAATTGTATCTTCTCAATGCGACGCATTTTGTTCCCAGTAAAGCGCTTTCTCTTTAATTAAGAAAGCAGAACAGTGTCTCCAAAAACGAATTATATCCGTTAGAACCTGAACCACCAAGATGTTGGTGCATGGGGGTTCATAGCGATCGGCAATCACCGCGCGCCGTAGTATTAGTTTTAACGTATTTGTTAGCAGGTCACATCATTGTTCGGAGTCATCTAGCTATCCTGATTGAATTTGAATTCTATTGATCGTATCAACACCTGTTTCAATTAATTTATTTTTACTTTGTATATAAGTTTTTTTAAACTTATAGCAATAGAAATTTCTTATTTCGCACAACTCATCATTAGTGTTGACATTTATAAGTTATGGACGAATTTGACGAACTCAGTAAACAATGTTGCATGATAGATAGGCATATGCAATGTTAAACGACAAGAACAATATCACACTAGAAGCTATTTAAATTTTTGAGAACTACATTACTGAGTTCTAGTGGTAAGTATATGCTTTATTAACCGTAGCAAGCAAATATTATCATGATTAGTGTCAAGTTTCATTACAACTGCCAATCGGAACTAATTCAGTATATAAAACCAGATAACACCTCCAATAGAACTTGATAATTACTGTGAATCTTCAGAGCAACTATGGCTATAAACCATTCTATGGTGGAAATAACTCCTATTTTCTATTGGCTAAATGACCGTGATATTATCACTATATAACGCCTTGTAATTTTGGTCGTCTTACAGTAGGAAAGCGCGTTGCTATCACATATAGTATTAAACAGTTGTATAAACAATATATAAATTTTGATGAGGAATAGGAGGTTTTTTCTCAGTGTATTAATAATAAGATTCTGCCTGTATATTTCACTCATTTTCTATCGAATTGGAAACTTTTAAGTATAAAATGACAAACAGGCTTCCCTTCTAAAAGCAGGAAGCAAAAATGTATATATATATTTATAAAGCATTTTCCCTTCTGTCATGTCAGAGTGTGTATACAAATATCAAGACAAATATCATTTACGTGGTTGTACAGGTCATTATTAAATTTAAAAAATAACATGTTTCTTAGTGTATTTAAGCAAGTTAACAGAAAGCCAAACATAACATAATAACTTAAAATCGAATAGTAACTTGGGTACTTAACACAAACTGCGCTTGGTTAGTTTTTTATCCTAACAAGGGTAGATATGAAATTATACCAGTTCCGTTAATAAAAGTATTTCGTTATTTTCGCTGCTAGCCTTTTTGTTACAAAAGAAGATCGCTCCACGTGTAGCAGGATAATTTAAACAATGCCATTTATCAACTTAAATGACTTAAAACTTAATAGTATCAGGTTCGTATATCAAGACCCAAATCAGCTTGTAACATTGTATGAACTTCTCCTCGAGCTACAAAAATAACAATTACTCTAAACGAAAATTGAAAATGTCAGAAGATATATTTCATTTAAAGGTTTATATTAACAATTACGTCGGCATAAACTTTCTTCTGCACGGATCAACAGGATTTTGCAAAAAACACGATTATCTATAGGAGGTAGGTGCCAAAATCCGGCTCCTAAATCCAACAAACAACTTCATGGTACGTTATTTTGCATACGATAACCATAATCTATATATATATATAAAAATGAATGTTTGTCTGTCTGTCTGTCTGTCTGTCTGTCTGTCTGTCTGTCTGTCTGTCTGTCTGTCTGTCTGTATGTCTGTATGTCCCGTATGCGTTCCTATACCATTTATCCGATTACGATGAAAATTTAATGAGTTGTTGTGTGCAGGCCGAGGAAAATTTTGGTATAAAAGAAAGTGACGCAGCGCATGCCAGGATTTGGTGAGTTCTTGTGTGCAGGCCGAGGAAAATTTTGGCATAAAAAAAAGTGACGCAACCCATGCCGGGATGCCGGGTTGCCGATGCCGGATATTTGTGTTATGTCCTTCCTTCAAATTTATTTTAGTAAGCAGCGCAGCAACGCGAGCGGGTTATAGCTAGTTACCAATAAAAAAAGGATATTAATACTTTTGTTTCATTGCAAGGACAAAAAAATAGAAGATAGAAGAAAATGTTTTTTATTATTTCGTTAGATTTATCTTAGACGCGTTTCGCCATATCATGGCTCATCAGTAAGGCTACGATCTAACAAATTAAAGAAAGGTGTGTACGACTTAAATGTAGTAAATATGACGATCAGCCGACAGGATGACGCATGGCGACATCTAGCGTCAATTTTATACACCTCTAAACCCGCACCTTTAAACAGAACTTTAAAAAAAATTAAGTCCAATGTTAAGAGAAAATCACTTGCAAAGACTTAAGTCACAATTACAAGAGTCAGGCCAGGCAGCGCTAAGACTCGTAGGTAAGGTATAGAAGTCATATCTATACTACTTGTAAAGTAGTGTCCGACCGAAACAAAAAAGTTAGAGGGGCGAACCACCTTCCGTGTACACCCGGTATAGGTAAAAATATGTGGATACATTCGTCGCTTAGAGCAAACAAACATGTGAAAAAGAAAGAGAAAACTAAAAGTCTTCCTCCACAAAACTTATTCTTATTCTATTCTTACAGATATTGAATACATAATTCTCTCTTAATACCTAATTTCTATATATAACAAGTTTTATGTTTTACAATGTCTTACAGACATACTTATACAAAAAAAAACCTTTTGACATCTTCTTGTTAGAAGTGGTTTTTCTGCTTCCCCGTTTATTTCTATTTTTCTTCACATTATGTTATTTCGACACACCAATTCTTGATTCCATAAAATCTCCATTAAGGTTTTATACCATTTATCCTCTTCTGCTAAAACCATCAGCAATACATTTTTCTATCTCCTGATGATAAACGTTGCTACGTTCGAAATATATAGAGACCTCTGAACATTTTTGTTTTGTTTTTCTTTCCTTTTCATACTTTCAACTCCACTTTAAGTATGGACTATTTCTTCAAATTAAACAAACATATGTTAAGGAAGACACTAAAACTTTGCCCCTATGTGGCGGAAAAAGAGGTACCTATGACACAGTTTATATTGGGAAACATATTTTTGGTCCGATTTTCATGAAACTCAGCATAAATACTCTAAACGCAGGTAATGAACCCGTATTTCTTATTTTTTTTATCGTCTGCCTCTAAAAGGATAATTAGAGGTTATAAAAGTTTATGATGGAAAAATATTTACTTACGGACTTTCTTACCGGCCCCATAGCATAGGCGTAGCTAGCCTATTTTTTCTAGGGGGGCTTAAGCCCCTGAAAGAATCGTAACAAGCGCCAAACGGGAATCGCCGCCGGCGAAAAAATTTCAGGGCCACGCTCTAATTTTACCAAGATTTAACCAAACTAGTTTGTTTACTAATATTATACTTAAACCTATAAAAAAAACGAAAGCCAGGAAAAATCTTTTAATCTAAGCTAATGTAAGGTAGGTGTATTTTAATTATTATTATTATAGCGGAAAAATATTAAAAACGTCGGTAAAACAACAACATAAATAGTATTAGGATTACAATAACATACTAAAAATCTGAAAACAGCTACCATCAATTGGGTAAAAGTAGCTAGGTACTAACAAAAATAATCATTACTCTTCATAAACTTAAAAACAGTAAATATAATGAAATTGGGACTAAACACTAAAGTCTACTTTGCGATTTTTTTGCTTGACAAACTGTTTAAGAATATCTTCTAAATTCAAATTACTCATCATTTCACTTTCTATGTTAATTAAGGATACATTTGAAAATCGACATACGACTCCGTAACCAATTTTTTATTCTTCTCATCGTTGAAAAAGATCTTTCGCATGTCGCAGAACTGATTGGTATTCTCAATGCTACCTGCATTAATTTATATAAATTTGGAAAATGCTATTTTTGTACAGTTGTTCGTATTTTACTCAGACTCCACTTAGAAATATCAGATTTTAGACAATTTCTTGAAACTAGCATTTCCGCTTTTAACACATCTTTGTTTATAGCAAATGAATCTAAATAATGACGAATAAATAGACCACTATCTTCAAAATCTAATTTAAAAAAGTTGTTGACAGAAAATGCAAACTGTTGGCTCTCTGGTGAAAAAAGAATTTTCATATAGTTAATTATGCTATCCAGAATACGATAATAAACATTTATTAACCAGAAATGACTTGTTCTATCCAAACCTGACTCTGGCGTTTCTATGTCAATGGTAAGTTCATTTTCGTAATAAATATATAAGGTAGAATTTGTCAGAGGGGGCTTAGCCCCCCCTTAGCTACGCCTATGACCGGCCCGTTGTTAAAAATTTTGAAATTTCAGATTTTTCCGCACCCATGCGGAAAATTTGACCTTTCCACGTCATCTGGAAGTCGGTTTTCTTTTCCGCACAAACATAGTTTTTGTTACATTTAGATAATAGAGAGATAAATATTTTTAAAAGTGTGAATATTTATATTATTTTTCCAATAAATAAAATTCAGTTTCAACGGATATAATTTCGTATAAATCGTAATATTTTATAGATTTCCAATTTTATTTTTTTATGTGTAAATCCAAAAAAATCCTTGCAGTTATCATAAAATAGATGTAAATACGTGAATCTAAAGCTATTAGTACGTATAATATATGCATTTAGTTAATTATAAAGATAACATTTAAGAACATGTATTTTTATATATAAATTTACCATTATGTTACCATGTGGTAAGAACTATAATTACCTGTAAAACGTTAGTCTCTAATAATAATAATAATAAATAATATTTTCCAATTACTAGTCCTCATGCCGACTCTGGTTTAAAGGACCTTTCACTACTCAATATCCGCTCTAACAGACACTTACAGGAGAGGTAATAAAATTATTACATTTTAAACAATGTAAAACTATTAAATTTTTTATAAATTAAGTAGGTAGGTAAAATTTATTTACGAAATTTAATTTTTACGATTTAACTGTAGATATCCTTTTACGTTGGCCCCAAAGGAAAGGCCGGAAATTTGGGTGATGCGTGTTTTCTCCATCATCAGTAATAATATGTCTTAAATGGTTATGCCTTTTGTAATTTTTGAAACATAAAGCAAAACAATGCGTGCGGCTCGTACTTAAACTTTTACGACTCGACCTGCCAAAAAGTTATGACCCATTGCATATTACAGGTACGCGAGCTTTTCATTTTTACAGGGACGTAGACTAAAAATGTTTTTATGCATGGGGAAAAAAGTTACGAAAACATCCTAATAAATCATCATTATTTATTTTCAACATCATAGGCATGTCGTAAAATACCACTTTTTAACCTAATTCCTGTCTTAAAATAGTAACTGACTGTGAGTGAATATTAGGAGTAATAGTGGAATGCGATAGCCAATCATCTGTGCCATTGGATGCTACATCGGGTGTACCACAGGGGTCCATTTTGGGTCCTTTAATGGTTATAATAATTATAAATGATATAGTTAATAATCTTGACAGTGATGGTCTTCTTTATGCCGATGGCAAGAAAATCTAGGCTCGTATTCGTAACCTGGCAGACTGTGAAAAACTTCAATTGTCCATTGACATGATATATAGATGGTGTGTTCAAAATAAATTGCCGTTAAGTGTAACATAATGACCTTTTCATTAAAACGACATACCCTTGTGTATGATTAAAAAATTAATAACACATTACAGTGGACAGAACTGAGACTTTTTGCGATCTGGGTGTGTTATTTGACAGTAAACTATCTTTTGTTCCCCACATAAATGACTTTGGTACGGCCTGTCAGAGATCCCTAAGTTTTATAATAAGACATTCTCGTCTCCATATTATCAAGTGCACCTTAATCGCATTGAAAGGGTCCACCGACGTTTTCTAAAATATCTAAGTTGTAAAATTGATGTTCAGTATTCCGAAATCGGTATTCTAGAAGAAGCTCTATTGCAAAGGCACTCGTTTTGCTCCTTAGAAGATGGACGTACAGTTTCTCAACTTAAATTTCTTAATAATATCTTGCAGAATAGAGTTGAATGCAGTGATATATGAGAAAACCTGCAATTCCTCGTCCCTAGAACACGTAATTTCCACACTTTTTATGTAAATACTACCCTATTTATCGATTGTGCAACACATACCGTCCGAGCAAAAATTATTTGCATCAAAGAGGGCTTTGCATCTAAGGACGTAGGTAATGCTTAGCCGTAGAGCTTTATACCTGCTGGGTGTCAGGAACTACCTGAATTAACAATCAATCAGTTATTTCGTCATCTTTGACAATCGTTACAAGTAATTTGATTCATCGCTAATTTTTCCAATTTCCTGAACCATTCACACAATGGGCTTTACGGAACAGCACAAAACATTCATGGTTGCAGCGTATTTTCAAAACGGGGTTAGAGTAAATGGTGAGTGGTAATACAATCCGGGTTTGTGCATGGACGATTTTCACAAACATTTTCCTAATGTAGCTTTTATTGCTGGGGATTTTTATCATTGCCTGAAAAGAACCGTGGCTGTGGTTAGGGAAACAGGTTCTATACAACAAAAAAAGGAGCAGGAATAACATCTGTAAGAACAGAAGAACACTATTTTTAAAACACCAGTTGCAAATTTAGAACAATTACAAGAAAGGATTATCCAAGAATGTGGAATCATTTCTCGAGTCATGCTCAACACTTTCGAAAATATCAAGAGACGTGTGAATTTATGCTTGGAGCATAGCGGTGGCCAATTTCAGCAGTTTATGTAATTATTTTTCTTTTTCTTTCTGTATGTTCTTACTTTGTTAATTTTGTAAACAACAAAAATAAATTTGTATTTGTCTACTTATTTTATTACTCATTAGTTTGGCATATCATTTCATAATATGAATTTGAGAAAATTTTAATCTAGATTTGGTTAGATATATTATCTCCACATCATTGTGATCTAAACCAAGCTCTACGTTTCTAATCCAAACCCTCTTTGATGCAAATAATTTTTACTCGGACGGTACAATCTGCAACAAAATAGATTTGACATAGTCACTAGGCAATTATCGAGCAACCCGATTCACGATTGCGGGAATAAGCTTATGTAGTAAAATATACTGGTTGCATAAGTCAATTAATCTTTTGTATGTTTTTTAATTAGAGTTTATAAACCTTTCTTTTTAAAGGCATCTTTACCAATATAAAATATGTATTTATAAACACCTAAATTATTTTATAGAATGCCTGCCTGCTTTGAATCCCTGCCTACTTTTCTGTAATTTATGTATTTACTTACTTGTTTTTTTGAAAGTTAGAACAGAAATATTTTGACCGGCATTTATATTTGGACTTGCTTCCAGGAACGCAACAACAATATGACATTTTCACTATAAATCATAAAAAACTAAACCAGGAATTAAAATAGACATAGAAGATGCTCTTATTATTTGATATGCATTAAAGAAAATCCATGCAAATGCAAAACCAACATTAAATAAATCCAGCTGATTTCGTAAGGTCACGCACCACAGAATTCATGGAGTCGAAACGGGACGGACGGCAGTGCTATAATAAAAATATTTCAGTCACTTGAAAATATAATATTTTATATAGTAAACATCACTGTGTCATTCTTAAAATTTATTATGCTTTCTTAATAAACATATTGCTAGAAAACACTGTTTTAAATTTTGGCAGCGTTGATTATATCTTCTCGATAACTTCCCTGATTTTCGCAATTATTTCCAACTTACCTTCAGAAGATTTCATATAAGACTACAACTCCCTACTTTTATATCTAGAAGATGGACATGACGCATAGCAGCAAGATGGCCTGGAACACAATCAAGAAATTAAGTGGCGATCCCCTAGAGTCAAAACAAAAATCTAACGTTACAGCAAACCAAGTAGCCCAACAGCTGCTAATAAATGAGAAAACACAACAAAAACCAAGTAAAGAGAAATTTACCAGAGACGCTGAAAACGAGATTGATCTGCTGGGCGAGGGTTTTACTATAAAATAACTTAACCAAGCAATCAACACTATGAAAAACGGAAAATCCCCAGGGGTAGACGGTATGTTCACGGAACAGGTCAAACATTTTGGAAATAACGCCAAATCCTGACTACTGTTTAAAATCCTATACAATACCCAAAATGTAGAGAAAAGTAAAGGTAATTGCAATACTTAAACCCGGAAAAAACATCGATCTACCAAACAGTTACCGCCCAATTTCACTGTTATGCCACCTCTTTAAACTTTACGAACGGCTAATCCTTCAAAGAATTTAGAACCACATAGACTCTCTTTTAATATCTCAACAGGCTTCAGACCGGGAAAATCATGCACTGGTCAGGTACTAAATCTTACAGAGCACATAGAGGAGGGATTCTAAAACATCAGTATCACAGGAGCAGTGTTCATCGATCTTACAGCGGCATACGACACAATAAATCACAAAACACTACTTAACAAAATCTACAAAACCACAAAAGACCATAACCTAATGAAAGTAGTTGAATCAACCCTACAAAACAGAAGATTTTATGTAGAACTCCAAAACAAAAAAAGCCGCTGGAGAATCCAAAGAAACGGGCTACCACAAGGAAGCGTTCTAGCCCCTACGCTATTTATTTTAACATATACACCAATGATCAGCCCATAACAAAAGACGCCAAACATTACGTTTATGCCGACGACCTTGTTGTAACAGTCCAAGGTCAAACATTTGAGGAAATAGAGATAAAACTCGAAAATGCGCTGGACTCCATGGCTGAGTACTATCGAGGAAACTCGCTGAAACCAAACCCATCAAAAACACAAGTGAGTTCATTTCACCTAAACACTCATAAGGCTCACAATCAACTGAAGGTGTCTTGGGAAGGCAATGAGCTAGAATATGTCGTGACACCAAAGTACTTGGGCGTTATCCTGGATAGAACACTTACCTACAAACAACATTGTCACAAAACCAGACAAAAAGTAGTTGCTAGAAACAACCTCATACAAAAACTAGCCGGAAGCAAATGGGGTGCAAAACCCCAAGTTCTAAGAACATCCGCTCAAGCCCTCTGTTTTTCTACCGCCGAAGATGCGTGCCCAGTTTGGTGCAGATCAAGTCACGCAAGACAAGTTGACACAGCCCTAAATCAAACCTGTAGGATTATTACTGGATGCGTGAAACCAACCCCAATCAGCAAACTATATAAAGCAGCGGGTTTCGCAGAAGCGAACGAAAGAAGGAAAGGCACAGAGCATGTCGAGAAATTTAAGCAAACCTTCGACGAGCGCCATGTCCTCTACGGCCAAGAACAGCAACGAAAAAGGCTCAAATCAAGGAAAAATTGTGCCGCCTTGGAACCGCCTAACAAATTCCCTATAAACGAAAAACCCTGCGCAGGTTCAAGCTTGGACTGAAAGACATGGAGAACGTTAAACAGGATACGGACCGGTGTGGCTCCTGTAAAAATAAACAAACTAAGGTGGAAGACTGAGGAAGACCAACAATCAATGCCTCTGTGAATGTGGGGATACACAGAACATGGATCATCTGTTGGGGTGCACACTGTGTCCTGCAACGTGCTCCATCGATAAAATGTGGATTGCAAACGACAATGCCATCGACGTAGCCCGGTACTGGGCGGAAAAACTTTGAAGTGGGACGATTCGGACTCGAAAAAGTAAAAAGTAAGTATATCTTTTATAAAGCAAGATACTTTACATTTGAATGGAACATGACTGCACATTTGTGTGTAAGTCACAAGTCCTCCTTAAGGAAATAAGAATAATAATCGATAATGTAATTATAACTAACGCATATGTTGCTCATACAGAAAATATTTTGAGGGAATATTCTAAATTAATAGATTGGAGCAGATGCTATATCACAGATGCCCCAATAATCATGAATATCAAATGCCAGGATGTTTTGGTAGGTATTGAAAATAAATCCTTAATTTTAATAGAAATTACAATGTCACACCCAATAAATTGTTAAGCGAAGCGAAAAGATTATAACAGAAGTAATGAACAAAGATTGTGGTCACTTTTTAAGATACGGTTTAGAGTTAAAGTAGAGGCAAGACAAAATTTACCTTCGTTTGAAGATAAAAAGCAATACTACAATGATAAAGAAGTAAAAACATCTAATAATGGATTACATTTAAGGGTGGGAAAGGCTGGTGCCACTCGACATGTTGTAGCCACCTCCAAGCGGTGTGTTGTGGAATTAGTATAATATGATCATTTGTTTCAGCGAAGAGTTGCACTATGCCAACTGACATATCAAAAAAAAATAAAAAAAATTTCGCCTGGTCATATTACCTAGCCCAGATGTAAATTTATAACATTTAATATATTAACAAATTTTTCGCTTGTGGTGCCGTATTCCGCTACTACTTTAGTCTGCCCCAATCCGACCCTAAAATCTGGCAACGCCACTGTAAGTCTGGACGTAGTGTGCCAATTATTGATAGAATAATTTTAAAGAAAAACGAAATTTGATTACTTAAATTATTATATTTTATCATAATGGTCCATCCAGATAATACCTAGTAGTAGTAATAGTAACATGTTTTATTTAGCAAAAAGCTACAATTAAATATATTTAATACATTTTTTTAACACATTTTTATAATAGATTCATTTTTAAATTTTAAAACGCAACTTTTTTTTAACAAAAACAGACCGAAAAGCTAAACATTTTGCAAATGGTATCAAATATTAAGTATTATTTTGTTTTTTAATTAAATGTAATTTTAAAGTTTTTTAAAATAGTTTTAATGATATTTGAGATTATATAGAATTTTCCAAATTATTATATTCTATTAAACCTTTATGAAAAATAGACTTATATGCTAATGTTTTAAACACTCTATCCACAAAAAATTTTTGATTAGTGATTATGATGGTCATAATTAAAAGAAATTTTTTTTTTTTTTGACAATCAGGCAATAATTTTTTTAAAATTTTATGTATAAAGATACATCGCACCTTTAAAAGTAAAGTGACACAACTCATCAGCTGCCACTGGACCTAATACCAAATCGCTTCTCCCCAATTAGAGGAACCTATTTATGCCTTTTTCATATTAACGGTATTCGCGCATCTTTTTAATACTAAAGAGTATCATTTCAGTATGTTGTCGCATGCGACGGAAAATTGACACTGCTTTAAGTCTAAACTGTCTTGATTCCAAACATTTTACAAAAAGTAACTGGTATTTAATAAAAAAAGGACTTATTCAAAAATGACTTGCTGAGTACAACGAAAATTTTAATTTTAAAATGGCATAACTCCAAATGATTCGTTCGTTGTTAAAAAAAAATTGGCAGTAAAAATACCTAACTTGTTTTTTATTTTTATTTTTTATTTTTGTAACCATTTAGCTGTTTTCCCAAATTTAACATTTAATTTAATTTATTACTTGGGCTTAGGAGACAAAAGAGTTAGAGGGGTCCAATATATTTTACAGTTTTTCCTGTTTTCTGCAAAACTCTATTTTTTGGATTGTGTCACTTTAATTTTATAGGTGCGACATACTAAATAAAATATTAAATTTCTGACATTTAACCAATCTAAATTTTTTAACATAAAATTTATTTTTGTATATTTGTCACAATTTAAAATAATCCGCATTGCCTTATTTTGTAAAATTTGTAATTTATCAAATATTTCCTCACTAGCACAATATAAAATGGAAGAACAATAAAGAAAATGTGGTAATATAATAGTACTAAATACAGTTTTTTCAGAAAACAAACTTAAATTAGAACTGATTCTTTTAAAATAACATACTTTTCCGGCAAATAATTAAAAATTTTTAATTTTGAATCAATAATAATTATCCCTAAATATTTAAAACTGTTTACTAGTTCCAATTTTTCACCATCAATTACAAAATTTATATTTTGACATTTAGAGTATCTAGACCATTAAAAATATTTAAAACATTAATGTAAATTAAGGTGTCATCAGCAAACATTTGTAACTTATACATTTTTAAAACTAAAGGCATATCGTTGATGTATAAAATAAATAATATTAGGCCTAGTCTACTTCCTTGAGGAACTCCTATATTATTTATATTTTTATTTGAATATGTTTTTGACATTTTTGTTATTTGTGACCTGTTACTTAAATAATTTTTAAACCATTTATAAACGTCCAAAAGACGTACATTTTATGTACATTCTATGTCTTTTTTTATGAGGCATATATTGGACGTTCCTTGGACATATTAAATGAAACCTATTCTGTGAGTAAAACCTATTGTATATATAATCTATATATATAATAATGAATGTTTGTATGTCTGTCTGTCTGTCTCTATGTCCCGTATGCGTTCCTATACCATTTATCCGATTACGATAAAAATTTGGTAAGTTGTTGTGTGCAGGCCGAGGAAGGTTTTGGCATAAGAAAAAAGTGGCGCAACGGATGTTGGGTACTAATAAGTAGCGTAGCAACGCGCGCAGGGTATAGCTTTAGATTTTTTTATTTAATTAGAATCTACATTATACAACAATTCAATATTAAAATGAACAACCTTTCTCTTAACATTTTGACTTAATAAAGTTTATGTTTATAGGTACTGATATACTTTAAAAGTGTCTAAAAATGACGCTAGATGTCGCAGTGCATTTAATGCTTCCAGCTATTTACGCCCTTTACTTTCCTTTAGTTATTTTGTGGGATAGTTGGGTCCTAGCCTTTGTTTACGGACGAGCCATAATATATGGCGAAAGGCGTTTGAGGATGGATGTGATGAAATTAAAGAAAACCAATTCTTCTGTCTTTGACCCAAAATACAAGTTTTTTATTCAGTACCTAACGTACCTAGTAAGTATACAATTTACGTTTATTTATATGTACAGGGTGTCCCAAATTTAATGCGCACCATTGAGGTCTCCGAAACTATACAGGGTGTTCCTAAATATCATGTCAATACATACATACTTTGGCTTATTTAATGACTACAAATTTATATAAACATAGGCGCACCGAAAAAAAGTTCATGGGGAGAAAAGGGGGCATGACCCCTGAAAAAATATCTCCCTGTAGATTCTTAAAACCATTTGGTATGCCCAATAATGTATGTCCTACAGCGTAACCTATATTCCAAATTAGAGCTAAATATCTCAAAAACTACAAGAGCTATAAAGAAAAACTAAAAAAATTTTGAAATTTTAGCTTCCTGTACATCGGCAACGAAGCGTTTGCGGACCTATGTTTATATGAATTTTTAGTCATTAAATAAGCCAAAGAATTACCCCTTTTCGTATTTACATGATATTTAGGAACACCCTGTACCGGGTGGTCAAATAATCGAGGACGTCGGCTTTATCTCGGAAACCATTAATCGTACAACTTTCGGAAAGATTTTTTTATAAGTAAAGTGGTCAAGAAAAATTGCTGGAAATTACTTATAAGTTCCTCATTTCGCCGCAAGGGGGCACAATTAAAAATTGTTTTTTTAAATTCCAAATTTATCCGAAAATTCCCATATTAAGGTATAACTCTGATTACATCATTGGAAAGCTTAGACAATTCTGCATCATTTTGGTTTAAGGCTTATTGGCGTACCGACCTTGATAAGAGTGGGAGAAGCTATTGAATGTGTAAACATTAAAATCGCTGTAACTTCTAAACGACTTATCCGATTTTACTAAATTTAAGCTTGTTTGGAAGAAAAAGGTAAGTACCGTCAATGGTACAATATAGTTTCTAATAAAATTGCTAGAGGGCGCAATTTGTAATAATAACAGTTTTTTCGATTTTATCCCGAAAATTCAAATCATACGGTATAACTTTGACATCATAATTGCAAAGTAGATGAAATTTGCAAGAAAAGATGTGAAGAATGCAGTTCGATATCTTTGTTCGTTTCAGAGTTATTGCCAAAACAATAATTTTTAATACAAATTGCGCCCTCTAGCATTTTTTTTAGAAACTATCGTGTATTATTAGATACGACAATTGAGGGTTCTTCCAAACAAGCTTAAAGTTAGTAAAATCGGATAAGTCGTTTAGAAGTTACAGCGATTTTACTGTTTACACTTTCAATAGCTTCTCCCACTCTTATCAAGTGAAAGTGTAAACATTAAAATCGCTGTAACTTCTAAAGGACAACCGATTTCACTAAATTTAAGCTTGTTTGGAAGAGAAAGGTAAGTACCTTCACACAGCTTTTCCCACTTTTATCAAGGTCGGTACGCCAATGAGCCTTAAACCAAAATTATGCAGAATTGTCTAAGCTTTCCAATGATGTAATCAGAGTTATACCTTAATATGGGAATTTTCGGAGAAATTTAGAATTTAAAAAAAACAATTTTTAATTGTGCCCCCTTGCGGCGAAATGAGGAACTTAAAAGTAATTTCCAGCAATTTCTCTTGACCACTTTACTTATAAAAAAATATCTACGAAAGTTGTACGATTAATGGTTTCCGAGATAAAGCCGACGTCCTCGCTTATTTGACCACCCGGTACAAGAAACAGCAAAGGTTAAATTGGGGCCAAGTTGGACAATTTGGAGATTTACTTAATGCCACTGAGAAATTAATCAAATTCCGACCACTTACGGAGATATCGGAAGAAAACCGAAACCATCATTTTCCTTTTTTGGTTTTTGTGTCAGAAAGCACTTTTTACGGCACTTTATTACGAAGCATTTAAAGATAGTTTCTAATTTAAAAAACTACGTTTCGCTTTTTAGATATCACCGTCAGATCAACATTTTTAAATATGGACCTGAAATTTAAATATTACTTTCTAAGTATTTTGTTCCGCTAAAACATAAACCAATAACGTTTTGCCAAAATTTCGTTGTTTGAAAATACAATAATCTACACGCAAAAAATTCTCCTGACAAATTTTGACAGCTGTCAGGTATAAAACGAAGAAGCGATTTTGACGAAACAATTTATGGAGTCGTATAGTATTCGATGCGGAGACTTCGGAAAAAGTAAGCAAAAAATTCTCCTGTCAAAATTTGACAGCTGTCAATATGTCAAATCGTTTAAAAAAAATTATATTAATGAAAAAACTATAAGGTCGTATGTATATTGACGGTGGAAAGTTGATAAAAATACGCAAAAAATTATGTGTCAAGATTTGACACCTGTCAATATGTCAGAATTATTACAATAACCGATAGTAATGAAACAAACGTGGGGTCGTATATACAGGGTGATTCACGGTGGATGGAACGTTAGACGTTTCTGACGAACCAGTAAAGGAATCGTTCTGAAAATTTGGTCACGTACATAAACGGACATGCTCTACCAACCTAATTTTTTTTTAACAATACAGTGTTGCCGCTTCCACACAAAAATAATAGTAACTTCGATTTTTTAAATGCAACACCATATATTTTATTTTATTTTCGAATCCCCCATTACTTTTCTTACAATTTTTATTAACTCTACTCTATACTTATCTCTTACCGTTTCTAAGATATAAATTAATTTCCGTTTTTTTGTCCGAAAACGTCACTTTTAAAAATGCTGATAATTTTGAACTCTAAAACACTGAAACCCTGAAATTTGGTAAATAGTTAAATAATACCATAGGGCTTTTTGCCCTAGTCCCAAATCTTAGTTGCAATATACAGAGTGGTTGAAAAATACACTTATTCTGGTAATTTGAAAAAGTGACCATAAGTCCTTTTTTTCAAATGTAACACCCTGTATATTATTACGGATTTGAAAAGCTGCTAAAAGTTCACTTCATTCTTGTATATCATACCTGTACCTAACTAACTGGTTTAACCATTTTTTTGACGTATTAAGCATAATTTGTTAAATTTTCTATACAATTCCATTTTTACTCGGTTATTAGTAAGTTAGCCATGACAAAACTTATGTTTACGTATGTTACTATGGTTATTGTTTTGACATTTCATTAAGTTTAGATACAAGATAGAAATACACTTTAAAGTCATGGAAGAAAACTATACAAATACAAATGCAGTTCTTAAGAATTTATTTATTTTATTTGGACAATGTGTGTTTGCATTAACATGCAAAAAAAAACATTAAAACTTAATTTTTCTTGAAATCCATGCAGTCAACACATGCATATTAAAGTGTTTGGATGTAAACGGCCAGCGTTTTGAACATATGTTAAAATAGCATTTTATTAGTTATAATTTTAGTAGTCATTTATTATTTGACTACCAAGTTAACATTTAATAAAATTGTTCTGGATGCTTATGAATTTTCTAAGATTCATTGGCGGTAAATTAGAGTACATTTCGTTAAACTTTATACATGTCCTGGCGATAATTCTATCACATTGTCCAAATATAATAAATAAATTCATAAAAACTGCATTTGTATAGTTTTCCTCCATGACTTTAAACTGTATTTTTATCTTGTATCTAAACTTAATGAAATGTTAAAACGATAACCATAGTAACATACGTAAACATTAGTTTTTGTCATGGCTAACTTGCTAATAACCGAATAAAAATTGAATTGTCTAGAAAATTTTACAAATCATGCTTAATACGTAAAAAAAATGGTTAAACTAGTTAGTTAGGTACAGGTATGATATACAAGAATAAAGTGAAATTTTAGTAGCTTTTCAAATCCGTAATAATATACAGGGTGTTACATTTGAAAAAAAAAGGACTTATGGTCACTTTTGCAAGTTACCAGAATAAGTGTATTTTTCAACCACCCTGTATATTGCAACTAAGATTTGGGACTATGGCAAAAAACCCTATGGTATTAGTTAACTATTTACCAAATTTCAGGATTTTACTGTTTTAGAGTTCAAAATTATCAGCATTTTTAAAAGTGACGTTTTCGTACAAAAAAAACTGAAATTAATTTATATCTTAGAAACGGTAAGAGATAAGTATAAAGTAGAGTTAATAAAAATTGTAAGGAATGTAATGGGGGATTCGAAAATAAAATAAAATAAATGGTATTGCATTTCAAAAATCGAAGTTACTATTATTTTTGTGTGGAAGCGGCAACACTGTATTGTTAAAAATATTTTAGGTTGGTAGAGCATGTCCGTTTATGTACGCGACCAAATTTTCAGAACGATTCCTTTACTGGTTCGTCAGAAACGTCTAACGTTCCATCCACCGTGAATCACCCTGTGTATTGTGGCTAAGAATAGAGAAAATTTTTTTTAAAAATTCTACACGTCAAAATTTTGACCATTTTTTTTTTATTTTAAAAATTTTTGTCGTTTATTCGGGTTTGTTCTGGTTTGTAACCGACTTCTTTCAACCCAATTTTGACCCACTTTAAACGGTCAGATATAATTTAAATTTTGTAGACTTATAAAGAACCGCTGACAATACAATAATCTACTAATCTAGCTCAATCTTCTCAAAAAAAATTTTTTTCTTAACAATAACTCACTAACTAACTAAAAAATGTAACATAATAATTATAGTTTAAGAAAACGAAAAAACACGCTTTAATAATAATTAATCAAACTCAAAAGCGAAAAATAAAATAAATATAGTTTAAAATAATTCTTGAAATTCTTAATATGGGCAGAAAATAATAATGAACGATAAACATTAGTATTATAGTGAAAAAAAAGCGTGGGGCGCTTTGTGCTATATTTTTCGTATATCGAGCACCCTACGTTTTTTTTCACAATAATACTAATGTTTATCGTTCATTATTATTTTCTGCCTAGATTAGGAATTTCAAGAATTATTTTAAACTATTTTATTTTCCGCTTTTTAGTTTGATTAATTATTAAAGCGTGTTTTATAGTTTTTTTAAACTGTATTTGTCTTAATTACAATGCTTTCTGTAAAATTCCTTTGTTACCAAAATATTACTTATTAAACAAAATATCTTTCTTTTTGGTTAGAGTAACACATTTTTTAAACATAATAATTATTAGGACCGTATTGCAAATTAAATTTAAGATAGTTAAAAAAAGAGGGTTGGCAAAGAAAAGTCCTTTCTACCTTTTTATAATATACTCGTATAATTAAACTTAAGCTTCTGATGATGGATTTTCAGTTCAAAACGCAGACATTTTACCAAAATGTTATTGATTTCTGTTTTGGGGAAACAAAGTACTTCAGAAAATAATATTTAAATTTCAGGTCCGTATTAAAAAAATTTGATCAGAAGGTGATAGATATCGTCGGCTTAACCTGCTAAACCAGTAAGTCCAGAAATCAAAATTTTACAGGGGAGACCAGAAACGCGTTATAATTAATTTACAAATCAAATAAGAAAAACGGAGATACATGTTTTTCCTAATGCATACTGGCGGACTTATGGCGTTTGCCTTATGAGTTTAGCCAGGGTTGGACTTACGGGTTGAGTAAATACGAGAGCCACACATTAAGGATTTCTTTGGAGTTACTTAAATTTCTTAGATAAATAGATTATTTTTTTTACAAAAGATGACGTTAAAATGTAAAATTTGATCAAATGTGGACTTACGGGTTTAGCAGCGGGTAAGCCGACGATATTTGAAAACCGAAACGACTGTTAATAAATTAGAAACTATCATTAAATGCGTCGTAAAAAAGTGCTTGTTAAAAATTCTATCCTTTTTCAATATGTTTATAAATAACGCCACAAAAAACAAAAACGAAAAATAAAGTTTTAGTAGCAGTAACTTAAGCTCTATATTATCTAACTTTGCCCTAATTTAATATTTGCTGTATCTTTAATAGTTTCCAAGATCCCAATGGTGAGGTACATCCTATCCTATGGGCGTACATACGTCCGGAGACTTTGGTGCAAAACACGTCCGTAGAACGTACTTTTGGTAACTGGGCTTAGGTCCTTTTTGGGTTAGATCGCGAAAGATTCTGGTTGGTTTCTTTAAAAAACAACACAAGGCTAGTATAGTCAAATCTTGTCTTATCATGCGGGTCCAAAGGTCACCGATCATATGAATCAATTCGAAAATTCCAGAGCTTATCAAAATGTTGCGAGATTATGTAGGTATCCATATACCCGAAGAAAAGAAACATAGTTTTATTATTTTAACTGTCGCCACCTATAATATTATTATTTTTGCAAAAACTGGAACACGCTTACTCACTATCTGTGGCTGCCCACATAAAAATCTCCGGTTACAGTCTTTTTTATAGCGAAAACCCAACTTATTTATGAATTTTGATAACGATTTAAGTCCGATTTCCAAAATACCTCGAATTTTTAAATTTTCTTTAAAAACTGGAAGAGTTACATTGGTTTTTGATCTGTATAAATTATAAATCACGTTCCTAACTCCAATTTTAATATTTTCGCTCAATTTAAGTCTTTGGCTTTCTTTGTTTACATTTTTTAGTATTCTTCGGTATTATATTGTGCTTTCTTTCAGGCACAATTTTCTGCACAGTCCCTAAACTAATTCCCAGTACTTTTGCTATGGTTTCCTGCATATTGGTTGGCAACTTTTCACTTTTTCTTTCATTCTCGAAATAGTTTAACAAATTAAGCACCATTTTTTTTTGCTTGAAGGTGCAAGAAACCAGAAAATTGCTTTTTATCGTTCATATTGTCACATTAAATTAATTGTCAAAGTCACAAAACTGACATCTTTAAATATGAAAAGGAGAGTCGGTTGTACGCCGTATTTTAACAAATGAAACATTATATATATTTGTATTCAGCGTATTTTTATTGCTATCGCCGAGCGCTTTCGGCCCATTATAAGGCCATCATCAGGGCTTAGGTTCTAAAAGAAACACACAAAAAAGAGTAAAAACAGCTGGAACAAACTACGTGAGACTACTTACTCGTCAAGTTATATCCAGGAGACAAGAAACATATTAAGAGAAATTCGAAAATTTTTAAACAATTTTTCTGGTAGTGGTTTCCAATTGTAAACAACACCTAACTGACTGATATTTGCATTTGACACATGGACACAAAGTGGCGAGGGACATCTCAGATAAAAACGTAGTTAATATACACAAAATGACGAATAATATAAAACATAAAGGTGGTATAAAAACTTTAAATAAGTCATAATGAATAAAATTGTATAAAAAGGTAGGTAACTCCGTCAATTGTTTAAAATAAAAAAAATTCGAATTTCTCTTAATATGTTTCTTGTCTCCTGGACATTATTTGACGAGTAAGTAGTCTCACGTAGTTTGTTCCAGCTGTTTTTACTCTTTTTTGTGTGTTTCTTTTAGAACCTAAGCCCTGATGATGGCCTTATAATGGGCCGAAAGCGCTAGGCGATAGCAAAAAAAATACGCTGAATACAAATATATATAATGTTTCATTTGACATCTTTAAATCAAGACGAAGGTGGCAGGTACAAACTTTTGTGAATCGCTGAAAATAAAATACATATCCTTTTCTTTCATGTCAAAATTGCATATCGAATTGTGTCATATTTGTCTTACGGATTTTATTTGGATTGTATGATTAAACGCAATAAAAGAAAAAAAATTGAATTGTAACTTTGTTTTGTTAAATCGTAAGACCCGCACGATAAGACCGAATCTGACTTTAAGTAATTGCCATTTTCTATTTAATTCCCTGTAATAATCAAATAAAATATTCATTCGTCAAAATTTTTAGCTCGCATTCAAAATTAACCCAGTATAGGGTTCCTTATAATCAACACTGATATGCCTTCTCCCATCTACTTCCCTGGTTTTTCGAATTATCTCCGACCTACTTCCCAGTTAATGGGATTTTATTTTACGATTTTATTTGGGACACAGTTTGCTGGTGGCCAAGTTTAAGACATTAAAGTCGAAACGTTAATGTGAGAAAATGTTATACTACGTGATTTGGGAGCATTAACAAAATACACCTTTTAGGATCTCGTTTATTGCTTTTATTAAATCGAAATTTTGGTATTTAAACGTCATAATATAAGTAATATACTTTGTACTTTAAGTACAAAAATAAATTTTGGTTAAATTGTGGGTAATATTTTGAAAGAATTTTTGTTTGGGTTTGTTGCAATTACCTTTTAAATTGTTAAATTTAAAACACATATTTTTACTTAACCAGCGTAAAAAGTGGCAAGGGTGAGGGGAAACAAATAGCTCTTTTGGTCAAAATGAAACGCCCACGCCTAGGAGCGATGATACACTCAGAAGTTTCCGCCGTCTTGGCAGGGGCGGATCGTGGTTTTTTGGGGCCCTAGGCTGATTCAATTTCTGGGGCCCCCAAACCTCCCAAAATGCTTTTTTTTTAATTTCCATGATGTAGTTATTTTTTTTGTTATAAAACAAATAAAACGACTAATGTAAAAAATAAAAATCTATTCTATTTAAACTAAAAAAAAATACGAGAACATTATTAAAATTAAAGCTAATTACATAGCAATAACAAATTTTAAAAAAACTGTTGTCTTCTGCACTTAACTGTGACGTATTCGCGGATTGCTTCTTCATATGAAATAGACTCGTGAAGTCATACTCAATTGACAAAATTGAAAGGCAATTTAGCCTCTCGTCCGTCATTGTTGACCTATATTTATTTTTTATAAATGCCATTTTCGAAAAGGACCTTTCGGCTTCACAGCTTGTTATTGTTATCGTTAAGTAAATTTTAAAAATTGTAAACAGATTTGGAAATATATCAATAGGGTTTTTCCAAAATTTAGTGTTAACACTTCGGAAGCCGTAATACACTCATTTTGTTTAAACCATACCATGTTTAAATAATGTCAGAACTGAGTGCATTCACTTAAGAGTTTTTCCCCGATATAATTTTTATATATTGATATTACGGACTCTATTGATTTAGGTTCAATAATCGAGTTTTTTTTTTGCCCAAGTTTATTAAAAAAGTAAATTTGCCTGCAAGTTCTTTGTTTACACTACTTCTTTTTTCAAGTTCTACCCCCAATTTATCTAAAAGAACATTGAATACCCCTATTCGAAATTCTTCCTTTCCGGTAAGAATATTATCTTTTTGTTTTTCTCCATCTGGAAATATTTTTGTTCTTACTCTTTTATATGCATCACTAAAATTTTCTTCTTCTATATTTAAGTCAGTTGCTTTGTATTCCGAATCCTTAAATTTTTGCTCAGTTGCGTCTGAAACGAGATATCGGTAATTCCCCGAAATTTGACAGTTGGCCTATTACCACTCCTCTGTTATATCACTGTTGCCAACCTATAACTTACGCTTAAAAATAAGATTGGTGACGCAGCTTGAGTGCAGCATAGTGCGTGGCCTAAGTAGTAAATAAATGATTTTATTTTACAAAAGTATAGTTTTTTTAAAATTTGATTTTTATTAATGATTTTTTTTAATATTTATTTTTAATAATCTTATTTTTAAGCACATAACGCAAGCGGTCATGGTACCGTGGTTAGTACCGTTTTTCATTGAGGCCCCTATGGGGCCCCTTTTTGCCGGGGGCCCTAAGCTTCAGCCTACCCAGCCTAGTGGGAGATCCGCCACTGCGTCTTGGCAGCAGCCGCGGCAGCCGAGTTGGCACATGTGGATGTGATAAAGTAAAATTAATCTAAGAACTTGCCGCATCACCTATCATTAATGACACCCTGTTGAAGTATATTTTACGTTAAGCGGTTGGCTTCAGAAACAGAACCGGACTAAGTTCTTTTACCTTCGCCTTCGCCATCTGTTATATTTTGTAAGGGAGTCTTATTTTGTAAGGAAATAGCGTATATACTAGCTTTATTATTTATCAAATAAAATATTGACAGACCATATATTTCTTGTAGTATTTATTTATAAAAAGCAAAAATAGGTAGTATTTATGTATTTAAAATCTAAAAAAAGTAATACATTTTTTGCGAAGTGTAAGCTTTGTGGTGCACGTGTAATTAACACCCTTTTGGTATTGTTACTTTTATGGGAATTTTATATATGGATATATATAGGGTGTCCCGTAACTAAGGGGCTATACAGCAACAGTAGATAGTGGACTTGAAAATATGTCATTTTATTTTATTTCTTATACGGTTAAAAAGATACAGGGTGATCCAAGTAGGTAAATATTTACTTTATAAAATTGGCGATGATTTGATGTTACGCGGATATGAATCAAAATTGGTGTATCTTTGAGGGCAAGAAGTAGTAGCATAATGAGTTTTAAGATACCTCCTAGAGGACGCCAGCTACACAATATGAGTTTGATAGATTCTCGCTTATATTTTTTGTCTCTATAACATTTCTGACCGCTTTACCTCAAATTATGAAAGAAGGATAGGTAAAAAAGTTGTACTTCAATAATCTCGATATTTCTATTACTTTTTGAGATAATTGCATTTAAATGCTAGATAGCAAGAAACATTTAAATAAACACCTTTCTTACCGAAACATATTTATTGAAAATTAACCGTTCGTTCTTAAGCATAAATGACATATTTTCAAGTCTAATATCCCCTGTTGCTGTGTTAGCCCCTTAGTTATGAGACATCCTGTATATAACAGCTGTAAGATGTATAGTGTATGTATGTATATATGTATGTATATATAGCAGTGGCAGTTCGTGCCATTTTAGTGAAGTAGGGCCAGGTAAACCCTTAGCGCCGCAGGCAAAAAAATTTTGGGTGCCACGCCCTTTTTTGTTAATAGTTCTTGCTTTTAAAGTGGGAAAAATAAGCAAAAAGGCACCTAATTTAATTTATGAATTTACAATCATATCTTGAATATACCTAAACACGATAACAAGTTGAAACACACAAGCAATGTCAGTGGTTTCATCTGCGATAACAGCGATAAACGGAGAGTCCTTTATTTCTTTTATGACTTCATCATGATACACATCTAACATACAGTCCAGAAGTTCATTTTGTAGGGGTTTTAATGTTCCTTTAAATACTTTCGATTTTTCAATATGATCTTTAAGAGTTTTGTCTAATTCTGAGCTGAAATTTATTAATTCACGAAATATGCCCCTATTTTCCGACGTCTCTTTTTCGTCATGACCTCTCAAAGCCAACTCAAATGCACCACAAAACCGAACGCAGTTTATAATTTGGTTTAATATGTATCTGTTTTTATCAATTTGTTCGTTTTTCTTCATTATTTCATTGTGATATGCAGAATTTAATTGAGTTTTAATGTTAATTTTACCAAGCATACTGAAATTAAATATATTGTTTAAATGTACCTTCGATTTTTCATGTGTCTTCATTTTGTCCCAGAAATGGACCAAATCATCTGTACCTTTTTGGGACCAAGTTTGCTTCCCACCAAATAAAACACACATAAAACAAAATAGTCTATTAGATTCATCACAACCGCACACCCAAGTATTTTTTCCATAAAGTTTTCTTTAAAAATCTGATAGTATTCATTATAATACTTATGTATTTCTAAAATAAAAAGTTCCTTAACCCTACATTAACTCAGCCGGCCGAACCAAAACAAATCGAGACGCGACGCGAATATCAGCTATTTGCTGTTTGAAACGTCTAACATCAAACGGTCAAACGAAGAGAGCCTGGCTACCCGCCGGGATTTTTGCCTGCTTGCATTCAAGGTCATTTTTCAACGTTTTTTATTGAGGTGATGGCGTTTCGTCACCTCCCGTGTGCCTCGTCGCGCTTGGCGCGGAAGCTACGTTACCGTTTTACGCATAATCGCTTCCTTTTAGATGGAAATTTGCACCCGACTGTGTTCCATTAATAAATTATTTTGCTAATTGCTTTAAAAACGAGAATATTAATTTTAATAGGTTTTGGTAATTTGTAAAGGGCAGGACGCTAGACAGGAGGGCAGGTAGTGCCATGGCACTGTGGCTCTATCCAACGAGCAGCCACTGATATATAGATGTAAAGTTAATTCCGCTGGGATCGCGCGACGGTGTATTGATGGCCGCTTTGCTTTTGTAAAAAGTATTTTAATACATCTTACCGCTCTGTCGGGATGGCTTGGGTTATGGCTGCCCGTAAAGTCCTAACAAGGACGAAACGGACGTCGTGGTCTACCCGCCCCAGGGTTTCCATTGTGCTTGGATCCCAGTGTATTCCAATATAAAAAAACAGTTACACACTTATCCGATATGCCACAAAATTCGCTTTTAATTATTTTCGCGGACACTATATTATCTTCTAATCGTTTTAGTTTATTCAAAATATTTCAAAAACCAATAGAACAAGAATCGATTCGCTAGCACCAATATCCTGCAAACATATTGAGCCTCATGAATAAAAATGTAGCGATCGCTGTTTCTTATAAAATCGAAGTAATTTCTTGAAAGCCAATGAATAAAAACTAAAGTAATTGCTTTTGCTTCCAGCAATTGCTTAAAAGTGTAGGAATTGCTTCTAGTCAATGCTTTTTCTTAAAACATAGAAGCAATTGCTATCGTTTGCTTAAAATGTGATGAATAAATTAAGGAATTGCCTTTTCTAGTGTAGCGATCGCTTTCAACTTTTTAAGGTAGGTCGACCCCTGCATCATTTGCTTGGTAGCAGTCAACTTTAGTTTTCCGCGGCATACACGTGCGTTGCTCTTAATTTGTGTCTTCAATTATGACCGGATATATTATGAACGTCCGTAAAAGAAAAATCTACAGTGTAAAAATTGCATATATGATGATTTAGAAAGTTGTATCGATTTGACTGCGAAAATGTTGAGTGGTTGGCAAATTATTTTTTGACTGATACTGGTAAAAGGCGAGGGGGTGCACTGTCGCCTTTAAATAAGATGAAAGTCTTTATGTGGCAATTGTCGGATCCGGGCTTTCAAAATTATGTAGGTGAAGAACTCGGTAATTACCAAACTACTGTCTGTAATACATACACTTCTGTAATGGATGTAGTTTTGGAGAAGGCCATTATTTTTATTAATTTTTCCTACAAGTGCTGAAGCTGTTGTGGAAGCTAAACGGTTCTGGTCAGAGAGATACCGGTTTCCAAATTCCATCGACGTGATAGACTGTACAGTGTACACACGTCAGAATTCGAAAGTTTCAATAATTCGGTGATGAATATATAAACCGAAAAGGGTACCCCAGCATCAACGTGCAGGTAACTTGTAATGCACAAGAAATTTTTACAAGTGAAGACTGCCAATGGCCAAGCTCTGTGCACGATAGCAGAATTTTCAAAAATTCTAATAATACACAATATTCTTAAAAACAGCACAGAAAATGCGTATTATTAGGAGACGATGGCTACTTTATATCGCCTTGGGTTATGACTCCCTGGAGAACTCCTGCAACCCAAGAGCAGCAAAATATAAAAACGTTTTCTGCCGTGAACGTGTCATAATTGAACGCGTTTTGGGCAGATAAAAGCAAGGTTTCCTGTCCGTCAGTATAAAATTAGAAATGAATTAGAAAAAAGTCCATCCACGATAATTGCCTGCGTTGTGCTTCATACAACTTGTGTATAAATAAGCATTTGCTACATAGGTGTAAGAAAAGCAGCAATTTTATTCATATCCAGATCTAGCAATTGCTTTTAGTTATAGCATTTGCTAGTCAAGCAATTGCTTTTACTAAAAAGTAATTGCTTAATTTTTATTCATTAGGCTCAATTGCCTAAAACTTTTTCCATTTAAAGGTCTTTCTATCTCGCAGTGTTTCGTATAACCCCGAGCATGGGGTTAAAATCTGGCAACATGGCTGAGCACGAGTTAATTGTTAAATAACTAGATAATCTAAGAAAGAGTGAATTAATTACAATAATAGTTACTAGAAAAGTGCCTGACTTCAGTATTCTCTAAGATTTTTAAGTACTGTTTCTTGGACCGTCTAGTTGATTATCTTAATAAATCAAAAATAATATCCCCGAGCCAGCACGGTTTTCAGGGAGGAAGATCTACCAATACTGCAATGCATGATTTTTATGATGAACTAAGTAAATTTATTGACGCGAACGAGAGCCCCGTTGGGATCTTTTGCGACCTAAGCAAGGCTTTCGATTGTGTCAATCATAAAATTCTTTTCCAAAAGCTGATTAATTTTGACATTAATGGTTGTGCACTTGAGTGTATACGGTCGTTTGTAATTGATCGCCAACAGTATGTTAGTTTAAGCAACTTTGATGGTAAGTCCAAACGAATGACAGACTCGCCGCCCCTGAAAACTAATATTGGCGTTCCACAGGGCTCCGTTCTGGGCCCTGTGTTATTTTTATTATACCTAAATGACATTGATCTTGTGGGACAGGGGGCTCATCGTACGGCTTTTGCCGATGATGTGTCATTCCTGGTTTCAAACAGGTTCTCGAATATCTTGGAGCAGATGTCAAATGGTGTTCTGTCTGAACTTTGTGCCTGGTTTGGGGAGAATTCGATGTTACTAAATGTAGACAAGACCCAGTTTGTTAGATTCCATAATAGACAAAAAACGGATGATATTATTAGTTTATTTATTGATAATAAATCCTTGTGCCAAGTTCAGAGCACCAAGTTTCTTGGTATTCATCTTGACGAATGTTTGACATGAAAGGTACATTGTGAACATGTTATGTCTAAACTTAATTCATCCTTTTATCTGTTTATAAATTTAAGATCTATGTTAGGTAAAGAACACCTAATTATGTTGTACTACGCATATGTAGAATCGTACTTAAGATATGGTCTGACTTTCTGGGGTACTTTGACCCTATTTAAAAATATTTTTGTAAAACAAAAAAAAATCTTAAGGTGTATAGCAGGTGTTCCTAATCGGTATAGTTGTAGAGAGATTTTTAAAAATTTTAATATACTACCTCTTCCTAGCTTATACATATTAGAATTAGCAGTATTTGTCTTCTGTAATAAAGGCCAATTTGTACAAAACAGGGATGTGCACGGTTTTGATACAAGGCATAAAAATAGTTTTCGTGCTCCGCACTCTAGAGGATTAGTAGCCTATAATTCTCCTAAATGTCTAGGTGTTAGGGTCTACAATGTTTTGCCCGAAACAATTAAAGATTGTAATAGTATACAATGTTTTAAAAAGTCGTTAAAATCATTTTTAATATCTAAATGTTTCTACAGTTTGGATGAGTTTTTTAATTGTCTGTCTTAACGCTTGTACATGTTTTGTTTATATTGCGTATTGAAATGTTTTGTTTGTTGTTCATTTTTAGATTTACTACCTGACTATTCCCCTACAATTGTAAATTGTCTCTGGGAAAATAAACGATTTGATTTGATTTGATTTGATTTGATTTGATTTGATATGATTTGATTTGACTTTGATTTGATTTGATTTGATTCGATTCGATTCGATTCGATTCGATTCGATTCGATTCGATTCGATTCGATTCGATTCGATTCGATTCGATTCGATTCGATTCGATTCGATTCGATTCGATTCGATTCGATTCGATTCGATTCGATTCGATTCGATTCGATTCGATTCGATTCGATTCGATTCGATTCGATTCGATTCGATTCGATTCGATTCGATTCGATTCGATTCGATTCGATTCGATTCGATTCGATTCGATTCGATTCGATTCGATTCGATTCGATTCGATTCGATTCGATTCGATTCGATTCGATTCGATTCGATTCGATTCGATTCGATTCGATTCGATTCGATTCGATTCGATTCGATTCGATTCGATTCGATTCGATTCGATTCGATTCGATTCGATTCGATTCGATTCGATTCGATTGGATTTGATTTGATTATATTTTCCGAGATCGCAATACTGTCAGCACCAATTTCGGGCACCCTGTATATAATCATCATTTTACGACACTGACTTTCATTAATGTATTCCACCATAAATCCTCTATTAGGTACGTTTCAAACAAAAACATGAAAAAACTATGTAACTTTTTTGTTATAAGTGTGCTTTGCGGAAGGAAGTATTGCTCGGGTGCACATAGCAAGCTGCACCAGATCGGAAGTGTGTAGACTCATAGGCAAGTGCTGCACCTTGCACCGGTCGCGCACTTTGCGTATCGTAATTACCCACTTCTTGGTGGACATGTTTTATGCATAATGTTATGGACGCGTGCTTCACACTTAATGAGTATAGAAAGTATGGGTACATTTTTTTGAAAAGTATCATTATAATAAGGGGTAAAGTTTATCAACGGTTTCAAAATTATTTAAATAATAGAACACAGAAAATAAAGGTTGGTAATATATTTTTAACAAAAAAATTAAAAAACATGGGAGTACCTCAAGTAATTATTTTAGGGCCTTTGTTTATGTTTTATATATTAATGACATGCCATTAGTCTTGAAATTGATTAAAATGAACATGTTTGCAGAATATACCCTTATTTATATTATTAGTGGTAAAAATATTTGGGAAATTGTAAATTAAGAACATGCCCTATTGTCAAACTGGTTAAAAAAACAAATTAAAGTTAAATGTTTCTAAAATAAAATATATGGTTATGGGTTTGTCAACCAGAAATAGTCGATTCTCGATCCTCCCAGAAAGAAATTTGCAATTTTATAGACTTATCCTCATAACTCTGTCTACAACATACATGTATTGCAGTATCATATCAAATTTACCCAATTAGATTTATCAACAACAATATCCTATAATTTACTCCAAGTTTTCTGTTTTGTTTTTGTGTTTTTTCGTTGATCATCTTCTGATCTTTTAATAATCTCATAAACTCTGTATTAAATGAAATAATAATTCCGAAAATGTATATGTATTAATCGTTGCATAATTTTTTTTTTCAACCAGTTCGCAACGAGTTAAAAACCATGCATGCGCAGAGAAAAATTTGCTTGTACGAACGAAGCTATTAACAATACCCAAGTCTTAAACCAAAATTGTACGAAAATTCACCATAAATACTACGTTTTAAGATATTGTAAAGAAGTACTTCGATCTCCGTCCATCACATGTAAAAATCAATGCATTCTTTCTAAGATATCAAATTTCCAAATGTACAATACAACGTATAAGAAAAAAAAACAAATTTGTAGATATTGGGTAGATGATAAATTGCCAAATATTTAAATAAATCCTTAAAGTTATACTGGCCATTGTTATCGCAGATCATCTGCCACTCTGTACATTGATGAAGGAGGCGATATAACTGGATTAAAGCGCCATGGGAGCTGGAGATCTAGATGGGTAGCTGAAGAACACATGATCAGTCTATGAAAAACAAGACAACTACAGCAAATATTATTGCAGAACAGATATAGTAATGAAGTATCTTCTTTCTTTACAGCAAACGAAATTCCAAATATTTATATTGAGAAATCTTCCAAAATTAATGATAGTTCACGACCAATTCAGTTTATTAATAATTGTTCTATTACTAATGTTCGTATTATTAATAAATAAAGTTGTTCATTCCCTCAGAATGTTACTCACTCGCAGCTAACGCGCCTCGGTAAGTAAATATTCCTTTGGAATAATAGTTATCATTATTGACTGGTGGTATAATCTACTATTAAATAAATAACTTTTATCTACAACCAGGTAATAATACACTGAGGAAAATAATTTGTAGCCATTACTAAAAATTTAGTTACCACAGCAAAATTTTTCAATAAAATAGGGGACAGCAAGGTGGATGACATATAACAACTAAATCAAGTTTGCTGGAATAGATTAGTAGCTACAACTATAGGATTTAGTAGATAACGAACTTATGTTGTTTTGTTTACTAAATGGTCTTAGCTACAGTTACTAAAAAAACTGAGTTAGCACAACTAATATATATATATTCGTTACAAGTAGGTGGTTTGTTAAAGCTATTATATCATTTAGTTGCAGGAACTAAGCGTAGATGTTAACGTTACTAATAAATTATATAATAGTAACTAAATTATGTAGTTAACCCAAATTGGGTGTTTAGTGAATACAAATAAAAATATTAGTTAAAAAGTAACCACAAAGTTATTATATATATTATACAGCAGAAAAAACTCTAAGCAGCAAAGCGTAATTTGCTGGAGCTTTTCTTTAACCACCAATAAAACCATTTTACAGATGTTGAAGCTTCTCGTCTAAAATATATTGCTGCCAGTTTCAAACGGAAACAATATTTAATTTAACTGCAATGTGATTTTTATAAAAAAAACTTTAAGTACCTACCAGTAAAGGTTCAGTTGAGCTGATGTTAAAAAGCCCTTTTATACGGCCTAAGGAAACTGAAGGTGTGTGCAACAGTAGATACCAAATAAAACACTTTAACTTGGCTGTTTAACTAAATAGTTGATCAAAATTTGTCTTTGTTTCTGGGAGTAACTTATTCAATATATCTACACGTCAGAATATTTAAACTCAACTATCCCACGATGCTACACACAGAATTATGGTTGTTAATATAAGATTAATTAAAAATATTTCAATCCATAAGTGATACATAAATCAGAGCCCAACTTTAAATTCTCGAGGGATGATTACAATAACTGATCTCACTCGTGAAGCCTTCCGTGATAGCTTGTAGATGCAATTTCATTTCAGATAGATTGAATTATTTTTAAGGCTTTCTAGTTGAGGTAGGTAATTACTTTCCTAAATCAAAAAGTTTGTTTTCTCTTCAACTTAAAATACAAAATAGTATATTACGTACCGAGGTGGAAAGTGTTTCATTACTGTCGAGAGATTAGATAGTTTACCGAGACGCGAAGCGTCGAGGTAAACTATATCTCAGAGACAGTAATGAAACTTTTCACCGAGGTTTGTATACTATTTTATTTACAACCACATCCAACATCCACTTCTTATTATTTTGAGTTCAAATAATTATTAAAAGGTAAATGTCATTTTGACTTTTCCATTGCAAAAGTAGACAGACATTTAGAATTTCAAATAACCGCAGGTGATAAAATAACGTAGGTAATAATACACATCAAGATGGCAAATATCATTTTTGGAATATGGTTTCCATGTCACTAAACAATATATTATTTTTTTAAAACGTTAGTGTCAAAGTTTTTACAAAACACCAAAAAAATGCTCTCAGATGAGGAATTTGATTTGGCTGCTACTCCCCCAGAAATTCGAGAAGCAGCAAAAATAGTAGAAGAAGATCTTCTGCCAACTAAAAGCCGCCCGAGATATGACAAGGCATATAACTGTTTTAAAGAATGGTGTATTGGAAACAAAGTTCAAAATCCTGGTTCTGAATCGGCGCTACTAGCTTATTTTAGTGAAAATGCCAAGACAAAGAAAATATCAACGCTTTGGTCAATATATTCAATGTTGAGGACCACTCTATCAATTAGGGAAAAAGTAGACATATCTAAACACGCAAAGCTATTAGCATTTTTAAAAAAGCAAAACAAAGGATACAAGCCGAAAAAATCGACCACACTGTCTATGGATAATATTGAAACATTTTTGGAACAAGCACCTATGGAATTTCTTGTTCAAAAGGTATTTTAGGCTAAAAGGTTGACTATTTCTATATTAACTTATTATTTTATACATTTGTAGGTCGCATTGGTTATTGGTGTCTCAGGCGCCTGCCGATCAGATGAATTATACAAAATGAAAACAACAGACGTTCACTTTTTAGAAGAAAAGGTCGCGATTGAAATACAAAATAGCAAAACGTACCAGCCACGATCATTTATGATAACTGATAATAAATGGATTGCACCACTTAAGGAGTACATAACTTTACGGAAAAATATACAGGATGGAAAGCTTTTTATGCAAATAAGATATGGAAAAATTAGTAAACAATGTATTGGGCACAACACTTTAAGTCAGTTTCCAAAAAAAATTGCAGCTTTTCTGAAGCTGAATACTGAAGGTTTTACTGGTCACTGTTTCAGAAGAACAGCGGCTACTTTGCTCGCAAATAACGGTGGCGATCTTATGCAAATAAAGCGGTTAGGAGGCTGGAAATCTAGCACAGTAGCTGAGGGATACATAGACAGTTCGGTTTCTACTCAGGTTAATACGGCAAAATTGATTTCAAAGCCAAGTTCAAGTTTTACTAACACTACTTTAACTTCAAATAATCATGAAATAAACCTTTCAAAAGAAGAATTTCAGCAAGGTTTAAACATATCTGTGACTGCCTACAATAATGCCAATGTAATATTTAATGTAAATAAGTAAAACATAAACCATGTTAATTTTTTGTTTTTTATAAATGTCATTTAGGTATAATTCATTTAAAGAAATAAAAAATAAAATTATTGTTGTTGAATTTGTGTAATGAGTTATGTGTTGGTGTGTTTGTATATTATTTTGAGATATCGATTTTTATTAAAATTTAAAAAAAAAAAAATTTACTATTTTGAGATATCGATTTTTAATAAAATTACAAAAAATAACAATTTTACTTTCCACCCGGGTGGAAAGTGCTCACTTTCCACCCGGGTGGAAAGTAAAAGTCAAGAAACGTCAACTTTCCACCTTTCAAAGATAGGTGAAATGTCATTATTACATACATGGTTGTAAATAAAATAATTTTTTCAGTTTTTAAAATTTTTATTAAATAAATAACATGGATAAATCCTATAACACAACACAACTTTACCTTCAAATGCATCTAGATGGGTTTGTAGCCCCTATTCTAACAATAAAAGTATCTAATACATCACTATAAACTATAATAAATAAATAACACTAATAGATACACGCACACCGCGGCAAGAAGCACCTGAAGCACGGAGACGAAATGATTGTTACCGCGTGGATGACCAATGATCGCGTGCGCGATCGGGTAAATTAACTAAATATTTAGTAATGGCTACCATATTTTTCGTTACGACAACTTAAGGCATTATTTAAAATATATTTTTTTTAGTTGTCACAAGTATAACAAAATCTTACGCCCTTGTTAGTTATCACAACAAAGGATGTATTTACCGCAAGTCTACCAAATAAATTTTCGGCGTACAGCCTATACTAAATCGATTTGTAATTGTAAGTGGAGGGCAAAAAATATATTTGTTAGTCCCTGCGTAAAAAGCTTTGCGGTATTATGATAACTAAGTCTGCGGACATTTTTAGTGGCTAAAACTAAAAAAAAATCAACTAAGTAATTTAGTTGGCGGGTTTTTCTCAGTGTAGTTTTATTATAACATACAATTAATTTCATTATAACTAAAAATCAGATTCCATTTTTCGACAATTCATTATCCAGCAAAATAATATCTAATTTTACAACTGGAATTTCGAGCTTCCCTCAGTTATCTTTGAAAATATATTCCAATTTAGGCGACATCCTGTAAATAGTCAAAATTTAAGAAAAATTAATTTTTTAAATAGTCAGAGATCGATACGAAAACTTTTCATAAAAGTTATTAGAAAGAAAGAAAATAACACACAAAAATATTATAAAGGGTGTTCCATTTGAAATAAAGAAGTTTGTGACAACTCTGGTATAACCGGAAATCGCATAATGTGGTCGCTGTTATTTCATTTGAAGAGAGCGTCTCTGAAATAGTACATTATGATATTAGGAAAATAAGAGATACTTTATGTGCTGAGCGTGGAAAGTTTGTCTGTCTTACTACGTTCCACTCCACGCGAAGCACAGAAAGTATCTCATTCACCGAATATCATATCGTCGTGGTGACTGTAATCTGTAATAGGCCGTATGTAAAAAAATCAATTTTCGTTTTATTGCATTTTCGGAACCACATCGAGGTTTGGAATTATTTTTTGGGGAAGCAATTCAAAACTTGAAACTTTTTTTGTTATTCAGAAACGTGTTTTGCGAATAATATATAAAATGTCTTATTTACAGTCATGCAGAGGAATTTTCAGGTAAAAAAAAAATTAACTGTGTATGCACTGTACATATACGAAACTATTTTATTCTTTTATAAAAACAGAGATAGGTTTAATACAATTACTTATCATAATTATAATACAAGAACAAAATATATAAATTACCCAATACATAGATTAACACTTTCAGAGAAAAATCCGTATTATATAATATGTATTAGAATGTATAATAAATTGAATGCTAGAATTAAGAACGCACCAAATGAACGTTTATTTAAAAAGGAATTAAAAAATTTCCTAATTGATTTAGAACCTTACACGTTAAGCGATTACTTAGGTGCATAATTAAGAAATATAATTTTATTTATTAAGGTAGGTACCTATAGGTGTGGAAATAACTATAATTGCTTTTGTTCTGTTTTTTTTTGACGACATTTCTTTTTACTTGTTATTTACTTTGTATGTATATATCAATGTAATTTTGAAATAAAGATTAAATAAATAAAATAAAAAAAACATAACAAGTCTAACATCCTGCAAATGGTCGTATGTGAATTATCCAATCAAAATGTGCGCGTTCGCAGTGGCAATGCGACGAATGTAAACAATGTTTGTTTTGGCTCGGGCAATACGTTTTTGTGGTGTCTCTTGAAAACTAGCAGCTGACTGACATACGACCTATTGCAGTCACGACGATATACTATTTTTTCTTCAAACGTGCATCATATTATTCGAGATGAAACAATAAAAGAAAACGATTTTTTTTAATGAAGATAACAAGATTGAATTTTTAACTTATTTCACTGTATATTCTCTTTTTGGTATCGTTATCAAGGATACGTACTTGTTTGGCATCTATCAAAACTATAATTTCAAATTCGGTGTCGCGTCAGTTGAGACCGAATAAATCTACAGAAAATGAGTTTAGAAGTGCCTGATGATCCATCCTCCCGAGGTTTTAGCCCGAAATTTAAATTTCGTGGATAAAGAGCAATGCTCAAAGCTAAAAGACAACAAATAAAACGAAAAAAAAAATTTATAGTAGTATAAGGTACTTATACTCCTAGTCATATAAATGACATTTAATGTCATTGAGAAACGTCACATAAGTTATCACTTATATTACGTTTGAAGAAAAACCCTACTATTCAAATTTGCAGGATTAAAATTGCATTACTTTCCAAAATATGACATGACAGAACTGTACCTACATAGGAGTTATGTTTTGCATATGTTATTCGCTTCAAAAAGGCATGAAGGTCATATGTCTCCCCCTTCCCCTTGTGAAGTGGTGGATCCGCCACTGGATTGAAGGATAAGGGCATACAGTGTGACCAGTAAAGTCCGCATCATATGGGATTTTTTTTATTAATAGCTTTATTCAAAATTTGACTTTGGCATCAAGTTCTGCTTCGATCGAGATGAAAATTAAGCAAAAAAATAGTAGTCACGTGATTCGCATTATCTGTCAAATTTTAATTTTTTCCAAAAAATAATTCAAAAGTGAGGTTAATTCTGAAAATATCGAAAAAAGTTATTAGAAAAAGTATTTTTAAATGCAGTTCCTAGCCTACACGCAAAGTTTCAGCTGCATGAGATAATCTTGATTTTTTACCTATATTTTGTAAATTGCACCACTTTTGCAAAATAAGACTCAACGCAAACTACATAAAATTTCTTAGTTTTGACAATGCTTTATTTCAGATACATTTTCTTTAATGTAGCGCCATATTAAATGTGTGTTTTTCTACAAAATCAAAATTGGTCTATTGAAATTTGGTCGCATGTGATGCAAAGTTTATTTGTTTTTGACCCTGTATAAGGTAACTTCATGAAATAAGTAGTTTTAAAAACGCGTGTCTGAAAGTAATACACGTTAACGTTATTATAACATAGCTTAATAATAAATTATAATATAAGGGTTTTAAATTAAATCGTTGAAAATAGGTAAACTTTACGTTGTTAAACTAAAGTTTATTTTCCACTTAAAAAACAATTTACTGAAGACACTGTGTCCTTTTTTGTCTTAATATTAAGGTGTATTAATTTCAGACCCAAACTACGTATTCATAAATACTTATTTTATGAAGTTACCTTATACAGGGTCAAAAACAAATAAACTTTGCATCACATGCGACCAAATTTTATTAGCCCTATTTTGATTTTGTCGAAAAACACACATTTAATATGGCGCTACTTTAAAGAAAATGTATCTGAAATAAAGCATTGTCAAAACTTAGAAGTTTTATGTAGGTTGCGTTGAGTCTTATTTTGCAAAAGTGGTGCAATTTACAAAATATAGGTAAAAAATCAAAATTATCTTATGCTGCTGAAATTTTGCATGTTGACTAAAAACTACATTAAAAAAAAAATTTCTAATAAATTTTTTCGATATTTTTAGAAATACCCCTCTTTTGAATTATTTTTTGTAAAAAATTAAAATTTGACGGATAATGCGAATCACGTGACTACTATTTTTTTGCTTAATTTTCATCTCGATCGAAACAGAACTTGATGCCAAAGTCAAATTTTGAATAAAGCTATTAATAAAAAAAAAATCCATATGATGCGGACTTTACTGGTGACACTGTAGATACAGACAGTGTTGCCAGGTCAAAAAAATTTTTTTCCCTAGATAATTTCTTAAAAATTCCCCAGATTCCCCAGATTTTCCCCAGATCTTTTAATTTGAAGACAAAAGTAGTGATGGGAAAAATCGGGTTATTTTAATAATCGACTTCCGAGTATTCTAGTAAAAAATTCGGCAAAGTAGTAAAAAGCCGGGTTTTTTTTTATTTACTTCAATATTTTTTACGCTTCTAAAAAAAAAAGTTCCGTAAAGCAACTAGTTTGTGTAGCCGCAATGAGTGAATCAAGGGCGGATCCAGGGGGGGGGGGGGCACTAGGGGCAAGTGCCCCCCCCCCGAGCGCCCTAAGAACCGAAGAAATACAGAAGAAATATCTGATCGATTGCATTCATGCATTCGTCGATGCGCCGAAATACCTCCCTACAACATAAATAGTGCCCACCCATGCATTCTTATGACATTTCGGCGTGGTCCCAAAAAAAATCGCCTGCGGCGCTATTTACCCTACACGTTGTCTAACCTCTTGTATAATTCAACTAAATAGTGTCCCCCCCCCCCGAAACTTCTCCCTGGATCCGCCCTTGGAGTGAATGCCATGCGGCTCGTTTCAAAAAATGCGTGGTGCCTCTTGTGTGATTCCCCTTAAAATACCAGCGAACGGAGGCCTGGGATTTACCTTGTTGTTTATATCTTCAGAGTAAGGTTTCTAGTAAATTCGACCTGCCTAAGATTCTGAGTTGCTACTAGTAAATCGTATATATATATAGATACCGTTTTTGCCATGGGTCAATCGATTCATAATAATTCTTTAAGTGATTACTTAATATATTTTTTACAAATATCACAAAATCAAAAAAGAATAAAAATTCCCTAAATTATAGAAAATTTCCCTTTTTCCCTACTGATTGCAGATTTTCCCCAGATTTAGGGAAATTTCCCCAGCAATGGCAACAATGGATACAGATCATACTGGGCTGTCTGCGAGAACTACTACTAACTATGTAAGCATAATCGCTTCGATAAAGTGTGACTGACTGCTAATTACTTTAAAAATAAGAATATAGGTGGTAGACCGGCCTTACACAACCGGAATGTTTATCTGAATTCAGAAACGGAATCCAGAATCTGAATTCCGGCCCATTGAAAATTTGAAAAATTCATAATCTGAAAAAATCAGAATGTGTGTGCTGTATAATAAAAATATATACAATTCCGTACGTTCTGAATTCAGATTCTTAATTTCGTTTCTGAATTCAGATAGACATTCCGGCTGTGTACGGCCGGCCGTAGGATAGGTAAGGCCATGCCACTTTACCTTATGAGTCACCATTCCTTTGGACAGCAAAGTTTTACGTTAAAAGCAAAAACGACATTTCGTAAAATTCATCTATCCATATTTCTTTTTCTGCTTTTATCACGTTATAAATCCACTCCATATATCAGCATTTGTGCCCTAAAATATTAGAAACTAAAATACATTTAATGATCTTATGAAAGTTGTACATAACTTTATTAGGATTAAGAAGAAAATATCCGGCGATAGTTAAAATTTAACGATCAAAGTTCAAAATGGTTTTGAAATTGCTCTGCACTTTACTTACTATATTATGGCCTTTATAAATAACCATATCGAAAATACGACTTGTCTGACATACTTCATAAATCCACTTTGACATATGTATTTAAAATATAAAGCGAAATAATTTACAGCAAAATCAGATACAGTTAACTTTTACGACGTTTTTTTTGGATTTGCTTTACTTTCTTTTGCGTGCGTCTACATTTTTGCCGTCTTTAATTTAAAAAGCATAAACGACCAGCTCGTAAATATTTCGTTTTTATTGGGCAATTCTGTACGGCTAAATTAGTAAACTTGTCCTAAAAAGGAAAGGCCACCTTGGAAGATGCTACTTGCTTTAAATTTAACACCAATTCAAGTGGTTTAGGTTATTATTGGTCCAGTGTTAAGTGTCATCTAAAGTTGTTTTCAGTTGAAGCTTTACACAAACACAATTGAAGCAAAAATGTACATTCTGCGACCGCAATGAAGAAGAATAATATAAGCATCTTGGTAAAATTTTTCTGAATAATACCTTGTATGAACAGGTATTCTACTCGGGGAAGGTGACCTTTAATGGTCCTCCTTAATTTAGTCGACGTTTAAAAGAAAGTCGCCAGTAACAGGTATCCTATAAATTTTAATATTACCGTGCGAGCAAAAATTATTTGCATCAAAGAGGGCCTTGCATCTAAGGACGTAATGCGTAGCCGCAGAGCTTAATACCTGTTGGGTGTCAGTAACTACCTGAATTAGCAATCAATCAGTTATTCCGTCATCTTTGACAGTCGTTCCAAGTAATTTGATTCATCGCTAATTTTTCCAATTTCTTGAACAATGGGCTTTACGGAACAGCACAAAACAGTCATGAGTGAAGCGTATTTTCGAAACGGGGTTAGAGTAAATGGTGAGTGGCAATACAATCCGGGTTTCTACATGGACGATTTTCACGAACATTTTCCTAACATTGCTTTTATTGCTGGGGATTTTTATCATTGCCTGAAAAGAACCGTGGATGTGTTTAGGGAAACAGGTTCTATTCAACACAAAAAAGGAGCAGCTGTAAGAACAGAAGAACTTGTTGCAAACGTTCGTGAAATAATGCAAAATACGCCAACAGATTGTATAGGACGCCTGTCCCAAGAAGTGGGAAGATCTTATGGAACATGCAGGACTATTCTTAAGAAGCAGCTAAATTCATTTCCTTATAAAGTGCAAGAATTATTATCCAAGAATGTGGTAACATTTCTCCAGATATGATGGTCAACACTTTCGAAAATATGAAGAGAGGTGTGAATTTATACTTGAAGCATGGCGGTGGCCAATTTCGGCAATTTATGTAATTCTTTTTCTTTTTCTTTCTGTATATTCTTACTTTGGTAATTTTGTAAACAACAAAAATAAATTTGTATTTCTTTACTTATTTTATTGCTCATTAGTTTGGCATATTATGTCATAATATGAATTTGGCTGGCCTCTAAATGATGCAATGTAAGATTATGTTCGAAGTTAGAGGGTTTCATTTTACCCTTTACTACGACCATACGATCTATTGTGGCTCACATGCAGGCACCTTTTTTATATTTTTCCTAATAGATTTAGCTTATTAATGAAGCTACTTTTGGGGGGATATACTTAATGTTTTTCGGCAGTAGGGCTACTTCACCAAAAATAGGGTAAATGTGATTCGTTCTGCGGGGCAGATGCAGTACGTAAGCCACTATTTCTGCATCTTCTATACAAAGCCGGCAAAGGGGATAAGAACCGCAATAATGTCAGTAGCTATTTGATCATCCCGTGGTCGACCACTTTATGAAATTCATGAACATACCATAAGAGAGCGTATTTATGGGATGTATAGAGCAGGTCAACACGTTACCATTCGCTTAATACAACTAAACCTTAAAATCATTGATGGTGTTGAAATATGTGTAAATGTACTGTATCAAAAAGTCGTTTTTTAATAGAACAACCCCATATAGTCCAAAAACGAGTAGAATTTTAAAGAGAATTTAAGAATAACGGCAACTCTAAATTTCCCTTAAAACCTGTATTTCTGGATGAAACCTGGATCTACCGTAAATGGTATTTTCGGCGAAGTTGGCAAGATGATAATCTTCATACAGTTAAAAAAATCGTCAGAAGGTGTAAGTATAATATTACTTTAAATGCTGCTTCAGAAAATGGATTTGTGAACATTGCAAGTTTGATAGTCAAGTCTGGCCTGAAATCTGGCGATCATCATGATTCGATGAATAGCAGAAACTTCGAGAAATGGTTTTAATAATAATAAGAAAATTAACTTGGACGAATCTCATGATGATGATCCTTGCCGAGATGATTTATTTTAATAATTACACAGGCCTGCATGAAATTTGTGATGACGTGATTTTTGTTTGTTGAGCTCAGTTTTTATATAGAAATAACTAATTAAAATACAATTGGTCTCTATCACTCACAGATTTTTTTTTGCAAAAAAAAAAGAAAAATATAAAAAAACTTATAATTTTAAAATGAATGTAGTACTTCAAATTCTAAATGATTGATGAAAAAAAATGATTTTCTGTGGTGCTACACACCTTCCGACTGGAGACTTTTTATCGACTTCAAAAAGGAGCTTTAAAGCTGTTCTTTTACATAATGACAATGTTTTTGCTTCTGTTTCGGTCGGCCATACAGTTAAGTTAAAGAAAAACTATGAAAATTTAGAGGAATTACGTTTAAGAATACAATATGAAAATCACAACTGGGAAGTGTGTGAAGATCTAAACATTTTAAGTCTTCTCTTAGGTCAGCAGTTTGGATTTACTAAATTTCCATGTTTCCTGTGCGAGTGGTCTAGCTAGCGAGAACAACATTGGATAAAAAGAGACTGGTCACAAAGAGATACTTTAACACCTGGAAACAAAAATGTAATTCGCGAAAGTCTTATTGACCCTCAAAAAGTTTTACTTCCACCACTTCACATAAAACTTGGACGTATGAAACAATTTGTTATGGCATTAAACAAAGAAAGATATTGTTTTAAATATTTGTGTAAAACATTTCCGGCTCTGTCAGAGGCAAAATTAAAGAAGGGAATCTTTGTAGGGCCTCAGATTAGCAGCTTGATGAAAGATACAGAATTTGAAAAGGTAATGGAAGATAAGGAAAAACATGCATAGAATGCTTTTAAAGAAGTTGAACATAAATTACTACTATGTTGAGATCGTTGAAAATATGCTGGAAAATTTCAGGAATTCCAGAATATGAGCATAAAATTCACTTTTTACATTCCCATTTGGACTAATTCCCGGAAAGTCTTGGGGACGTGGGTGAAGAGCAAGGTGAAAGATTTCATCAATATATTAAAGAGATGGAAAAAAGATACCAGGGGCGCTGGGACACAAAAATGATGGCCGATTTCTGTTGGAACAGAAAAACAACCAAAAGAAGCTTTTCTGAAAAAAGAAAACATTTTTTGAAGTAGCGTAACGAATAAATAACCATTTATAATAGTTTATATGTGTTTATTTTGTATATTTTTGTATTTTTTTCCTTAATGTATTAAAAACCTAGCTTATAAATGAAATAAATCGTGTTTTTCTATATTTTTTAATTTTACCGGTTTAAAAAATAACCTTACTTGATATAAAAAAACTGAAAGCAGATTTGAAATCAGCGCTACCCAATTACTAGAAAACAGTTAAAATTTTTAAATCAACTTTCAAAGTGTTAAAAAATGCAGGCCTGTGTTATTAAAAAACGGTATTTTGTCGTGTTATTTTGTATTTTGTTCTTTATGATTTTGTTAATGAGACGAAAATGTTTGAAACAAAAATTATAGACTGATGCACTAGAAATGCTGCACTAGACCAAAAATATATGATTCAATTTAAAATTTTATAAATGAGTTTTATTTATTTTTCAGTAAATTTAAATTTATTAAAAACGTACTGATTTTCAAAAATAAAATGTTTTATCCCATGATACCTTTTGACCTAAATAAACTACTTATTTTTGACTTCAATAACAGTATAAAATAATGATTAAAAAATTGAAAAAACGCGCTTTTATTTTACTTGTTCACATGCATCCGTCTTTATGTAAATCCAGCCTAAGAAAAATCGTAACCTTTACCACCTGTAAGTCAAACTGACCGAATTAATTTACGACGTACCGCAAATATGGAGAATATGACGTAACGGTTAGCGGTCATTGAACAGACTTTGGTAGGTACGTATTTGGATTTTTAATACAAGAAATAAGGTTCAACTTTCTTTAAATAGTTCTAAAGTTTTGAACCTGTTGCGAGGAAAACTCATTACAGACACGGTTTAAAACTTTTTTTGGCACAGGCATAACGTCATAAATATCTCAAAATTGATATGACGTAACTACTGACCCACAATATTTGGCTATATCTACACCTACACTAAGTGAGTGACAACTAGAATCTGCTGTAAGTACATAACCGATTTATACATCTTTTTGACATTAATGAAAGAACAATAAAAAGATTAATGACGAAAAAGAAAAAAAACATTAGGTGTTAAGCTATATGATTCTATAAAACATTTTTTTCAATGGTTACTTATCAACCTGACTGATGATATTGTCTATTGATTTGTTGGTTTATTAAGAAGGATATAGAAATATTAACATGTTTTGACCTTTGACATGGGTTAGACATACAACACCTATTATACGAGTATATTGTAGAGCCTGCTGCCCGTTGTCTATATTTAAATAATATTTATGGCTTAATAAATGACAGCCAAAGATAAATTTGATTAAGTGAACGTTTTTTTTCCTCTTTTAATTTTCAGCAAGGTAGGTAGTAACTATTATACAGGTGTATTACTAAATACGTTTTTTAATGTTTTAATTTACGACAGTGCCATTATGACGTATTTAGCATTATCATTTAGATGCCATTATGACCTTCATAATAGCACTCAGTGCCATTATGAATTCATAATAACATCCAAATGTTAAGATACAAAAACAAAAAGAAAGTCGGTGCAAACTATTTATTTGTTATTATTACTTAGAAAAACGGATTGCATTTTGCATCAAACATCATCGTCATACATTGTTTTACTTTTAAGTCCATTTGGAACAGCATTATTGAGCCATTATAAAAAAGTCCAAAATCAGAAAATTTTCAAAGTATGGCCAAATTGAAAATATTCGAGGAAAATGTCAGTCGTTTGTGATTTCTACTTAATTGGATGTCTAAAAATCAGGAAAAATGATTGACTGATGATTTTGGTTGAATTTCTGAAAAAGTAATGCTAAAGACTGAAAAATTGGATTTTTCGAGATTTTGTAGGTCACCCAGGGAAGAACGTCGTGATTCGATTTGTCAGTTAAGTGCATTTTTCCTGTCATTTTATCCAAACGAAGAGGTAGAAACAAGTTTTGGAGGGGCTTCTTACTATGGCCAACAAAATGGCGGTCAAAAAACAAATTATAATCTTCCATTTGGCCTAATTCACGATCTAGTGGTTAGATCGCAACGAAATTTTAGATACATGATCTTGGCAACCTACAGAACCTAATTTTCAACCTGACTGACGGGCTCCTTACTATGGCCAATCGCCCTATGTCATTATTGCCAATAAATCTTAAAGTTGATGGGTAAAAGCAAAACTTCAGTGGAGTAATGGCAACGTTTTTTCAAACTCGACTGACGGGCAGCCAACTATGGCGTTTTTTGCACGCTAGCTCCTTAACTATTATATCGAACTAGTATCATTAATAACTATATTAACTTAATAAATACCAATAACTTAACATTTACTAACAGCAATAATTATAATATTTACGAAAATTACATAAATTTATTTTCAACCAATTAGAAGGCTCCTTTTTGTTTACGTTGCTTATTGCAACGGGAGATTATCGCGATAATTTTGTTAGTTTCTATTAACTTATGAAATTAATAAGTGATAATTTTTCTGTCAAAAATGAAGTGCTTTTTATTGGCAAAAGTCATCGAGAATAAAATCTAAATACATTTTGTTACTAACCTATAATTTTTATTGATACTAACCAATTTGCTTTACATAACGAACACCGGGGCTAAAAGAGACACATCAAAAATTTAACTAAACTCATCGGAAATATGTTTTTTTAAGTTTCATTTGAAACTATGTAGACATGTAATTTCAGATGTTATGGTTGAAAACGAATTAATGGTTTTATTGTTCCTGAAATTTTAGTTATAAACCTTAGTTACTAACAAGTAAAATCAACTTCTATTGTAAAAATATAGTGCGTCATATTTAACTAAACTTATCGGAAATATGATTTATTAAGTTTCATTTGAAACTATGTACACTGAGGAAAATCACTCAATACAAGTATTTTTTTGAATATATGTGTATTACCACAAGAAAAAATCCATTTGTCCCTAAAATATTTCGTTTAGTCGCAATCAAGGACGTTTTTTTGACAACAATATTGTTACGTGTGCTCAATGCTTTTTTATGGTAACAGAATATCATATAACCATAACAATATGTATCCAATAAAGTGTTTTTAAAAAGTATTTTTTTAATTCCTATAAGGTTATCTTATTACCACAAAAATAAAAATAAAAACTAACCAATCTTTTATACCTATCTAAAATATACCTTTTAGGAACTAAACAGTTGCTTTTTTAAAACATGGTGAAATCGTTTTGGTTCATTTTATTGCCATTTGCAGTGTTGTTAGTTTGTTTAGTGGTTGGTGGATTATAGTTTATAGTGGATGTTTGAGGGCCATTGATTTGATAAATTTTTTATATTTTAATAATTTCATATAGGGTGGTGTACTTTTAGTGCAACGTTATATCATAGGTGTTGTGGCGGTGTGTCCCCAAATTCAGTTAGGTACAATTATTTTACCAATAATTATATTTATTACTTAATAAGTAACTCATGTTTATCGCATTACTCTACTTAGGTACCTACAAAAAATCGTTGACTTAGGTGAGTCTTTAAATGTTGTTAGGCGAGAAATTAATTTTTTCAGAAATACAATACAAATTTAGGGGATAGAATCGGAAAACAATCTGAGTTTTTGAGATATTTCTTCCCCGTTCTAAATTTTGCAATGCAAATTCGCATTTGTTAGGTTTTCTGATACTTATTAATAAAAAAAATGGCTAAAAAGGGTCATGTTCCTAGCAGTTTGTTACTTTCAGATCAGTCAGATCCCCCGTTATTAAACAAAGTTTAACATACAATTTTTATCAAAAATACTGCCCTAATAAGTGCAGAACGGAAACTTAATGGCGGCCATGATCGGAATGAATTAAAAAATATAAGTAATAAATATAATTATTGGTAAAATAATTGTACCTACCTGAATTTGGAGACACACCGCCACAACACTTATTGTATAACGTTGCACTAAAAGTACACCACCCTATAAAGAATTATTAAAATATAAAATTTTTATCAAATCAATAGCCAAAAACATCCACTATAAACTAATCTACCAACCACAGCCATTTTGGCGAAGGATCTAAAAAAGGAATTTAGTAGTAGCTAGGTGGACTAGCTACAATAAAAATAAAATTATTTTATAGCTGGCTGATTATTTTTAGGAGTAAAAACCGATACTTTTCTAACTACACGACCTCAATTAATCACAAAATCATTTTTGTTTACCACTGCATTATATATTTTTTATGGCAATAGAGTTGTCTTTTAACAGCAAAAGAATAATATTTAAAAAACGACCATCTTGAGGTTAAAAAGTCATTTCAAAAAAAAGAACCTTGTAGCGACAACAGAGTTTTTTTTCGGCGCCTATTTAATGCAGATTTCTTGCTACTGCGAATGGATTTCTAGCTACGGCTAATAGAGTTTTCTCTCAGTGTAGACATGTAATATCAGATGTTATGGTTGAAAACGAATTAATGTTTTTATTGTTCCTGAAATTTTAGTTATAAACCTTAGTTACTAACAAGTAAAATGAACTTCTATTGTAAAAATATAGTGCGTCATATTTAACTAAACTTATCGGAAATATGATTTATTAAGTTTCATTTAAAACTATGTAGACATGTAATATCAGATGTTATGGTTGAAAACGAATTAATGTTTTTAATGTTCCCGAAATTTTAGTAATAAACCTTTTCCGCAAGCCATACGACTAACCCTTTTAGAGATACGGCCGAGAGCCATTCTTAGTGGGACAACCGGTACATTTACTTCATTTAAATTTTAATTTTTTAAGCAATCCTTTATTGAACCAGTGGACATTTCAACACCATCAATGGTTTTAAGGTTTAGTTGTATTGAGGGAATGGTAACGTGTTCATCTGCTCTATTCATCCCATAAATACTCTCCCTTATTGTATGTTCATGAATTTCGTAAAGTTGTCGACCACGGGATGATAAAATAGTTACATTATTGCGATTCTTAAAATCTACATCCTCCTCTATCCCCCTTTGCCTTATTTCGTTGGATTGTTGAACACGAAACTCTCAAAGCATCAGAAACTCTCTAAAACAGATAGGCATTTATAAAAACATTGCCATATATTTTTCATGTTTATTATTTATGTTTTCACAATTCCTGCTTTATTACCGTGCGAGCAAAAAATATTTGCATCAAAGAGAGCTTGGATTAAAAAACGTTGGGCTTGGTTTAGATCACAATGATATGGGGACGATATATCTAACCAAATCAAGGTTAAAATTTTGCCAAATTCATATTATGACATGATATGCCAAACTAATAAGTAATAAAATAAGTAGAGAAATAAAAATTTATTTTTGTTGTTGACAAAATTAACAAAGTAAGAATACTTATACAGAAAGAAAAAGAAAAATAATTACGTAAATTGCTGAAATTGGCCACCGCCATGCTCCAAGCATAAATTCACACGTCTCTTCATATTTTCGAAAGTGTTGACCAACATCTCTGGAGGAATGTTACCACATTCTTGGATACTCCTTTCTTGGAATTGTTCTAAATTTGCAACTGGTGTTTTAAAAATAGTGTTCTTTAAATGAGGAAAAACGAAGTAATCCATAACCGTTAAACAAGGTGATCTAGGTGGGAATTCAATGTCTGATCGAAAAAATTGCGTATTTAGTTAATAGTTTCGACTGCTGTATGGGCGGTTGCACCGTCCTGTTGAAAATATCCAAAACGTAGTTCGTCGTCAAGTAATTCCACAAATGGATTCAAAATATTGTCTCTATACCGCTGTGCTGTAACTGTGTCATGGAAAAAAATAGGAACAACAATTCTTCTTCGGGAAACAGCTAACCAGACAGCAATTTTTTGATGGTGCCATGTGGACTCTACAAAAATATGGGGATTTTCACTACTCCACATGCGTGTATCCTGAGAATTCACATAACCGGAGAGGTGGAACCAGGCTTCATCCGAAAAAAAAGTCAGGTCTAATAAATCATTTCTTTCCAATAAATTTTGGGTAAACCATTGAGAGTAATTCCTGCGTCTTTCAAAATCTGCGGCTTGTATTTCTTGAAATACTTGCACTTTATAAGGAAACTAGCGTGTACCCGGCATGCGTTGCAACCCGCTGGTATAAATACTAACCCGAACAAACCCGATATATTAGTACCCGGCATGCCACTTTCTGAAATTGCACCCGTGCGAACCCGGGGCGGGTCGCTAGTTATACATAAAAACCTTCCTCTTGAATCACTCTATCTATTTAAAAAAACCGCTTCAAAATCCGTTGCGTAGTTTTAAAGATTTAAGCACACAGACAGCGACTTTTTTTTATGTTAAGATAAGATAAGATAAATTTAGCTGCTTCTTAAGAATAGTCCTGCATGTTCCATAAGATCTTCCCACTTCTTGGTACAGCCGTCTTATACAATTTGTTGGCGTATTTTGCATTATTTCATGAACGTTTGCAACAAGTTCTTCTGTTTTTACAGATGGTCTTCCTGCTCCTTTTTTGTGTTGTATAGAACCTGTTTCCCTAAACACAGCCATGGTTCTTTTCAGGCATGCAATGATTAAAAATTTTGAAAAAAAAAAAATACCCTTAGGTCTCATTACCGCAGTAAGTACTTAATACCATTTTGACAACACCAAAAATACGAAAATTATTAATAAAAAACATATCGTCAGCTTTAAATACTAATTGTAACCCTGTTCTCTCATTGACTCAGGAGGGCAATGGTCTGCTACCTCTTTTTTTCTACGTGTATGCAGTAACAAAAAGGCAAAAATTATAAAATAAAATCAGGTAGGCTTAATTTCAACAACAAACCTTGCGATGCTCTTCTACTTGCGAATATTATAAGCCCAACGCGTCGGTACTAAAGGTTACAACATACATCAGGTACCACCACTAACTATGAGTTAAGTTACATCGTGATTTTTTGAGTGAATCTACCCAATGAAAAAAAAATTTCCAAAAGAGAAATTTATTTTAAGGGTCTATCACTTATATCATACAGTGTCACCAGTAAAGTCAGCATCATATTATGGGATTTTTTTTTATTAATAACTTTATTCGTAATTTGACTTTCGCATTAAGTTCTGCTTCGATCGAGACGAAAATTAAGCAAAAAAATAGTAGTCACGTGATTCGCATTATCTGTCAAATTTAAATTTTTTCCAAAAAATAATTATTTCTGAAAATATCGAAAAAAGTTATTAGAAAAAGTTTTTTTAAATGGATTTTCTAGCTTACACGCAAAATTTCAGCTGCATACGATAATTTTGATTTTTTACCAGTGGCGGCTCGTGCCATTTTAGTGAAGTAGGGCCAGGTAAACCCTTAGGGTGCCACGCCCTTTTTTGTTAATAGTTCTTGCTTTTGAAGTAGGAAAAATAAGCAAAAAGGCACCTAATTTAATTTATGAATTTACAATCATATCTTGAATTTTAAAAAAATACTGTAGGTAGAGTGTACTATATAGACCGAAAGAACCACAAACCGAACGCAGTTTATAATTTGGTTTAATATGTATCTGTTTTTATCAATTTGTTCGTTTTTCTTCATTATTTCATTGTGATATGCAGAATTTAATTGAGTTTTAATGTTAATTTTACCAAGCATACTGAAATTAAATATATTGTTTAAATGTACCTTCGATTTTTCATGTGTCTTCATTTTTTCCCAGATATGGACCAAATCATCTGTACCTTTTTGGGACCAAGTTTGCTCCCCCATCAAATAAAACACGCATAAAACAAAATAGTCTATTAGATTTATCACAACCGCACACCCAAGTATAGCCGGCCGAACGAAAATTATTTAGTTTACAAACAACCTTACACGACACGACGCGGACAAACAACTGTTTGAATTTGAAATGTCTAACGTCAAACGACCAAACGGGGTCAAAGGGCTGGCTACACGGAGATGTTTTCCTGCTCGCATTCAAGGTCATTTTCCAATGTTTTTTATTGGTGTGTTATGGCAATTACGTCATAACTTCGGGCCTCCCGTGTGCCTCGTCGCTTTGGCGCGAAAGCTACGTTACCGTTTTACGCATAATCGCTTCCTCAATAGATGGAAATTTGCACCCGACTGTGTTCCATTTTAAAATTATTTTGCTAATTGCTTTAAAAAGGAGAATATTAACTTTAATAGGTTTTGGTAATTTGTAAAGGGCAGGACGCTGGACAGGAGGGCAGGTAGTGCCATGGCACTGTGGCTCTACCCCACGAGCCGCCACTGTTTTTTACCCATCACTAAAATTTATTTTCCACTTAATGAACACTTTACTGATGACACTATGTTCTTTTTTGACTTAACATTAAGGTGTATTACTTTCAGCCACAAACTACGTTTTCAAAAATACTTATTTTATGAAGTTACCTCATACAGGGTCAAAATCAAATAAACTTTGCATCAAATGCGACCAAATTTTAATAGCCCAATTATGATTTTGTAGAAAAACACACATTTAATATATATTTTACAGAAAATGTATCTGAAATAAAGCATTGTCAAAACTAAGAAGTTTTATGTAGGTTGTGTTGAGTCTTATTTTGCAAAAGTGGTGCAATTTACAAAATATGGGTAAAAAATCAAAATTATCTTATGCAGCTAAAATTTTGCATGTGGGCTGGAAACTGCATTTAAAAAAAAATTTTCTTATAACTTTTTTTGATACTTTCAGAAATAACCCCACTTTAGAATTATTTTTTGGAAAAAATTTAAATTTGACAGATAATGCGAATCACATGACTACCATTTTTTTTGCTTAATTTTCATCTCGATCGAACCAGAACTTGATGCCAAAGTAAAATTTCGGAAAAAGCTATTAAAAAAAAATCCCATATGATGCGGACTTTACTGGTCACACTGTATATGGGATTACCTATAGGAGTTCCTCAAGGAAGTATATCTACTAGGTCCAATAATATTATTTATTTTATACATCAACGATATGCCTTTAGTTTTAAAACTGTGTAAGTTACAAATGTTGGCTGATGACACCTTAATTACCATTATTGTTTTAAATATTTTTGATGGTCTAAATTCTCTAAATTCTGAGATAAATATATTATTAAATTGGCTAAAAGTAAATAAATTTAAATAAAATATTTCAAAAACTAAATGTATGATTATGGGATGGGTAATAATTTAAATTGTCAAAATATAAATATTGTGATAGATGGTAAAAATTGGAATTAGTAAACAGTTTTAAATATTTAGGAATAATTATTGAATCAAAATTAAATTTTTTAAATTATTTTAAAAGTATCATATCGAAGATTGCCGAAAAAATATGTTATTTTAAAAGAATTAGTTCTAATATAAGTTTGTTTTCTAAAAAAACTGTATATTATATTACCACATTTTCTTTATTGTTCTTCCATTTCATATTGTGCTAGTCAGGAATAATTTGATAAATTACAAATTTTACAAAATAATGCAATGCGGATTATTTTAAATTGTGACAAATATACAAAAATAAATTTTATCTTAAAAAATTTAGATTGGTTGAATGTCAGATTTTTTTTTATTATGTATCTTTATAAATAAAACTGAAAATAATTATTTATTGCCTGATTATTTAAAAAAAAATTGTTTTTCTAATTATGACCATTATAATTATAAAACAAGAACTAATCAACTTTTTTATGTGGATAGAGTGTCTTAAACATTAGCCTATAAGTATATTTTTCATAAAGGTTTGATAGAATATAATAATTTGAAGAAGTAGTCTATGCTTAAAGTGGAGTTGAAAATATAGGAAAGAAAGAAAAAACTAAAAGTCTTCCTCCAGAAAATTTAATAGAATATAGAAATTCTTCTTTAGGGGTCTCTAAACGTAGAAACGTTCATCTAGAGAAGACAGAAAAAAATTATACAGTGCTGATGGTATTACCAGAAGAGAAAATGGTATAAAACCATAATGGAGCTTTCATGGCATTGAAAAATTGAACTGTAGAAGTGACGTATATAAAAAAACTGAGGAGAGTTAAAACATGCTGAGCATGTGAAGAAAGTTAGTAAAGGAAGTCCAAACAACCAAACTAATTAAGGAAGAAAAAAGGCCTTCCAAAGAGAAGGTGTCGAGGATTTTTTAAATCATTAATATAATTTTATTATGTAAAATCATTGATATGTCTGTAAGATAGTATAAAGATACGAAACGTCTGTAGAAGGTCATTATGTCAGAATAGTTGAAAAATGGTTTTTGGGGTACTATTCTGACAGTATTACTTCTACAGACGATTCTTATCTTTATACTGTCTTACAGACAACAAATAAAGTAAGAACTTCATATAAAATTGTGTCCTATGTCCACTTACTACGATGCTACATCAAGAAAGACTGTAGAACAATCTTTTTTTTCCTCCAACGATTTTTCAATTATATCTGTGATCCCGTGGACCTAGTCTATAGTTGAGTGATTCTCCCTTTCGAAAGTAAAAAGAATTTTTTAACTTAATAGGTTAGGACCTCTGCCATCAATATAAATTATTTCCCTCTCTAAAAACTCTTGGTCGTCGGGGGCCTTCCACAATACATATTCATTATTAGTTAAACGTTCTCCAAATATAATATTTATATCTCCTGCTAACATTACGAGATCTGAATTTAAAACACAAACACGGAAAGAAAATTACAGGACAGGTTATGTAGTGTCAACAAAAGTCTTCAAAACCGACCAAAAACTGTCATTTCATTAATTTTTAATATAAGTTAACATTAATTATACTTGTTTCTCCAAATAAAGTTAACATTGAAATTGTCATATTAACTTCAACCTGTGACGTCATTTTACAAGTTAACCTTTGGCCATCTGTCAATTAAGATTTATAATACCCACCCTTAGTGGGTTATAGCTTCGTTAAAAGTGGACATAGAACACAATTTTTTATGAATCATTAAAATTACAAGCATTAGGTAGGTACTTAATTGTAATTTCAATAATATTAATTCAATAAATAGAAATTAAAGCTGCAAATGAACTAATCCCTCAAATTAACTAGAAATAATTATTAATATAAATTAAATAATTATATCATTCAGCAACAGCAAGCTACAAAGGTTTCGAAAATATTTAGAAAAACCATCTTCAGAGTACCTCCTTTAGGAGGCCGTAGCTTCGTAGTATTTCTTATTTATATCTAACCAATCTACTCAAACCCCAATTATTGACCATACCTTTAAGGACACCCTGTATAGTGATTTTTTCTGTATGATGGTTAAATGGTTCAGTGTCACTCGACATTCGATTAGCTCCATCAGATCCAATGGCACGATATAACGTCGGGGTTTGCAAGTGCATGAGAACCAGCGAAAAGAGGTAAATCTGTGGGAATATTGACAAAAATATCAGGTTTTCAGATGGCTCGACGGCCAACAGGTGCATCCTCCAGTAGGTAAGGTAAAGCACCAAACTATTTACCCTCTCACGAATTCGATACAAACAACGGCACCGCGTTTTCCCACATGAAAGAGTAAACTAATCATTACGTTGTGGCTGTCAGGTATAGGTACTTTACAGGAACTCCTAATGAAATACGAGCATTCGGTAACATTGGCGAAGCAAGTGCGAACCGAAATTTAATAAATTAAAAAATATTAATTTTTCATTTATCTGGTCCGTTTATTGGGTATTCAAAATTCAAATTCAAAAATATATTTATTTTCATTAAACATGAATTACAATAAGTAAATAACATAAACAAAAATATTGAAAGTTGTAATCATCAATAAAAAATTAGTGAAAAGTAAGAGCACACAGCAGATTTGCAAAGCATAATGCTTTTAACTGCTAATCTGTGTGTGTTTGTGTTAAGCTAATGCGAGTACTCCAGATCTACTACATAAGATTTTGAGTATAAATTTATCAAAAAATTTATAGATATATTTTTAGCTATTATAGAATTTAATATAATGAGGTATTTACTAGTACTTTTAATTGTGAGAGGGGACTATCTACTTTCATTAGGTATGTTATTTTTTAACAAACAAGCGAAATCAAGATTGCAGACACACGAGCAAAGAACCTTAGAGCAATTTTGTTTTCTAGAGAATTATTGGAGAATTAGCAATAAGCCATTTCATTAAACTAGTTTTAAATCTTTATTGACGAATTATACTTTTAAAATTATGTGGAATAATGTTAAATAACCTGGACATTTTAGGCAATTTTTTATTAATATCAACGTGAAACCTAGTTTAATAGCTTGGTGTATGTGCCAAGTAAAAATAATTAGTTCTAATTAAAAAATATAGTAGGAAATGTTTGTAATAAATATTTCCAACATAAAAAATTTGTAAATCCGAACAGCTGATCAGTGGGGAATCTCATAGTTAGACCATAAATAGTTTTGATGAACGAGTTTTGGACTTCCATTGTCTTTATTTGTTTTAAATCACAACATTTCAACTGGTCAGGTTCACCTGAAGACGACTGGAGATACTTACCAGTTGAAACGTTGTGATTTAAAACAAATAAAGACAATGGAAGTCCAAAACTCGTTCATCATTCAGGAATAAATAGTTAATTATTTTTTGAGCAACTTTCAAAGGTTTAAGGGTATTTTCGCAAGCTCCTCCCTATGCAGTTATTCCGTAGCTTAACAGAGACTGAACTAAAGCAAAATATACTGTTCTCATACAACTTATATCAGTTTCGCTATAGCTATTTATATAATACATATCGATGGCTAAACTAAGGTACCTCGTATGTCGCATTTTTTCGGATTATGGTATTTTGGTATTATTATATATAGTATACGTAGGGCTACCTGTTGGCATACGCAATAAGTTATAAGTAGATTTCTGTAAATTTTAAATTCAGATAATATATTTCCGACGAGGGCAGGAACTCATAAGTGAAGACCACAGGGGAAAAACGTGTTAAGTCAAGAAATTTCTGAAATCGAACTAATCAGAAAAAATGATAGGTTATAGGGTATATTATCTATATACACAGTCACACAGCGAAAAAACGTGACAAGTCATCCGTTTTAACAAAAATAAATATTGGTGTACTAGGAAAGAACGTGTTAAGTCCACGCGGTACAATGAAAAAACGTGTTAAGTCACTTTTGTCGCCCTCTTGCGCGTACATAAATTAATCGTTTGGCAGTCGTTGTTTATGTCTTCGGCAAGTAAGGTTAACGGTACCCGCGTAAAAAAAGGTTCGGTTTGTTATTGCTGTTGGTGAAAAACAATACAATGAATAATCATTATTTGGGTGATTGTGAAGATTAGAATCAGACAAAGCCAATAAGCACAAAAAGGAGAAAATCTACGGGTCGGGTAATAACCCAGAACAGAAGTTATATTTTTTTCTATTATAACAACCATTCTTATATAAATACATATGTATAAAGAAAATAATACATTATACATTATGTTTGATAAATAAATAACAAAGTATTTAAATAATTATTTAGTAAATTTTAATATAAATCAATCGCCACTGACTTAGCACGTTCTTTCATTGTATAAGTATATACAATGAAAGAACGTGCTAAGTCAGTGACATAACACCTTTTTCCCCTGTATTCTGAGTTTTTTGAAACTTCGACACATTGTGGTGAAGTACCAGATAGATATTTTGTTACAAGGGTCATTAAGGACTTGGAGAACGGTCAAAGCTTCAATATGATGGCAAATAAATAACCATTTTGCAACTTGTGTAATTATCGTAGCGTTTTTAACCTTAAAATTCGTTTCCTGTAAAAAAAAAAATGACTTGACACGTTTTTCCCCTGTGGTCTTCAAGTGCTAAATCGCGGGAAATCGTATTTGCTGATTTGAATTGTTAAGGTGCGATAGCTCGTATCTGCTAAAGGCAGCCATTGTCGTTAACAGCCTAATTTTGTATAGATTTTTGTAACCTTTTTTTAAAAAGGGTCATAGAAAATTTGTTCCCTGATAAACTATTTTGTTTGTGTCTAATTTGAAAGTTTTACATTATCTTCCTAGATAGTACCTCGTATGTAGCGTAATAAAAAAAACAGGACCTCGTATTTTTCAAAATATAATAAGGAAAACATTTTTACATAATTTTATCATTAAATATTGATTAAGAAAGTCATATTGTTGTCAAATATGAAATATCTTTCTAAAATATACATTTTTGATGGTTGAATTTAGTTCTTTGTTCCTCCTGTAAAATTTACAATTCAAGACTTACGAGGTACAGTAGTTTAGCCCTCGATATTCCCTTAACGTCTTTCTTCTTTAAACCATTAATAGCTAGAAATTTACACCTTACAGGCCATATTCCCCATAAACTAATTATTCTAAATTAGAAAAATTATTTTGTACGACAATTTAAAAATTTTTGATATTCATAATAATTTTTTTTTTATATTATTGTATTCCAAACAAAGGAATACTAATAGGCACCAAATAATGGCGATTCATTGAATTGTTATTTTTTTAACCAAAAGTTTTTCTTTCATCTTGTGTTGTATCTGTGTGTATGTCAAAGAAAATAAAAATATTACTAAAATAAGTAGCAAACCATAGTTTAGTTTTGTGAATTAGTACTAAAACTTGATATTTTAAAAAATTGTTTATATTCAGCCATTAAAGGTTATATTACATATCTATAATTTTAATATACAGGGTCCCCGAAATTGGTGCTGACAGTATTGCGATCTCGGAAACCATAAGAGAAAGAAATACGGTTAAATAGAAATAGTTTGAGGCAATTATATTAGCAGTTTATTGGTGTTTGCGGATCGATTCTGGTTCTTTTGATTGTCGAGATATTTTGAGAAAATGTTGCGTTTCCTTAGATCGCTTGTAACTATGTTATTTTCCAATATTTTTAAAACCTGTAAACACATTTTTATAGCAAATTTTTACAAAGAATATGCCTCCTTGGTAATTTTTAGTTACAACGTTTTGGTTTCCTAGAACCATCATCAGTTGTATTTTTTCTTTTGTCCGCCATATTGGATTTTTATTCATAGAAAAGTACTCAATTTTTTCTATATTATGATATTAAACATTATTATAAATTAAAAATTTGTAACCTCAAAATAACTAAAAATAACATTTTTAGGGAAAATTCGAACATATTTGGCAACAACGACATATCGGATGATCCTTTTACCTAAGAATAAAGGTAACTTAATAACAATATCTGCTTATATTTATACTATTCTTAATGAAGGTGAAAACGTTATAATTAATACAGTGGCGTCTCGTGACTAGCGAGTCAGGGGGGCGCTGGCTTTAAATAAAAAAAAATTTAAAATGTCTATTATTTTCAAAAGTACGTGTCTGTTTTTTCTAACTTTCTCGTTGTGAATTTTAATTTCATCAGCATAAGCACCACTTAAACAAGTTAAAATATTAGTCCTAACATCTCAAAACTTACCACATTATGACGATGTTTTGCACTATTTTCATGTTTTTTTATTTTCTCCGAAAGATGATTTAAGTCCTGCACCCCATTTATAGTCCAATTATCATCCCGTCAAAAAGAAGACACACGAAACAAAAAAAATAATTTTTGTCCTCACAGCCGCATATCCAGGATTTTTTATTATATGTTCCTTTGTCAAACTTACGCGTAAACTGTGCCTTACTTTTACATTTTGATTGCACTTGTACTATGTTCAATTTCTAGTGGCCGCCCTGCATTTTTTAAATCAATGTTTTCACTTAAGTTCAGAGAACTAAACACAAGCTTCTGTAAATCACTGACCTTCATATTACACGACATTTTCCAACAACAACAACGTAACTAATAAATCAAATCAAAACAAATCTAGCGGCATCGACAGGTCGCCTCGCCAGAGTACATAATATATTGATTATTCTACCGTGGCATCGCGAACAGGTGTTGTTGGGCGCGGAAAATTGGAGCTCATCGTGGCCGCTCGTTGTGCTATGTGTAGGTGACGTCACGCCTCTGTCCTCATGGCAACTCATCGAGAAGCCGCGTTGATTCGGGACGGATAATCGGTCGCCCGCCCGCGCTTAGTATAAAAAACATTGAGAGCGCGCAACTCGCTTGTCTATGAGTATAACCTGCCCGTTGGAATAGGGCTATGTTTGGTTTGAATTTATGCCCGCGCTTAGTATAACCAACGAACATTAACAATAATGTTCGTTGGTATAACCTACCCGCTGGAATAGGGCTATGTTTGGTTTGAATTTTTTTAATGGATTGCTTACATAGATTGCTTTATTGGTTTTTTAAGTAAAGTATTTTTGTATTCTGTTTGAAATAATTGCAGGGAGGGCGGCGCCCCAGAGCCCTTCAAATTCCTTCTGGGAAAAAACGCGTTCAGGAAAGCAGTTTGATGTTGGGATACTTAATATGAAAGACACTAGTTTAAACATATTCTTGGTATCTTTTTTGGAAACTGTTGAAAAAGCTGGTGCCGTTATTCCCGAAAAGCGGGACTGAGCCTGTCCCGCGCGGGACCTTTAATTTTGATTTAAAAATCGGGACGTCTGGCAACGCTGCCTGAGAGGTACATCGTAAAATATAATTTTTGACATACTTAACCAAGTTTTTAAATTATAATCTATTACCACGAACAAAGATAAAATGCTTAGTTCATAAATAAATGTACAAAATATAGTATCCTTTAATAGTATATTATTTAAAGAGCGTATAATGTAGGCCATAATAAAACGAGGATGAAGTTTACGGCACGAGCCAAAGGCGAGTGTTGTAAATCATCCGAGTGTATTATGGTTCAATAGACGCGAGTCAAATACTATACTCTATCTAAAACCATCCATTTATACAGTACCTGAAAAAAAGTTAAGTTCATATTGGAAATATAATAATTACACTTGTTGTTTTATGATAATTTAATTTTAAAAGCGGGGATAACACCATGTGTTTACGCCCGAACTTCACCTTGGTTGATAACGTTATGTGTTGGATTATTATTATAATTTTCTTTTTGATTTTTTGTAATCACTTGTTTACATTTTATATCAACCAATAAAGACAGTTTATTATTTTTTATTATTATTATTATTATTATTATTATTATTATTATTATTATTATTATTATTATTATTATTATTATTATTATTATTATTATTATTATTATTATTATTATAATTACACTTGTTGTTTTATGATAATTACACTTGTTGTATTATGGATAGCATAATGCTCTTATTATCACCTATTATTAAATGGTTGTGGATAAATTATTTTATTTTCATGCCAAAGAAGGTTGAACTGATATTACCACAAAAGCAAGTTCCTTTAAGCAGAAAGAGCTTTTCAAATAAGTTGGAGTATTAATATAGGTTGCAAACGAAAATAATCTCTCCACTGAACCTGATAAAGCGAGAGAGGTGTTGAACCTTAATTGTTTAATGATTGAATAATCTTTTAACATAGAAATGTACTCCTTTTTATCATCCAAAAACTTTAGAAAATCTAATTCTACTTTTAGTAACTTAAGTTACCAAGAGAAGCTTAAGTAGCTTTTTCTAGTAACTATAGCTACTTTTTAAAGAAGATTCATGAATACTGAGGAAAATAATATAATAGCTACAAGGTAACAGTATCTTAAATAAAGCTATTAGCTAGCAAAAAAATAGCCAGCTAGTAGATTAACTATACTTAGAAGCCAGCTACTGCCTAGCTACGTCTAGAAAAATATAGCTTCTATTTTATATAAATAAACTTACCTGAATGGGATTTACCGGAACTAAAACGTGTTGCCTTTAGAATTTAACTAAAAATTTGACCTAAAACAGTTTAAAATTCCCTGTAAAGAAATTTATTATTTTACTTTAGTTCGAAGATGACCAGATAGATACCTAATACTTTCAAATACTTAAAATTCTTTTAGATCGACATAATCTTTTGTTTTAAAATTAATGAATCAAGTGCACCTAGATAAGTAGTTTTTAGTCATGGCGACGAAAAAAATAGGAACAGGAATTTCACGATGGTAAAGGATTATGGTTGCCGAATGTACCGTATTGTTCATCCAGATGATTTCGAGAGATTAGTTTTTTAAGTGCTGTCTTGACAGCTCCAAAAGCTGTCCGTTATTTTACGTAGCACGCTAGATTTATATTTAAGATTCTGATGCTTTGAAACGTTGCTCGACCTTGCTTCTAATAAAATTTTAGACCAGTAAGATTACGCCTGAATTACTTTTTCTCTAAAATGGGCTTATATTGTTCTAAGCCATCTTTAGATAAGCAAACAATAATCACGAACGAAAGTGGCAAATTTATGGCCTCGTGCATTGCATTTAAACAAATCTACACCGGATTAGGCATGCGCACTGCAACAGTATCTTTTGTCGAAGGGGAAAATAGACAGGTCCGGGCTTTAAAATTTCAGTTCTTGCTCAAAAAATTGTAAAAGTTGACCTTCTATTTATTTTACGTATAAACAGCTAAAATTCGCCCCAAATTCTTGCCAAAAAATTGGAATTGCTTGCTTGCTTTTTTCCAATTCTTTCCTCTTCGTTCGCTGCCAGGGCCATTCCCGAGGGGACCTAAGGTTTAACGTGGGCTCCGAACCACGATCCTCAGTCATTAGAAGCACCCCCCAAGGGCTATCAACCCTTGGTTTCGTGCTTTCTATGACCTACCGATTGGGGAGTGTGTTCCTTCCCCCTCCACTCCACGAGATATCCGATCTCATCCGGCCTGGTTACCGGCGTGAATGGGGTGGTTTTGGGGAATGATACATTTTTCACTCTTCCCTAATTTTTGCTCGACGCTGGACCCACGTCAAGACTTATACCACTAAAATCCACTGGGCTCGAACCAGTTTGCCTGCAGTGGGATACGAACCCACAAACTCTCGCCCTAGAGTTCTCAGCGACTACCGCGTTAACCACGGAGCCACCGATGCCGGTAAAATTGGAATTACTTCTCTTTTGATCAAGTCGGGAAAAAAGGTAGTGATTTCCGGCATTTTTAGTAGTTGCAAACCTATCAGATTTTAAGGATAAAAAATTGTTTTTAAGGTTTTGTTTCCAAAATTTGTTTAAAAATGATTCGTCGTCGTGTTTTTAGTTCGAAAAGAAAGAGAATAAGTCAATTAAACTAGTCTTACAAAATCGAATATAAAAACAAGCAAAACCAGCAAAATTATCAATCTTCGATGCTATTGCGTACCTAACCTCAAGTCAAATATTGGTTGGTAAATAACTTGTACCTATTGATTTTTACAATTTGGCAAAAACTTAGGTAAGTTTAAAACATTTTCAAGCACAATTTCTTGTTCAAGAATTTGAAAAAGTTTTTGCCCGAGACCTTGACCAGTGGAATATTTTCACAATTATACAGGGTGTCCCGAAATTAGCGTGCAATAATTCTAGGGCGTAAACTATATCCAAAAATATGACAAAACTGTCCTATAAACATACCCCGAGAAATGCTCCTTTAAGGGGCTAGAGCCCCTCAAAGAGGGTCAGGAAGGAAGTCTTTTTTTATAATAGAATGGAAACCCTTAAAGATAATGACATGAAAATTGGTACGTGTCTTACAACCGATAAGGTGTACATAACAGTTAGTTTAGAGTAAAAATATTTCTTCCAGTGGCGTCGCACGGGGTGGGGCTGAGGGTAAATATTATCCTATATTTTTTATTTCTAGGATTTTTTAATTTTAAGTACAATATTTTAAGAACCTCGAGCTTTTTCTTTAAAAAAGTACCCCTTGTTTTGGTGTGTTTCTCTTTATTTTTATACCTTGTTTGTATAGCCTAAGCCAAGTTATATGTGCTTAAATGTATCATAATAAAATAGAGTTATATATCAAGATACATCAGTACTCCATACTTACGAAAAATACGAAATACCCGGTATTTTACCTATACCATACAAATAAAATCACACAACGATTTTTGCTAGTCATTGTTTATATTCCAATCTGAGTATCCGAGTCAGTAAAAGCACAAATACAATTCACTAAACTATACGAAAACAAGAAATCCGTAAATATTAAACACCCACAATCTACAATAGCAAAGAAAACACCAAGGAATCAACAGAGAAAACTTAAAACACAACAACAAAAATGGCGCCGAGCCGGTTGTGGAGTGTATTTTGACTATGTCGCTAAAAAAGACAGGCTGATAACAAGAGGTTTGTCCGCATGTCCAATCCTGCTGGGAGGGAATGCATCTGACCGGCGAGCTGTGCGCTCAGACGTATTTTTTCACCGATAAAACTTAACATTTGTTTGCGCTGAAGATAAGCTGTACGTATTTAAAGGTAAATGTCTATGTTCTAATTACAATAATAGTAGTTTGTCGATATTATGACCATATCACATGAAGAAAAAAATTGAGCACTACGCCGCAAAGCTGGCGCAACCTAGCAAATAATAGTAAAACAATAATAATAAGAAGTTTAAAAATAAATATAAAAGCAGACATACAAAGCTTTTTAATACTTATCCGATCGCTTCTTGTAACATTGTTACTGTTATCAATACCTTGGCAATCACAATACTTTAACTATATACTCATTTGGACTTCTTTTGTACCCTCTAGATGAAGTTACGCGCAAGCTGTTGAAAAAAAATATATTCTACCACCCCCGGTCTGCACTTGTCTATTTAAAACGAAAAAATGGAGGTCACAAGAGACCTCTATGAGAAAATACGTCTAAAAATCGAATAGGGAAATTCTACAAAAAGCGGTAGCAGCAGATGCTGGATATATAGCACTTAACCTATATAAAAATGGATTAACCAACATGATCTGTCATCAAGTCAACAGCTTGTAATTTTGCAAGAAAAAGCTTTACACGGCAAATATCCTACTGCACTTCAGAATCCATACATAGATAGAGAAATGTCACTAAATTGTTTAGAATAAAGACAGCTGAGACAGAAATATTTATAATTTCTATCAAAGACTGTGTGTCATTCGAACAAGAAATTATGAAAAGGTCTTAATCAGAAATGTGAAAGATGTGTGCAGAAAATGCAATATGGCGGGTTGTGGTGCTTTGGCACCCAATGCTCATTTAAGAAGGCATCATCATAAATTAGGTCTGAAACAAAACCTCCCGCTATACTATAAATACTTACTACTGCTAAACTGAAATATTTTTTTAATTTCAACCCTTCTACCATCCAAGCCTGGGGCCCAGGTGACTTAAGTTCCCTGATTACATTCTTAATTTATTTAATGGCGTAGAAAATTTAAGAATTAGGATTTCCTATATCATTCCATAATGATATCTTATGATTTTACTCTTCATTCAAAAATTTTAACTGTTAAGCTTAAACAAACCTACAAAGCGTTCAGTTAAAAAATAATAATAATATTTTTTGGGTTTAAAATATTTCTTTAGGTAAAACACTAGTTAGTTATTGCACTATTCTTTAGATTTGAAAAATGTAAAGGGGACCATTTACCAGGCAATTATTGAGCAACCAAATTGACAATCTTTTGCTGCGATCCAAAAGGTGGTCCCGTTAGTGGGCGATACCAATCAAATTGCATGTCATATTTGGGTTGCTGAGCGATTATATAGGAAAGGTTGCGATTGAAAGCAATTTACAGAAATTTCCAGAAGGTTGCTATGTGAATGGACGTCGACAACTGGGTTGCTGAACTTCCTCGAAATTTTTCGTATCTATGTGACTGCCTGTAGTGCAAGATGCAAGTTAGTAGGCTCCTCGTCCATCTTTTTAATTATAAATGATCACTATACGAGAAATTTGAGTGTTTTTAAAACAAAAACTGATTGCAAAGAGGCGGACTGGTTGACAACCGAATGTGCAGTTTATGAGCAACCAAATAGCTAAAAAAATCTTAAACAATTTAATCGGATGGATTTGATTGCTCGGTAATCGACCAGAAAATGGGCTCAATTATATCTTGTTTGATAATTAATTATTTAAGTATTCTAAAGTGACCGGACTAAAAACCATAACTCGTGCATTACTTAGGCGAGCATTACTGTGTTTGGACTTTTTTGATTGACCTGCTTGACCTCAATTTATTTAAGCATACACTGGCTGCGGTGAAACTAACATCTATTTACATACACCTTTGAACTAAATTGTAGACCACCTATTAGATCATCGTAATAGGTATGCAAGCTTTTAAAAACGGAAATATTTTTAAATGAGTATACGAGTATGTTTCAGTCCTATCTAATTTAATTATAGGCCAATATTGTAGAAAACAAAGTCAGAAATGTCAGGATGAAGAAATATTTTGTGTAATAATTACTTGACCGTACAATATTTTTTGTAATATTATTTACATTAACAAAAATGATTTATTCTCAATAAAAAAATTATTATAACAAAGAGTTTAATGCGGTTTGTTAATAAAGCTGGGTTGCAGAAAAGTTTTGATCCTGCAATAATTATGTACCTAAACAACGTTGTATTACCTGGATCAAACATGTGGAATAAACATCCGAAAGTAGGAAGTAATTTTGGCAGTAACTAGACAAATGTACGAAAAACATGAAGACTAGTGGCCAAAGACACAGCAGAAAGCCACAATATCAAAACTTAGAAGCCTGTAAAGACTGGCATGCTCAAGTATCAGAGGGCTCATGAAATCGATCCACACATCCGCAATGATGAACATTCCACCACTTCATCTGGTGATCAAAGGATAGCAGTACTTTCTGGTGATCATAGAACTTTACATGCAAGCCTATACGATACCCTGGCGGGACCTGAGTTAACCATGTGATCAGGCCATATAAATCACAGGTATCGTTATGAGATATTATTCAAGACCGTAATAAATAAAACAAAACATTCGATACTCCTGGAGCAATAATCTGGTATACAGCCGGCTTGACAAACAAAGACGATACCGGAGCAAGCATACCGTTCTTACTTCTTCCTGGGTAAGTCTCGCATGATATTCCAAGCAGAAATCTGCGCTATTCCCCAGTGGGCGTATAAAAACAAAAGAAAAACTTAACTTGATAAGTGGATCCACATATAATCCCTGGCTGGCGGCAACCTTTAGAGCGCTAGTATGTAACAAGGTGACATCAAGGCTGGTATGGGAATGTCAGGAGGAACTTGTGACCCTGACAAAGGTTAAGAAAGTAATGCTACATGCTACATGGGACATGCAGGTACAGGAAGGGAAACGGCTGCCGAACTTACAAGAAAGAGTTCGGAAAAAATATTCGTCCGGAACCGGCGCTCGGAGTTCCAAGGTGCACAATACGAGATGCCATACAATGAGCCGTATTCATAAAACTGAAGGATATCCTTGTAAGTATAAGGTAGAAGTATAAGGTTTTGAGTTGAAAAAGGTAGGAGTATAACAGTATAAGGATTTCCTTTTTTTCGTATTCATAATATTTATCTTATACTTGCAAGGATATCCTCCAAGAATAAGTAAAGGGTATGCATGTGAATAAATTTATTATAATTATTCGAATTTTGTTTTTTAAAAACCAAAATAATTTGATATGATTATGGCGAAAATAATAAAACTAAATTAAATTTGAACTTTTATTTCATACAGATTTATAGCTACATTTAATTATTAAAGTTGTTTATTACAATGCTCAAATTTCTTCTGACTTCTTGTCCGGGCTGGCGAAGAGGTAGATCAAATTCGTCCTTATCATTGTCATCTTCTTCTGGCACTTCTTCTTTAGGTGCTTTAAAATCGATGTCTGTCTATCAAAGTTTTTGCCACGTTATGAAGCACAATACAGGCAACAATTATTTGTGGCGCATTCTCCAATTTCACTCGGCAAACATATTGCAAAATAGGAAATCGACGTTTCAGTTGACCAAAACAACGTTCAATTATCACTCTCTCTTTTTTCAAAAGTTTATTATAATTTAGTTCAGGACCTCGAACGGGATTTCTGAATGGAGTCATGAGCCACGGTTCTATTCCATATCCATCATCAGCAAGTAGCAGGACGTTGTTTTTATTTTGTAATGAATCCTTATTTGTGAATTTCTCCATATTCTTGAATCGTGAACCGATCCAGGCCAACTAAGGTCCATACTAGTAAACATTTCTGTTGCATCACAAGTGGCTTGCAGATTCAGTGTAGGATGACTTTTTCGGTTGACATACTCATCACCATGGCGATTTGGTTTCAGTATTCCTATGTGGGTACAGTCAACTACATCAATTGCTGTCGGAAATCTTTACTTGCCTTCCATAACTGTTTTGCATCCATAAGTTCATTGTTAGTAGACAGAAACTTTATGCAGTAATTTAAATACGCAACTATGCTGTCAATTACGGCAGTCACTGTACGAGATACTGTAGGTTGACTTACACCCAGTTCTCGACCAATGCCTTTTTGATACCCAGGGTCACTGAGATGGCGTAAACATATCCTCATTTTTAGGACGGATCATAACGCACCTCCTCGAGTTTCAGCATATATTCCCAAAAATGTGTTTGCAAGACATTGTACATTTTCCTCTTCAAACTGGTGTAATTCTTTGTAATCACGAACAAGTGTTGATGAACGCTGCTTGTAATGTTTAATCTCTCTCAGTTCCACAACATCTGCCATCGCTACAACTGATCACTACACGACTGAGTCTGCTACTGGCCACACTCAAAATTGTTGAAGGATATCCTTTTTATTTAGAGTAAAAGGTAACGTTTATGAATAACCACATACTTTTTTGGGAAGGATATGCTCATAGTCTATAAGTACAAGGTATTACTCGGAATATTATGAATGCGATCTGAAGGATTTCCTTCATATTCTGCAAGTATAAGCATAACCTTTTTTTTTATGAATACGGACCATTGATGCACAAGAAATGAATGAAAAAGTACGACAGACAGAAACAACAGACAGGGATTAAACCATAGCAAATATTTCATTGCGGTGTTATACGAAAGAAGAAGGGGGAGGGTGCTTGAACGGACTAAGGATCGTGGATCGGAGCCAACATTAAACAGTAGGTCCCCTAGGGAATGGCCCTGGTCGCGAACGACGAATAAATCCAAACAAACCCGAAAAAAGCAAGCTGCAAGTAAAGAAGTGTTAGTTTCCATTTATGTTTTTTTTTTTAATTCTAAATGGGATGCACCATGTATAATGATAAAAATAAGTCTGACAAGTTTAAATTAAATTTTAACATTTTAATTATAGCGTATTTAAAAATCGTGATTTTCGGTAAAAATATCTTTTAAAAATCAGCGTGAGTGCATTAATTGAAAAACAGTAAGGCGTTAAAGGTTAATGGATTTTATACAAAATATGTCAAAACAATTAATTAATATAATATAAAAAGGCGTTTTGGCAGTCGCGTTTTATTTTGTTCATGCAAGATATTGCGAGCCTGTCAGACTGAATTAACTTTAATCAACTTTAATTAGCACGTTTTTCCATTGGCAAGACTACAATATTTAGATCTATAGTTTTAAATGGCGGCCGTTGTCTTTCTAGTAACATTATGGACAGGACATTTTTGTATTAATATTTATAAACTTCCGCACTTTAAACCAACAATAAATTTATAAAAGCCGAAAGTATACTTAAATATCAATATTTATAGAACAAGGAATATTCGTTTGTAACACGTCTAAGATACTCTATACGACTATAGTTGGCTTTTTCGTAAAACAAAGCGTTTCGACAGAAGACAACGACATTTGACATTAACAGCTGATCTGGTTTCGTCGTTAAAGTTTCCAGATCACCAGTTGACCGTAGCAAGCTCACGCGTCAGGTTGTGTCATATTATTTTCTTCCCATTTTTGTGTTTTTTAAGTATTTCTGTGGCTGTTTTGTGTAGTGAGTATTTTAAACATTTTACTTTTGAATTTTATATATTTTAGAGACATATTTTCTTGGTCTTTATTATTTATTTAATAGTGTCAAATCAATAAAGCGCCTAGTTAAACCATTTATTTATCGTTATATACAAAATGTCTCATAAATACAGCAACAGGAGATAGCTATCTAGCTACTAGTAGACTTGAAAATATGTCATTTATGCTTAAGAACGAACGGATAATTCTCAATAAATACGTTTCGTTAGAAAAGGTGTTTATTTGAAATATCGAGATGAATGAAGTACAACTTTTTTACGCATACACGATCCTTCTTTCATAATTTGAGCTAAAGCGGTCAGAAATGTGAGAAACAAAAATATAATATTATGCGAGAATTTATCAAACTCATATTGTGTAGCTAGCGTTCTCTAGGAGGTATCTTAAACTCATTATGAAATCCTCCTTCTTTTCCTCAAAACATAACTACACCAAATTTGATTCATATCCGCTTAACATCATATCATCGCCAATGTTATATAGTAAATATTTACTTGGATCACCCTGTTTCTCTTTAACCCTGTAAGAAATGAAATGAAATTATATATTTTTAAGTCCACTATCTCCTGTTGACGTATAGCCCCTTAGTTACGGGACACCCTATATACAGTGTGACCAGTAAAGTCCGCATCATATGGGATTTTTTTATTAATAGCTTTATTCGAAATTTGACTTTGGGATCAAGTTCTGCGTCAATCGAGATGAAAATTAAGCAAACAAAATAGTAGTCACGTAATTCGCATTATCTGTTAAATTTTAATTTTTGCAAAAAAATAATTCAAAAGTGGGGTTATTTCTAAAAATATCAAAAAGTTTTTTTAAATCCAGTTTCTAGCCCACATGCAAAATTTCAGCTGTATAAGATCATTTTGATTTTTTACCCATATTTGGAAATTGCACCACTTTTGCAAAATAAGACTCAACGCAACCTACATAAAACTTCTTAGTTTTGGCAGATCATATGTTTATAAATCTTCATCAGGTTCGATCTCCAAAGCACAGTTTTCGACATGACAAAATAGTGTATTCGGGGCAAATGGATCGCTGGCAAGTGCTGCATCTTTTTTAAACTTTTCTATTCTTTCGACGAGGACAGAAGCTACAAAAACTTTCATTGGCACTATCAGGTTCTCTATTGGTTTCTGGTGATTTGGCTATTTTTCTAATAGAAATCGGTAGGCTGCAGGGTAAGTTGGTAATCTGTCAGTTTATATGGTAAAATATGTTATAAGAAATTTTCTTTTGTGTTCACCATTAAATCAATGATTAGCTTCTTTCTTAACCCATCCTCTTTTTAGACAACCAACAGTAATAGTCATGTTCTTGATATTCAACATTAACCAATAAATTTCCTGCTCTTCGCCATGTGTACACTACCAATAATTATACATGGGTCCTATCTTGTTTTGTCAGAGATTTAACAATTACTGAAATATACAGAACATAAAACCTAACACATCCTTGTAATAATTTCCAAAATATTGTTTGGACTCTCACTTTTCTAAATTATAAACTTCTAAATATATCTGAAGTTTCAAGTGTTGACAACTACACTGTGTCTGACTTTGGTGTTTCACAAATTATTTTTATTTTTATTTTCCCGCTTTAACCTAATTGCCCTCTTCAGGAAGCACGTCAAAGTTAAGTTAAAGTTTTTTTCCCCCCTTTTTGCATTTTCGACACATGGCAACAAACAGTCCATTTATGATGATTATTAAATATTTATTTTCCAAGACGTTTTTAAAAATTGTTAAAAATTTTAATATGTGAGTTTGTATTAATTGTTTGGCACTGTTGTTTGTTATATTACCTTTTATTTTATGTCGAAAGACCTTATGTACAATTTCTGATAATGTAAATAATAAATAAAATTATTTTCACAAAGAATTTTAAAAAATGTTTATAAAAGTTTTTATTTTCATATTTCATTTAAAGGTAATTTATTGCTTTGCAGAAGGCACTGCGGAAGGCCGACAGGCCGAAAGCGCTCTGCTTTACACCTAATACACAAGTTTCCTTTATCCATTACTTAAAAGGTGTACACAGCACACTTTTATTTTATGTTACACCTTCATCGCAATTTATTTTTATTAATATTTATTTACCAATTTCATTAATTAACTACCTTTTAGAAAGAAGAAAATATAAAATAGATATTTCTATGTTAAGGTGCGACTATTTGACTAACCTCAAATTTTTTACATTTTGATACCCTATTTTAATTAAGGTAATTTTCCAATTTATTAACTTTTTATTAACACACCAATCTGGTTCTGATATATCATATAATAAAATTTAGTTAATTTTTCAGCAACGTATGAAATAATTTTTTTTATTATTTGGGCAAGTAAATTTTCTAGTCTTTTTTAAAGAACGCCTTGAATCAGTTTAATGGGTTTGGGATTAAAAACTGAAGCAATTTAAATTTTAATAGCCATCATATTCTTACCGTTAACATTTTAGTACTATTTGAATTAGTTGGATCAAGTTGATAAAAAAGCAAATTTTATCCAAGGATATTCACTGTAAATTTTACAATTAAATTTAATCGATTATTTTTATTAAATTACATTAATCTCGGTTGAAATAAGTATGAACACTGAACAGTAGAACAGTTAATAGTTAATAGTTAGCAGGGCGAAAAATATCTTCTAAAATTTCGAAATGTATCATTGAACAGATTGAACTCAAACTTGTTAGTTTTACTTGCACTTACAGTCATCCCAGTTCCTTGCATTTATTGGTGTAGGTCAGCTGGGAAGCGTGTCGGTACATCCTCTGGATTTTAGTTTGGTTGCCCAAGTGTTTGAGGCCTTTTTCGATTCAATGACTCGCAGTGGCAGATTACGGGTTGTACGGTTTCTCTTTCTCTTGCGCCTAACCTGAACCTTCCTAACAGCCAGAATTCCTGTGATGGTTCTCAGCTCGTTTCTGCTCATCATGAATAGCTGTCTGGTCAGTTTCGTTTCAGGGTTCCCGATGAAAGCTTTGCTATGGTTTAATCCCTGTCTATTATTCGAATAGATTTTGTGTTTATTTTTAGTCCATCGTTTTATCGCGTCCCTTACTGTACATCTTTGGACTCCGACCGCAGGTTCTGTATCTATGGATGTTTTTTTCTAATCCTTTTGTTGCTTGTAATACCCTTATGTCCTGGCATTCACTGTATTACTTTGTTAGGTCTTGCCAGGGCCACTAGTTCCTCTTGGCATTCCTAAACCAGTCTTGATGTCACCTTGTTGCATGTTAGCGCTCTAAGGACAGCCTGACTGTTGTAATATAATGGGTCGTTTTCATAAAAAAAAAGGTTACTTACTTGCAGAATATGAAGGAAGTCCTTCAGCTCGCATTCATAATATTCCGAGTAAAACCTTATACTTATAGAGTATGAGCATATCCTTTCTACAAAAGTATTTGGTTATTCATAAACGTTACCTTTTACTCTAAATCAAAAGCATATCCTTCAATAATTTTGAGTGTGGTCAGTAGCAGACCCAGTCGTGTAGTGATCAGTTGTAGCGATGGCGGATGTTGTGTAACTGAGTGAGATTAAACACTACAAGCAGCGTTTATCAACACTTGTTCGTGATTACAAAGAATTCTTCCGGTTTGAAGAGGAAAATGTGCAATGGCTTGCCAATAAATTTTTGGGAATAAATGCTGAAACTCGAGGAGGTGCGTTATCATTTGTCCTAAAAATGAAGATATGTTTACGCTATCTCAGTGATCCTGGGTATCAGAAAGGCATTGGTCAAGAACTGGGTGTAAGTCAACCTACAGTATCTCGTACAGTAACTGCCGTAATTGACAGCATAGTTGCGCAATCAAATAACTGGATAAAGTTTCCGTCTACTAACAATGAACTTATGGATGCGAAACAGTTATCGCAAAGCAAGTATAGGTTTCCGACAACAATTGGTGTAGTTGACTGTACCCACATAGGAATACTGAAACCAAATCGCCATGGTGATGAGTATGTTAACCGAAAAGGTCATCCTACACTGAATGCGCAAGCCACTTGTGATGTAAGAGAAATGTTCACTATTATGGACGTTAGTTGGCCTGGATCGGTCTACGATTCAAGAATATTCAGAGATTCACAAATAAAGGTTCATTTACAAAATAAAAACAACGTCGTGCTACTTGCTGATGATGGATATGGTATAGAGCCGTGGCGCATGATTCCATTCAGAAATCCCGCTTGAGGTCCTGAACTAAATTATAATAAACTTTTGAAAAAGAGAGTGATAATTGAACGTTGTTTTGGTCAACTGAAACGTCGATTTCCCATTTTGGAATATATTTGCCTAGTGAAATTTTAAAATGTGCCAAAAATAATTGTTGCCTGTATTGTGTTTCAACTTTGTAAGACATCGATTTTGAAGCACGCGAAGAAGAAGTGCCAGAAGAAGATCACAATGATAATGACGAATTTGATCTACCTCTTCGCCAGCAAGGACAAGAAGTCAGAAGAAATTTGAGCATTGTAATAAACAACTTTGATAATTAAATGTAGGTAAAAACTGTATAAAATAAGTTCAAATTTAATTTAGTTTTATTATTGACGCCATAATAATATCAAATAATTTTGGTTTTTAAAAAACAAAATTCGAATAATTATAAGTTTACCCTTTACTTATTCTTGGAGGATATCCTTGCAAGTATAAGGTCATTTATTATGAATACGAAAAAAAAAGGAAATGCTTATACTGCTACCTTTTCTTCAACTCAAAACCTCATACTTCTACCTTATACTTACAAGGATATCCTTCAGTTTTATGAATAAGGCCCAATATTTGGATTTGCTTATTGATGTAAAATCTCCTATTGTTTTCATATAGGCACATATGATATGATATAATGGCGTAGATTTCTATTTGCAACACTGTTATACAAAAAGAAGTAAACATAATTTTTTGGTCCATGAAATTGTAAAAGTTGACATTCAATTTATTTTAACGTGTAAACAGCTAACATTTGCCCCAAATTCTTGCCAAAAAATTGGAATTTCCTCTCAATTTTTGATCAAGTTGGGAAATAAGGTATAGTGATTTCTGGCATTTTTAGTAGCAGATTTTGAGGATAGAAAATTATTCTTAAGGGTTTGTTTCTAAAATTTGTTTAAAAATAATTCGTCGTCGTGTTTTCAGTTTAAAAAGGAGGAGAACAAGTCAATTAAACTATGAAACTTATAAAATCGAATATAAAAAACAAACAAAACCAGCAAAATAACCCATCTTCGATGAGACACTCCATGTATTTCTACTCCGGTCCTTCTATGGTTTTTGAACAATCTGTGTACCAGATGATGGCTCCAGGAACATCTGGTGTTTTATTATTCCACGTCGTATATCCCGTTCACTAACGGGTCTTGAAAGGTATATCGTAGCTATACCTAGGATTTATATGATCGGATCTTCTTTCTAACTCAGGTTCTCTTGTAGTATCGTATAGGAGTGCATGTCCAGTTCTATGCCCCCAGAAAGTGATCCAGAACTTTGCAGTAAGTTCTCATCATACTTATTTAGATGGGTTTCTATTTAGGGAGTTTTACGACCTACAACATGCTCTTAGGGTATAAACATTAAGGTTCTTGACGATATTTTGGGTTTAAATAGGTATTGTTCAGTGTTCCATCTTCGTAATAGAAAAAAATGTATTTTCAAAGGCCTCTAATAAAATTATAAGGAATCCTAAATGTTTCCAAGGACCCATAATTTTTTTATTGGTTGGTACGACAACATTTTTATAATTATGTCTAAATTTTTCGATTCTAAATTATATTATGTTCTAGTTTAATAATATACAGCATACGTCGAAAATGCAACATTTACCTAATTTTTTTGGTAACACCTTAAATATAACGTATGTCATGCACCGTCATTATGTTTTAATTTACTGCCAAAGAGATCCCATGTCGTTTCTCCTACATTATCCTGGGATATGTCATCTGCTAAATGTAGTACACAGCACGTGCCCACGAGGTACCTATCACCAACCCGAACCACATCAACAGTATCTACATCATGATGGTCACAATCTTACGCGTTGCCAAGCCGTAATAAGAATACCGTAAAATAATAAATACGAGGGTGGATTAAAAATTTGCATCTTTCCAGTTGACTAAATTAAAAAAAAAACGCCACGTTAATTAGTTTGCTTTTGAAAAGCGCAGGACTTGCTCATATAAAAAATCTCTTTATTAAAAAATGTGTGCTTGATTTAAAAACATGTTACAGTTTTCTTGGCTAGTTTGTTAGTTCAAATGATTAACTTCCATAATAACACTCGGAGGTAACCAAAGCTAGTTGCTTACATCAGATAACGTTGATAACTATATCTGTACCTCAGAGGCAAAGTATGTTAAGTCTAAAATTTTGATTTTTCAGGAGAGCTTGTTAAAGTTCTTTTTTTGTTTTTGTTCCAATAAGAGTTAGTATATCAAGTCACTTTGTTTCTTAATTCATAGCATAGCCCAAAAAATGTTTAGTCAATTTGAACCAATGAAAAAAATCCGTTCCGTGACTTAACAGAACGAGTCGTTGCCAACTTGCAAAGCCAGACTATATTAACATGACTTAACCTAGTTAGACTTTTTATTGTGTCATGACTTAATATAGTTTTAGAAGTGTTAACTTTTAAACGAGTTGAGATAATGAAAAAATTAAAATATAAATAGAAAGAGGACGTGCCACTGATTGACTTAACATTAAAAAGTAAAAATCGCAAATGTGTGACTTAAAATAGTTTGCTCCTGAGGTACAGATATATGTTCTGAAAATTAATTTTTTTTATGGCAAAAACCAAGTAAAGTTTATAGGGGCGAGCAACTTTTGAGGATGTGAGGTAGTGAAAAGACCGAAAACCAGAGTCTTATGGGAAAATGTTGATTCTGATTAAAATGACTAAAATTTTATAAGCACTTAGTACTTCCCACAAAGTGCATACATACATTGACGGCAGCTTCCTCTCTCCCCTCCCCCTCTAATGTAATGTCATTACTAAAAAGCGGTATCTCAAAAACGGTAATGCTCAGGAACCTGACGGATTCTACAAAAATGTTTAAAGATAATTAACTAACCCGGCGACATTTTCAGACATTATTTACTTACAATTAAATTGACTCGGTTAACTTTTGTACAATTTTATACAAGTCTATACAAGGTTATACAAGTTTATACAAGTTTATACAAGTTTATACAAGTTTATACAAGTTTATACAAGTTTATACAAGTTTATACAAGTTTATACAAGTTTATACAAGTTTATACAAGTTTATACAAGTTTATACAAGTTTATACAAGTTTATACAAGTTTATACAAGTTTATACAAGTTTATACAAGTTTATACAAGTTTATACAAGTTTATACAAGTTTATACAAGTTTATACAAGTTTATACAAGTTTATACAAGTATGTACAAGTTTGTATATGCTTGTAAAAGCTTGTACTGAATGTAAATATTTGTACAAGATTATACAAGTGCGGACTTGTACAAGTTTGAACGCACTGATACAAGTTGTGTACAAGTTTATAGAAGATTGATTGGGTTTGTACAAGTTTGCACGTACTTGTACACGTTTTTACAAGTTTATACAACAGAGTATAATTCTGCTTGGTTTTGAACAAACTTATAAAAACATAAGTGTTTCATATTTCTGAGCCTTACCGTTTTTGAGATCGTCTATGGGGAAAAGGGGCAGCCGTCAATGCACTTTGTGGTAGTACAATAATTTTCTGTAAAATTACACATTAAACATTAATAAAGAATATTTTAATTGTAAAACAACGATCGTTATGCCACTATGGATACTAATTGTAACTTCAGCTCGGAAATATTCTCTATTATATATTTTCTATTATAAACTTTCATATTATTTTGTTCTAAAGGATAAATAAGGTTATGTTTTATAAATTATTAAACCTAAAACGAAAGGAACAGGGAGACTCGCTTCTAGCTCTGGGATAATCAGAACATTTTATAAACAAAAAGGAAGGAGGGTCCCAGGGAAACCCATAACAAAAGGAATAATGGATATCTCTTAATTTAGTTTCTTAAGAACCTAATACCGACTTAAAATTGCAGATTTATTTTGTTTTTATGTAAAGATAGGACTTCTGCGCCCCGCCATTATTCACCTCATCACCTCTCATAGAACATGAAACAAGTTTAGAGGTGCCAATATATGACATTTAGTAATTAGATTGCTATAAATATTGTTGGAATATTTTGGGTCTTCGAAAAATGTATGATCCAAATTACATAATACAGCACAAAGCTCACATAGTTCTGAATCAAGAACATTAACTTTTAAGGACGTTTGAGCATAATTAAGGCGGTTAAGTATCTCCTGGAAACGTTAAGGAAGGAATGGCAGTATTTAATAGGAATATCCGGGTAGATCTGATGTGGTAATCTATTGTTGCTGTCTTTTTGTATCTACTTTATCTTTGTTGCCATTGTACTAGGATTCTAGATTTGGAAATATCATTGAAATCTGGTATCCCTATAGGATAGTCTTTAGGTGTGGCACTAATAACTAAGTTCTTCGTTAATTGATTTACAGCTTCATTGTAAACAAGCCCTGTATGGGCGTTTATCCACATAAACATTAATGTTTTATTATATGAACTTAGTTTTTTAGGACCTGTTTAATCTTAAAAAGTACTGGACATTCACCGTAGCTCTAGCTCTTCAAGTTGTTAAGGGCATTAACAACAATTTTGTTTCTGTGACGATTTCTCGATCATAAAAAAAATATTCGCATTTTATTATTGAATTCAATTTTTTTTAAATATTAGTGTAATATTTACCAAAAATTATTTACGTTTCTTGAATATAAGACGTAGATTTTTTTCCACCCAAGTTTAATAGAAGTGGACCTGACAACATAGCGTTATTCGTGGCATGGTTGTATGTTTTGTGACTGTTCCGACCAAGACTATAATAAACTTGACAATCAATTTACCACCGGTAATTAAAACATCTGACCGTAAAGAGCAGATCATGACACTGCTTTTTGCCATGGCAACGGCGGCTAACATGTGCAGTGTTTTGTTCATTTGTTTCTCTATAGCCGACCGCGATAATGATTAACTTGATGCTATTCTTCGTCATACTGGAATTAACAGATATTGTCAGCGGAACGATTGTTATCGTTTTAATCGAATCCATTAGCGGATGATGCTTATAAAACTACTGGAGGTCATGCGTCTTCGCGATGAATAGGTATAAACTGTAATGTAGCATTAAAAATCGAGGCAATTAACATTTTAGTTTCTATTGCCTCGATTAAGTGGAATCATACGCTACGAGATAGTGATAAAATCTAGAAATTGTTATTTTTAGTTTATTAAGAGGATTTTTTTTTGCTTTAACAATTATAGCAAACAAATTACCATTCTTAGAAATGTATTATGTTATAGTAAGTAAGTAAGCGCGCTTTTTCTTTAAAATTGGGCGTTGTGCCTGACTTCATATTAATGAAATTCATCTTGTGGAAAAGATAAAGTAAAATAGTAAAACCAATATTTAAAAAGGGAGACACATGTATTGCTGGAAACTATAGGTTAATATGACTTCATAGTGTCTTCACTAAGGTCTTTGAAACGATGATATATTATTATGACATAGTGTTTTCAGAAGTAAACTCACTAATATCACCTCTCCAACATGGTTTCTTCTCCGGCAGAAGTACGATTACCAATCTGCATTGTTTCAGCAACTTTGTAAGTTATGGGGAAAAACCCACCATTTTTCCCCATATCTCAACAGCTCCACTTTGAGATAATGGACTACTTTCGTAAAACTTTGTGATGCATTAAACTCTAAACTGCAGGTAGATACAGATTAAACCATTATGTACTTACTACCGTGCGAGAAAAAAATATTTGCATCAAAGAGAGCTTGAATTTAAAAACGTGGGGCTTGGTTTAGATCACAATGATATGGGGACGATATATCTAACCAAATCTAGGTTAAAATTTTGTCAAATTCATATTATGACATGATATGCCAAACTAATGAGTAATAAAATAAGTAGACAAATACAAATTTATTTTTGTTGTCTACAAAATTAACAAAGTAAGAATATACAGAAAGAAAAAGAAAAATAATTACATAAATTGCTGAAATTGGCCACCGCCAATGCTCCAAGCATAAATTCACACGTCTCTTCATATTTTCGAAAGTGTTGACCAGCATCTCTGGAGAAATGTTACCACATTCTTGGATAATCCTTTCTTGTAATAATTGTTCTAAATTTGCAACTGGTGTTTTAAAAATAGTGTTCTTTAAATGAGGAAAACGAAGTAATCCATAACCGTTAAACAAGGTGATCTAGGTAGGAATTCAATGTCTGATCGAAAACTAATCAATCCGTCGTCGAAAAAATTGCTTAAGTAGTTAATAGTTTCGGCGGCTGTATGGGCAGTTGCACCGTCCTGTTGAAAATATCCAAAACGTAGTTCGTCGTCAAGTATTTGCTCCACAAATGGATTCAAAATATTGTCTCTATACCGCTGTGCTGTAACTGTGTCATGGAGAAAATAGGACCAACAATTCTTCTTCGGGAAACAGCTAACCAGACACCAATTTTTTGAGGGTGCAATGTGGACTCTACAAAAAAATGGGGATTTTCACTACTCCACATGCGTGTATTCTGAGAATTCACATAACCGGAGAGGTGGAACCAGGATTCATCCGAAAAAAATGTCAGATCTAATAAATCAATTCTTTCCAATAAATTTTGGGTAAACCATTGAGAGTAATTCCTGCGTCTTTCAAAATCTGCGGCTTCTATTTCCTGGAATACTTGCACTTTATAAGAAAATAAATTTAGCTGCTTCTTAAGAATAGTCCTGCATGTTCCATAAGGGTGTCCGGTCAGAAAATCCCAGAAAAAATTTCCCACTCAGTTTTAGCTCATTCAAAATACCCCAAAATAGAAAATACCCTAACAAAAATAACTCGCTACAAAAACATCTCCATCACAAATATCCCCTGCCGAATAGTCCCTACAAGAAAGTCACAAGACAAACAATTGTACTATTGGTAAATAGTACACGTCAGTCAAACCTATAACGTAATTTTAATTCTATAATAAATACTTAGTACTCATCGTTATTTAGATTTTAGTGAATAATATTCTAAAATGCCTTTGGAATTTATTATCAATCAGAAAGGTGGTAAAAACCTTAATTTGGAGGAATTTATATACTACACGTTTCGTAAATATATTTTGTTTGTTTTGTAGGCCCCCCACTCTTAACAGAACTTTTTTTGATTAGGTTAGTTTAGGTTATTAAGATATTTAATAGGACATTATTGTTGTGGGATATTGTAATAGGATGTTTTTGTAGATTGATGTTTTTGCCATGGGTTTTTTGTATGGAATATTTTCGCATAGGATATTGATGATCGGGATGTATTGACTGGGATTTTCTGACCGGGATTCTTCCATAAGATCTTCCTACTTCTTGGGACAGGCGTCTCATACAATTTGTTGGCGTATTTTGCATTATTTCACGAACGTTTGCAACAAGTTCTTCTGTTCTTACAGATTGTCTTCCTGCTCCTTTTTTGTGTTGTATAGAACCTGTTTCCCTAAACACAGCCACGGTTCTTTTCAGGCAATGATAAAAATCCCCAGCAATAAAAGCAACCATAGGAAAATGTTCGTGAAAATCGTCCATGCACAAACCCGGATTGTATTGCCACTTACAATTTACTCTAACCTCGTTTCGAAAATACGCTTCAACCATGAATGTTTTGTGCTATTCCGTAAAGCCCATTGTGTGAATTGTTCAAGAATTTGGAAAATTAGCGATGAATCAAATTACTTGTAACGACTGTCAAAGATGACGGAATAATTGATTGATTGTTAATTTGGTAGTTACTGACACCCAACAAGTATTAAGCTCTACTGCGAAGCATTAGGTATTTATATGCAAGGTCCTCTTTAATGCAAATAATTTTTGCTCGCGCGGTACAACAACTAATGCAAGTTAATCTCCTTTTATTTATCAAATCACAATTTGTAGAACATTTGGGTCACAAATTATTTGAATTCATCGCTACAAGTGGTGCACCACGGGGTATTAATTTGGCTCGATTACTGTCGCTTTTTATTAATGGCCTACTGATCAATAGCCTTTTACTTCTGTTTGCAGACGACCTTAAGATTTTCAGGATTATCCGTTCCTCTCTCGATTGCGATTGTTTGCAATATGACCTTGACAACAGAGAGAACATTTTTAAAATATCTTATCTTTGTAATCGATGAATTCTATTTCCCACGAGGTACTGACCATCTAGCACTACTACATAGGTTTCAATTTCCATCAATATCTCATATCAATATCTTAGCCTACAGTTCCTATTTAAATTATGCAAGTATAAGCTAGACTGCACTGATTTACTTTTTCTCCTAATATTTCGCATCTCAGCTACTAATACAAGATCAATAGACCTATTTTATCTCCCCACGACAGCTAACAACTTGATGATAATAAGATCGCCAGTTTACAACATGTGTAACCAATATAATAAACTTGCCTTCCAACGGGACATTTTTGCTATAAATTCTCAACAGTATTCTAATGTAACCAAAGCTCTGCTCCTTAGAGTTGCGATATAGGACTGATTATGATTTCTCTCTATCTGTTAGACAAATATGCTTAAAAACTGCCAGTTTTATAAAACTAACTTTTTGTCATTGTTGAACGTTATACTAGACAATATAGAGTTAATTGTTACAGCATACCTAATAGATATTATTTTTCGGTTTCCTTGTGTGTTAGTCGAATAAAAAAATTGGATCAACTTCATTACGAAATATTACGAAGCATTTAAGGTAATTTATTTCAAACTTAAATTCCTCTTACAAAAAAAGATTTGCCTGACGATTTATAGGTATATGTATATCATATACACACATGTGGTACTCGTATAACCTTACTTTTATTTAATTATATATTTCAATCGATATCACTGATTATTAATGATTTTCTTTCAGACAGAACAGTTGAGACAGGTTCCTGCGGCATGATAAATGATTGATTAAATACACACCGTTGACCTTACTGTATTCTCGTTACAGTGATAGGTATTTGGGCAGTATCAATACTCTTTTATTTGTTTTTTTTTGTATTACTTTGTGAAGCCACTTCCTGTTACCTTAAAACTTTCTAAAAAAAAGATGTTGTAAACTAATCTAATAAAAATTAATGAAGGCATTAATTACTATATAAAAAGTGTGAATTAATTCCGGATTTACATTTTGCTTTATTATTGGATTTACTTGTAACTAATTAGCAGTAGCAAAAAATCTGCATTAAATAGGCGCCGAAAAACAACTCTGTTCTAGCTACTAGGTTTATTTTTTTGAATAGACTTTTTAACCGCAATATGCTTGTTTTTTGCTGCTAAAAGACAACTCTATTGTCCTAAAAAAATATACGATGCAGTGGTAAAAAAATATTTTATTCATAAGAAAATTTAATTTTGTGATTAATTGTAGTTTGTATTATTATTATTTATCCAATTTTCACTAATTTCGCGATAGTGATATGTACATAATGTGATAGTGGAACACTGCACATGACGTTAATAAACTATTTATTTCGCTTATTTTTCAAAAACTCGGAAATGATCCAACTTAAAAAATTCCAACGCAGGTTTAACTTCAAACCCGTTTTCATCCAAAACGGCTGCTTTTAGCGACAAATACTAAGAGTAACTTTTGTATGTAAAATGGAATGGAGAATAGGTGTGCCTAGTCAAAAATGACATACAGTGCGACACAAAAAAGTTATGGTTAATTAAATTCAGGAACAACACCGTATGTGGCGCCATCTAACATTAAACAAAAACTAAGCTAATATTTGAGTTTCGCATCATCAATATATCCAGTATCTCGAATTTCGTCTAATTGCCATGTTAAGGAACAAAAATATAATCAAAAAAACAAATAAAATAGTTTTTTTGGACGCCCTGTATCTGAAGAACCAAGCCATTGCGCACCCATGTTCATATGAACTTTTTATCTTAAAATTCGTCAAAGATTCACCCTTTAAAGTTTGTACAAGTACTTAATTAACACCCTGTATAAATAGTTCCTAAAAAGTATATTTTAGTTATAAAAAGATGGTTTATTTCTATTTTTTTTGTGATAATTAGATAACCTTGTAGGAATTCAAAAATCATCCATTAAAAATATTTTATTCGATACATATTTTAATGGGTATTTTCTAACCGGAAAAAAACATCGAATAGGCGCAAAAATAGTTGTCAAAAAAAAACCTCGTGTGTGTCTAAACGAAATATTTTAGGGATTAAAGAATTTCTTTTTGTGGTAACCTGTATATTGTATATATTACTATATATATTCAAAAAAACACTTGTATTACATGATTTTCTCAGTGTAGGAACATTTTTATTAAGTAGTAGGTAACTAATCATTATTTAATTAGGAAGGCAATGTCCCTTGAATATACAGCGTGTTCCCGGATTGACGCATGAATAGGTAAAAGACTAACATTTTTTGAGTCGAAACTTCATTTTTGGTGTTCTGTCCTGCTTGGGTAGCAACTAAATTCTAAAATAATATGGGTACCCATTAAATGTTCTATTGGGTAGTATATACAGGGTGTTTGGGGGGAAAGGGCAATATTTTGGGAATTTGTTCAGAGGGTGAAAATAAGAGAAATAAACCCATATGTTTTAGTTCGATTCTCAATCATTTCTGAAATAATAGGTTCCAAAATTTTTGTAAGTTAATTTTTATTTTTAAAGCGAATAATTGCAGGTACTGCACAAACTAACTTAAAGAATATTTTCAAAAACCCCTCCACCAACCTCAATACATTTTTCGGCACGTTTGTTAATCGCTCGGGTAGCACGTTGGATTGATTGGGGATTGTTTTTTTTATAAAAGCTGCAGCATTGAAAATTCGATCGCGGAGTACTTCTCTCGTTTCCACTCGTGTTTCATATCCTAGCGACTTCATCCATACCCGATGGCAATAATCAAGCGGGTTTAAGTCTGGTGAACTCGGTGGCCAAACTTGCGGACTACCTCTGCCAATCCAGCGATTAGGGAAACGATAATTCAAGACATTTCGCACACGGAGACTAAAATGAGGTGGGGCTCCATCATGTTGGAATAAGTACATTCGTTGTCGAACATTTAACAGAACATCATCCAAAATGTGTATCAAATGGTCTTCCAAAAACCGTAAATATCCTTCTCCAGTAAGACGCCCGTCCATTTCAAATGGACCAAACAACTGGTCGTTGAGCATTCCACACCAGATATTAACTGAATCGATGTTGAAAGTTTCGTTCAAATGTAGCATGAGGGTTTTCATCTGACCACCGATGTTCTTTGTGGCAATTATTAATTCCATCACGAGTGAACTAAGCTTCATTGCTAAATAAAATTTATATGTGCAGACTTCGATTTTGATGGATCCATTCACAAAATTGTACCCTTGAAGCAGGATCACCATCTGGAAGATGTTGAACGGGTTGAACGTGAAAAAGTTTTAAACCGTTTTTTCTAAGTGACTTCCATACGGCTATGTGATGGAATATGAAGTTCATTTACAACCCGTCTCGTACTTATCCAGTACAATATCCAGAACCGTTTTGCACTCTTTCAGAAACAATTTTCACGCTTGGAAACATTCCAGTTTCCTGAGCACTTGCAAATACTTTTTGTAGCACTCTTCTATTAGGAAGTCTTCGATTTGGAAACCGACGTCGATATTCATTACCTGCGCGCATCGCACTATACCGTTACAGTAACCATACACGAATAATCATGTCGGCATACTCCCTGTGACTGAATGTGTGGGGCATTGTAAGTATGAAAATCTTGGTTCAAGTCGATACGCTCAATATGAAGCTAACAACTACATTGCATGTCAAAACTATCAATCTAAATGTATCGGACGTTTAAAACAAAAGCCTTCTTCATTATTTCAATATAAAAAAAAAATCTGAACCGATTATTTCAGAAATGGTTGAGAATCGAACTAAAACATATGGATTTATTTCTCTTATTTTCACCCTCTGAACACATTCCCAAAATATTGCCCTTTTCTCCCCAAACACCCTGTATATGGCATTTGCTGCTTTGTTTCGATAGAGAAATTTACAACAATTGATTTACGCGAACGAAGCCGCGGGTACCCGCTAGTAAAAACATAATTTTTAAGATGGTCTGCAATTTTCGTAGCTAAAAAAGTAACCTTGTCTTTCAACGACTTTTTGACCCATCCTGTATACTGGATTTTTCTTTATTCTAAAAATTTTTAAAAAACCCTAAACTGTTGTGTTTAATATTTTTCGCCAACTATCTTATTTTAAGAAATAATACACCGTTTCCATACACATCAGCGACCCTGTATTTTCTATGTAAGTAAAACCTTTTAATCGACTACATTATAAAATACGTATGTCTATCACAATAAAAGAAACGGCTTAAAAACAATGGCTCATTACACTACAGAGTCGTCGTACCAGTAGCGTCCATTTGGCGGGGGCGTTGTACGCCAATGAGACCAGTCGGACTACATTCCGCTATTCACTTGTTCTCTGATCTGATGGGCGGACTGCAAAGTTTCGATGGTTTTGGTTGTCCGCTCCAATAGATTGAGCATTTATAGGAAGCGATTGAATTTTTATTGCAGGTATGTATCTGGCTTGAGATTGAACTGTGAGAAAACAGGGCTGATGACATTCAGCAAAACCACAACAGACTCCCTCTAAGTGAAATTAAAGGGTAAAACCATACCCGTGGTCCATTCTGCGTGCTTAATTCTTACCTTACACGGGGATCAGCAACAGCAGGGGCTTCAATCTAGATTAAATACCCTTTTTGCTTTGATAAGGAGAGGAAGAGATACTCTTACAACTTAAACTTTGCGCTATTTTTACTTTGCGGTCGTACAATCAGTGATAAGCGGTATCATAATGTTCTGGTCTCTTCGTGGTGCTAAGGACATAATTCTAATAGAAACGTAGAAACGCATTAGGTGAATACTGGGGCTTCATCCAAGGGAATCATGCCGACCCTTTTTTGGTCTTTGGCCATAAATCTAGAAATGATTCCAAAGAAGCATAATAACCTATTTGAACATAACTGCCAATATTAGGACATATTATTGATAACCGTAACAAAAGAAAAAGGTGATCTTCATATACCAGCCCATAGATTGACCTAGTTTGAAAAGGGGCCATATTATATGCCAGTCAAGACCTATAATATGGTTCCCATAGATATTAGAAGTAGGGGACATTAACGTCATTCAGAGCAGATACATTGGGCTTTTTTCGTAGCAAATGTTTCTATATGATTTTAATTTCAGGTTTTAAATTTATCGTTATATTAGATTCTTTCTTTTTTTTCTGGCGTGTATTTCTTTATTTATTTATTTATTGCCATAAAAATTTACAAAGTAAACAATGACATTGTCAAAAGAAAAAAAGTTTGTAAAGTTTAAATCATAGTGTCATAAAAATGAAGAACATCTTAAAAGGTGTTCTCAAGAAGGTAGCACTTCACCTTGTTCTTGAATCTTTTTACTTTAAAGATGCTTCTAATAGCCTCATTATAGAGTGAGCTACAGAAGCAAAATGGACTCTTACGATATGATGATGTTTTGTAGCCGGATATATAAATTTTATTTGAGTTTTCAGTGTCACGGTCGTGACACACGTCTGGTAAAAGGAAATTTTGAATTTTGTTTTTTACAAACATGACTGCACCAAGAATTAAAATACTAGGTAGCGTAAGAATTTTATAGCACCGAAACGTTTCTTTGCAAGATTGAAGTGGTTAAAATGAAGAGTAAATTTTTCGAATTATCTTTTTCTGCAAAACAAATAATCTTTGTAGTGCTGTTGAGTAAGCCCAATAAATCACTGGATAGCTTAGATGACTCTAGGCTAAGCCATAGTAAATATTTAGTAACTGTTTGCAATCCATAATATTTTTGAAGTTAACTATTGCAAAGTGTGTCGAGTTAAGTTTACTGGCAACAAAATCAACATGAGCTGTCCACTTTAATTGTGAGTCTACATAAAGGCCAAGAAATGTGGGATTCTTGTATACTATTTTTATGTTCTTAAATTATTTATTTAATATATTATTAATATTTATTATAATGACGAATAACATAATATGTCAACATCATGGAAGCTAGCACTAAACACATGTTTAACTTAACTTGGTATCTAAACCCTTAATATGCACCTACCGTTAGCTTGGACTGGATAATAGTGCATAAGCAGTTACTTGCATCAGTACTACAGCAAGTGGAGAACTCTTTGCAGCCCCTCAATTTGCCACAAATACAATCCGTATGTAACTAAAACAGTGTTTTACGATACACAATTATTATTTAGGTTTTTCTTCTCGATCATCGACGCTAGCTTCGTCTCAGGCAGATAGAGGCTTGCCATTATCAGGAAACGTTAATCTTTTTAACCGATCGTTAATGCATGGAAACAAACCGAATTCACAGGCATAAGATCGGGACTGTACGGAGGATGATATAGACTGTAAAGTATGAATGTTCCAAAAATGGTGGAAGTAAGTGGCAATTTTTGGATGATAGCAAAAGTTTGAGGAAGGCATATCTCAGTGTACCAGAAAGCAATAACTGTAAAATCTACACATACCGGGTGTCCACCGAAGGTGGTTCGACCCTCTAACTTTTTTGTTTTTCAAGATAATGGAAAACAATTTGGGGGATTTGTATACGACATAAAACTGCATTTTTTGACAGGTGACTCAGCATTAGTTAAGTGACATAAACGGATACCTGGTATATTTTTCCATTTTTTTACTCCATATCATATTCTAAATATAACGATGTATCACTTGTCACTTTTGGCCACCAAGAAAATATTTTTTTTTCAAATTTATTGTTTTATCTAGAGGGTTATGAATCTATGAATACCTTAAAATCACTTATTTCAGTTCTTTAATCTTAAGATAAATATAATTTTACTATTTTTGGTCCAATACCATGTGCTGTGTAAAATTTAATCTTTAAAGTTGTATAATAACTTTTTTTTTTAAACGGCAACATGGTGTCTCGTCGGGTTAAGAAAAAAGAAGATTTTATTACGATTATTTTGGTACCACATACTATTAGGTTTTAGAAAAGCTGACATTAAACTGTATAAAGTTAACTTGGAACTTTCCTAAAATGAACCATCTTATGCAAAACTGATAAAAAAATCATGCCTTGAAGAAAATTGACACTCCGACAGCCCAATTTCCAATTCAATTAAGTTTTCTTCAAGGCATGATTTTGTTGTATTAGTTTTGCTAGTCACAGGCTAATTGATGCATTTAAATCTAAATTTATTCTCAATAAATGCTTCACTTTAGGAAAGTTCCAAGTTAACTTTTTAAAGTTTTTTAATGGCAGCTTTTCTAAAACCTAATAGTGTGTGGTATCAAAATAATCGTAATTAAATACTCCTTTTTCTTAACCTGACGAGCTACTTAAAAAAAATTAGTTATACAACTTTAAAGATTAAATTTCACACAGCACATGGTATCAGACCAAAAATAGAAAAAAAATATTTTTCCCAAGGTTAGAAAAAGGAAATAAGTGATTTTAAGGTATTCATAGCCCTCTAGATAAAACAATTACAAATAAACAAAACTAATATACCAGGTGTCCCATTTAAAAATCGAAAGTTTATGTCACTTCCGGTTAAACTTGAAGTTCCAAATTGCTGAGTCACCTGTCAAAAAATGCAGTTTTATGTCGTATACAAATCCCCAAAATGTTATTCCATATATCTTCAAAAACAAAAAAGTTAGAGGGGCGAACCACCTTCCGTGGACACCCGGTATACAGGGTGTCCCAAAACTTATGGGCCGTAGAGTAACTGGAGATACTAGACATCAAACTAAGCCGAATAAGTCATATAAGCTTTTTCGGATTGTTACTCGTTCTAGAGATACAGGGTGTTGAAAGTAAAAGTTTATTCTCGAAAATAAGCCATAATTTTAAAACGGTTTAATGAATCGAATTGAAAGTTGGCAGTATTATGTTTTTATGAGCAAGAAATAAGAATTTGTAGAAATTTTTAAGTTTCACACTAGAGGGCGCTAGTTGCATACACTGGGCTTCATAAATCTATGATTATTTTTCTTACCTGTGATATTAGGTGTTTTTCAATTAAAGTTTCTTAAAGAAGGGCATTTTCCGAGTCAAAAAGGTGTACTTGATTGATCTTAATATCTTTAACGGTTTTCGAGATATTCCCCTTTAAACATCCCAAAGCATAAAAAACATAGTACATAATTAAATTAATATTTTAATTATCACAACGCAATAAATTCGAAACAGTGGAACAAAAACAAGAAGCTCACTTCAGCAAATGTTGAAAGTGACCACCGTTGACCTCAATACGCTTTATTAAACTTTTAACTAAATAAATAATAATAATAATAATAATAATAATAATAATAATAATAATAATAATAATAATAAAAATAATAATAAAATAAAAATAAAATTTTACTTTCAACACCCTGTATCTCTAGAACGAGTAACAATCCAAAAAGACTTAAATGACTTAATCGGCTTAGTTTGATGTCTAGTATCTCCAGTTACTCTACGGCCCATAAGTTATGGGACACCCTGTATACACACAGTAAAGATTGACCCTTATAACACCGCATTCAAATATTTCTCTATTCTTAGCACATAAGGATCTTTATCTTTGAATATCCATACTTTATTCTTACTTTCCACAGGAAAGGTAGTAATCGCATAGTCACGTTTTATTGCCAGTTACAACACTATTGACGAAATATCATAAACACTAAATTTTAATTTGTATGATAGTTATTCTGCTGGAATATAATCAGGGCATATAAAATGTATTGGTGCATACAAAGTCAAACTTTAATACCATATGGATGTCCTGTTATTGATGTTCGTGCTATACTTATGAACCTTTGACCGCATGCCATGCTAATAGAACAAGATCTTTATTAGTGATAGGATTATATTTTTACTGCTATTTTCAAGATCCTTTTAGAAAGTGTAACAAAAATTTAAAATATAATTTAGTTTTGCAAGATTTTATTTTCTTCTCTTCATTCTTTACGACCGCCGAGACACTAAGTCCATATTGGCCGGTCGTCGACCTCTATCGAAGAGGAGTTGAAATGTAGAAGTGAACAAAAAATGTTATTGAAAGTATTCCCATTAGTACTCGTCATTGATATTACTATTATTAAGTAATCTTATTACATACCGTGCGATCAAAAATTATTTGCATCAAAGAGGGCCTTGCATCTAAGGACGTAATGCTTAGCCGTAGAGCTTAATACCTGTTGGGTGTCAGTAACTATCTGAATTAACAATCAATCAGTTATTCCGTCATCTTTGACAGTCGTTACAAGTAATTTGATTCATCGCTAATTTTTCCAATTTCTTGAACAATTCATACAATGGACTTTACGGAACAGCACAAAACATTCATTGTTGAAGCGTATTTTCAAAACTGGGTTAGAGTAAATGGTGAGTGGCAATACAATCCGAATTTGTACATGGACGATTTTCACGAACATTTTCCTAACGTTGGTTTTATTGCTGGGGATTTTTATCATTGCCTGAAAAGAACCGTGGCTGTGTTTAGAGAAACAGGTTCTATACAACACATAAAAGGAGCAGGAAGACCATCTGTAAGAACAGAAGAACTTGTTGCAAACGTTCGTGAAATAATGCAAAATACGCCAACAAATTGTATAAGACGCCTGTCCCAAGAAGTGGGAAGATCTTATGAAACATGCAGGACTATTCTTAAGAAGCAGCTAAATTTATTTCCTTATAAAGTGCAAGTATTCCAAGAAATACAGGCCGCACATTTTGAAAGACGCAGGAATTACTCTCAATGGTTTACCCAAAATTTATTGGAAAGAAATGATTTATTAGACCTGAATTTTTTTTCGGATGAAGCCTAGTTCCACCTCTCCGGTTATGTGAATTCTCAGAATACACGCATGTGGAGTAGTGAAAATCCCCATTTTTTTGTAGAGTCCACACTGTACCCTCAAAAAATTGGTGTCTGGTTAGCTGTTTCCCGAAGAAGAATTGTTGGTCCTATTTTTTCCATGATACAGTTAAAGCACAGCGGTATAGAGACAATATTTTGAATCCATTTATGGAGCAATAAAATTACTTGACGACGAACTACGTTTTGGATATTTTCAACAGGACGGTGCAACCGCCCATACAGCCGCCAAAACTATTAACTACTTACGCAATTTTCTCGACGACAGATTGATCAGTTTTCGATCAGACATTGAATTCCCACCTAGATCACTTTGTTTAACGGTTATGGATTACTTCGTTTTTCCTCATTTAAAGAACACTATTTTTAAATCACCAGTTGCAAATTTAGAACAATTACAAGAAAGGATTATCCAAGAATGTGGTAACATTTCTCCAGAGATGCTGGCCAAAACTTTCGAAAATATGAAGAGACGTGTGCATTTATGCTTGGAGCATGGCGGTGGCCAATTTCATCAATTTATGTAATTATTTTTCTTTTTCTTTCTGTATATTCTTACTTTGTTAATTTTGTAAACAAAAAAAATAAATTTGTATTTGTCTACTTATTTTATTACTCATTAGTTTGGCATATCATGTCATAATATGAATTTGACAAAATTTTAACCTGTATTTGCTTAGATATATCGTCCCCATATCATTGTGATTTAAACCAAGCCCCACGTTTTTTAATCCATGATCTCGTTGATGCAAATATTTTTTTGCTCGCACGGTATAACTATAACAGCGCACACATACCAAAAGACAATAAATTAATGTAAGTAAACTTATTTAGTTTTAATGGGTTAAATCTACTAAAATTCTAATGGAAAGAATTACTGTCCAGAGTCATTAAAGAAAATTGTGCAATGGATCTAATTATGCACTGAGGAAAATGATCTAATACAAAAGGTTTGCTAAGACATAATTTGTATTAATAGTTTATTTTTGATTAACTTATAATAAATAAATTGCTAGTGTATTAAACCCGCTTTAGTGGAAGATATATCAGTTCAATATTTGCTAGAACAGTGTTTTTATTGGTAGTAATCAGTTCCATTAGCAGCACAGTCTTGTTGACTAATGAACTATTTTTAATACAGCAATTTTGTTAAGAAATAAATTGTATCTTCTCGATGCGACGCATTATGTTCCCAGTAAAGCGCTTTCTCTACAATTAAGAAAGCAGAATAGCGTGCCCATAAACTAATTATATCCGTTAGAACCTATAATCCGCAAGACATTGGTGGGGGTTTGAAGCGATCGGCAATCGCCGCGCGCAGTATTATTAGTTTTAACGTATTTATTGCGCAGGTCACATCGATGTTCGGAGTTTTCTAGCTGTCCTGTCTGAATTTGAATTTTATTGATCGTACCAATACTTGTTTTAATTACTTTGTATTTGGGTTTTTTTTAAACTTGGCATGTCAGATAAAGCAATGAAAGATTCTTATTTCGCACAACCCATCATTAGTATTGAACTTTATAATCTATGGACGAATTTTACCAATCTAAGTAAACCATGTTGCATAATAGATGATCATATACAATGTTAAACGACAAGAACAATATCACACTAAAAGCTATTTAAATTTTTGAGAACTACAGTAGGTACTGATTTTTTGTGGTAAGTATAATAAGGTCTATTAACCGTAGCAAGCAAATAATATTATGATTATTGTCAAGTTTCATTACAACTGCCAGTCGAAACTAATACAGTATATAAAACCAGATTACACGCCCAATAGAACTTGATAATTACTGTGAGTATTCAGAGCAATAATGGCTATAAACCATTTTATGGTAGCATTAACTCCTATTTCCTATTGGCTAAATTACCGTGATATTATCACTACACAACGGTCTAGCAATTTTCATCGTCCTACAGTAGAAAAGCGCGTTGCAGTCACATAATAGGTATAGTATTAAACAGTTGTATAAAGAATATGTGAATTCTTAAAAGGAATAAAAGGCGGTTTTCTCAGTGTGTACCTATTATTAAATAACTTGTTGGAAAAGCAAATAACGAACAATAATAAATATTGCATTCAATGAAAAAAAATTTTGCTTCATTAGTAGAAACATATTATTTCCAACATCAGGTCATCTTTAGATTTACTTTTAACTAAGAAAAGCGTTTCAAACGATCATAGGTCATGTAGAAAAAAATTATGTTTATAGTTTTCGTACTTATGCCTGTAATTATTACTTTAACCATCTAACTCTAATTAAAACAAAGCAAAAACCAGTGTTAGACCTAATTACATTTTCTTGATTAATGGATTTATAATGAACTCAATTATTGGTTCTTATTTCATTACTTATTATACACTTGATTAATTATGGCAGCAAAAAGTTAATTTTTATTCATAAATCTTGATAGATGTAAAAGTGTTTTGTTTATGTTATTTTCATAACCATTTATTTTATTAAAACACAAATCAAATGAAATTTATAAGGTGGAGCGCCATTCTAAAAACACATACATCTTTTCAAAACACTTGTGCAGAATTTAAGAAAAATGTTAAAAAAAATTAATATTTGAACAAGTTCATATTTCTTTTCTGAGGAAAATAACCTAATAAAACAGGTTTGCTAAGTCATAGTTTATATTGATAGCTTATTTTGTATTAACCCATATTAAATAAATCGTTAGTGTGTCAAACCGGTTTACTGTTGTATCAATTCCAGATTTGCTAGAACAGTGTTATTATTGATAGTGGGTATGTATACAGTGTCATTAGCAGCACAGTTCTGTTGAATAATGAACCACTTTTAATACAGCAATTTTGTAAAGAAATCAATTGCATCTTCTTAATGCGACGCATTTTGTTCCCAGTAAAGCGCTTTCTCTACAATTAAGAAACCAGAACAGCGTCCCCAAAAACGAATTGTATTCGTTAGAACCTATAATCAACCAAGACGTTGGTAGGGGTTTATAGCGATCGGCAATCGCCGCGCGCCGTTGCATTCATTTTAACGTATTTATTGCGCAGGTCAGATCATTGTTCGGAGTCTCCTAGCTGTCCTGTCTGAATTGGAATTTTATTGATCGTACCAATACCTGTTTCAATTAATTTATTTTTGCTTTGTAATTAAGTTTTTTTAAAACTTTGCATGTCAGATAAAGCAATAGAAGATTCTTATTTCGCACAACCCATCATTAATATTGGACTTTATAATCTATACAGTGTGTGTATAAAGTCTGGAAACGGCTTAATAACATCACAATTTACTGGCCGATTTAAACCAAATTTGGTACAGTTGTGTAAGAGGATCTAACGCCCCGAATGACGATATTGGCGTTGTTGCCAGCTTTTTAGTTTGTCTGGAATTCGAACGAATTTTATATTTTTAAATATAACACCCAGTATATTTTTTCATTTGTAGTTTTTACATTAAATTTGTTACACTTTTGGTATAATATACTTTGTTAATAATATCAGTAGTTTTCGAAATAACGACGTGTTTTGAAAATATCAACAAATTGTGTTTTATTTATTAATAAATAAAACACCAGTTCAGTTTTGATGTTAAGTCAAAAAAGCTGTCATTTTTACATGCAAAAATGTCTTTAACTGAAAGTGAAAGAATTAAAATTCTTATGATGAGAGGATATGGCGATAGGGTCAGATCTTACGAAGAGGTTAAAAATCTATTTAATGACGCATTTCCAAACCGAAATCCAATTTCGAAAGCAACTGTTCTAAAAACTGTCCGACGGTTCGAAGAAACTGGAAATTGTAGAGATAGGCGACGATCAGGACGACCAGTAGTAGTAGATGAAGAGAAAAGTTTAGAAATTTTACAACATGTTGTTGAAACCCCTGTTTCTTCATTAAGAAAAATTTCTCAAGTAAGTGACGTCTGCTTCAAATCCGTCCATAATGTTTTAATAAAACATAAATATCACCCTTTCAAAATACATGTACTTCAAGATTTATCAGAAGATGATTATGAGCGAAAAATTGAATTTTGTCATATTATGATGTCAAGGTTTGACCAAAATAACCAGTTTTTCAAATTTATAGTATTTTCGGATGAAGCAACATTTATGTTAAATGGTAAAGTCAATAGACACAACTGTAGGTTTTGAGCAAATGAAAATCCCCACTGGATGATAGAAGGTCATACACACAACGCCCTGGAAAATTGAATGTGTGGGCTGGGCTTCTGGGTAACCACAAGATCGGTCCATTTTTTATTGATGGAAATTTGACATCACAACTTTACCTTGAGCTCTTGTAAACGCAAATAGTGCCTACTATACGAAATGTGATGGGTCCAAATTATGCAAGTACATTCTTCCAACAGGACGGAGCTCCTCCCCATTTTGGTCGAAACGTGCGCGAATTTTTGAACAACACTTTTCCGAATAGGTGGATCGGTAGAGGGGGTACAATCGAGTGGCCACCTAGGTCCCCTGATTTGTCGCCTAACGACTATTTTTTATGGGGACACTTGAAGAACAGAGTTTATACCACAAAACCTCAAGATTTGGCCGATTTGCAGCGTCGAATTTTGGACGAATTTGAATTAATAACGCCAGAAATAATTTACAACACAATTGAAAAATTTTAGTTTCAATTAGCAAACTGTCAAGCTGTACAGGGAAAACAGTTTGAAGATTTAATATAAAAAATATATTTTTTCTAAATTGTACTAGTTATTTCGAAAACTACTGATATTATGAACAAAGTATGTTATACCAAAAGTGTAGCAAATTTAATGTAAAAACTACAAATGAAAAAATATACTGGGTGTTATATTTAAAAATATAAAATTCGTTCGAATTTCAGACAAACTAAAAAGCTGGCAACAACGCCAATATCGTCATTCGGTGCGTTAGATCCTCTTACACAACTGTACCAAATTTGGTTTAAATCGGCCAGTAAATTGTGATGTTATTAAGCCGTTTCCAGACTTTATACACACACTGTATATGAGTTTTACGATCTCAGTAAACGATGTTACATAATAGATAATCATATGCAATGTCAAACGACAAAAACAATATCACACTATATATATATTTAAATTTTTGAGAACTACAGTACCGATTAATGTCAAGTTTTATTACAACTGCCAGTCGGAACTAATATAGTATATAAAATCATATTACACCCCCAATAGAACTTGATAATTACTGTGAGTACCTATTCAAAGCAATAATGGCTATAAACCATTCAATGGTAAATGGCCGTGAATTCTTATAGGGAATAGAAGGCTTTTTTTCTCAGTGTTGAAGCATAGATAAACCAGAGATGTAAGTGCTCATCCACCAATGTAAACTCGTAATTAGTTACTCAAAATTTAACATATTGAACGGTTTTAATATATTGTGCGTTTTAAAAAAACTTGAGACATGGGATTTGCATGATCATTTTTTCACCCCAAAATAATTTCTGTTCTTGTTAAAACTAAAAGAAAAAAATTGCAACAGGGGTTATTTCAATCCTTAGAAGACTACTGACTAACTTTTTGTTAATACGCAATAATGCAAGACCTCACGTACGATCATTTTGAATCAATATTTACACGAGCTAAACATTCATACTATGAATTGGACATCGCGCAGTCCAGACCTTAAGCTAATCGAGCATTTGTGGGACATTATTGGCAAAAAATTAAGACAGCGCCAGTCTCTTCTTGCAACTTTGCAAGACATAGAAGCGATAGTTGTTGAAATTTGAAATGATATTGACCAAAACCAAATAGTTAATTTAATAGAAATGGTAGTTTTTAATATCTGTATTAAATATAACTGAAAAATTTTAATCGGCTTGCAGACAAGGTTTTTAAAATTGAAAAAAGTTTTACAGCTCCGCCGGGATTCGAACCCAGAACCCCTCGATTACCTGTCGAACGTTCTAACCAATTGCGCTACGGAGACACTGAGACTGAGATTCTCTCACCAACTTCGGCAATATAACTTTATTCAATTTTTATGTTAGTATATTATACAGTTTGAAATGCCCTGTGATCTAGCATTTTTTCCGCACCTTTTAGATAATTATAATGAAAACATATTTATTATATAATTATTAATTAGTAAAATACTGTTATTACACGGATTTAAGGCAATTCCGAAGAACTAAGTAAAGCAAAAAACTATTTATCATACTTTATATGTCGATGAGTTATTATTGGTAGTTACTAATATACCTAATAAAGAAAATGTGAAGAAATTTTAATGGGAAACCGAACAGTATGCCAAATCGTTCTCACAGAGACAAGTTCCTAATCCGTTGCACCGACTCTCAAAAACGCCACAAATGACTCCAATTTGCATAACATTTAAACACATCAAAGAGATATAAGTTTGTGAAATGATGCCGACAGACCACGCAGCGATTGAACTGAGAACGACAATGGACGAATTAAAATTTGTTGTAATTTTCTGCTTTGGAATAAAAATTGAAAAATAACATTTCAGACAGGGTGAAGCAGTAATAAATAAACAGAAAAATAAATAGGTACAGTTTTCAACAATTTATAATAATTTTTGTTAGCAGATAAGCGAACAATGAATTCTGAAAATGTTATGCTCATACATAAGCGAGTTTTCTTTTTTTTTCGAGGAGAATCTTCTAAACACTAATAGGTAGTGATGCCGCCGAGACGAGAAATTCTCGTGTCTCGTCTCGTCTCGTCTCGTCTCGTCTCGTCTCGTCTCGTCTCGTCTCGTCTCGTCTCGTCTCGTCTCGTCTCGTCTCGTCTCGTCTCGTCTCGTCTCGTCTCGTCTCGTCTCGTCTCGTCTCGTCTCGTCTCGTCTCGTCTCGTCTCGTCTCGTCTCGTCTCGTCTCGTCTCGTCTCGTCTCGTCTCGTCTCGTCTCGTCTCGTCTCGTCTCGTCTCGTCTCGTCTCGTCTCGTCTCGTCTCGTCTCGTCTCGTCTCGTCTCGTCTCGTCTCGTCTCGTCTCGTCTCGTCTCGTCTCGTCTCGTCTCGTCTCGTCTCGTCTCGTCTCGTCTCGTCTCGTCTCGTCTCGTCTCGTCTCGTCTCGTCTCGTCTCGTCTCGTCTCGTCTCGTCTCGTCTCGTCTCGTCTCGTCTCGTCTCGTCTCGTCTCGTCTCGTCTCGTCTCGTCTCGTCTCGTCTCGTCTCGTCTCGTCTCGTCTCGTCTCGTCTCGTCTCGTCTCGTCTCGTCTCGTCTCGTCTCGTCTCGTCTCGTCTCGTCTCGTCTCGTCTCGTCTCGTCTCGTCTCGTCTCGTCTCGTCTCGTCTCGTCTCGTCTCGTCTCGTCTCGTCTCGTCTCGTCTCGTCTCGTCTCGTCTCGTCTCGTCTCGTCTCGTCTCGTCTCGTCTCGTCTCGTCTCGTCTCGTCTCGTCTCGTCTCGTCTCGTCTCGTCTCGTCTCGTCTCGTCTCGTCTCGTCTCGTCTCGTCTCGTCTCGTCTCGTCTCGTCTCGTCTCGTCTCGTCTCGTCTCGTCTCGTCTCGTCTCGTCTCGTCTCGTCTCGTCTCGTCTCGTCTCGTCTCGTCTCGTCTCGTCTCGTCTCGTCTCGTCTCGTCTCGTCTCGTCTCGTCTCGTCTCGTCTCGTCTCGTCTCGTCTCGTCTCGTCTCGTCTCGTCTCGTCTCGTCTCGTCTCGTCTCGTCTCGTCTCGTCTCGTCTCGTCTCGTCTCGTCTCGTCTCGTCTCGTCTCGTCTCGTCTCGTCTCGTCTCGTCTCGTCTCGTCTCGTCTCGTCTCGTCTCGTCTCGTCTCGTCTCGTCTCGTCTCGTCTCGTCTCGTCTCGCCGAGACGAGAGTGAAATTTTTTTCTCGAGAGAAGTCACGAGACGAGACGAGAGAAGACCGTTTCTCGTCGAGAAATTTCTCGTTTTTTCTCGAATTTTCTCGAATTTTCTCGTTTGTTAGAACACTGAATTTTAGATATCTCCTAATATATAGACAGAAAAATAATGTGTTTAACGTTCTCACTCTATCGTATTGTGAAGGCATTTACCTTAAAACAGATATTCAAGAGAACAGAATCAAATTATCTAGCCTCTTTCTTCTGTCTACGGTTAGTTGACATTTTTAAATAATTAACCAAATCTGAAAGAAAGCATATTCGATTGAAAACACAATATCGAAAAGGACCTCAGTCAAATTTCATATGTAAAAGAAGGACACAATAATTAATTATCTAATGTTACCGCGATTTAGTCCGAATATTTCATAAACTATGAGAGATTGATATGTCAAATAGAGCATTTTCGGAAATACTTCTTTAAGTTCTTTCTCTTGCACTTTCTATTAATGTAATAAAAAAATTAGGGTTTTTCCCCGGATGACATTCTGGGCTGATCCCTTTATTTAGTCGAATATTTTCCAAACTATTGCAGTTAATTATGCCCCGAATTATGCCAAAAAATAAATAATAAAAGAAGGGTAGTTCCAATATGAATCAATTATTATTATTATAAATCGTTCTCTATTCTGTATCTTTTACCACCCCGTATATTTTGGACTGAAAATACCTCGGTGCCAAGCCTATTACATTACGTGAATTATGTCTTATGGCCGCTTGCAATATTTTGTTGATCTAAGAAAAATAGTTTCTAAGTCACATGACTAACAAACCGACTTATATTAAACCCTTCTGCGAGACGACCAGATACTTTTAAATGTTTACCCCCTTTAAGATTCGTATAAAATGGTATATTAACGTACACGTTTTATAAAGCATCATTTTATAGCGCGCGTTCATGTTAAAAAACGAGCCGCTCGCGGCGAGTTTTATAACGGGACAAGTGCTTAAAACTGCTTTATATAACACGTACGTTATACTATTTTTTCTAATTTGTAGTTTTTTCAATAAAAACACATATTTAAAAAGAAAATAAATCCTTCAAATTTTGTATATTTTTATGTCTAAATTTTATGTTGGTAATACTATTTTTTTATCATAGTAGCCTCTGGGCAACAAAAGTTATTTTGCGAACTGATATTTTTTGATTTATTGACCCATTTTCACCACGAGGTTCTAAAGTTATTTTAGCGATATGAGATTTGAAATTGGACGGAATACGTTGTGTGATCCTTGTACATTCGGTACATATACAGAACGTTCGGAAATTCGGGCAATTTTGCTACGTTTTTTCGAATTTCAAAAGACGTGATTTTACTTCAGGGCATTGCAATTTAGTATAGGGAAGATGGAAAATTCAAATAAAGTTGTAGTTAAAATCGACATTGGAAGGTTAGTAGATTGAATTTTGGATAGGATTTGGCAGAAAATGATAGCTTGAAGCATCTAAGGCAAAATAGTTCTGCGTCAATAAAGTTATTATTTAATATGTGTTTTTAATGAACTAAAACAATACATACAGATTTGTAGATCTAGGCAACCAAACATACATACGTGGGTTCGTGTAGTATTTTGCATATTTAGACTAAAAAATATTAGTTATCTAGAATGCTATGCTAAACGGTGAAAAAAAACATGTCATGTATGTTAAATAATAAAATTCGGAGTTCGAAATAGATCTATTTCGAACGCGCTAGCGAGTTCGAAATAGATCTGTTTCGAGACAAAATTAGAAAAAAATATTTTTATGATTCCCTACTCACGAGAAAAAACGAGACGAGACGAGACGAGACGAGACGAGACGAGACGAGACGAGACGAGACGAGACGAGACGAGACGAGACGAGACGAGACGAGACGAGACGAGACGAGACGAGACGAGACGAGACGAGACGAGACGAGACGAGACGAGACGAGACGAGACGAGACGAGACGAGACGAGACGAGACGAGACGAGACGAGACGAGACGAGACGAGACGAGACGAGACGAGACGAGACGAGACAATGGCACTCTCGAGCGAGAAAAACGCGTTTCTTGTCGAGACGAGATAAAAAAAAATTCTCGCCTCACGAGACGAGACGAGAATGGGCCAATTCTCGTCTCGTCTCGTCTCGCGGCATCACTACTAATAGGGCTGCCTACCGACTAAAACTCCCGTGTTCCTGCGGTTTCCGCGCCATGGGCGTATAAACCTTCAGACCACTCGCTTAGTATTTCCGCTCTGCACTCCTAGTGCGTGCTTTGCTTATTACTTCACCCATGTCTAGGTACCGGTGTACCTAGGTTTCGGTTTTGTCGTATTACTTATTTATTTATTTGCAGCTTACTGTGAAGGTGTTTGTGTAGGTGTAAGGCTTTTGGTGCAGTATACGTGTTTGTGCTTCAGAAAATATAACACGTGCCCATGCTTCACGGCTATAAGGACCCCGCTATTTCAGAGAAAGTACTTGCAGTGCTGATCTAAAGCAGTGGTAAGCTGTTAGAAGTGTTAGTTATGTTTGTTGTTAGCGACTTACTGTTGGTGCAGTGTTGTGTGTAGTAAGTTCTTGTGTGGTAGGTAATTTTTTTTTGTAGGTTTTTGTAGGCTTTTTTGTTTACTAACTACTAACTAGGTACGGCGGAGTCTAGTTTAACAACTCCTTGGCTCTGGCTAGAAGTTAAAACGGTATATTATTTCTAGTTTTCTTGTTCTTTCTTATTTTTTCTTTATTGTTCCAACAGCGAATTTCCTTTAAGCTATTACAATAGCTGATTCCTTGGGCGCTTATAGTATACCCTCATTCTTTCCTCGTCCTCTACCGGATCATAATCCACTAATCTCCTTAGTTCTTCATTGGAATGAGTTCCTGCTTTTTCGAAAACTTTGACTGCTTTTCTTTACATGAATGTTGTTATCGTTTAGAATAATTCAAGATCTCTATGGATTAGTACATTTCTTACAAACCATGGTGCGGCTACTGCGAGTTTCCTACTTTATCGCCTGTTGAAGTATTTTCCTTTTTGCTAACGATGCCTTAAGAGCACGTATCCCTATCAATTTCCCTGGGATAGAAGATAATAACTTAAATTCTATGGAATCTAGTAAGCTCGTTGTACCGGGTGTACAACTAAAATGGGACGCCGGCCCAGTGGCGGATTTAGTGAGATTTGGGCCCGGGGTTCAAAATATGTTCATGGGCCCCTCGATGATAAAAAAACACGTAGGAGAAATGAAATGTACCTACTTAAGTATAGAAAAAATATTCTTTAATAATAAACAATAAAAAATAATAAAACAAACAATAAATTACACTAATAAGCAATAATGAAATAAAATAGGAAACTGTTTATATAATAAGAATATATGGAAAGAAATAAGGATATAGATACGGACTCAAGTCTAAAATGGTCTTTTCCTGACTTTGTCATTTGCAAACCGATTTATTAAATCTGTTAAATCTAGTCCTGACGCAACTTTATATTCTATAGTCAATATAGCTAAATTACGCAATCTTTCCGCGCCAGTTGTAGATCTTAAACAATTCTTTAATAATTTTAATTTACTAAAAGAGCGCTCTAAAGACGCAACCGTTACAGGCCGACTAAAATATAATAAAAATGCTGTGTAAACTTCAGAAAAATCACCTTCGAGATAAGCATATTTTTTTATTATAATTTCAAAAAACTGCCTGACTGTTATATCTAATTTAAGTTCTTGTTTAACTAAATCATACATCATAGCGAATTGATTTACAAAACTAGCAGATAAAAGGTGGGGGTACTTAATTGATACATTTTTGCATTTTTCTCGAATCGCTTCTGTTGAACTTTTCAGCAAATTTTGGGGTTCCAAAACTTCGAAAATTTCTTTAACGAAAAGCATGCCTGAAAATCTGTCCTTGATTTGATTGCAAATTATGTCAATAGTGAAATAATAAATTTTAACTTTAAAATATTGTTCCCTGTTTTCAAATTGGTAATCTAAGGAAAGTTCGTCAAAGTGCCTTTTTACTCTTGGTTGTCTTTTTATTTAAACGAGGGTTCTATATTCCACTTTTTGGCAAGGTCTATTGCTTCGGATTTAATTTTGTTATATTCTTCGGGGTCCCTTAAGCTAGAAATATGTTTGTATACGCTATCTAAAACTGATGTCCAATTTTTGCAAAGTTTTTGAAGCCAAATTTATTTGATTTAAAGTTTTGAACATGGTTTTCATGTCATTATAACGAAGTCAAAATTATCCATATTTTTTTTTAAACTTGAAGCTTCCATAATCTCATCTTATTTTGTCGACTTTAACTAAATCTCAGTCAGAGCCTTTAAAATATCATATCGTATACTAAAGACAAAGAATGGGCGCTCTTAGGAATGTTTTAAGTTGGATAGATGGATTAATGGGCCCCCTTTGAGCCTGGGCCCCGGGGCATTGCCCCGGTTGGCCCGACGATATGTCCGCCACTGCGCCGGCCGTATCTTGGAAACTGTTTACCGTACGGTTTGCGGAAAAAAATATTTAATACAAAAGTGACTTAGAGAAATAGCTGAAAATTACTTTTAAGTTTCTAGGTTGGCCGCCAGGGGGCGTAATTATAGAGGCCCAACAAAAAGTGGGACTTTTCAAAAACCCGTATGGTAAACATACAGTGTGTGTATAAAGTCTGGAAACGGCTTAATAACATCACAATTTACTGGCCGATTTAAACCAAATTTGGTACAGTTGTGTAAGAGGATCTAACGCACCGAATGACGATATTGGCGTTGTTGCCAGCTGTTTAGTTTGTCTGGAATTCGAACGAATTTTATATTTTTAAATATAACACCCATTTTTACATTTTTAAATTCCACATAAAATTATAATTATTCTTTATTAAATGCATTATTAGTCTATACTTCATAGTTTCCGAGATATTGACTCTCGAAAAGTGACATTTTTGAACTTTGACAGCTTATAACTTTCTAACAGTACGTCTTAGAGCAAAACGGCTTACATGTTCCTATCTTCAATTTTTATTATCTTCCCAAAAAATCAACTTCCAGTTAAACCGGAACAACTATATTTCCTGCTTTCGAGTTACATCCGGTTTAACCGGAAGTTGATTTTTTTGGGAAGATAATAAAAATTGAAGATAGGGACATGTAAGCCGTTTTGCTCTAAGACGTACTGTTAGAAAGTTATAAGCTATCAAAGTTCAAAAATGTCACTTTTCGAGAGTCAATATCTCGGAAACTATGAACTATAGACTAATAATGCATTTAATATAAAATAATTATAATTTTATGTGGAATTTAAAAATGTAAAAATATACTGGGTGTTATGTTTAAAAATATAAAATTCGTTCGAATTCCAGACAAACTAAAAAGCTGGCAACAACGCCAATATCGTCATTCGGTGCGTTAGATCCTCTTACACAACTGTACCAAATTTGGTTTAAATCGGCCAGTAAATTGTGATGTTATTAAGCCGTTTCCAGACTTTATACACACACTGTATATATCAGAGGTACCATTTTTTTAATTTAATGAAAATTCTGAATAACTTTTGTTTTTAAGTTTTTGCTCTACGTTTCTGTTTAAGAGGGGTAGGAGGGGACAAATATTGCTATGCAAAAATATTCATAACTTTGATTTGGCCTGTCGGACTCTGACTAATTTGAACTCGCTAAATGGGGTCTACACTGTGACCAGTAAAGTCCACATCATATGGTATTTTTTTTATTAATAGCTTTATTCGAAATTTGACTTTGGCATCAAGTTCTGCTTCGATCGAGATAAACATTAAGCAAAAAAATAGTAGTCACGTGATTCGCATTATCTGTCAAATTTTAATTTTTTCCAAAAAATAATTCAAAAGTGGGGTTATTTCTGATAATATCGAAAAAACTTATTAGAAAAAGTTTTTTTAAATGTATTTTCTAGCCCACATGCAAAATTTCAGCTGCTTAAGATAATTTTGATTTTTTACAAAATTAACATTACTTCCGATACGTGAAGGGGACTAAAAACATTAAACCTTGTGCACGTGATTCAAGTTTTGCAAGTTTGCATTTATTTATTTTTCATAATTTATATTGTTTAATGTTGAAAGCGTCTTTACCCTTTCAAGGGGGGCAATTATGTTAAGTATTGTTAGGTGAGCTAGGTACACTGAACGTGAGGTTAACATTGACAGTAAATAGTCAATTTGTCAGAAGAAAATAAATTTTACAAAAGAAGTATTTAGAATAAGAAAAATTACAAGTAATACATTGAATGAGTCAACAACCGAGAAAGAAAAATAAGAAAAATATAAAAAATAATGAAACCGAGTCCGTAGAAGAAAAAAGTTCAATTTCCCTATTAACAGTGACAGACGATGTCAAAATGAATGACGTTTCTAACCTACATGACGTACATGAAAAACTTTATAAAGAAATAATCAAAACTAAAGATGAACTTCTGACCGCTAAAGACACAATTATTAAAGAATTGGAGGAAAAAAATTTGTTACTAAAAGAAAAAATAGCTTTTCTTTCTGGAAAATGTCAGAACGAAAATAGAATTAATTGTATTTCTTATAGTGAAGCTGCTAATTCACACGTAACAACAAAATCTAAAGTGACCGATGAACACCAGGAAAAAGAGAAAATCAATAAAGTATTTAAAAATGTTTTAAATATTAAACCGACAATCAAACAAGATAATAAGAAAACTAGACAGGAAGTAGGAAAACACATCAATCCAGCCAAACTAAATGTCGAAATATCAAAAATCGATAATTTGAAAGACGGTGGTATTAAGATAGTTTGCAACAGCAAGGAAGAAGTTCAAAAAATTCAAAAAGAAGCGGAAAATCACTTAGGGAAAAATTATATACTGGTAGTTCCAGAAGAAAAAAAACCTAGAATAAAAATTGTTGGAATTGAAGATGAAATGGGTGAAGACGAATTAATTACAAGTATATTAGAAAAGAATAGTTTTATAAAAAATGCAAAAATAAAACTAATTACAATTAAAAAAATGCAAAAAAAATATTTAGCAATTTTGGAAATAGATGGCCTAAATTTTAAAAATATTATGGAAAAAGGATTTATTTTTATAGATTTTTCTGTATGTGCAGTTTATGAACATGTTGACATTGCTCGTTGTTATAACTGTTTAGGATATTACCATTCAGCTAAAACTTGCACAAAAATAAAAGTATGCATGAAATGTGGTAACACTGGACACAATGCCAATGAATGCACCATTTCCAAAGAAAACATTATTTGCCCAAACTGCAATGAATTCAATGAAAAATATAATACTGGGTATTTTATAAACCATTCACCATTTGATTTTAATTGTGAAATATTTAAACAAAACATCGACAAAGCTAAAAGAAAAATTGATTATAGTATTGAAGAATAGCAATTACAAAATATAGTAATTGAAGAAAAGTTAGTAAAACGTGATGAAGAACATAACAAAATTTACCATTTAAATACACAAGGATTTTTGAACATTAGAGACGAAATTAAGCAGTTTGTAGTGAATAAAAAACCGTTGGTATTGTGTTTATCAGAGACTCACGTAACAAACGAAATAAATAGTCACGAATTAGAAATTCAAATTCAAATTCAAATTCAAATATATTACTAAAATTTGTTACATTAGAAATCTTAAAACTACTGTTATATATTATAACGTTGTTTAACACTAGAGATATAGCAATAGTTGTTAAAGAGGAGCACCTAAATTTAAATAAATAAATTTGTGTTGTGCTCCATCGAAATAGTTTTTAATGAACAAATTCATAATGTTGCAACGCAGTTGGACAGAGTAATAAGTGGATTGTCAACGATATTCTGAAGAAGATACACTGTATATGGCAAGGCTGAGACGGCCGAAGCCGACACGCATAAATAACTTTATTATATTTTAGGAAAGCAGTGGGGGAAGGGGGATCAGTGGGAGAGTTACCTTGTATAGATTTAAAGAGTGAGTTTATAGGAATATATCTTGATTACAAGTAATGAAGTCCTTGACTGCTATTTTAAATTTGTTAGGTTTATCTATCATGCGTATTTTAAGAGGTAATTTGTTGAAAAATTTGGGACCATTAAAAGATACAAACTTTTGTCCAAATGTTGTAGGAACAAAATTTTGTGACATTTCCTTGTTATTTTTTTCCCTAGTGCTATAACGGTGAGCTACCAAGTTTTGATCAGGATTAAGGTGCGAGTAGACAAACACAACACTACACCAAACATATAGAAGCTTGAGATTTAATAAGCAGGACTCCTTGTATAACATTTTTGTGGAAAACCTTCTTTCCTTTCTAAGTATTACCTTAATAATAGAGTTTTGGCAGACTCTGAGAGGTCGTACCGTACTGTCCGTCGAACCCCCCCATATAACCAAGGCATATCTCAGGATCGATTCTACAAGTGTTTTATATACTGTTGATATTAGCTGGTGTGTGAGAATATCTCTTAGCTGATAAAAGATAGGTAGTAAAGTTTTTAGTTTTTTTGTTAACATTTCTACATGTTTGTCCCATTTGAGATGTTGATCTACCATTACTCCCAAGTATTTTATGTATTCCACCGAGTTAATGCTTTCTGTGCATGTACAATTAACACAGTTTTGAGATAGACAAACATGAGAATGGATAATAATTTTTTCATAATTATTTAAGCCAGCACTTGTAATTGAAAAGGAGACAAACTTAGTTTTTATAAGGTTAAGAGAAAGTAGGTTGCTGTCCAACCAGCCACGAACCATACTCAATCCTCTAGAAGCAGCGTTTGTTAATTGTTCCCAGTTTTGTCCGGCAAATACTATTGCCGTATCATCAGCGTATGAAATTATTTTAGCATCAATATTCAGCGAAAAAATGCTGTTTATATAGACAAGGAATAAAATAGGACCAAGCACCGTGCCTTGTGGTACTCCAATTGAGCTGGTTAGCGGAGTGCTCATAGAATTATTAACCTTTGTAATTTGTGTCCGCCCTGTAAGATAATTTTGAATCAAACTTAAGCAAACTCCCCTTATTCCCATTCTCTCTAGTCGTGTGTATAGTATGTCGTGATTAACCGTGTCAAAAGCTTTTGCCAGGTCGAGAAACACTGACAGACATTTCTTTCCTTTATTTAGATTATGATTTATGTGTTCTATTAAGTTAAAAATAGCCAACTCAGTGTTCTTGCCTGTTCTGAAGCCATACTGATCATTACTTAAAGTATTAGATCCTTCCAAAAACTCTACTAATCTGCTCTTAAGACATTTTTCAAAAATTTTTCCCAATGAATTTATAAGAGATATTGGTCTGTAATTGCCCTTTTGCTCTTTATCTCCACCCTTAAAAATTGGTGTTATTACCGAATTCTTAAAGTTCTCGGGCACAATAGCTGTAGTAAAAATCTGGTTAATGATATGCTTAAGAGGTTTTAAAATTACTTGATGAATATTTTTTATAACGATTGAAGAAATGCCGTCAGGACCAGTACTTTTTTTATTTTTTAAACTGTTAATCACTTTTATAAGTTCAGCGTCATCTACTGGCGTTAGAAACATGGATTGCGGATTGAACGGTTTATCAGCTTTTATTATGTTATGAGTGTTGTCTATCTTAGCAGCCATTTCATTTCCGATTCGACAAAAGTAGTTATTGAAGTATTCAGCAACTTCAAAGTTGTCCTTAATCAAATTTTCATTATCCCCCTTCAGTTGTGAGATTACTTCTAATTGTTTAGATTTAATGTTTGTAACTTCTTTTATTATAGCCCAGGTTTTTTTTTGTATCACCCTGTACATTGTTTAGAATATTTTTATAGTAGGTATTTTTAGCATGTTGTATAATTTTATTTAATTTATTTCTATAGGTATTGTACTGTATTATTTCGATTGCCATTATATTTACTTTTCTTACTATTTTCTTTTTCATTAGGTCCCGTTTTTTAATTGAGTTAATTATTCCCATTGTTACCCAGGGTTTAAGCTTAGTTATAGGTTTCTTTGGCACAGTTATACTGGTTGAGAGTTGAATATTTTCTGCTAAAATCGACATAAAAGTATTTGCTGCCAAATTAGGATTGTATTCATTCAGTACCGCATTCCATGTCTGTCTTGATAAAAGTGTTATTAATTTTTTGTAGTCTAATATTTTGTGTTGTATATTTTTATCCTTAGAACTGTCAAAAAATTCATCAACATTCAGCAATGTAGCATAGTGGTCTGTTAAGGAATATTCAATAATTACTGGACTTAATTTAATCATGTTTCTTTTTTTATTCACAAAGATGTGGTCAATGCAAGAGGTACTTCTACGGTCAACACGCGTTGCCTTGTTAATATATGAGCTATATCCAAAACTTCCCAATAAAGTTACATAGTTAGTTGTTATATCACTCTCTGTTAATAAATTTATGTTAATATCTCCTACCAAAATTTCTATATATGACTTTATGGAACTAATTTTACCCAGGTATGAGTTTAGACCAATCAAAAACATATCTACGTCATTAGAGGGTGACCGATACAAACAGTTTATTGCAAATAATTTGGAATTGTTAGTAATTTCTACTCTAGTGAAAGTTAAGTTGTTTAATATTGTTGAGGACACCGTATGTTGTAAATTATTATCTATGTATACCAAAAGCCCATCGTTTTGATTTAGCTTGGAGTTATTGTAATAAACTTGGTAGCCCGTTATATTGTATAGTGGTAGGTAGGAAATATTCCAAGTTTCACTCAATATAATGACCTGGACTTGAATCTTTAAAGAACATAGGAAAATTTCTAACTCTTGAAAATTTTTATTAATACTTCTAATGTTAAGTTGTAAGACATTTAGCCCTGCCACTTTACCCACCTTAGCACCGAATTGCTCAATATTGCAACTTAGCGTCTCAATCTCAGCCTCCTCTATCAAACCTCTATCGCCACTCAGTACATCCATGTATCAGAAATAGCAGTTCTGCGCTAAGAACTAAAAAATGATAAATTAATTATATAATTGCATTTTCTTTTTTGTACATTTAAGAAAAAAAAATGTTATGAATTGGTTTATTAAAAAATACATATATGAAGGGTAAATTATTATAAAATAATGTAAGAGATTTTAATTTTCTTCATCCAAATCTTTGTCCTCTCTCTCAGTTGCCTTTTTATATGTAAGGATTTCCCCATTTGTGTTTACATATATCATTCCATTTTTGGACCATACATTTTTAAACCCATATTTATTTGCAGCTTGGTCTAATATTTTTAAATTTTGTGGTGTTAAATCTTCCTTTATTGTGAGTCCCGAGCCTTTAAGTTCCTTTTTCTTGGAGTAGATTTTATTTTTTATTTTGAGCTCTTTAAGAGTAATCACCACACCTCTCGGTTTGTCCTTCTGTTTTTTACCAAATCTATAACTTCTTTCGATGCTTCCTTCGGTTAAATTTAACTTTAGCTTATTGTTAAAGATATCTATAAGGTATTTGTCAATGGCTTCGTCCTTTTTTTCAGGTAATCCAAACAGTACAATGTTTTTATTTCTTATACCTTGTTCAAGACTATTTAATTTATGTTGATAACGGGCTTCGTTTTCGATAACATTCCGCTTAAATTCCTGAAATTCCTGCTTAATTTCAGTGATTTCCTCTTGTAGTTCTTCGATTTGCTGTTCAAATTTTTTACAGATTGACTCAGCTAGTGACTTACTCAGCTCTTTCACAAAATCGTCCTTCTTAAATGTCGCTAACAAGACTTCCTCCACATCGGCCACAAATTGTCTTTTTAGAACCATTTTTCCAACAATTTAGGGTCAAGAAAAAAACTTCGCCGACAATTCGGTACAGTAAAAATATCTTGGAATGTTTGGTAGAGTGTATAAACCAAAAAAACAGCTTTGCAATTTAATTATTGTATTTGGTTTTCACAGCGCACAACTAAACGATGTTTACTCTCTGAATACCATACTGCGAATGACAATTAGACAATTACAATTTGTATCGTTGCAACTCAAATTCAAACCATACGGGAGGACTCTTAGTTTATGTATATTATAAAATTATAGTCAATACTTTTAAAGACATTTCTGTGGACTATCAATATTGGTATATTTATATAAATTTAAAAATTAACAGACAGTTTTACGAACTTTGTGTTTACTACAGATCGCCTAGTGGAAATATAACGGATTTTCTTACATTTTTTGAAATGCAATGTAATTTGACATGGGAAAAAAATGGCACAGTGATACATATTGGAGACTTTAATATAAATTTCATAAATAATGATTTTTATGTTAAAAAATTTAAACAAATAATCAATATAAATGGTATGAAGCAAATGATAACAGATTACACCAGAGTAACTAATAAATCTAAAACAATTATTGACTTAATAATATCAAACGACCATTATTTAAATACCAGTGTTATACAGGAGCCGAAAATTAGTGATCACGATTGGATTTACGTAAATATTGAAAAGTTTTAAGAAGACAGAGATAAAAGTAAAATTATGAAGTATGTTGACTACAAAAAATTGTCAAATGAACTATTATCAAGTGTCTGGAATTATAATAGTTTAAATGTAAATGTTTTGTTTGACAATATAATATGTAATGTTGAAAAGTCTATTAACAAAATTGTAATAACAAAGATAGTCACCAATAGAAATCATCCGACACCATGGTTTAACAAAATTATTATGGAAGCGAAGAAAAAACGTGACAATATGTATAAAAAATTTATTATTACCAAAAGTTCTAATGATTGGGAGGAGTACAAAAAATTAAGAAACTGTTGTGTCAGTGTCTTACGAAAAGAAAAAGAAAAATATTATGATGAACAAATAGATAGAAATAAATATGATCCAAAAAGAATGTGGAAAACTTTAAAGAATTTTGTCAAGCCAACTACAAAAAGTGAAATAAAGGAAATGATATTTAACGGCAGAAAAGAAACAAATCCGTATTGTATTGCTGAAAATATGAATAATTATTACGTTAATAGTATTAAAGAAATAGTTGATGATATCGAGGTTGGAAATGAAATATTATGTCCTAAAATTGCTACATGTTCCAATATCATTGAAGAATTCCGAGAAGTTTCATTAAAAGAATTAAAATTTAAAATTAACAAACTCAAATCAAACAATAATTATAGTGAAATTTTATCAAAAAAAGTAATGAAAGTAACTTTTACAAGCACAGGTGAAATTATATTAAGATTAATCAATACCTGCCTAAAATATGGAGAAATACCTGAAGATCTAAAATGTTCTATTATAACACCAGTTCCAAAAATTAAAAATACAAAAAAAAGCTGTGAAATGAGGCCAATAAATATATTATGGGATATTGAAAAATTATTGGAAATGACAGTTTATGAACAGATACTCGAATTTATTGAAGAAAACAAAATTTTAGTAAATATGCAAGGAGGTTTTAGAAAAGGATATTCAACAAAAACGGCAATCCAGTCTGTAATTGAAAATTGGAAGCGAAGCGTTGACAAAAATGAAGTTGTATTGGCAGTATTTTTGGATTTTAAACGTGCATTCGAAACAATTGATAGGGATAAATTATTAAAAAAATTATATCAGTATGGATTAAGGGGAGTTGTTTATAAATGGTTTCAAAATTATTTAAGTAATAGGCAGCAAAAAACAAAAATTGATAATATTTTTTCTAAAAAGGAATATAATAATATTGGGGTACCACAAGGTAGCATTTTGGGTCCATTATTATTTATTCTTTATATAAATGATATGCCAAATGTTTTAAAACAAAGTTTTATTCAAATGTTTGCTGACGATACCTTATTATATATAAAGGGTAAAAATATTCTTGATTGTATATACATTTTAAATTTTGAATTAAAAACTTTATCAAACTGGTTAAAGGTAAATAAATTAAAATTAAATGTTTCTAAAACAAAATTTATGGTTATTGGAAATAGCTTGATTAATACAGACATAAATATTTTTGTTGATGATGAAAAATTAGAAATTATAGACTCTTTTAAATATTGGGGAGTAATTTTAGATTCTAAGTTAAAATTTGAATTACATTTTGAAAATCTGGTATCTAAAATTGGAAAAAAAATTAATTATTTAAAAAGAATTAGTCAAAATTTGAGTTTATTTTCACGAAAAACAATTTATAACACTATAATTTTACCTCATTTTTTATATTGTTCAACTATTTTATACACAGCAAATGATGGGGTCTTTAATAGACTCCAAGTTTTGCAAAATAAAGCTATGCGTATAATTTTAAATGTGGATAAATATACGAAAATAAATTTAATGTTAAAGAAACTTCAGTGGTTAAATGTTAAAAATTTAGTATTTCTTTTGATTTGTACTTTTATTTTTAAAATACAACATAACTTACTGCCTTCTCATTTGAAAGATTTTATAACTCAAAATTTTGAAAATCATAACTATTCAACCAGGTATAATAAAGATTTTTGTCTAGGTAGGGTATCAAAACATTTGACATATAAATCGGTTTTCTATAAAGGATTAAGTGAATATAATAACTTGAATATTTTAATTAAATCACAGACCTCTTTGAAAAATTTTAAAAAATCATTGAAAAATTATTTATTTAAAAAACAAAATAGTGACTGATAAAATTTTTTTAAAGATGATATTGTTAAATTAGTTCAAATATTTTATATAACTTGTTAAATTGTAGCACATTGCTAAATAAATCTTGCTACTACTACTACTACTACTACCCACCACTAAAATTTATTTTCCACTTAATGAATACTTTACTGATAACACTGTGTTTTACTTTCAGACACAAACTACGTTTTCAAAAATACTTATTTAATGAAGTTACCTTATTATACACTTATACAGGGTCAAAAACAAATAAACTTTGCATCACATGCGACCAAATTTTAATAGCCCAATTTTGATTTTGTAGAAAAACACAAATTTAATATGGCGCTAATTTAGAGAAAATGTATTTGAAATAAAGCATTGTCAAAACTAAGAAGTTTTATGTAGGTTGCGTTGAGTCTTATTTTGCAAAAGTGGTGCAAAATTCAAAAATGGGTAGAAAATCAAAATTATCTTATGCAGCTAAAATTTTGCTTTAGGCTAAAATCTGCATTTAAAAAAACGTTTTCTAATAACTTTTTTCGATATAACCCCACTTTTGAATTAGTTATTGGAAAAAATTAAAATTTGACAGATGATGCGAATTACGTGACTACTATTTTTTTGCTTAATTTCATCTCGATCGAATCAGAACTTGATGCCAAAGTCAAATTTTGAATAAAGTTATTAATAAAAAAATCCCATATGATGCAAACTTTACTGGTCACACTGTATTTTGTGTTGTCAATTTTATAAAAACTGAAGTTGTTCTGAATTCCATTGACACAGCTAGAGGGCGCTATTTAACAAAATTAACAGTTTCTTCATTTTTCTTAAAAATTTTAAATGGATTTGCCTTTTATACATAAAACAAAAAGGAACAATAAATGAGGAGAATATCTATGAAAACCGCAAGCCAATATCTTCTTTTAAACCGGAGATATGAAAAATAGAATATAAAAATGAGCTCCATAAGAACTAGCTGCCATTTTAATACGGTCTTTGTAGGCCAGAAGTTACAAATACCATATCATTGTGACATTGTGTCTTTTACAAAGGCGTAGTCAACAAAACATTTCTTTAAATTAATGTTCTGTAAATTGCATTTACTTACAACAAAAATAATAGAGGATAGTTACATTAATGGAACAAATTGACGTAAAATTTTAAATGGGCTGTGCAACAAAAAAAGGGAAGAAAGCTTTAATTTAAAAAACGAAATAGTATAGTGTTTCTTAGGTGAATTTAATGATATAAAACAGTATGAAACTCCTAACCATAGGCGTCCCAAAAAAATAATGAAAATGCGTATACACACTTATAAGTTTGTTTAACATTAGGTGTTTGTACATACTACTTTTTATAAACCCACTGTATATATATAATAATATTATATTAAAATAATAAATATAAGGTTACTCAAAGATTCTATACACAAAACTAAAACCAGAAAAATAAACCTGACACAGCACGACACTGCTCAGAAAATCCTTTAACCAGACTCCATTCTGGGACCATTCCCCGGCCCATCCATAAGTTCCAAATCACGTATATTTTATCTTCGTCTCTTCCACGCCATCGGCGGTCACTGGCAGAATCGATCGTTAGACGGGCTGCGAACCGCTTCAGCTTACACCAGCCGCTTTAACTGGCGCTTGCAAGCGCAAGAAATTATATGCTGTTGCCAATTCTTCAAAATTTTCGGATTTGTAAGCACAATGTAGGTAAGTATACAGGGTGGTCCTTAAGTACATCAAGAAAATCTAGGATATGATTCCTGGCATCAATTTAAGTTGAAAAGTTCATATGGACTTATGCCCTAAAATGCTTACCCTCTAAGATACAGGGTGTTAAAATATTTTCCATTTTCCTTTAAAACTACCATTTTTTTCAAAAACATAGTAGAGACAACTTTTGTTCCGCTTATATCAGTAATGCATAAAAATGCATCAGAGTTAAAAAAAAACAGTGGCGTATCACATATTTTCACAAAAAAAATATTGTTGGTATCTTCATGCACGCCACTGGTGGAAGTAGACAAACCCTCTTTTAACCAAAAAGTGCAGTTTAATACGAAATCAATCGACATCAATTTTCAATACCGTATCTTCAAGGAGTTTCGAAATTTTAAAAAAACAATTATTTTTGAAAAATATTTTAACACCCTGTATCTTAGAGGGTAAGCATTTTAGGGCATAAGTCCATATGAACTTTTCAACTTAAATTGATGCCAGGAATCATATCCTAGATTTTCTTGATGTACTTAAGGACCACCCTGTATACGAGAAACAAGAGTTTGTTAATTAGTTGTTTTTAAACACTGAAAACACTTTTTGTCTTGATTTCAGTTATATTGTTTCTTAAGGACTAAAGAATGTATTATTATAACAATGAATGGCTTGTTATTTTTTCTGTCACACTCAAAACTCCTCGGTTTAAAGTATATTTGCAAACTAGCTTTCAAAGAAAGTTACTGACTAACAATTGAATACTGATATAAATGAAACATCTTTAATAAAAAAACATAAAGAATTGAAGAAGAAAGATCTGACAACCCTGGTTGTGAGGTCGGTATCTTTAAGACTGTTTACCGCCGTATGGAATGATTGGAATGTCCTCAAACTGAGTTTCGATAAATTATACGTGTCAAAATTTTCATAAGTTAAATATTGATTTATTTCCTTAAAATTTGTGCTGCGTCAAAATGTCGACCTCAAACGAAGAGCTGTTTGACGTGCTTAAAATTTTAAGAAAATAAATCAAAATTTAACCCATTTAAACTTGAAACGTACACAAAGCCTTCCTGCTTTTTTTCTTGATTCACAGCCAAACAATAAAATTAAGTTCTGATGTAGCGGGTGATCTGTTACTAGCAGTAACGCTAAAAGAGATGTTATTAATTTTAAAACAAATTTCAGATAAAGTTACAAGGGATAATGGCAAAGCTGTACGTTTAACATTGAAATTAATACCGGTGTTTATAAAAATAAGAAGTCCATCGTTTTGATTTAAAGTGTTATTATTGAAAAACGTCGTAAAACCCGGAACACAGAATTGACTTGGTAAAAACTTGTTTCTAGTTTTTTCCAGTATTAAAATGTCTATGTTTTGTAAGTCGCACGGTTGTAAAAATATTAAGATTTCATCGAAATGCCTGGGAGTACTATACAGGGTCGGGATTTTAAATGGAACGCTGCTTATAGCGGCTATAAGAATAAGATTTCTCTAAAATCCAAAAATACGTCCTCAATGATTTTTTATGGGCCACGATTTTGTTATGTAAAAGAAAATGGTGACCCCAAAGGGGGGGGGGGGGCGCAGCCCTAACCAACTTTCTTTTTTCAAATTAGACGATACCACTTGTGGCACCTTTTTGGGGAGATCGTTGAAAAAGGAATTTATTCTTTTTTTTTACCATATGTCAGAAATTTAATAAAAACTAATTTTTAACGAATAATTACCTAAAATAACTTGAAAACCGTAATGCCACTTTTTTAGGGTAACAATTGTTGAAAATGTACCCCATTTGAGCAGGCCCATCTTTACCCAATTACCTTGTTTTCATGGTAATACAGTCAGTTTTGTTACATTTGACAAGTTGTTTAATTTTTATCGATTTAATTTAGAAATTTTAAAAATGTATTTAACTGAAACGCTAAAAATTGAAATATTGATGATGGTCGGGTTTGGAGAAAGAAAACGGAGTCAAAAAGAAGTTGCTGCGTTGTTTCATGAAAGTAATCCCGATTTGCCACCTTTGTCGCGAAGTACAGTAAGTAAAATTGAAAAGCACTTTCGAGAATTGGATCATGTAAGACATGTTCTTCGGAGAAGACCCCCAAAAGTATCAAATGAAACTAAATTGGATATCATATTGACCTATCAAGAACACCCAATTATACCAATTATCGCGTGATCACGATATCGAACATAAAACGGTATTAAAGATCACAAAGTCTATTGGGATAAAACCATTCAAAATGCAGCCAGTACAAGAGTTATTGGAGGATGACTTAGAGAGAAGGGTAGAATTTTGCGAAGTTATGATGGCCGCATTAGACAACCGACAAAATGATTTAGCTTGGATACTTTTTTCTGATGAAGCAAAATTTACTTTAAATGGCTAAGTAAGTTCAAAAGTTAAGCAAAAAATTATGTTTTAAAGGCAATTAACGGTTATACAGTCGCTGGGCAAAATCTTAACATATTACTGATTAATTTCCATTTTAGGTTAATCGACAAAATTGCCGATATTATTCCGACGAAATCCTCAATGGATTGTTGAATGTCATTCTCAACGCCAAGGGCAAGTGAATGTTTGGGCTGGAATAATAGGCGACAGAATAATTTGTCGATTCTTTTTTGAACGCAATTTAAATGGAGAACTGTATTTAAATGTTCTTTAAACATTTTTAATACCAGAACTCCAAAGAATATTCCCTAATTAGGGAAATCTAGATCAAAGGATTTTTTTTCCCGCAGGATGGAGCCCTTCCGCACTTTGCAAGAAATGTAAATTCTTAAATATGACATTTCCAAATAGGTGGATAGGACGGCGAGGATTTATAGAATGGCCACCCAGATCCCCGGATATTACACCCTTAAATTTTTATTTATGGGGCCATTTAAAAAGCAGGGTCTATGTCACCAAAAGTTTAATCACTCCAGAAGTTTTGGAAAGAGTAAGGGAAGAGTTCCACCATAGGTTGGGTCTGTGCAAACAGGGTTATGGGGCACATTGTCAACAAATTTTACGCTAAAAAGTGGCATTACAGTTTTTAAGTTATTTTATGTAATTATTCATTAAAAATTAGTTTTTATTAAATTTCTGACACATGGTTTGACAGATGTAAGAAAAAATAATATGGACAAATTCCTTTTTCAAAAAAGGTGCCACCAGTGGTATCGTCTAATTTGAAAAAAGGAAGTTGGTTAGGGTTAGGGCTGCGCCCCCTCTTTGGGGTCCCCATTTTTTTTTACATGACAAAAGCGTGGCCCATAAAAATCTTTCAGGACGTATTTTTGGATTTTAGAGAAATCTTATTCTTATAGCCGCTATAAGCAGCGTTTCATTTAAAATCTCCACCCTGTATACATTAAAATGTAAAATTTCCAAAATTTTGTTGTTTTCTGCCCTCCTGACCCTAAATTTGTCTACATCAATAACCTTCTGCAGCTGTTCTACATTAGTTTCTGTTTCCAATGAGTTTAAGATATCAGCAATAGCCATTAAAAACTACACGAGAAGAGAATAATGACCACCACTTGGAGTAGTAGTCTATAAAGTTTTTGTATCTTCGTAAAATTAATATGTAGCATATTCAACGGAAAAAGCTTCGTGTGTAGTAGTATATTTATATAATATGTATAATACCTAATTTAGTTATATTTTATATTTGACCGAGAACAGTTGCAACATTTTTTAAAAGTTTTTGGACAATTAACATATTCATGTTCCCCTCTACAGTATGTGATGTGCAGTGTACACCTTGAAATTCTAGAGTTTTTGTGACTTGCTCTTGAATGGTTTTTATGAGTTTTTAAGTTTCCTGTTCGGTGTTGCATTTAACTACACTGCGCGGCATATTTAACGCAGAACGAAAAAATTGCCTCAATTTTGATGTTATATATTTTCCAAATTTGTGGTTCGTTTTATTGATTTTTTTCTAATTGTAGGGGTTTTCCTTTGGTGTTTTGCTTAAGAAAGTAACTTTGGTATTAAACCGGGTGTTATAAAACTGTTATAATTTTTTACGGAAATTCAAAACAGCCTGTGGGATTTACTAGCCATTGCAAGTTTTAGTTGAAAAGTTGCAATGTTTAGTTAAAAATTACAAAATAAAAGAAATGCTTTGATTAATGCAACAGCAAGAAAAAACAAATTATAAAGTAAATAAAGAATCAATATCTGGTATTAATTAGTTTTATTAAATCCACAAAACAGGACAAAAAATACAGGGAAAAAAATTGTAATTTCTAAAGGTACAGGGTTTTTCCGTATATTTTGGAGCACCCCTGGAGCTTTTATTTGAAGACCTAGAAAAAACTTTAAATTACCGAAGTTGCATGATTTCTCCTGAACTGTCAGAATTTGTTATCGGACAAAACAAATGAGCATCGTAAATTTGTTTAATAATGCCAATGTCGATTTTTTTAAATGGAACACCCTGTATATTAATTTTTTTTTTAACTCCTCACTCTTTTCTGATTCCAAATATGTATATATGTATATATGTTATATGTTTTCTTGAGTCATTTAGGCAAAATTTCATTTCAAAATATTGCGATTTATTAATAATTATTGAATTTTTCATCTTTAGAGTAACCCATTATACCAAGACAAGACCATTCAAGGTATGAAATATTATTTTTGAGACATAAGTCAGTTGCCATAAGCGATTAATAACAACCAAATTGTTTCTCAGGGCAATCTAGATTTTCTAATCCGCAATATTTTGAAATGAAATTTTGCCTAAACGACTAAAGTAAACATATAACATATATACATATTTGAAATCAGAAAAGAGTGAGGAGTTAAAAAAAAATTAATATACAGGGTGTTCCATTTTAAAAAATCGACATTGGCATTATTTAACAAATTTACGATGTTCATTTGTTTTGTCCGATAACAAATTCTGACAGTTCAGGAAAAATCATGCAACTTTGGTAATTTAAAGTTTTTTCTAGGTCTTTAAATAAAAGCTCCAGGGGTGCTCCAAAATATACGGAAAAACCCTGTACCTATTCAAAAAAATTAAATATGAATAATTAGTAGCGAGTATTGCCTCACCTTGCTCTAATGACTGCTTCGCATCTTCTTGGCATACTTAAAGTCAGATTTCTGATTTCATCTTGATTAATCTGATTCCATATTTCCATAAGCCTCAATGAGAGATCATTTAAGGCTCTAGGAGGAGGAAGCAAGGCTCTAAGATGTCGTCCCATGTTATCCCATAAATGCTCAATAGGATTAATGTCAGGGCTTCTTGCTGGGCAAGGCAAAGTTAACATTTCTGTTTCTTGGAGATAATTTTGTACCGCTGTTGCTACGTGTGGGCGTGCATTATCTTGCATAAATAAAAAATTATCCCCAATAAATGGGGCAAATGGTACCACATGGGGTTCTAAAATGTCTGATATATATATGTTACCTGTCAAAGGACCTCCCTGAATCACAACTAACTCCGTGCGAGCACGCTAACGAACCAGTGGTTCTCAACCGCCGTTCCGCGGAACACCGGTGTCCCGCAAACCTCTTCCAGGTGTTCCGCGAAATAATTTAGTAATATCAACTAATCTGAATCATAATAATAATAATAATAATAATAATTTATTGGTAATAGCATGTGCTAACGTCGTTACAATAAAGGGAAAAAAATACATATGATATAATGTTATTAGTATACACATAAACATTAGATTTAACATAATAAAGGCATATGGCATTAACATAATTTTAATATCTTGCAAAAAGTGCAACTCCTACACATTCTTCCTACAATATTGTTTGCATTCTTTGACAAATATCTTAACAGTTTTTGCTTTCTTAACATCATTGGGCAAGCTATTATATTGAACAAGTCCATTGTGGAAAACATCATTTTGACCATAACGGTTTGGAGCTGTCGTTACATAGAAGTTCTCTCTAGATCTAGTTTGATGGTCATGTACATCTGATATATATTGTGTGTTTTTTAATAAATGTTCAGGATATAAGCCTTGTTTAATTTTATATATAAACGTCATTGTATTTAAGAGTATGACCTGTCGAACACTTAACATCCCTGTTACTTCTAACATGGTTTTCACACTAGTAAGTCTATTACATCCCAAAATATACCGCAAAGCTTGATTTTGTTTCCGCTGCAGTGTATTCTTCTCATTGTTATTAAGTAAAAACAAGATTGAAGTGCAATAGTTGAAATGCGGCATAATAATTGCTTTATAAATTATTTGTTTTGTCCATTCGCTAAGATAAGATCTCATTCTTCCAAGAAGATATATTTTTTTTGACACTTTTTTAGCTATATATTCTGCATGTTGGGAAAACGTCAAATTCTCATCTACAATGACTCCTAAGTATTTGTATTGTTCTACTTGTTGTATATTTACATTATTTACAAAAATTCCACCATGACTTTTTGTTGGAATATTATTGAACCTACCCTTTATAAGCATAAATTTTGTTTTTTCTATATTTAAACTGAGACCATTCTGGGTAAGCCAGCTACATAATCCTGCAAGTTCTTCGTTTATAGTATTTACAATCATATTTACATCTTCTCCTATAAAATATAATAATGTGTCATCTGCAAAAAGCTGAATATTACAGATATTTATATTCCTAGTTATGTCATTTATGTACACTATAAACAAATTTGGGCCAAGTATAGTTCCTTGAGGTACACCAAACGCATTTGTTTTTGGGACTGAAGTATTGTTCATGTATCTTGTTTCCTGGGTACGATTTTCTAAATAGTTTGCAAACCACTTTAGTACATTATTACGCAAACCATATTTTTTTAACTTTTCTAAGAGTAACTTACGGTCTATAGTTTCAAAAGCTCTACGGAAGTCCAAGAACACAACACCAATTACCTTCCTTTGTCTTAGAGCGCTTTTCCAGTTTAATAATACAGATTGTAACGCGCATTCACAAGAATTTCCCCGTCGGAATCCAGCTTGATATTGGCTTAAAAGCTTGTTGTTTTCAAAATAATCTATAAATTGTTTATTAACCACTTTCTCAAGAAGTTTTTCATATACTGGAACCATGTTTATAGGTCTATATTGTTCACATTTATTAGTGTTAGCTATTTTTTCTATAGGAATTATGGTAGATTTTATCCACTTTTCAGGAAAAGTACCATGCTCTAGACTAGTATTTATTAATTGCAGAAATATGTCACCGATCACCTCAAAAGAAGTTTGCAATATACTTGTTGTTATACCATCGACACTACTTTTTTTTTCTTTAAGTTTTTCACTACTTCTTTCAACTCCATTAATGACAGTGGTTTAAAATTACTCATTGTGGTATCGAATGGTCCTATTTTTTTAACTACTCCTTCAATATCTTCTTGGCTAATGCTGTTTGTTATTTCCTCAATACTCTTGATAAAATACATGTTAAATTTATTAGCAATCACCATGGCATTCTTTTCAGGGGTGTTATTAAAATAAATATCTGTTTGTCGATTACTACTCTTCCCACCAACAAGTTTTTTAATTGTTTTCCATAATTCTGTTGAGTCATTTTTGTTCCTGTCGATTGTTGCATTATAATAATATATTTTCTGCTGCCTTATCATATTTCATAAGATAGTATTTGATAAACTGATTACCTCACCGCAAATATGTTGACAAAGGTAGTGTTCCGCCATTTTCCTATTGCTACCAAAAGTGTTCCGCCACCACAAAAAGGTTGGGAACCACTGAATTCTAAACTAATGCCACCCCTTACACTTAATAAAATTAGAAATTGCCAATGCAAGTATGCAAAGCAAACTAAAAACTGATAAAGTGAAAAATTAAACCCGATAATGCTCTTGTTACATGCCACTTTATGACGTTTCTGTGTAATCTTTCATTTTCATAGCCTGCTACTTTTCCGATAAATGCATTTTACTTACTTTACTTACTTTATAATTTGTTTTTTCTTGCTGTTGCATTAATCAAAGCATTTCGTTTATTTTGTATTTTTTAACTAAACATTTTTTTATGAAAATCACGTTGAACTAAAGATTGAATATTTCATGAAAAAACAAAGATAAAACAATGAATCAAAAAGAAAATGAGGAAACATCGGACTTTCATTTGGCTTTAATTGCGATAACTTGCAATGGCTAGTAAATCCCACAGGGTGTTTTGAATATCCGTAAAAAAATATAACCGTTTTATAACACCCGGTATAATGCCAAAGTCACTTTTTTAAGGTGGGAGTATCAACATGCTTGCCAACCTATAACCTATTTCGCGTAGATTTATTTATGTTTTCTAGTTTTTACACAAAATTTAAAGAAAATCAGTATCGACTTGATATTCTATAGGTAATAATTGACATATTTAATAAATATCAAGGAATTTTATAACTTATTTTAGGAGAATTGTATAGCGAAAAATATCGGGTAAGATTTTTTTTAACATTATTATGTCATTGTCACTCATTGTTCTTTCACTATACAATTCTCCCAAAATTACAAATGAAATAAATTGATATTTTTGTAATAGATCAGATACTACCTAAATAATGTACCGACGATAATGATTTTCTTTAAATGTTAGTTATTAAAATAATAAACTCAAAAAATCAACGCGAAATAGGTTATAGGTTGGCAATAGATTGAATGACGTTGAGAATTCAACCTTAAACAAAACAACAAAGGCAGTGACTTAAGGAAAAAAACCTACAATTAGAAAAAAAAATCATTAAAAACGAACCAAAAATTTGGAAAATATATAACATCAAAATTGAGGCTATTTTTTCGTTATGCGTTAAATATGCCGCGCAGTGTATAACAACTCCATTTTTAGCAGCTCGCATTAAGTTGATACTCACATTTAAGTGGCTTGGGTTAATTTTTTTTTTGCAAATCCTTTTTTATGACTTCCGCATCTTGTAGAGTTTTGGGTTTAATAAGCACCGGAGGGATACTTTTTGTTGGATGTCTTAGTGTTGATGGTTGTGAGGGAGTAAGGGATGCAACACTTGCATAGATTTGTGCAATTTCCATCTTTTCTTTTTTCCTTTATTGTTTCTTTATTAATGATTGTATTTTTGAGACATGCTAAATAATCATTTGTATTGCAATTCACACCGAAAAGTTTAAATTTTTGTTCTAATAAAGGCATGCATTTTACCTAAGATCCAGCCAGTTCAGAGCAGTCTCCACAGTAGAAAGTGTTACACAAATCACATGAGAAAACATACAATTTATCCCTTTTGTTTTATTTCTCTCTGCATTTTATACAGGCGCAGAGCTGTCGCAATTACTCCTAAAAAGTAATTCAATTACAATTACCCATTACCCTCCGAAAAAGGCATTAATTACAATTACCAATTACTAACAGTATGATAAAAATATTTAAATTACCAATTACCCACCAAAAGTAATTGATTACTTGATCAATTACCGCATTCGAATTACTGAGTTTAATTCAATTACTTTTATACTAATTCAATTACTTTATAGTAATGGAACTACCCTAAAAGTAATTAAATTACTCTGAATCCATAAATTATAGGCCCTTTTTTGGCAAATAAACTACTCTGAGTAATTTAATTACATTTTGGTAAGTAATTGAATTACATTTTGGTAATTCAATTATATTTTGATAATTGAATTACATTATGGTAATTGAATTGCAGTTTGGTAATTGAATTACATTTTTAAAATTGAATTAGTATATTATTATATTAGAGTAATTAAATTACTTTTTATGTAATTGAATTATTTGACCTACTTTTTAAAATAATTGAATTACTTTTAAGTAATTCTATTAACTCAGATTTCTTAAAACAATTACAATTTATATAACTATTTACATAATGGTTTACAGCCATTATTGCTTTGAATACTCACAGTAGTTAGGTACCTATCAAGTTCTATTAGGGGTGTAATCTGGTTTTATACACTTTATTAGTTCCGACTGGCAGTTTTAATGAAACTTGACTTTATTTATTATAATATTTGCTTTCTACAATTAATAAGGCATATACTTACCACTAAAAATCTGTTCTGTGGTTCTCAAAAATTTAAATAGCTTCTAGTGTGATATTGTTCTTGTTGTTTAACATTGCATATTATGATTATCTATTATGCAACAAGGTTTACTGATATAGTTAAATTCGTTCATAGACTATAAAGTACAATATTAATGATGGGTTGTGCCAAATAAGAATATTCTATTGCTTTATCTGACTCGCAAAATTAAAAAAAAATATATAAATTAATTGAAACACGTATTGGTACGATCACTAAAATTCCAATTCAGACAGGACAGCAGAAGACTCCGAACAATGATGTGACCTGCGCAACAAATACGTTAAAACTAATGCACCGTCGCGCGGCGATTGTCGATCGCTACGAACCCCTACCAACGTCTTGGTGGATTATAGGTTCTAACGGATACAATTCGTACTTTACTGGGAACAAAATGCGTCGCATTGAGAAAACACAATTTATTTCCTAACAAAGTTGCTGTATTAAAAATAGTTCGTTATTTTTTAACAAGACTGTGCTGTTAATGGAACTAATTACTACCAATAAAAACACTGTTCTAGCAAATCCGGAATTGATATTAAACTAAAGCGGGTTTGATACACTAGCAATTTATTTCATTTGGATTAATAAAAAATAAGCTATCAATACAAACTACGTCTTAGCAAACCTGCTCTATTAGATCATTTTCCTCAGTGTAGTGATTGAAAAAGTAAACACTTGTTTTTCTACGAGATTAAAAGAACATTGTAGAGAAATTGAAAGAGCCACTAGCCAAAATCTTTCCCCTTCAAAAATAAAATCTAATTTTTCCAGACATATTTTTTCAAATAATCATACTCTGATTCTTACACAAAATGTTTACACTTTTGCAACAAAGGAAATAGATTAGACCTTTTAGAAATTCTTAAAATTAATAAAACATTAAATAACAAGAATGTCCTTTGCTTGAATAATCAAATCCACCATAGTTGTACTTCTTTTTTCAATGCACTAAACTTCAATAATTAAATATAATAATTTTCGCTTTGGCCTTTTCCTTCTCTGCTGTTCTTTATATAGGTATCATTATTTTCAAAAAGAATACTTTTAATTTTCTCCTTTTATTACGACTACAAATTCAATTTATTTTCTTATATACACCATTCATCTAATCTTTATTACTGACAGAAATAATTTCTTTCACACTTGTTTCCCTATAAAATAGAACATACACGTTAGCAACGAATACTTACACCAGGAAGAAGACAAACAATCATGTTAATTGGTCGAAGCAAAAATTTCATTAAGGAAATGTCAAAACTGTCAAAAAGAGCGCCACCATCGGGTCTGGCTGGAACCTCGAGGCGGGACGTTTAAACGCCCATAGTTTTGTTATTTTTTTCTGGCGAAATATTTTAAAGTAATATTTAAGTCAAAAAAACTATTCAAAATCCCGTTAGTTGATTTTATATGTAGTAAAAATCAAATAGCTGCATTCTGAATAACCTTTTCGACTAAATATCACTTTAAAATAAAATACTCTATATTGTTGTTGGTCTAGCCTCGAACAAAATAAAAATTAAAACTCAAAAATGCACATGACATAATGTTATTAAAATATTAAATGAAAATCACAATAATTACCATTTGAGTATGTCTTATAATTTCTCGTAATCTGCTGATCGAGTTCCTCGTTAACTGGTTTTTCATTCATTCTCTACTTGAAGCTTTCTAAGCAATGTGTAGGTATTTTGAATAAGAATACATATTTCCATTGTCAGCCTGGAAAAGCGGAAAGGCCTGGGTAAAAACTTTTTATAGCTAACCTTAAGGTGAAGACAAAATCTTGTCTCCAAAATTCATTCTTTCACATAACGAACAGCTGATCTAAAACAAAAATACCACAATGTAAAAAAACTAATGATCAGATCATGGAAAAAACACTTCCGAGTGGGTTAAAATAAAATTATTTCCACTTGAGTTTAGTAGGCAGAGAAGCTAGAAAAGGTTTAAAAAAGATCAAAAAAATAGATCGTATAATATACATACATAGTAAGCAAGAATCAGCAAGATTTAAATTAGTATCGTAGGGTTTAGTAATTAAAATATGCGTATTTATAGATTTCCCAAAATTTAGGAGAAAATATTCAAACAAGTGTTGGCACATTTTGGTTAATATTCAGTTTATGTTATGGTTTTGATTTGTATAATCATAGAAATAATTAATCAAAGTTAGCAAACTTACCTTTAGCAGAATGAAATGTAAACAGGCTCGTGTTCATGAACAATATTAATAGAAAAGATCAAGTTAATAAGTTAAACAAACTCTTTCATAAACTTTGTCGGCCATTATCATTTTATTTTATAAAGGCGAGGTTGGGCTGGGCGATTCCATTATTTGTGGCCGAGTCCAGAAGACACTGAACGTTTAAAAATAATTTAATGGCTCGGGTAATTTGTAGCATAGATCTGTCTCTGTCTGCATCAAGTTACCTTCGCTATATATAAAGAGAGACAAGTATAGCTCGAACGAAGAAAGGTCGCGTTTCTTAGTAAACACATTCAGTTTAAACAAATAACGACGTAGGAGTTATATTAAGTCATAAATGATGAGGACCTTAGACAAGGATAGACGACAAGGATAGGGACGGTAAACGTAGGGCGGTTCTATTGACAATTGTCTGGCATGTGACGTCACACTCTGACGTCACATGTTTCCATTCCGCCAATCTTTGTCTCACCGGGCTGCACGTTAGAATACAATTCTTCACTCTATGACATGTATATGGATCCACTAAATCTTTTCACTTACAGACCAGATGACACCATACACAAAGAAATTTTAGGACACCTTTTCTTCAACCCATAGCTAGCATAACATTCACTGTAGAATACTAATTTTTACTCTGTGACATGAACACAGAACCTTTTAATCTTTCCACTTACAGACACAATACAACCACACACATAGAAATTTTAGGACACCTTTTTCCAACCATCTGGATTATTTTCTCTCACATTAAAAACAATTTTTCCTTTCACTGCTTAGTTTTTAAGTTATATGGTTTAGTTTAGTTACTTAATTGGTTTGTAGTTTTATATGCACCCAACCTTGATTGAGCTTTTCCCCTATGAATAACTTCTCTCGTTTTCACTAAAATACTTTTACCGCCATACTAACTGTTAGTAGATATGTCAATCAACCCTTCTGTCATCTTTCATTCACTCTGTTCCAAGCACGTGGGCGTGAACATCTGCGGGGTTACTGAGTTTGAAACCTCAGTACCCCACTAAACAAATTTTCTTGAATGAAACATTCGTAAGTACTTACCTTTTATCAAAAATAATACTCAAAAATTTTTTCTTACTTCAATTCTGAATTTTAATTTCAATTTCTATTTTTTACAGATTACCTACATTAATTCTAATTTTGTCCTCACAATGACAATTTCCTGCCTAATAATGTTTTTTAGAAAATTTTAAATATTCTTCGATACCTTTTTAGAAAGGATATTTTCTTTCCCCCTAGTTTATTTGGTTGGTATACTAGACCTTACTAACTGACTTCTCACATACTCAGTATGTTTTTAAATTTCATCAATTTTCTTTATATTAGGTTTGATTCACATATCAAATTTTTAATTCCATAAAAGCTCCATTAAGGTTCGACACCATTTTCTCTCCTGCTAAAACCATCAGCACTAAGTTTTATTTTCTGTCTCCTGATGATGAACGTCACTACGTTCGAAACATGTAGAGACTTGTACTAAATAATTTTATTATTAAACTTTGTGGAGGAAGACTTTGAGTTTTTTCTTTCGTTCATATACTTTCAACTCCACTTTAAGCATGGACTATTTTTTCAAATTAAACACTTGTTTTCTTTGTGAATGTATTATTTATTTAAAATATATACTTGTATCATTTTACAATTAGTCTTTATATTTGAAATTGTAATCCGAACCACTGGATCGGCTGACAAAGACCAATAAGCAGCATTACCTCACCATAAGTCACTTTCTATCCGACAACATAATGCAGCCGCGCGGTCTTTCGTTACTAATTACTGATTGCAAACATTAAAATGCGGGAAAAAGCGCGTTATAATTAAAGGTATGAGATCACATCCTTGTAACTTGTCTAGGCTTTTAATTATCTATAAGCCGCAGATTTGAAAAATTGGCCTATTTATAATATGCATTTGTTATTTTAATCGGCTGAAAATAGAAAACAGGTAATACTTTATAAATTGCTTTTTTTAGGTCAAGATAACATTATATTATAATAATGAGATCATAATTAAATTAGTATAATTTACCCTCCAGTATCATTTATGTAAATAGGTTTTATATGAGAAATACATTTTCTCTGATAACATCATTTCGTGTTCGAAGAAGACAATACAGTTCGAATAAACACTTAACAATAAATCAGCATATTAAAATATTTATTTGCAGATTTAGGCCTATAAAACACGGAGAGCATTTATTAGTAATCAGGGCCGCCGCTAAGGTGTTGGCCGCCCGTGTGCAACTTAATATTTGCCGCCCCCCTTTCCCATCTAGGTCCTAATATTTATAGTAATGTATAAATGGAGCTACTTTTTTACATAATATGTATCAATAATTGAAGGGTCGAGTGGATAAAGGAGGTAACTAGCAAAATTATAAAACTGAGGAAATTAGCTTTAAAGTTTTTTTTACTAGAACAAAGAAAATTGTTAATATAATAAGTTATTGTTAAAAGTAAGTCATCTTTTAACACCAAATATTAATTTACTGTAGCATTCATACACTAAAAGTTTTACATAGCTTCTAATTTTTTAAAAAACTAAGGTTACCTCCTTCATTCACAAAAATAATATAACAAATAGAAGTTTAGAATATAAGAAGGTTACAAAAAGTGAATATTTTTGTCTTAAAATATATATTTTCTTCATTTAACATTATAATATGTCAACCTAACTACTTTCTTGGTTCCTGATTATTTCCTCGTAGTACTAACGGCATGATTTCTTTACAAAAATTGCTTGAGTTTTTAAACAGTAAATTTATTAACCTTAAAAACATTTATGGATAAAGGAGGTAAATACTTAAAAAAGTGGATAAAGGAGGTAAATTTTGTGACTTACCACCTGCATGCATAAATAATAAAAAAAAACAAGTTAATTTACCTCCTTCATCCAGTGCTATTTTCCAAGTTTATGCGATATTTTAGATTCCTTTGATTGCATGTGAAAGAACGTCACTTATAACCTTTATCCACAACAGTAACTCATTTTTTAACAAAATGTTAGTTACCCCCTTTATCCACTCGACCCTTCAATTGTAATCAGTAAAATGGTAAATACTTACTTAACATTTTAAAGCAATATACAGGGTTAGTTGAAATAACCGCAACGGCTAGTTTTCTTCAAAACTACCAAGGCCAAATCAATGAATTTTGATACAGGTGGATAACTTAAAAAATTGAATTGAAAATTTACAATTGCGACGCTACCAGATTTTTAGTTTTTTTAATATGATTGATCCAATGTGAAACATATTTTATGTTCGATAGATAACATAGCTAAAGCAAAAAGTCTATCTATCTTGCGTCATCCAGGATCGTATTAAGTTTCTAATCATTTTAGGTTTTAAGATCGACCGCTCGGAATATACGTACGGTTTGAAACTGTTGATAGAAGATTATTTTCGTAAATGTATTCAAGAATATCATTAGGACTTTTTCTGTGGTAAAATAGGAATCAATTGCTTTAATTTCTTTATAAAAATCGGGTGCACTAATATCACTCTCTAAGCTGTTTATGTCTGTAAGGGCTTGATGCATTTTCTCATAATTGATTTTAAGTTCGTCATCGTTTTTAATTTTGGTTATACCATATATTAATTTAAAGTAATTGGAACCGTCTTTAATTGCCGTTATGTCAGCATCCAAATCTTAAAGTAAAAATTTACTTTAAATTCAGTAAATAATATAGGTTCATTAGTTTCTTCACAGTAATATAGGTTCATCAATTTTTCTTCTAATTCGGTGGGTAGGTAAGCTAGGAAATGCTTCTTTCATGCTAGCTTTTGTAGCTATCTTTGGTTATAAAATAATTATTGTTAGCAATATTAGAGTTTACCGAATCATTATTTAATTAAAAATTTTTTTCGTTAAATGGTATTATCAGTGGGGGTCTGCTTTGGCCGCCCCTATTTGTGGCCGCCCGTGTGCGGTGCACACTTTGCACACATGGTAGCGGCGGCCCTTGTTTCACCTAACAATAAAACAAAATAGATTAGCAGGATTCAGGGCTCGCCGTCTTCTGGTCAGGAGCCACCTAAATCTAGATTTGTCAGTTTTTGTTATAAACTCCTTGGCCTGTCTTCGTTCAAAATAAAGCAGTTACATCTGGAACAAGGTCCTATCGCAAACAATTGGAATATAAAGGCTCTTTAAGATTATCTGCGATAAGTATTTATCCAATCACTCGGTCACCTATTATTCCTACACCCATGAGGTACAGCTTAAACTTAAAATTTTTCGGGATGTTGGGTGCTTTCTTAAATCCAGTATGACATTTTTTCGGACCAATATCGACTTTTGCTTATTTTCGTGATCATTTAAAACAAAAGTACTGTAAAGTATATTCGAAAAAAGAAACCAGTCCAAATTTATTAATTGCCGATACAGTGAATTCACCATAATTTCACAAAATTGAAGTTGACGATCTGCGCCATCTTGCATTTCAAGTGGGCGCATTTTTCATACATTTTTTAGCCATAATGCAGATGATTGACTTACGTTCTCTTGTAAGTTTCGTAACTGAAGTGAAGAGGTTTCCTGGAGGCTAAAGAAACTATTTAATTGAATATCATCATCATCATCATCTGTGGCTTCACAACCCTGGGTGGGTTTTATGCCGACTCAACCACACGTCTCCATCCTTCTCTATCAAGCATCCGATCGGGTCCATCTTCGATTTTCATGGCTTTTAGGTCCTTTGTAACATTATCTCTCCATCTGAGGCGGGGCCGACCTAATGGACGCTTTTCCCTCGGGACCTCCTCCCACACCAGTTTTACCATTCTATCCTCTGGCATTCTTTTAACGTGTCCTGCCCACTGTAGTCTCCTGGCCTTTATTTCGTTTATTATGTCAAAGTTGTAGTCTCCGATAGAGAAGTTTTGTCCTACTCTATCTCGGTTCCGATTATTTCTGCTGACTGCTGAGGTACGTATACTTGGTCTTGTCTTCGTTTATTTTGAGGCCTATTTTTTCTGCTTCCTTTTCAAACTTTATGAAGGAGTCTCTGAGGTTGATCCTGCTATTGCCAATCACATCGTCTGCAAAAGCCAGGGGCAGGTTGGGTCCCTGAATATTAAATATCAGTCTATTATAGAAATTGTCATTGTTTTGTACATTCCTCGCATGGTTCAATTCCTAATGAAAATTGGTGCAAATCAGGGTACTTATCCGCTTCATCCTTATTATTTCAATTATAATTAATGTAGAGCAAATGCCGCCGATAAAGAAAATTGTGAAATAAAAGAGTCACTTTCTAAAAACATATTTCAGGACTTTTTACACACAATCGTAATATCCCTGCATGCGTAATTTGCTTCGAGCTCGTATTAATACCTCATATGTCTTAAGAGTTACCTTGTGAATTTAAAAGAAAGATTTAACCAATAAAGAATCACTTCTTATCTAATATCTGTATTTATGCGGTCTGCAAGAGGCGTAATCCTGTTAAAATTTATTCATTCCGTATTTTATTGCCCGGTAATGGACACTAAATACCACAGAAAGTACTGCTTTACTTCCAGGTTATACCTTAACAGCATGGGGGTCTATTCTGCAATCTCGATGGCAATATTGCAAAATGTTATATTGAGAACTTTACTGGCAAAATATCAGAAGTCGATACTGAATATACTTTTGAGACTGTTGGACATATTTATGGAGCTAAATGTTAGCATGGTAATACGTATTCAAACGAAACAATATATCATTTCATGATGAACTTTGGCTGCATTGTGAGAGCACAGTCATTCCATTACTTCTATAGTTATAAGAAAAGCAGTAACGTAAACAACTGTGCGTAGCCTAGTATAAGGTTAAGGCCGTCCATTGGGATCTTTGGGAACTTTTTCATGTCGATATATAGTTGATGGGGTACACAGACCCCTGGTATAGAAATAGTACAGTAATGAGGTGTGAACAAACCCGAGACCTGGAAGCAGTCGAACCAATTCTTTACAGGTGTCAGGCCCCTTTCAGTAGTGTTATTTACTCAATATAGTTTGCATGCATAGGTATGCAGAGTAATAAATGATAATAGTAATTTAAATGCTGCAAAATTGTTTAAGTCCTACCTATCTCTACTATACATTTTTATAAACAAAGAATATTTGGACTTTATTAACGTATATAAAGTAAAAATATATATACCGTATTATGTGATTACACTGTATAAACATTCGGGCAACACATTTATATATTAAATTTGCGTGAATTCATTACCTAAACATAATATCTACATACATTCCTTAGATACTATCAAATGAACACCCCTTGTGAAATGTGGACTTGACTAGTTATAAACTATCGATGCTATAAATAAACACAACCCCACAGTCCACACACAGAAAGAATTTTACACATTAAAACACAAAAAAAAACTTTTGGAAAAAATTAGTAAAGTTAACAGTTAATAACGAACTGAAATTCAGATAATAAAATCTGTGTTTTTTTGGCAGATAGCAGACACATTCGAAAAAGTTCTAATCTAATGCGCAAATCCGCAGCTAAAAGGGGGTCTGTACCCAGACGCCAGACGCTTGTGATCCCGAGTACCAGTTTTCACAGTTTTAACCTCGTCCACTGCAAGCGAATCTGAGGACGTGGCTATACGCGCATGATACAAAGAAATAAAGATATGATCGATCGTATTCCCAATTCGGTCCGGTCCGCGCAATGACGTCATGTGGTGCTAACGAGACTTAAAATTACATCATTAGCCGTTAAAAATAGAAATTTTACTGCATATTTTGCAATTTTTGATTTGGAAGATTAAAATGCATATTATTTTAAGTACTTTAAGGATTAAGGTTCATAAATCAGAACGTATTTCATGATGTTCTTGGGTTAAATGTTAAAATTGAGCATATATTTGGTATCAATGAAAATAATTTTCTTTTTATGCTGACATACATTTTATCTTTTAAATGATTACAATTACTTATTTATTTTTACAAAATCATAAAAATATATATATATATATATAATATATTTTTTGGTCCTTCCACCTTAAGCAATAAATTGTTTGAAAAAAAAAATAGGTACCAATGTGCAGTCTTAAACATATTTATAGAACAGTTTCGAGCCTTAAATGACCAAAATCAATTAATTTGCTTATTAATATTTTTTTTATGCAATAGGTAATGATAATATTTTTGGAGGTGTCTGTTCATAAATTTATATTGTTAACATTTGACCAGGGGCGGACTGGAATCATTTGGCCCCGGTGGCTACATGGCCTCAATGGCCCCAACATTTTTTGAAAAAAAAATTGTTGTTTAAATGTTTGGACCAATTGGCCCCCAAAGGCCTTCTGACCCCGGTGGCAATGGCCACCCGGACACCCGCTCCAGTCCGCCACTGCATTTGACTATAATTTGACCAAGTATAAGGATGTAAAAAACTCATTCAGACATTTTAAAAAATATACTAGGACTCAGGGCCGGATCGAAGCCTACTACTTTGGGAGGGGAGAACTTGCAAAAAAAAACCAACTATTTTTTTTTCTACATTTATAATAGTCAATTTATTAATAGTAAGTTATAATAAATATCTACGCTTTTAAATGCCTAAATATACGTACAAAAAAAATATCTTTTTTGTGAAAAACAGCCTAATGCTACTAACATTAACAAATAAAAAACAAATACAAATGTAAACTGCAAAAGAAAATTATTAAGAAAATAGGTAATAGCTAATCAGTTATTACCCTCAATCAATCTCCTATGTTTTAACTTCGCCCAAGACTAAAGAACATTTTTTAGGTGTATGTTAATATATGACAAATTACGCTCACTTTTTAAGCTAATTAGAAAGAATAATAATACATTTATTCTTTTAACTGGGGATCGCGCGGTCTATTTTAAGCCAACTGCTGCCTCCTTATCTAAAGACTCCGACTATTATTGCGGCTTGCAGCCGCGGTTCATCAAAGGGATTGGTAAAAACAAAAAACAACTAGAGCTAAAACCGACGCTAGACCGACTTTGTGAGTGTCGCCCCGCCCGTAGAATAAAATAACGTTTCTATATAGGTATAATCATGGTTATTTTGTTTTTATCTATGTTTCTGAAACCAACTGACATAACTTTGGTGGGGGTGGCTCCCCCCCCTACCCCCCCCCCCCCCCCCTTGGGTCCGGCCCTGCTAGGACTGGTAATTATCATAATAGTAATTAGAGGGACATTAACAATTATTAAAAAATAAGGCACACATATAACAGTTTATTATTTTAAACCAATTTCGGCAAATTAAACTTTTGTATCTCACCAATGAGGAAGAGAACAATTTTTTTAAGCTAAAATTTGAAATATTTTACATTGATTTGTATCATCAACGTTCATCCAATTTTTTTGAAGATTTGGGTCAGTTGGAAAACGAAAAAACATAATGTCTTTTGCAGAATTTTTTGTCATATTGTCACTTATGCATAACGCCACTGCACAACGCATATTAGCAACTAATTGTCCCTAACAAACAACAATAATAATCCAAGAAAACACTAAAAACCTCTTTCTGTATAACAAATAATAACAATAGTACATAAAACCAAACGTAGGTTATACGAAGCCCGCCAGAAAATTATCACCACATGACGTAAGCGGCTGTCGATTTGGCTCCGCCCACATGCGCAATGTCATATCTCTTCTTTCTTTGTATCATGCTATACGCGTATAAACGCATGTGGCGCTCCTTTCATTCTGTTGGGATCTGCTGCTCATAGCCGCTTATTATGTGTGATCTCCGTCCTGGACACAACCAGTTTTTGTATTAGCTAGTTGTAATAACAATCTTTTTATACGTATCTATTCTCAGCGATGGACGAGGACACGGATAAACGATTACAAGCATTACATTCATATTTCTCTCAGTGGGATATGAAAGACAAAATATACCATTCCAAATAGGGTTAACCCAATAGGATTGTATTTTTTGTATTATCCGACGTCTCATTATTTGAGGATTTACTAAGAAATAAACATCCTCAGCAAATATTTTAAATTAAAAAAAAACAATTCTTATCTGTACTGATCACTCTACAGTTCGCTGCAGTCCGAGAAGGCCCACAGTGGACGACCCCTGAACTTGAGCTGTGGTATAAAAAATGCAAAAACAAAAACTGAAGGAAGATTTGGACAAAGTGTATTCCGAAATCCGAATGTGATGCCAATAAAAAGGCTTTTACAAATTTTTTTAACTTTCCCTATTACAACCGCCATATCTGGAAGGTCCTTTTCAAATTTAAAATATTTAAAGACATATCAGCGTAGCACCACGGAAGAGGACAGATTAAATGGTTTGGCAGTTCTTTATGCGAACCACGATATTGATATTACCGTGGCAGAAATTCTGGACGAAAAGGCAAAAACAAAACGAAAATTTTACTTTAATATTAGTATTATTAGTGATTACTTACAACTTATTGTATAAGGTTTTTGTTTTGTTTTAGTATAAGTATGATTAATATATGCGTTACTTATTTTAAATACATTTTTACTAATTAAAATGAAATCTCTAATTTTTTTTTCATAAATATTTAGTTAGGGCCAGCGGCGTATTATTGCAGAAGTTTTAGGGGGCTGTCGCTCTCGTCAATCGTACGTATTTTACCCAAAAAAGGGCGTGGCACCCAAAAAAATTTTCGCCTACCCCCTCCGAACTGAATTTCTGGTTGCGCCACTGACTGTCGTTAAAACTTCCTTTATTTTTCTAAAGTCACGCTTTCCCGCTTCACGAAATTGAGGTTTAAACAGAAAATCTGAGCGCGTGAAGACCTGCAAAATCATGTGCTTTCACGTAAACACACCCTATGACAATTGTGTGTCTCTTGATAATCTCTACTTATGGAAAAACGGATCTCATCAAATTTACTGGTCATGTCTCTTCACGTAAACTCATGTGACGTGATAGTAATGTTTCCGCCTTATTATCACTCGTGTCATATAAGCGTGTAGCCTCTTGTTTACGACCCACCGGACTGATTATTGACAACTACAATTTACATTAACCTCATTGATTGTTTCGTTTTATAAAATGTTATTAAAAATAAATTGGAAATAACGCAGAATCATTAAATTTTTAACAAAGGATCAGAATAGTCCTGGAAACATTTACGAAGTTGCAGTAGGTGACTTCATCCTTTATCATATCTTCAGACAAATATTTATTAAAACAGTTTCGGTGGGGTTGTGAATCCATTAAAGATGAACTCGGTGGAAAATAATATCCAAACCAACACGACATCTCAGTCGTTTTACACCTGATGTTAAAATAGGTTGATTTAGGCCCACTTAATCATTAAAATATTTTATCTACTACAATTTAATAATAGAAGCATAATGTATTTGTTAGTACATATATAATGTGGTTTATATTACCTACCATAGTTACTCATAATCTACAACAATGAAGGTTATATTGCTGATTCAAAAAAACTAAAATATACGCTGCTAATAAAATTTTAAAACAAATAAACTCAAATTTATGCCCATCTACATTTACCACTGTAAATAATGTTAGCTCCGAAACTTTTTCCATAACTAATAAAAACGATATGAATATAAGTAATATTCCTGCTCCCATTCATTTTCATAATTGCTCTAATGTTACAATCAATTTCATAAAAAATTAGAAATAAGTAATTGTATTTTGTTTAGTTATTGTTAACATTGTTGAATTATATTTTTTAGTTAAGAAATACCATTAATAATATTACCTTGTAATGTAAAATTATCCTATTGTAATAAAATTTGTTGCTCTGAATGCATTTTCTAATTTTTTGAATACTGAATAGTCAACAGTAATATCACATGACCTCGTTTTTTTATCGGTTAAATTTTTCAGCTGTCACGAAAACTTTTTTGTTTGGAAATTTTACGAGTTGAATTTGGAAATGTTTATTCTGATTAGATCACGAGAGCGAAGCTCGAGGGATTTAATCTTTGAATAAACATGGCCAAAGTTCAACGAGTAAAATTGCCTAAAAAGTTTGAGTGAAAAATTGAAAATTTAACCAATAAAAAAATGATGGTCGAGTGATATTTGGCACGATTACTTCGTGAACCCCAAATGTCCCATCCATATCTATTGAGTAATAATGTTTTAAAATATATAACGAAGCTATGGCTGCTCTCTAGAAGGGTCAATGTTAAGATTTAAAACGGTTGGTTGGTAAAGAAAAGTCCTTTCTACCTTCTTATATTTATAAAATACTAAAATTGCCTACGCGTTTCGACTTATATAAGTCATCTTCAGGGCGTAGAGATTATGAAAATACACATACAGGGTCACATAGCGAGACGCACACAGTCAACACACAAATAAATAACTAACATTAAATTAAAAATTAAAAATTACGACACAATCATGAATCAAAAATAATAAATAAACACGTGTAACAAACGAAAAGGTACTAAATGCTGAGCATTGTAATGTTAGTTATTTATTTGTGTGTTGACTGGGTGCGTCTCGCTATGTGACCCTGTATGTGTATTTTCATAATATCTACGCCCTGAAGATGACTTATATAAGTCGAAACGCGTAGGCAATTTTAGTATTTTATAAATATAAGAAGGTAGAAAGGACTTTTCTTTACCAACCAACCCTTTTAAATCTTTTATAATATATATTTCTAAACAGTTTACTGCTGGCAACCAAACATACAATTATAATTAAGTTTATAATTGTATGTTTGGTTGCCAGCCTTATAAGCAGAAGTCAGAATTTTAGATTAGTTCTATAATAAATGATATTTGATAAGTATTTTTAAAATGTGGTGTAATTTATAAAGAATAGCAACTTTATTGGATTAAATTTGCATGGGTGCATTATAATATAAAAACAAGTAGGTAAATAAATATAGTACTAATGTTATTGTATTAAAATATCAGAAATTATCCGAAAAAGTTATAAAGAAAATAACTGACATTGATTTATACTTCGAAATATTGTGACAGAACTAGACGGGCCAATGGAGACTTTTAATCGCTAAAATCCCACGTAGTTTTATCACTATTATACTAGCTGATTGGTTAAAACGAGACGGTTTGATTGGACGAAAAGGCGAAATTGACAGGTGTACGAAATAATCGTAGATAAAGTATAGTATTTGACTCGAGTATAATGGCTATATTACACTCGGATTCTTAAAACACGGGCCTGCGGCTCGTGTTTTAAAATCTCGTGTAATATAGCCTACATTATACGCTCGTTAAAGAATATACTAAATGATCTTATTTAGCCATAAAATTGCAGAAGCGTTTAATGAGTTAAATCCGGATTTGCAAGGGCTTTGGTGACTTCAATGCCTAGAAGGATAAATTCTGTCTCGGAAAAAGAGGAGGCCGAGCTAAAATATTAAAATTTGATTAATATAATTATGTGATATACAGTGTGTCCACGGATAGAGTTTGGATGAGTAAAAACTATTTTATTAGTAGGTATAAAAGAAATAGTCACTCTTTATAAAAACATGTGCTTGTGCTGAAACTACAATTTCGAATACCAGATTTGCGATTACTATACAGGGTTCGTCACAAACAACATTTTTAGTTTTTTGGATCTTTTTTTTTAATTACATGATTTATTAAATCAATTTTGCTAGTGTTCAGACTACAATTTCAAATATCATTGCTATACTACAGTACAATCTCGGTAACGTGAACACAAAAAAATCCAAGGAGCTCATATTAACGGAACGTTTATATTATCGAAGTTTACAAAAAATACATATAATGTAAATACATATGTAACAAATTATTATTATTGTACCTAGCATACTACATAGTGTGTATTGATACAATAACCTAACTTAAGATACTTAGCTAATCTTTTATAGCAAAATAAGATGTAAATTTAGATTGTGTTTTTTTAAAAACAGCTTACTGATGAATGTTTTTTAAACTCGCGATTTCCGTTATGTTTAAGCCATTCTGCTTAGCCCATTCTATTGCTATCCTGAGGGCTTCAACTGCTTCACCATGCTTAATTTTAATATTTGGCTGGTCTTAAATTTCAAGATCACTTTCATCCTCTTCATTCTTATTTACGCCTTCTTCCAAGTTTGAGTCTTCAATTGCGTCCTTGTTCCAATCTTCTATCTCCTCAGCTTTTATTAACATCCTCTATGATTTTTGCTTTTTCGGAAAGAGAAAGGCATTTTGATTTTTCTTTTACTTTAACCATTTTAAACTGATTAATGCATAAAATTGAGTACGATTCAAGGTATAACACTCTTTAGCACTGAAGATAAACACTACACTAATCTAATGTTCACTTTAACAAGCTACATATTATACTACAATGAATCAAGAAAGAAATGCTAAGGCGGCGAAACAAAAACAAGCAAGATTTAACAAATTGTTCATATTACCGTTATTAAACACTGTTCATACTACACAGTGGTCAATGCAAAAAATATTATGTTCATATTACTGAGTCGTTCATAAGAGTGCATAATCATATTATCGCGATTGTACCTACTATATTTACTATAAAAAATTTTAGGCATGATCAAGAATTTGAAAAAGTTTTCGGTACCTTAATATCACAAACAAAATTTACTTAACTACACAATAATAGGGGAGAGACGGGGAATACCGACCACGCGGGTAAAACCGACCACCTAGATTTACATTTAAATAACCCGCCAACATTTAACATTTACCGCGCCATCCATCCAAGACTAACCCTATTATTCAGTTTACCGCTCAAACTGGAGAAATCACAACGCTTTTGGCAGTGACAGAAGAATTTGTTATTTGGTGGTTATTATTGCAAGTATTTTCGCTTAAAAAATAGGTAAGTAATCTAAATTGTGGTTACATAAAATGATGTCCAGTAGTTAACAATATTACGTAGTAGACATATTGCAATCTAATTATGCATCGAATTTTGATTTAACCTTACTTAAAAATCAACGAAACAAACTTTTGTTTGAAAGTATACTTTCGGGTAATATCGATCAGAATGATCGATTTTACCCGAAAGTGATCGATATTACCCGCCAATGACAGAGAACTATTATTTTACCTATATATTTATTTTTAATTGCCGATACGATGTCATTTTCGTATAAAAGAAAGACAACTCGTGCCTCATGGTCATATCGAAGATTTAAAACGGGCTATATCGGCGGTAAGAAATGGAAATGGCATAATCAAAAGTTTTAAGAAAAAGAAGCATTCACAGGCCGATGATTATTCTAGTGATGATTCAGGATCCATCAAACTGGTAACTGATACAGATGAAAGTGACGATGATGACAAAACAGTGGAAGTTAACAAATCTTTTACCGATTTATTACCTGCACCAAAAAATAGAAATCATCCACGTAAAGAACACCCCAGAAAGACACATTCAAAAATCTTCACCTCTACACCTAACAAACCAAAAAAATTGCAAAGGATAGAAAAGAAAGTTTAGCAAAAAACAAACGAGTTAAGCGAAGTTTAATTGAACAAGATGAAAAAAAGCAAGAAAAATTCATTAAGAAGAAAAACAGGCAGGAAGTGGCAATCGAGCCTTGTTTCTTATGCGATGAATTCGGCAAGTATGGAGAATGGAGAGCTTGTATGTATTACGTGTGGTATACCAGCCCATGCAGAATCTGCAGGCTGCGATATCCGTAGTGATTACATTTGCGATTTCTGTTGCAATAAATAATTTCTACATTTTTTATGTGAACGGTTTTACCCGACAACGTCGGTTAATATCGTCCGGTGACGTTTGCTGACTTAATATTGTTTTTACGATGTTGTAACTTCAGAATGATTTTTGGTTTTTAGAATTACTTAGTTAAATATGTAATTAAAACAATGAGACTATTACATTTATGTTTTCTATTCAAAATGATATTTTTTTAATGGTTTTAATTTATGTGGTCGATATTCCTCGTCTCTCCCCTACACCAGTACACAAAAACTAAAAATCCGAAATAATAAAAACCCGCAATCAACAATAATAAAGTTCCTTTTAGTTGCTTTTAAATAGCAATGCCAACGGCTAAGTTGAGCGTTCCTCTTAAAAATTTAACTCGGCTCCTCAAAGGTTGTTGCCTCCTCCCTTGCCTCGGCTAAGTATGCCAATCTATATTTCTGATACGATTTGTTCGCGAAGCGTTCCTTTAATAACTTAGCTAAGATTTTTATTTTGCTATGCTGTTTAAAAGAAGCAAAAGGAAAGTACCTAATAGCAAAGAATACGCAAAGAAAACGTAACAACAAAATGGCGCCGAGCCGGTCTGGAGTGTCTTTATTGATATTGATAAAAAAAGGAAAATCTAATAACAAGAGGGTTGTGCGCATGCCATGCCCATCCCTGTTGGGCGCTAGAGGATATGATCCCCCGTAAAACTTAACTTTTGTTTGCGCACGAGATAAGCCGTTTAAGGTGCGAATCCACAATGAGAATATCTCATTAGATTTTTGTCTCATGAAATAAAAATCTCAGAAAAACTTTCATTTCATTGTCAAAACAGGTCTGAGACACGTGATATACTAGCGATAATCTCGTAAAACAATATGTCCTGATAGTTTTATTTCTTGAACAAGTTTCAACGTAGAAACACGATTTATTGCGAATCTTGCATGATACATTTATTTCACTCGCTGCACGTGAGTTTCGCTGTTGTGTCGTGAAACAAATATTGGTTTTTTCCAAAAATAAGTTATTCAAGGGAAAAAAGGGATTTGAAGAGAAAATACTGTCCTTTTAACTGGACACGAAGCATGATACTGCAATGGGCCTTTTCACTAAATTTTGATTTTGGTAGTAGTGTATAAAGGAACAAAAAATAAAATTTTCTGTGTTTTTACTTTTCTATACTTTTAAGCCATAACCTAGAAAATAAATAAATAAAAAAACTCCTTGAATAAAAACACGGACTTAAACACACCTACGTCATCGCGCCGGAAGATTAATGCACAGAGGAATGATAGGAATAGCCGAGTCGCTGGCTTAAAATATCAAGAATTCACAAAATCAGCAGCTTGACAGTGTTGCCGATAATCTCAAAAATCATTTATTATAGTTTATAGTACCAGTGTAATGGTAATTGACTAGCAATTATTAGTAATTATAATATACCAGTTTTCCATTCAATAGCTGCGGAATGAATTATTTTACCAGTATTATGTTTATATTTATTTAAAGTATCCAAATAAAGTTCTAAGAAAAAAGTATATTATTAAGATTATAAAACTTTCTACATATGGCAACAGTGGCTTAATTTGCCGATGGCAGTTCGACAGATCAGCATTTACGCGTGTGCGAGGTTAAACGCATGCGCTCTAGCAAGCTTTAAACATATCTACGTCATGAGTCGCGCCTGTTTTGAGATTTTCAAATTGGTTGAATTTTACCCGGTTTTTACTGTGCTGAAATAAATTAATGTTATGACCTAGCAATAGTTTTATTGATGAAAAACACTTATTATAGCACCGACTAAACAATTCAAATGCCAAATGTATCAAATTTAAGAATAGTGAAAAGGCCCATTAATGAAGTATATGAATCCTATCCTATTTGTGGGACTACTCGTCCGAAAACTATAAAACCCGAAATCTTCGGAAATCAGCTACGGACGAAATTTCCAACAAGTTTAAAATTCCGGCTCAAGAAGTAAAGGATAAAATACATAACCTTCGTTTCCAGTTCCAGAGCATCAACAGAAAACGAAAATCAGCAGCGGACATTCGAAGAAAGTTCTTGTAACATTCCTGATTTTCCCGTTCTAGTTCTTTTAATAATATTTCCATTATATTATTGTTTTCTCTCCTCTTAATCCAATCTCTCACCCAATATCTGTGAAACCTTTTCGTTTGTGTACTACGGGACTTAACGGCAAGGTAATAATAACAAGCTGCAGCCCTTCGTCTAGCCCTTTTTGTTGACATATTTTTATAAAATCACTTCACAACACAAAGTTTTGTTTCTTTCTGCTTGAAATATAAATTGATTGTGGAAACAGCGCATTTAGAGACACCATGTCTCATGAGAGAAAAATTCATCAAATAGAGTGTTTCATAGAAATCTCTCATATTCTGTGGAAACACATCTAAGATAAATTTCTCGTGAAACAAAAATCTCAAGAGATTTTAGTCTCCTTGTGGACACCTACCTATGGTTTTGCATGACGATAACCTTAAAAAATCTAATTTGACATAATTCATGTGACTAATGGTATAGCGCAGACTGAAAGAAAAAGTGAATTTACAAAAATTGGGATTAGGAGATGAGATATCCAAAAAGACTATTTAAAAAAGTTGTTTAGAATTAAGTTCTAGGTCCATATAAAAGCTTTTACGAATTTATTTAATAAAATTGGAAAACGCATCTCTTTTTGATTAATTTACAATTTTCCAGGTTTTTCCTTCTAGAGCTTGGCTAATGTAAAGGGCCTGTATCTGGATAAAACTAAATGAATGTAGTAATTTTTTTACGATTGATAAAACAAAACGAAAAAAAAGTATTCGCCAGACACTAGTTGCTGCAAAGGTTTCTTATGATTGTATCAACTTTTTTTTTAAATAAATAGACTTAAAATTTATGTGCCAGTAGAATATTATTCGCGAGTATCGATAAACATTGATTCTAAAAAAAATAAATAGTCCTTTTCTAGGTACTTTAACACAAAAATATTTTTAAAAAATTTCATAGATTAAAAAAAAACAAGCCATTCATTGTTATAATAATACATTCTTTAGTCCTTAAGAAACAATATAACTGAAATCAAGACAAAAAGTGTTTTTAATGTTTAAAAACAACTAATTAACAAACCCTTGTTTCTCGTATACTTATACATAATATATTAACAAACAAGAAAATTTGGTAGAACTGGCAACCGTTTACAATTTATGCACGTTGCCAGGGGTGATAAGCGCCAGTTAAAGCGGCTGGTATAAGCTAAAACGGTCTGCAGCCCGTTCAACGATCGATTCTGTCAGACAGAGATAGGCCAGTGACCGCCGATGTCGTGGAAGAGACGAAGATAAAATATACGTGATTTGGAACTTATGGACGGGCCGGGGAATGGTCCCAGAATGGAGTTCTGGTAAAAAAAATTAAAGCATTTTCTGAGCAGTGTCGTGCCGTGTCAGGTTTATTTTTCTGGTTTTAGTTTTGTGTATAGAATCTTTGAGTTACCTTATATTTATTATTTTAATATAATAATATTATATATACAGTGGGTTTATAAAGTGTAGTATGTACAAACACCTAATGTTAAACAAACTTATAAGTGTGTATACGCATTTTGATTATTTGTTTGGGACGCCTATGGTTAGGAGTTTCATACTATTTTATGTCATTAAATTGACCTAAGAAACACTATACTTGCAAATCGTAAATCGAAGTGTGTTCCTCCAGAGCTTCGGCCCAAAAAATACGGCACCGTATTTTCTAAAGCGGTCGCTCTGTTACGTTGGGATAGTGCAAGCACGATTTTTGACCGTGCGCCAGTATTAAAATTGAACTGTCAACTGGCTCTTGGCTTGGCGCTCTTGCTGCCGTATTTTATCGAACCGTCCGTATTTAATGTTACTTTCCAATAATATTCATCGTCCAAAGCCAGTGCACTACTGTTGGTAATTACGGCCGCTCTTTTGCGGTGCCGCTTTGTAGGAAACCAAAGCTTTAGTTACAAACCATTACAACAGCCAGAGTTTGGCGAAAACTTATGTTTTTGATTTTGTCCTGTCAATTATAGAAAAACCGATTACATTCGTGTATTTTCATTTAAATACATAGGTTTTACATTATCCACGCTACATAAAAAAAAATAGACGTTTATAAATTGATAAAAATGGTTTCCATTAATCATTCGCATCTTTGTATTTTTTGTGATTTACTTTTATCCCAGATTAGAGAATATACCGCCAAGTTTCCTTAACAACCTGCCGAACCGAACGAAACTCCAATAAATAATTTATTAAAGATTCCTTAATAAATTCCATCTTGGGTCAAAATTATGCGCATTAATCTCAACTAATTGTTCAATAACTTAAAACAAACTCCCGAGATCGTGTAGCTAGACGTTGATGTCTCCATCACAGTTTTATTCCACCTGAAGTTATGAGCCAATTATCAACGGTGGTTTTTAAATAATAGCAACAATTACTATAGAAGAAAAGGTAACAAGTCAAGTGGTTTATCGGGAAGTCGCTTTTAGAGCAATGAACTTACAGCTATATATTATAGTCTACAATCAGCGCCAAAATGGCCCAGTGGCGCATACACGGGGGGGGGGGGGGTAATGAGGGTGATTACCCCCCCCCAGGATTATTCAAAATACCCAAAATAAGGACTTAATTCTTGAACTTAAACTTAAAATCTGAATTTACTATTTGGAGAAACATAAAAAAAAGCGATACCGATGCTATGGGTATTCGTCCTGCGATAAAAATATTTTTTCTTTAATAAAAAAATGCTTACAAGTTTTGGTCACTCTACCCGTTAGTGTAGCCTCAGCTGAACGAAGTTTCTCCTGTCTGCGGCGTCTTAAAACGTGGCTTCGTTCAACAATGGGTCAGGATAGATTGATTGGGCAATCACTTATGTTTGTACACAGGGACATCCACATAAATGTAGACCATGTAATAAAAATATTTGCTAGTAATAAAAAGAGACGATTTGTTTTTACTTTATAATTTTTTTATGTTATTAATTTCATGTTTTCTGACCTTGCGAAAACCTATGTTTTTTTCAAGAAAATATTTTTAATTTTTTGCTTTAACATGTTTTTATGAAATTTATAACTTTTTATAAAAATTGCATTTTTTATTATTTTAAAACTGTGTTATTTGCTATTTATTATTTATTTATTATTTTTTATTTATTCTTTATTATTTGTTATTTCTTGAATGGTTTTAAAATATGTATTGGTTAATATTCCATATATGTAAAAAATACGTTTTTTTTAAAATTTCACTTGTTTTATTTGTTTTTTACAAAGAATAAGAAAATTTAATTATATTTTGGCAGAAATTCTGACATTTTTTCAAAGAAAATTAGGTACGTATTTATAATTCCAAGTTTTTTTGTCACGAAAATGAAATTTGGGCGTGGCTCCTAAAAATTTTCTTTATCTTGTCCAAAAAAAATTTCTGTATCCGCACCAGACTATTTAACTAATCAAGATGGGTTTTTTTTTGACAGGTCATCATGGCAACATATGTATTTTATCAGACATTTTTTCGCTGTGGGTAACCAACAGCAAAATTATAGTGGAAATTTTTTGACATAATCACAGAACAATTTTGTCTGACCTAAAGTTAGTTTAGTTAGTAAATTATTGTTTTATTTAAACTTGTTTACACTTCGCAAAAGCGGAGTTGAACAAAATTATTTCTTAATTTTTTATATACTAAAATAGTTCTACATTTCCCTTACATAAGTAAGATGTGTGCGAAGTCCTTTTGGGGCGCCTATATTTTTAAATACACATTTTGTCGTATTGTTTTTTTTAAATCCAGATTCAGTTAAACATTGACAAAAAAATAAGGCATGGTATTAGGCACCATTAAAGCCTTTTATTAAATTATTGGTGAGTGACAATAGAAGTATATTTTTCCAAACTAAGACGTGTTTTAAATTTCAACTAAAAAAACATAAGATTTCAACATCGGGTAAAAAAATGCATTGTATGCTTTTTGTGATACATTATTATATTATATTACGTTTTTTTTTCATTTAACACAGTTAAACTATTTTAATTTTAATAAAACAAAAAATAAATCCTTTTATAATAAAAACAAGTAGGGTAAACTACCCAATTGTTGGCACTTTAAGGAAACATATTCAAGTTTTTGTTTATAAAAATAAAGCTGTAAGTAACAATAAAGTGTTAGTTGATTTTTTGCTTGAAAATGTGATTCAAGTGTGTGATAAGAACAACAAACTTGCATATTTTTGACAAAAAATTAGGTAAACTAGCAAAATGTAAAATTTTCATGAATTTCCAATGGTTGGCACACTTATACCAATTGTCGGCATACTAAAACGTCCAATTATTGGCACCATATTCGCAATCTAAAATAATTAAACACAACATGGGTTTTAAACATTTATTTAGAAAAACTCTTTAGGATACCTACCTATATCATAAAACATAATATTTTACAAAAATTACTAAGACACACTTCTCACAAACGTACATTTAATTAACAAAGTACTAAGTAATTGAACATAAGCAACTTTTGCAAACAAATGATTTTCTGTAAATCTGGTCTTTTATCAAACATTTATAATGGTAAGTCCTAGTACACTTAGAGCACTTTACCCATATATTATTAGTCGAGCCAATGTTATATGTACAGATAAAGCACAATCCATTCTTAACAATAATTATATTCTGATTTAAAATGGATTCTTCAAATGTAAATATTTCTTCTTTCTCTATCTCTTTACATTCAGGCGCAAACAATTTTCTTACATGATTTTGTTCGTTTCTACTATTTTTTAAACTTTCAGTTGCCTCTAAAAATATATCCGTGTAACTATGTATTTTTTTTAATGGGTAGTTTCTTTACACCAACTTCATTCTTCTTTTTTTTAGTTCCTTTATTAACCTGCAGCTTTTTTTCCCTCTTTATTTTATTTTCTTCTCTTTTTAACTTATTTTCATCTTTTTTCTTTTCCTTCTCAATTTTCGCTTCCTCTTTTTCCTGAAGGCATTTTTTATAATCGGATGAGACCAAAACAAATGATATTCTTGTTGAATTTCTTTTGCCGCTTCTTTCGGATGTTTTAGGCTTTTCTAAGTAATCAAATATACTTTTCTGATGAGGGATAGGATCCAAATAGTGACCGGTTTTCATGCTGCTGATTCCTAAAATTCCATCGTTTTCACTGTCGCTTATTTTTTCCTCGCCTTCATCTTTTTTGGGCCGCCTATTTGGATTTATTTTTATATTTTGAATTATATTCGATTTTATTTTCTTTTCAGGAGTGCCAAAGTAAGGAATAGAGTCTTTACTAGCAATTTCAGGTTATTTTGTATCCAAATAGTGACCGGTTTTTATGTTGCTGATTCCTAAAATTTCATCGTTTTCACTGTCGTTTATTTTTCCTCGCCTTCATCTTCTTTGGGCCGCCTATTTGGATTTATTTTTATATTTCGAATTATATTCAATTTTCTTTTATTTTCTAGGTAGGTATTAAAAAAAAGGAGTTACGGGTAGGTACCTAGGCCAATAAATGCTAATTAACAGCGGGTGCTAATAATTAGAGCTAGAAATAATTTGATAATTCTAATAGTTGGCATGGGTGCCAACAATAAGAAACCAAGCAGTTCACATACCCCATAATTGGCACCCCAAAAATATTAATAAAAAGTTAGTTTACAATAGGTTTACATAGTTTTTATCTTTAAGACAAGGTTTATCTATAACATACAACAGCTACATACCTCAATTTTTTTAATTTAAAGTTGAAAAATATCATATAATTACTAACAACATTCTTACCTTAAACGCTAATCTTACAGGACTTTCAGGATATCGAATCAAACTTTTCAATGCACAAAACTGGCGCCAAATGACACAAACTGCGTAAGGGCTGACAAACATTAGGCAGAGTTGCCGCTATCACTCTAATATTCTATATTTTGATCTTATTATAGAAATATTTTTTAAATTAACAAAAACGTAAAGGCGTGCCAATAATTGGTTGAGTGCCAACGATTGGATAGTTTACCCTACTAAACAATCAAAAATAAACACAAAACTAAAAATATTTTAATATTCTGACCTTACACGACTTTAATCAATAATTTAAAAAATGTTTTATATAACTATAAAGCTATTCGACGAGTCTTAAGGCTTTTGAAATCATTTAAAACATTAGAAAGATCTAAATTTTTGACATAATCACTTTCTAGTTTTAATATAGCTATGTAATTTAATCGTTGTTCCGTCATTGTCGAGCGATTATAAGTTTTACTATTTTTAACCGATTAAAGGACCTTTCAGCATTGGCACTGTTCGTTGCAATAGTAAGGTATACCGTGTAAATAATGCATATATTTGGGAATGAACTTTCAAGCTTATTTGAAATAAGATACGGAAGTATCTCATCTGTTTTAAGGGTAATCTTTTCTTTTTTTAATTGTTGAAACAAAGCGCAAAATGATTTATATTTATTGATTATTAAATTGCCATTTCTGTGTTAAGTTTATTAAAATTCAAATAAGACCGATTTTTAAATTTTATTTAAGTAGCAAAGGGGCGCCAAGCCAGAGGGTGGGGGGGTCAACCGCCCCCTGACCCCCCTATGGCTACGCCACTGCAAGCTTCGTTAATTTGCTGACGGTTTTTGACCGTTGTACAAACGAAGCTATTTATGCAACAGTAGTAAATAGTACCAAAATACTTTAACCAATTTATCAATGATACTGTTATTATTTCTCGACAATAATTCATAATAGCATTTCACCATGCATTAAGAAACCGATCATCTTTTTTGGTAATGCAACATGACTGATTTTATGTTTTTATTTTCACTCCATGTTTTGATTTGAATGGGACTCATGCGGTTTAAAACAATTGAAGCATCTGTTCGTTTTTTATTGTATTATTTTCGTTTCGCAAAGAATTATGTAAATTCGTTATTGATACTAAGCTTACTGACCTAAAAACATGGAAAAAAAATAAATAGTGACATTTTTATTAATAATGTTGATTGGCAATGAAACCACGCACATAATGTATTCTTTTATTTTTTTATGTCTGCAATATACACAGTGTGTTTACTAAAACTAACAAATAAATATGCATAACAAAAAAGATTAATATAGACTGGTCGTGTTCGGTTTTGACCTCGCAGATGAGATCAGAGTTACAGAGCAGGATTTAGATCATGTGACGAAGTAGAATTTAGACGCGTTTATATTTATCGAACCATCGTAAAAGACTTTTATAAAAAAATTGTAAATATTAGTAAACAAGTTTAAAATAAAAATGAATTTTGCTGCATGCAATTTCCAGGGATCTGCGTGTACTATTTACCAACTATCTATTTTTTATGATAAAGATGATGATAAGTTGTGGTCGGAAAATGGTGAAAGTATTAGATTTTGCCGAAGAAACAGTTCCAAATGTTAATGATCATCAATTAAAACAAACTCGGGGACGTTCTACTTTCACAAAATCAATAAGTTATATAGGCTTGACTAATTTCACAAAAAGTAAGCTTATTTTTAGTTTTTTATCCCGTAAACAAGGTTAAATTTTTAAATTTCCCGCCTTTTGAAAATCTCCTCTTAACAATCGGTGGAAATTCTTCGACGACGAAAAATATGTAGCTCCAGTTGCTCACCAATATGATAAACGAAATCTATTTATACCATTTTATCGAAACCCTTTAAACTTATCGAATTTCTTTCAAGATATCTATATTTGTTTATTTGGAAATAATAAACTACTTTTTGTTCATTTAACTTCTATACTATACAGGTTGTTATTTAAGTATGTGGCAAAACTCCAAGGGGTGCTTCTTTAAGTAATTTTAAGAAGAAAAGTTCATATAAAAATGGGTCCGAAAATGCATCGTTTTTACGATACAGGGTGTCAAACTTAAAAAAAAAATCGGATGTTCGTAAATATCTCAATACTCTTTTATTCGATTTTGTTGAAATTTGGCAATTCTGTTTGTAATAACAAGAGGATAATTTTGCCTTAATTAGATTAAAATTATTAAGTCCAGTGGCGTCCCGGAAGACAGTCCAACTAATATTTTTGACAAAAAAATTGCGCGCCACTGACTTTTTTTAAAATTATGTATTTTTTTTCAAATTAAGCAACTACAAGTACAACTATTTTATCTCTAGACTTTTTTTCATGTCTTGCTTTATTTTTGAGAAAAAAAATAAAAACCACTCTATTGCATGTCCTCTGGACAATAAGAGTTATAGTTGTTACTTTCAAACCATTGCAGTAATAACGTTTATTATGCGATTATTTTATGTTAATTTCTTTTATCGAAAATCGTTTTAATCTGTGCGAAAAAATGTAAAAGAGGACTTTCGTGTAATTTTAATTGCTTAATAGTTTGTAAGTAGTTCAAATTTTTTACTCTTATTGTCACCGGGAACATGCAATAAAATGGTTTTTATTTTTTTTTCTCGAAAACAAAGCAAGATATGAAAAAAACTCCAGAGATAAAATAGTTGTATTTGTAGTTGCTTAATTCGAAAAAAATACATAATTTTTTAAAAAGTCAGTGGCGCGCAATTTTTTTGTCAAAAATCTTAGTTGGACTGTCTTCCGGGACGCCACTGGGACCTAATGATTTTACTCTAATTGAGGTTAAATTATCCTCTTGTTATTATAAACAGAATTGCCAAATTTCAACAAAATGGAATAAAAGAGTAATGAGATATTTACGAACACCCGATTTTTTCTTAAAAGTTTGAAACCCTGTATCGTAAAAACTATGCATTTTTGGATCCATGTTTATATGAACTTTTCTTCTTAAAATCACTTAAAGAAGCACCCCTTGGAGTTTGGCCACATACTTAAATAACACCCTGTATAACTATCGCCACGATAAATATTTTTCCGTCAACCGTGTATTTACAACCTTAATTAATGTATAAAAAATCATACATTAATGGCCCCTATTAATGCATGATTTTTTTTTATTAATAAACGATTTTAGGCAACCAAACATACTACAAAGCACGCACTGCCGCGTACATAATGGCGTTGCCATAGTTTCTGTCGATGTCAATAAGTTTGAAATTCAAAAATTTGTTATAATATGTAGTTTGGTTCTAAATAAAAAAAAATATAATCTATTAACAAGACAATCGACGGAAAAATATTGTAACTAACGCGTATATTAAATAGCGATTAATAATCTCAACAAATTAACGTGCTCGCTGCGCTCACACGTTAAAATTGTCTCGATTTTTAATCGCCCTTATTAATACACTAGTTTGTTTAATTACTATTAAAAATAGTTGCAGGTATTCGACTGTCACCAAATATCACCAGTTAAATGTAATTAAACAGGAATACATTTAGTATAACAGGACAGCTAAAAGTTCAATCCTTGTCTGTCTTGTAATAGATTTTTAATTTCGGCCTTTCTTTCGGAGAAAATAATTTTTAAAGTTGGCCTTTTTATACTAACACAAATAATATTATTTTTTAAAAACGAAACGATAATCGGAAAATTAGCTACATGAGAAACGTAGTTTAAGGATAGTGCTTTTCATATTTTTAATTTGAAGTAAATCGTAGGTGCAGTTTCGGAGAAATTCGATGACAGCGGAGGGCCAAAATTGGGTTTATTTTACATGCGGTGATGAACTCTTAAAAACTCCGACAAAAAACACCATAAGGGTACTCTTAGGTACCGGGAGATAAAGGAAGTGCATCCCGTAATTCCCTTTTATTTGTCACACGTGTTTGAGAATCGTTTCCGTTTAAGGTTTTAAATGAAATTATCTGTTGGGTTGTGTTGATGCATAATCACGGGAACGTTATAAAAGGACGAACATTTAAGTACATGCAGTAAAAATATTTGATAATTAATTAATTTAAATTTGAAATAGCAGGAAATCAGTTTATAAATAAAATTTAATTGAATAAAATTTTAGGATTTTGCGATTAGTTCAAATGCAAGATAATTTTTAAATAAACTTGTCCTCGTTATAGCTTATTTTGTCAATGGATCACAGTAGCCATGGAAAATAAATGAAAATATAAAAATTTTGTTATAACTGTCTCTTTCCCAAACTAGTTTCTTGTTAATAAATGTTCGAATGAATGTTCTTCTTGTTCAATACACTTGTCAAACCTTTTGATGATAATTCCCCGGACATTGGATAACATGCCTGGTGTTATTGTTTGAGAGATATCCTTGATCCTATTCTCCATGTTCTGGTTATATATATATATATGGTATATTTTTATTCCACTATCCCCTATTTCTGGCCACATTTCTTAAATATCGACATTTTAAAGACCACAGTTCTATTAAGCGTAGAAAGTCTACCAAAATATCTAAATGTTAAATTTGTATCTACAAAGGTTTCGAAAATATTTCGAAAATACCTTCTTTAGAGTCCTCCCTTTAAGGAAAATTTCGCTTGGCGACAACAAAACTCCAGCCAATTTATTTCTTTCGAGACCAGCCCCCCTTTTTTTGGTTTTCCTTGCGAATCAAAGATGGATTCAACTGAAATGTTAAGAGATTTTATACGATTTAAGCCATGAAGATAACAAAAATATAAGAAAGAAAGATAAGTTATGGGATGAAATTGGGCAAGAGATACATACTATAGGTAGGTAATTAATTCTTAAACATTAAAAAAAATATCTTGTAAAATTTTTGCGCAAATGGAGACACGAATTTAACACTGCCTATGTCGCCAAATATTCCCGCAAAAGTGATAGGAGAGACGAATTTTGTTACCGCCTATGTCGCAAAATATTCGCTTCGATATCGCGGCGAATTAATTCGCGTTAATGTGTGCAAACCTTTAGAGGGCTGTAGCTTCGTGTATAAACCCAAACTTTATAATATGAAGTTCTTACTTTATTTTTAATAAATCAACTCAAACCCAAATTACTGGCAATACCTCTTAGGACAGCCTGTATAGTTGAAAAATCTGAACCTATTCGATATAGGGTGAAATAATTAAAATAATATTATAACAGCGGGGACAGTGCCGGGCAAGGTATTGAATAATTGTAAGTTGGTTTGCACAAATTAGACGATTAAAAAAATCAATCGGCAATATAAGATATTATTAACAATGGATAATAATAATTATCATTTATAATCTTCCTAGCAGCAGAATTATCGGTATTTAATTCTGCTGCGTGGGAGATTCGGTAAGAAATTTCACAAATTGGAGATTTTTCTTATTGTAATTTTTTTGCTAAAATGCTACAAAAACATATTTCCGGCGGCTTTAGTTAATTGTAACTAATTAGACTTTTATAAATGAAGTTCATTTTAGCCGTTAGTAACTCATTTTTAGTACTAAAATGTAAGAAACATTAAATAAGAAATTTGTTATCTGAAATCCAATGTCTTTATAGTTTTAAATTCAAATAAATCTTTAAAAAACATATTTCCGATGAGTTTAGTTTAATATGACGCACTGTATTTTTACAATAGAAGTTGATTTTACTTGTTAGAAACTAAGGTTTATTATTAAAATTTCAGGAACATTAAAAACATTAATTCGTTTTCAACCATAATATCTGATATTACATGTCTACATAGTTTCAAATGAAACTTAAAAAAGCATATTTTCGATGAGTTTAGTTAAATATGACGCACTATATTTTTACAGTAGAAGTTGATTTTACTTGTTAGAAACTAAGGTTTATTATTAAAATTTCAGGAACATTAAAAACATTAATTCGTTTTCAACCATAATATCTGATATTACATGTCTACATAGTTTCAAATGAAACTTAAAAAAACATATTTTCGATAAGTTTAGTTAAATATGACGCACTATATTTTTACAGTAGAAGTTGATTTTACTTGTTAGAAACTAAGGTTTATTATTAAAATTTCAGGAACATTAAAAACATTAATTCGTTTTCAACCATAATATCTGATATTACATGTCTACATAGTTTCAAATGAAACTTAAAAAAACATATTTTCGATGAGTTTAGTTAAATATGACGCACTATATTTTTACAATAGAAGTTGATTTTACTTGTTAGAAACTAAGGTTTATTATTAAAATTTCAGGAACATTAAAAACATTAATTCGTTTTCAACCATAATATCTGATATTACATGTCTACATAGTTTCAAATGAAACTTAAAAAAACATATTTTCGATAAGTTTAGTTAAATATGGCGCACTATATTTTTACAATAGAAGTTGATTTTACTTGTTACAAACTAAGGTTTATTATTAAAATTTCAGGAACATTAAAAACATTAATTCGTTTTCAACCATAATATCTGATATTACATGTCTACATAGTTTCAAATGAAACTTAAAAAAACATATTTTCGATGAGTTTAGTTAAATATGACGCACTATATTTTTACAATAGAAGTTGATTTTACTTGTTAGAAACTAAGGTTTATTATTAAAATTTCAGGAACATTAAAAACATTAATTCGTTTTCAACCATAATATCTGATATTACATGTCTACATAGTTTCAAATGAAACTTAAAAAAACATATTTTCGATGAGTTTAGTTAAATATGACGCACTATATTTTTACAATAGAAGTTGATTTTACTTGTTAGAAACTAAGGTTTATTATTAAAATTTCAGGAACATTAAAAACATTAATTCGTTTTCAACCATAATATCTGATATTACATGTCTACATAGTTTCAAATGAAACTTAATAAAACATATTTTCGATAAGTTTAGTTAAATATGACGCACTATATTTTTACAATAGAAGTTCATTTTACTTGTTAGAAACTAAGGTTTATTATTAAAATTTCAGGAACATTAAAAACATTAATTCGTTTTCAACCATAATATCTGATATTACATGTCTACATAGTTTCAAATGAAACTTAAAAAACATATTTTCGATGAGTTTAGTTAAATATGACGCACTATATTTTTACAATAAAAGTTTATTTTACTTGTTAGAAACTAAGGTTTATTATTAAAATTTTAGGAACATTAAAAACATTAATTCCTTTTCAACCATAACATCTGAAATTACAACATGTCTACATAGTTTCAAATGAAACTTAAAAAAACATATTTCCGATGAGTTTAGTTAAATTTTTAATATGTCTCTTTTAGCCCCGGTGTTCGATATGTAAAGCAAATTGGTTAGTATCAATAAAAATTATAAGTTAGCAACAAAATGTATTTTGATTTTATTCTGAGTGACTTTTGCCAATAGATATAAAGCACTTCATTTTTGACAGAAAAATTATCACTTATTAATTTTATTAAGTTAATAGGAACTAACAAAATTATCGAATGTAATACCACAAGATGTTTCGGGATTACCGAATAATACTTTTACCTGACACGAAACGTGTTACCCAACAACACCACGACTCCGAAGGTGTTGCTGATGGTAACTCGTTGAGTGCCAGGTAAAACTATTAGGTAATCCCAAAACATCGAGTGGTATTCAAAAGATTATATAACGAACCATAATTTGAATAATTATTTATTTTTATTATTTTTGATAACAAAGTTACAATTATTATAATAAATATTATTTATTCCAGTGCGATTTTTCTGTATTTTTTGGCTTCAAAGTTTTTATATTTGCATCCACTTCGGACGACGAATCACTTCCAAATCTCGTTTGGTTTGACATTTTTTTTAAAATTATGTCACAATTAAATATTTGATTATGTGTTACCCACCAATCCGATTTTCCGATAATCCCAAAGGCTTATCACTTACTAAGCCTCTCGAGCTATATGGAAATTATGTACATTGAGTTGTACAATCAGGATAATCTCCCGTCGCTATAAGCAACGTAAACAAAAAGGAGCCTTCTAATTGGTTAAAAATAAATTTATTTAATTTTCAATTTAACACGACTGACTCTCAAAACCATATTAAATCGGTTACGTTTACCGCAGTACTTGAACCATGAACCCACAAAGAATAAAAAATGATGATGCGAAAAGGAAATTATAAAAAAGTGAGGGTGTATCTCGGAGCTACGACAGGAAATGACGTCTTGTATGCTAAGATGCACACGTGCGCGTTTGGCGTCCCATTATGAACCTGCCATCTACCGCTATACGTTCGGCCCACTGTTATTGTTGTAATGACAATCTGATAATGGCGCTTTCGGTTTTTGTTTTAATGTCTAATTAGGAATAGATTTCTACGTTGGCGTTGTGGTTGATTTTCTCCATATAAAGACAATAAATACATATACAGTTTAGTCCGGTTTGTGATTGTTAGAACGCAATAGAGTTGCCGGTAATGCACTGCTGAATATGCTTATCAAATAAAAAAATAACATACACAGTGACCACATATTATGGGAAAAATTTTGATTGGATTGGAATATTGAAAAAAAAACTGTTTATGCATATTATCTCTGCATAATGGACAACCTTAAAATTAATTTTGACATTTGTCAAGTGACTACTCGTTTGGCGGGAAAATTGTGAAAAAAATTATTTTGTCGTGAAAGCTGGTATTAGGGGACGAGATATCGATAAAAAGTATTTGAAAACGTTTAGATTTTAATTGGCTGCGTTTACAAAGTTTGATGTAAAAATAAAAAAAGATATTTTTTTATACATTTTTTTACAAAATATCCAACAATGTTACATTCCCATAAATTTCATGAAAATTACTTAAATAATCAAAAACCAAAGTATTAATCTATAAGTTGAAGATTTTGTTATTTTTTAAAGTTTTTACTCATTTAAATTTAACTACTTACCATTTGGTACACTGAGAAAAAGCCTTCTATTCCTTATAAGAATTCACATACTCTGTTTAATACTATACGTGACAGCAAGGCGCTTTCCTACTGTAAGACAACGAAAATTGCTAGACCGTTGTATAGTGATAATATCACGGTAATTTAGCCAATAGGAAATAGGAGTTAATGCTACCATACTATGGTTTATAGCCCTTATTGCTCTGAATACTCACAACTTGACATTAATCATAATAATATTTGCTTGCTACGGTTAATGAAGCATATACTTACCACTAAAAATCAGTACTGTAATTCTAAAGAATTTAAATAGCTTCTATAGTGTAATATTGTTCTTGTCGTTTAAGATTGCATACATTATGCAACATGGTTTACTGCTGTAGTTAAATTCGTCTATAGATTATAAAGTCCAATATTAATGATAGGTTGTGCGAAATAAGAATATTCTATTGCTTTATCTGATATGCAAAGTTTAAAAAAACTTAAATACAAAGTAAAATAAATTAATTGAAACAGGTATTCGATCAATAAAGTTCAAGTTCTGACAGGACATCTACAACATTTCGAACAACGATGTGACCTGCGCAACAAATACGTTAAAACTAATACGACAGCGCGCGGCGATTGCTGATCGCTACGAACCCATACCAACGTCTTTGTGGATTATAGGTAGGTACTAACGGATACAATTCGTTTTTGGGGACGCTGTTCCTGCTTTCTTAATTGTAGAGAAAGCGCTTTACTGGAAACAAAATCCTTCGCGTTGAGAAGATACAATTTATTCCATGGTGGTTCATTATTCAACAATACTGTGCTGCTAATGGAACTAATTACTACCAATAAAGACACTGTTCTAGCAAATCTGGAATTAATATAACATTAAAGCGGGTTTGATACACTAGCAATTTATTCAATATGGGTTAATAAAAAATAAGCTATTCATATAATACAAACTATTTATTTCTTAACAAAATTGCTGTAATGCAACTATGTCTTAGCAAACCTGTTGTATTCGATCATTTTCCTCAGTGTACTTGAGTGGGCTCAGCCCCTGTATCTAACCACCATATTTACCGTTTATAGTTATTTCTGGAAGATACAATATGCTTACAAAGGACCGTGTCTTCTAATTTTGACCAAGATTTCGATAAGTGGCAAATATGGTTGGCAGATTCGGGGGCTGACCATACTCGAGTATATATGGTAAAAAGCTAAATTATAACAAATGAAAATATTTAAAACCAACAAAAACATCTAACTAATAGATTAGCATCTTGGTTTTCTATCATTTAACTCTTGGTCAATAAATTCATAGGAATATGAAAGTAATATTACAGATATTTTTTTAAGAAATGTAAAAAATAGTAATTTACGTTACAAGTCCGGAAAATACTGTTTTTTTGGACGAGTCGACAAAATTCTAGGACGAGCCGTAGGCGAGTCCTGGAAGTTTGCGAGTCCAAAAAAACTGTTTTCAGACGTGTTGCGTACACTATTTTTTTGGCAACCGTGTTGAATAACAAATCAATGAGACACATTTCTTTATTATATTTCTTTGTAGAACAAAATTTCGAACATTTTAATTCTTATTTGTATTAAATATATTGAAATTCGAACAGAAGATAGGTACTAACAGAAACATTCTAATTCTTATTTATATTAATATTTATATCTGTACCCCAGAGGTGAAGTGTACTAAGTCCACTTTTCGCTAAAAATTAGTTAACTGTACTATGTCGCTTGGATTTTTACGCTCTATCGAGAAAAAAATCCGTAGTACACCTTATTACGTCTGTTGAGGAGGAGTTAGTTAGTTTTAAATAATACCAAGTCACAACAACAGTCAGAGGTAAACTATACCACATACTATACTAATTGGACATAGTATTGTATCACTCATATAATATGCCCAATACCCATGGACTTAGTACTGTTTTACTTTTTTATACTTTTATATTATGTATAATATTTTTGTTAATCCTAAGTAAAGTCTCGTTCCTTAGTAAGGGTTAAATAAAATATGTTTATTAAACTTTTTTTTTTAACATTTATGACTTTTGATCCGAAAAAATTCCATTATATAGATTGAACTGTACCAAGTCCACGTTGGTACCAAAAATTTCAGTGGTAAAATATACTAAGTCCTTTTGATAAAAAACTAAAAGGTTTTTTTGAAAACTAAGTTTATTGTACATAAAACAATACATATTTATGGACTCAGTGTAAACCACTTATCCGTAACTAGCTGTATAAAACAGCAGTAGACTAAATTCATGGTTTAGTTTCTTTATTTCGCTTTCCTGTAAAAATTACTTTATGTGACATAGTGCACTTTACCTCTGGGGTACAGATATTCAAATTCGAGCAATTGCTAATATTGATGTGATTCTTCCCGGCCTAGTCCGGGAAGTACGTACTACCCGGACTAGGCACTTACTTCCCGGGCTAGGCCGGAGAAATGCAACTTTCTCAAAGGAGAAGCGTCCGGGAAGTGGTTACTTCCCGGACGGTTGCCGAAAAATGTTATTTTTCTTCTCCAAATAAATTGTTTTGACATGTAGTCATATATTATAATATCAATTTTCATGACACACTCTAGTTTTTCTACAAGCGTGCGTGATTTGATGGAGTTTAAAAAGACACACTTTTCCGCACGGTGCAGAAAAAAAAATTATGGGCAAGCTTAAAATAAAAAAATAAAAAAATTTTTTAAAAATTTAAAAAAGCTTGTAGTAGTAGTAGTAGTAAAAAGATTTATTTATTAATCCTAACTTATGCGGAAAGTAACTTTTCTGCTCTTAACTGCTTACTTAACTTAAAACTTGACTAGTTAGGTGATATACAAAAATAAAAAGCTAATTTAAGTAGCTTTTCAAATTAGTGACAATATACAGGGTGTTATATTTAAAAAAATATACTTATGGTCACCTTTTTAAGTACCCCAAATTACTTGTATTTTTAAACATCCCTGTATATTACAACACAACTAAGATTTGGAAGTAGGGTTAAAAGCTCCTTAGTATTATTTAGCTGTTCCCTAAATTTCTGGGTCTCAATATTTTAGAGTAAAAAATATCAAAATTTTTTATGTTTTTCGCCAAAAAATTTAAATTTAATTATAATTGTAGAAATGGTAAGAAATGCGTATAGAATAATATTGAAAAAAGTTGTTGGGACATTATTAAGGATTTCGAAAATAAAATAAAATACAGGGTGTAGTATTTAAAATATCGATGTGGCTATTAATTTTTGGTAGAAGTGGTAACATTGTATCGTCCAAAATATTTTTTATAAATAGAGCATGTCCGTTTATGTAAACGACCAAATTTTCAGATCTATTCGTTGACTGGTTCGTTATATACGTCTAACTTACCGTTCACCGTGTATATTATACAGTGTGTATCAGCTAAATGGAATAAATTCGATAATAAATACATGAAGGCGTGTCCAAAAAAACGCTCGGATACGTTAAATGCAACACCGTATATATTATTTAATTTTTGGATTCTTCTGAAAACTATAGACATATTTCATGTACAGGGTTATTTTTTATATTTGCGTACCCACCTACAGGGCTTAATATAAGTGACAGAAAAAAACTTTTAATACAAAAGTTGCATAATGTTTCCCCTCATATCTTTTAGACTTATTAAAAAAAACATCTGCACATCGGAAAGTTAAAAAACAAATGAAAGTCTTCTTTTTTTAAATGGAACACCCTATATATTTTTTACCAGGGCGAAAGATCTCTTTCTTCTCATTTCAAAAATATATAACATGTCATCATTTAATAAAGTCGTTTGTGAAATATTTGAGTTTTTGATTAATTGAATTGACTATAATCTAGTCGGCGTTCCGCATACTTCAACGTTTATATCCCATTTTCCTTACTGAATCTTTCAATCAAAAACTCAAATATTTCACAAACGACTGGATTAAATGATGACATGTTATATATTTTTGAAATCAGGAGAAAGAGATCTTTCGCCCTGGTAAAAAATATATAGGGTGTTCCATTTAAAAAAAGAATACTTTCATTTGTTTTTTAACTTTCCGATGTGCAGATGTTTTTTTTAATAAGTCTAAAAGATATGACGGGAAACATTATGCAACTTTTGTATTAAACGTTTTTTTCTGTCACTTATATTAAGCCCTGTAGGTGGGTACGCAAATATAAAAAATAACCCTGTACAATATCCAATACCTATTTTCAACACTGTTTCGGAAATATTAAGTGTTTTCAGAATTATTGCAAAAATGAACAACACACTCAAAAACTAATAAGTAATACTGTTTATTTCTTGATAATGTAAAAAAGAAAAAAAAACATTATTGTAGATTGGTAAGTATAGCCCCTTACAAGTAGATTCGAATAAGTATAGCGGGAATGAGGGCAGGCAATGAAATTACACAATTTTATTTCTCCCAACGTTTCGTTTTATATTAAAACTTTTTCAATTGGTGCTGACAGTTCGGATATGTACAGGTGTCCGATGTGTGTTCGAGAAAATGTGTTGTCATATTCTACAGAATGAATATACAAGCTTAAAGACCTTGTTATTGACCCTTGAAAAAGTTTTAATATAAAACGAAACGTTGGTAGAAATACAATTGTGTCATTTCATTGCCTGCCCTCATTCCCGCTATACTTATTCGAATTAATGTAGATGTTGAGAATTCTCGTTGCGAACGTCTTGGCAACATCCTAATCTTAAATAAAAATTTCTTCTAATGTTACTGAACATCTCAGGCGTGACCGATTGCAAGCGTTATTCGTCTTCTTATGTCAGCTAAGTCGAGGGGTTTAGTTTTGTATACAATATTTTTGACATAACACCCCATAAGAAGAAGTCTAATGGCGTCAGATCAGGGGATCGTGCTGGCCATTCCATCGATCCACACCTCCCTATCCACCGATTTGGAAATACTCGGTTGAGGTACTAATGGGGCGGTGCTCCATCTTGCTGAAACCATATCATATTCGCTGGAAGTTGTGGGTTTGCTGGATCAGGATATAAGTTCGTCAAAGTTGGCAAGACATTATTTTGGAGCAGTGCTAAATAATTATCGCCATTTAAATTGCCATTACTGAAAAAGGGACCTATGATGTGATCTCCAACTATTCCTGCCCAAACAATAACCTTTTCAGGATATTGCGTATGTTCTCCTCTAATTCAGTGGGGATTTTCCCTGGACCAATAGCGGCAATTCTGACGATTAGCATGACCTAGAAATGTAAAGGTCTACTCATCCAAATCAAAACATGTTCTAATTGGATCACATTTTTATCTAACATTGCCATCGTTTGTTCACAAAAATACGTTCTCCTATCAAAATCGTCTTCCATGAGCTCATGAGGAGGTATCATTTTATAGAGATACATTTTATTTTCTTGTAATATTCGAATAATCGATGAATGGCTAACATCGAACAAACATACATATAATTTTTAAAGGTTTTGGAAAGTTTTAAATTGTAAAACATCTCCCAGAATAATGTCGCCTGCGTTCGATACTTTAAAAGGTTGTGCCAATTTTAGTTCAACTATGTAGGTATCTAAATATAGACCAACTAAGTTAAATACTTTAAAGCTAAAGCTAAATGAGCTCCGAGTCTTCAATAATCCATCGAACAAAAGCTTCTTATATACGACCATAAATGTTATTTCGAATCATTCCGTTATATAAATTAAAAGAAAAATAAACTTCTATATAGGCTTACTTCATACCAGTAGATAATGGTATGCAGCTACAAATAAAGTCAGGATCAATAATAATCAATTTAATTGAATTGAAATCCGATTATAAGTCAGTGCTCTCTTTCTCTAATGAAGTGGTTAGATTTACTTTGCAAAAGAATAACGCATATGATAAATCACACATTTTATCCACAATTTAAGAGCCGCACGTTCTAAAAGAAAAATTAAATTGTTATATGCCCATAAAAACGCTACATGAAGTGAATGAACGCTAACTAATAGAATTTTGTGTTTCTCTTGAACGAAAATAAAAAAAAGGGTGGGTAAATTGTGCATAAATTGCGACGGCATGTGTTGCTGGATTGGGATGGACTCTCCCTGGGGTTACCTATTTTTTTTTCTTGTGATAATATGTTTAACAATACAAGTTTTTCATTTACCAGTTTTGATTATCTTTTCACCTCATGAATAATGAAAAATCATATATATACAGGGCAAACGCAATAAATTCCACTGGCGCATCCAGAGCTCGAGTCTACCAGGAATGTTAAATTTTTCCCAACACCTTAAAGAAAGTAAGGTTGATAACTCCAATATTGAGGTTAAGCAAAAAGAAATAAATTCACATTGACTGGGCAGAATGTAATAAATCCCCATTCTAGTTTAGCAAGAGAATATAAAGCCGCTAACAATATTAATATTGTTGTAAAAATCCCAATTTAGATTAACAATGACAATATCGTTTAAAAAAATTGAATTTAAATTATTCCGTAACAGTTATTCTCGTGTCTTCTTCTACTAGTATTTCTTTTATTGAAAACAACATTCACACATCTAATGGAAAAAATACCTAACTGCAAAAAATTCCATTTTTAAGTTATAAGCGTCATAAGTGTCCTAATGCTATATTCTTTCTAATGGAATAACGACATTATTGTGTTGAAGCAAACAAACGCGAGATGGCGGAAGTGTCACCTTTCTTTCGCGCTACTTTTAATTGGAACAGTGAACCAACTATCAGTTCGGCTTTAGCCTTCGACGCAGGTGCACGCAATTTTCAACAGAAAAATGACGTACGTACCAGTTAAGACGTTTTTCCTCTAAATTTGGCAATATTTTTACTTTTGAAATTGACTTAATTGTAGTTTAGGTCACTTTTCTTTTATTCTCTTTATTTTTTGTTAGGTAAAATACAAGTATATTATAGTTTTTATTTTATAAAGTTATCATTACTTTTATAGTTTAAAGTTCCTCGTGTTAATGGTTACTTTCGTTTAAACCTTTGTTTCTTTTTAATACAAAAAAATATAATAATGTCGTTTTATTTTACTGTAACTAAGAAACAATCGTTAATTTTTTAAGAAGAAAAGTGTCACAATTACATATTTTTGTTATTTACTAAAACATTTAAAAAAAAACTCAGTAATTTGATAATTATTAATAATTAATGAACAAACCTAGTCGTTGATGTTTATATTTTGTTTTTAAAAATAATTCAAATTCAATTTTTAAAAGCCGCGCTTTTTCTCAAAACAACCAATTTTGCAGTTGGGTCTTTTTTCCATTAGATGTGCCATATTACGGATTTATTGTACACTGAGGAACATGGTCTAATACAACAGGTTTGCTAAGACATAGTTAGTATTAATAGCTTATTTTTTTATTAAATAAATTGCTAGTGTATCAAACCCGCTTTAGTATTGTATCAATTCCAGATTTTCTAGAACAGTGTTTTTATTGGTAGTAATCAGTTTCATTAGCAGCACAATATTGTTGAATAATGAACCACTTTAAAACACAGCAATTTTGTTAATACATAAATTATTGTATCTTCTCAATGTGACGCATTTTGTTCTCAGTACAGCGATCCTCTACAATTAAGAAAGCAGAACAGCGTACTCAAAAACGAATTGTATTCATTGGAACCTATAATCCACAAGACGTTGGTGAGGGTTCCTAGCGATCGGCAATCGCCGCGCGCCCTAGTATTGATTTTAACGTATTTGTTGCGCAGGTCCCATCGTTGTTCGGAGTCTTTTAGATATTATCCTGTCTGAATTTGAATTTTATTATTCGTATCAATACCTGTTTCAATTAATTTTTCTTTGCTTTGTATTTAAGTTTTTTCTAAACTTTACATGTTAGATAAAGCAATAGGAGATTCTTATTTCGCACATACCATCATTACATTAGTATTGGACTTTATATTCTATGGACGAAATTTATCATCATATGCACTGTTAAACGACAAGAACAATATTACATTAGAAGCTATTTAAATGTTTGAGAACTACAGTACCTACTGATTTTTAGTGGTAAGAATATGCTTTAATAACCATAGCATGCAAATATTATTATGATTCATTACAACTGCCAATCGGAACTAACACGGTATATAAAACCAGATTACACCCTCACTAGAACTTGACAATTACTGTGAGTATTCAGAGTAGTAATGGCTATAAACCATTCTATGGTAGCATTAGTAACTCATATTTCCTGTTGGCTAAATTACCGTGATATTATCATTACGTAACTGCCTAGCAATTGTTGTCACAGTATTAAACAGCTGTATAATGAGTATGTAAATTTTTGTAAGGAATAGAAGGTTTTTTTTTCAGTGTAGTGACTCCTCATTTAATCTAATAATTATACCCAATTAATCGAATAATAAAAAGATTGACAAATAAAACTGAGAACGAAAACCTAAACACTTTTCTATTTTTTACGGATGTCAATGACGTAAGCCATTGAAGGATAGCTCAAGGATGAGGATGACGCATGACGTCCTCTTTAACGAGCTCTCCATTTTTGGCTAGTGTCGCTCGCAAGGCATCGCTTACGTGGAGCGAGATGTAAACATAGTCACGTTCTCTCGGTGCAATCCCCATTTAAGGTGTAGGCGGCAAGAAAAGAAACAGGTTGAACCGAAGCCATATGTGTCTGCAGTCTGCACAATTAATACGAAACTCAGAAAAAACCCGAGGTACATGTTTTATTCATAAAATGAATCATTTAAACGACCTACGTCAAAGAATATCCATCTATCTAGAATTACGGTCGGTAATGAAGTGATAAGATTACTTACTTCTACAGCGTACAAGTAAAAATCCGGATACGAACAATGTCACAAAAATAGCAATAGTTATATGACACATTTTTAATGTTTGCAACTGTTTCGGAAATATTAAGTGTTTTCAGATTTATTGCAAAAATTAACAACACATTCAGAACCTACTAAGTAATACTGTTTGTTTTTTGATAATGTAAAAAACAAAAAAAAACATTAATGTAGGAGATGTTGAAAATGCTCGTTGCGAACGTCTTGGCAATATACTAATCTTAAAGAGAAATTTCTTCTAATGTTACTGAACATCTCAGGCGTGACCGATCTAATCGCAAGCGTTATTCGTCTTCTTAAGTCAGCTAAGTCGAGAAGTTTAGTTTTGTATAAAATATTTTTGACATAACCCCATAAGAAGAAGTCTAATGGCGTCAGATCAGGGGATCGTGCTGGCCATTCCATCGATCCACGCCTCCCTATCCACCGATTTGGAAATACTCGGTTGAGGTACTGCCGGACATTGATTTGATTTGATTTTTTTAAGCTAATTTTAACTGTTCAATTTGTTTTAAACGAAGTGTTCCGTTTTGTTCTAAACAGAAATAAGGTTGATTTACAAATTCCTTTCTAACTTTTCGAAAAATGTTTCTTAGAATACTTCGAGAAGCATAATATATATATCCTCTGAGGCAATTTTTCTAGAGAAGCGGGCTGAGTCTGTGATTGAACAAAACTCCATAAAAAAAACTTCTTTGTGGTAAAATCAGGTAGGTCCAAAGAACACAATGGGGCTCAAAATCAAGATGCAAAATGTTAAAAGCAGTAGCCAGACCACAGCTGACCTACGGCTCAGCAGCGTGGGGCTATGCAGCTAATATACATATACATTCGATAGCGCCTACACTATAAAAGATTTATAAAAAAGTGTTATAATAACAGTTATAGGATTTACAATGGAGCATACCACCAAAATATTTCAGGATATACAGGATGGCTCAAAACATTGAAACTACATAAAAAATTGTTTTTAAATGAAACATCCTATATATTTTCTCTCTCTCCAATTACGCTTGAAAAAAGCTCTATATAGTTATATGTATTTACTTTTTGAATTTGATTGCGACGTTGCCAAGTAATTAATTATTTTCTCGTATTTAAAAAAAAATTGGAGTTAATAAAACAATCATAGTTGTCTATGGAATCAATAGAATTAAATAGTATTTTTAATGTAAGTACCCTAAAGTACATATTCGTGACCAACTACATTATTAACAAGGTTTTTTTTTATGTTAATTGTAGTTTAGCAACCAATAATGTCCTATTTAAATTTTACATAATAAAACCCTGGAAAATGAGAATATTTTTATTTATACTTGGGATAAACCAATATGCTTATAAAGCTGGTATGAAAAATTTCCTAGCTCGATTTTATATATAATATATTGCTGTGAGGCATACACGACCAAAACGTAAAGACCACTATCAACTTACTGTAATAATATAATAATCATAATAACAAAACCAATGTATACCTCCTTTTCACGGTCAAAATCTCCAAGGTCATCAATGTCATTTTTCTAACGGCTATTCACGAAACATATTAAAGAATACAGGGTGATCTGGAATATTTCAAACGTTTCTATGAATAGAGTATATTTTTCTTTAATTAGCACATTCATATGGTTATAAACGGTACACCTAAGAAGGATGAAACCGGTTCTGGAACTATACAGGGTCAGAAAAAAAAACGAACTTTTTTATTTTATATAGAACATATTGTATAATATTTAAGAATCAAATACTTCATAAGAAAATAAATTCAACGATGGTTCGATGGTAGACAACGAAGTATCATTAAAAAATTACCTTGTCGAACTTCCATTGTCTTTATTTCGTTACTAAACACAACGTTTCGGTTAGTTAGTGTCTATAACCGTTTTCAAGTGTGAACTAAACAGTTGGTTTTTAGACAAAAATTATGAAGATCCGACATTTCCATGTAATATTCTGTATTCGGACGAAAGTAGATTTACTAACCTGAGAATGTTTAATCGAAATAATAAAATATATTGGGCTCAAGATAATCTACACCTAATGCAGGAAGGTATAAATTTTCAAGCGAGGTTTGTATTTATTTATTCGCTTGGAATAATAGGGCCAATTTTTTTTGATGGGCACCTAATTAGTGAAAGATATCTTCAATTCCTCAGGAATGAAATTGAGCAGTTTTTCGATGAGTTGCCGCTATAAAACAGGGCACACATAGACATTTACCTTTAGATACATACAGCTTATTTCCTGCGCAACCAAAATAGTATATTAAAGTATAAGTGCATATTAAGGTCTTTAAAACACGCGCGATTTTGCAAGCACGAAGGCGCAGCCGGAGTGCTTAAAATAGAGCAAGTGTTTTAAAGACCAGTTATCCACGAATACTTTACATTATTTTATTTTATTGGTACACTTAAGTATTGGTATTTATATTACAAAAAATGGAAATAATAACTTAGTAAGTAAGTGAAATGGTCAAATTCGTGATGAGATATAGATACATGTCGTTGTCATGAAAATGAGGAGAACAAAAAATAACTTCCAATCTTTCACATAAGATTCATTGTTGTCACCGTTGACATTGGTTGTGTATATGGAGGACTTGAGGTAGGAGGCCGATCGCAATGCATTGAATTCGGTCCCAAATTAGCATCGGTAATTCAGCTTTACGAGTCGCCGTAAGATGGCGCTCGTGTTCAAAGTGGGCTATCAAATAAATGGTTTCTTATGGACGCGATAACTATTTTTATTTAAATTAGTTCTTTAAGGAACAAACAAGGACTTTTATATGAATTTACACTTACTTTGTTATATTTATTAGTAGGCTCGGCCTGTATAAAGTTTCAACGATGCTTGGTTTTTAAAATACAGTATTAAACATTCTGGCTATACCTTTGGAGCTGGAAAGAGACTTATTTGGCTGCGTTTCCTCTCTAAAAAAATATTCCTGTCTTACACCCCGACACAAAGCAAACTATTAATGATGCTCTTCACTAAACTACCCGTTTTGTGAATCACATCGGTTCGATTTATAATAAAAGATCTTCTTTATTGACTGTTGTACGTTTTAATAGTTATAACGGACTTTTTACCAACAATTGCACTAAATAACACTACTCCACGCCCTGAACAAAACTAACTTCCTAAAAACCCGTACTATATTAATTCTTGGAGCTCTCGTTACCCTAGTTACTAACAACAATGAAAATAGTTACATGGTGGATTTAACATTCTCCCACCTGAGGCACGATTTTTACACAAAAGAATGCCTCATTAAAATAAGTTAAAGACATTTAACCTCAAAGTAATTTTAAAAACATACAACAAAGACAATAAAATCTTACAATCTAACTTCCTATACAATAAGAAGTAACTATACTAGACAGAATGGAACCGTTACAAAAACCTTTTCGGAACTTTAGTTTCACGGCCACTACGCGTTAGTTTTACTGTCGGTACGAATGTTTTGCTTAACACTCCCGGACTTTCACGCGCACTTTCAGTTGGATCGGGATCAGGAGTAGGACAGTCTCTATACATTTTTTCTTCTGCCAATACACGGGATACTTCAACACCACCATTCTCCTTATCATCTTGAAGATCAGGTCCATTGAAGTTCTCATCGGTACATTCTAAGGGGTATAAACGTTGAACAGGTCTTAGTAGAGATCCTTTAGAAGTATGCACACGTACAAGACGAATTTCACCATCTTTTCCGGGAAGTAATTCAATAACTCGTCCCAAAGGCCAATGGAGACGCTTGTCATTGTCATTGCCTATAAGCACCAACTCTCCTAGCACGATCTGTCTACCAGGTTTTTAGAACGCCAGTATTTCAACTGTCCCAAATATTCGTTTCTAAATCTTTGACGTAGGTCATCTCTTAACTTTTGAATATGTAAACTTTTCTTGCAGAGTGAATGACGATCAACTAAGTCACCATCAGGAATACCAGCTTCAACTTGTTCCCTTAAAAATATCATCGGCGTAAGCGGTATCAATTCATCTGGCTCACTAGAAATATAGGTGAGCGGCCTTAAATTTATGGTGGCTTCACAGTCACACAGAATAGTGACCATATCTTCATAGGTTACGGAAGCACGACCTAGTATTTTACGCAACATTGGCTTAAGAATTCCTATCATTCTTTCCCAGAAACCGCCCCACCATGCAGCTGTCGGAGGATTGAAACGCCACGTAATTCTATCGACACTACTAATCTGTTCTACCATCTGCCAATTAATTTTCCTAAAGGCATTTGCGGTGCCCACAAAGTTAGTACCATTATCAGTATATATAGTTTTAGGTCGACCGCGACGCGCAATAAATCGTCTTAAGGCTTGCATAAAATTTGAAACTGACAATGATGTGCACAATTCCAAATGAACGGCGCGGTAGACAGCACACGTGAACAGGCAAACCCATGCTTTCGCCCCAGTCTTTAGAAACAACGGCCCAGCAAAGTCTATACCCGTTATTTCAAACGCAGCGGATTCGCGCACACGATCTTTGGAAAGCGGCAGCAAATTTGTTACGAATGGTTTACTTTTAGTTTTTTTACAAATAACACAACTTGATATGGCAGACTTAATAGCTCTTCGTCCACCCAATACCCAGTACTTTTCTCGAAGAATGCTCATAAGTCCTTGAGTACCAATGTGACAGGATTTAACATGCTGTTCGAAAATAAGTTTATTTACCAAAACATTCTTTGCAGGCAAAATGACAGGAAAGCAAAAATGTTCCACATCCTCTCTCGAACTTAGGCGGGATTTCAAACGAAGTACTCCCAGCTCATCTTTAAAAGGATATAAACTACATAATCGAGGATCCTTTTCATCAGCAAAACATTTATGTTGTATAAACTTTAACAGATGAGTCTCAGCGGCGTCCAGTTCTCTAACAGTTAATTCACCTTGATATTTCTTTAAAGACTTTTTAATGTTACTTAAAAATCTAAAAATCCAGGCAAGCATGCGTATAGTTTTGGTATATTTTGAAAAATATAATAAATGCCAGTCATCTATAGACATGTCTACATTTGAAACATTGAGCGTTGTAATTAACTTCTTTTTCTTTTCGCTGTTGACCTCTTCTTCATTACAAATAACGTTTTCTTGTGGCCATAAGTTGGGGTCTTCGTAAAGCCAACTCGGTCCCTGCCACCATTTGGATTTCCATAACTGTTTGGGAGAACATCCTCTCGAAGGGAGATCCGCCGGATTCATAGCTCCTGGAACATGGTGCCACATTTTACACAAAGTGTATTTTCTAATTTCTGACACACGATTGCCAATAAATGTACTCCAATCTTCTATTCTGTTTAACCAAAATATAACGGTGGAAGAGTCGGTCCAAAAGTAAAGTTTTATTCTCGGATCGAGATTTAAATCTTCCTTCAACGAGACGTACAATCTAGTACCAATAAGAGCCGCCAGAAGTTCTAATCGTGGTATCGACAGCTTTTTTAATGGAGCTATTCTCGACTTGGCTGCTAGAAGTCTTACAGTAACTTGACCATGGTAAACTCCTCGGAAAAATATGACAGCAGCGTAGGAATCTTGGCTAGCATCACAAAATGTGTGCAAACTTCCATGCTCGATATCGCAATTATCATCATGGATCCACCTCGGTATTTTAATATTCGACAAAAAATGCAATTCTTCTACCCATTGACGAAATGCATGTTCGATATCAGGATCTACAGCAGCATCCCAACTTAATTTCTTTTCCCAAGTCTTTTGAAGTAACAATTTTGGAAGTAATGTAGCGGGTGAAATAAAACCTATAGGATCAAATATTCTTTGCGCAAACGACAACATGATCCTTTTACTAATAGGCTTATTAGCCAATTCATCTTTATCTTTCATCCAAACTGTATTCACCATCAACAAATCACTTTGTGTGTCCCATAGCAGTCCCAGAACAGCAGTCGGGGGGAGAACTGAAGTTTCTTTATGTACTTGACCAGAAAACTCCCACCCTCTTAAATCAAACTTTGCCTCGTTCATGACTGTTGTTGATTGTTCGATAAAAGTTTTTAGGTCCTCTTCATTTCGAACGCTTGTTACACAGTTGTCGACATAAAAACTGTTTAAGAGTTTTAACATGACATTTTCCGAATGCGGCTGATTTCTGCCATTATTTTTAAGAGCCTCGGTAATGTGGTGCTCGATAGTAGCTCCTAGCAAGAACGGACTGCTGCTAACACCAAATACGACTCTTTTATGACGAAAGATTTTTTCCTTGCCATCTTCATCAATCCAAATAAAACGCAAAAAGTCTCTATCAGCTTTACACAAACTTATTTGTAAAAAGGCCTTTCTAATATCTGAAATGACCCCAATTTTGTGTAACCTAAATCTCAATAATATATTCGGGATAAGCTCAATATTATTTGATCCCTTCTCAAGGCATTGATTTAAAGAAGGCTTTCCTTTTTCTTTTGCTGATGCATCGAAAACTGGTCGAATTTTTGTAGTGCTGCCCTCTTTAATAACGGGCCGGTGCGGTAAATAATGTACATCTAGCTCAAGTGGTAAATCTTCAATTACCTCTTCGATAATGCCTTCGTCAAGCCACTCACTGAAAACCTGGCTATATTCTGTTATAAGATTATCCCTTTTAAGCTTGTTCAATGTATTTTGCAACCTATTTTTCGCCATATGGTAAGCATTTGATAGTATTGGATGACCCTGTAACCACGGCAACCTTACTTCATAGCGCCCTTCCTCATTCACCTTTATCGTATTTGCAAAAAAATCCTTGGCAGCCAACGCAAGCTCTTCTTGGGTTTTAGTTTCTGTGGGGTCCCTAATTCCTAAAATGTCTAACTCCCATAGCTGAGGTAGCGAGGCGTCTTTTATAAAAAGCAAAATATCCGTCATGGTAGTGTTGTAAGAATTTTTCAAAGGTATTTTTCCCATCAATGTCCACCCTAATAGAGTCTCGATAGCTACTAATCCACAGGGTAGCAAATGTCTACGCCCAGTATATAACTGCCCCGCTAAGTCTGAACCGATCAAAATATCAATTTTACTATTATTGGAATTAGCATTCTCATCTGATAGCTTTACTCCTAGACTGTCTAGCTGCTGCATCCAAGGTCCTTGAAAAACTTGTGGAATTTTAGTACAAATAACAGGCTGCGTCAAGGCTTCCATTGTAATGCTAAAATTACCGTTGCTAAGTTCTATATCATAAATTTCATGTTCTTGCGCAGATAGACTACCTCCAAACAAGCAATGTACCACTTTAACTTTATCTTTTGGCTCATATCCTAAAAGACGCGCTGTATGTTGCAGGATGTATGACCTCTGGGAACCAGTATCAATTAAGGCCCTAACTATTCGAGATCCTGAAACACCATTTAATTTAATTTTCAAAGTTTGTAAAAAAACATGAGTACTATTACTATTTGTGCAGCTGATTAATCCATTTGAACCCTGGTGATTTTCCTTTTCCTTTGATGTAGATTGCTCTTTCTCCTGTCCGCTGACTGACAACCCTGGACACATCAAAGCAAAGTGTGATTTACCACAAATAACACATTTCAAACGAGTACGACAATTTCTCGCTGGATGTCCCACCTTAAAACAATTAAAACAAGCTCTCTTTTCACTCAAAATAGATTTTTTCTTATCTAATGGCATTTTTTGTGCTTTCATACAGTTAGCAGTTTCATGAGAATTACCACAGAACCAACATTTTGCAGCACCCGCATTAAAATTTACAAGACCAGCAGCAGTAGGCACCTTTGGCTCCTGATACTCCAATATTTTACGTCTGTGTGTACCGCCACCTCGTTCAGCTTCTCTGGCGTAAGGTTGACTACGTAAACCAAACCCTTCAGTTGCCAATTGGATACGCTGTTCATTTTGCACCTCATTCTGCAAAAAATTCATTAAGCCCTTTAACCTCGCCTCCATTGATGGGTCTCCAGTAACAATGCTGGTTTGCGACGTCGACGAAGCCTGCAAGATAAAATGAGATGAACGCTGCCAAACACGCAATAACTCTTCCGGTAAACATGATTCTATTAAAGGAAAAATCATAGCGGCACATTTATCAGATGTAATACCGAGAGTCTCTAACGCTCTTAAATGTGTCTCTAATTTATCATAGAGGGTGGACAAATCTAATTTATTAGTGGAATTAGCGTTATGCAAAATTAATTTAAGTAATTCGCGAATATAAACTTCTATCTGCAAGTCTTCTCGTCCAAAACGAGATTTTAGACTGTCCACCATACTATTATAATTAGCACCAACTGCTGGAAAGCTTTCGACAAGCCGTCTAGCCCTACTTCCCTGAACTGTCCCCTGAATTAAATACTCTACTTTATCTTCAAGGTCTATTTCTGGGTCTTCATGTACCTTGCTAAATTGTGCCCAAAACGGCAGCCAATCTTTTATGTTCCCATCAAAAACTTTAAATTGAATAGTAGGTAATTTAAACTTCCTCTTACCTACTGCCATGCCAGTCGACGTGTTACCTGGTTGAGATTGTGAAACGCCGGTATCTGACCTTGGGCCTCTCTGTAGCAGTTCTCCATACTCGTGGTAAAAGAATAAATACTTTTTTTTATATTCTTCGCTGCTGTCCATTTCTTGTAATAAACCTTCTTCGGTAGCATCTTCTTCCATTAAAAAGTCGTATATTTCGCTATCCACTAATTTAAGGGCCTCATAACTTTCCTGAAGAATGTCCCAAACCGCTTTAATGGTAGAACAATTCTTGTCACTTGCATCTAGCAATTTCTGCAAATCATTAGCTTTTCTCGTAAAGGATGAACGGAGAACAGTACGATGTTTCCTTTTGGCTTCCATTTTTTCCTAATAAATGAGCGTCGAATTGCCAACACAAACCCCCGTTTGCCTTAAGTCCTCAACTATGGCAGCCCGGTGTGTAAAATATGGCAAAGCACTAAAATCAGTTCGGACGTGTCGGCAAAGTCCCAGTTGTCACTCAAAAAAACGTCAACAGTCCTGTCACGGTCGCCAAATATTAATGATGCTCTTCACTCAACTACCCGTTTTGTGAATCACATCGGTTCGATTTATAATAAAAGATCTTCTTTATTGACTGTTGTACGTTTTAATAGTTATAACGGACTTTTTACCAACAATTGCACTAAATAACACTACTCCACGCCCTGAACAAAACTAACTTCCTAAAAACCCGTACTATATTAATTCTTGGAGCTCTCGTTACCCTAGTTACTAACAACAATGAAAATAGTTACATGGTGGATTTAACACAAACTCTACTTTTATAAATTGTACTATTATTCATTATAAATATGAAAATCAATTACAATACAACGTTATTTGTCTCGTCTTGTCTTCAAAAGTCCTCCATACTTCAAACGTTATTTGTTATTTCGAAAATAAAATGTAAATTTTTGCGACGCGAGAGCATCTATCGGCCAATAGCGAACTAACCAAAAAACCGGGACAGAATTTGAAAATGCTGCCATTGTCGATCGGCCTCCTACCCTCTAGTTCTCCATAGTTGTGTATTGCTTAAAAATATTTTATTTGACGTTAGAAGGTAATTCTGTCAAATCAATAACTAAAACGTTGACATATTTAGACTTCACGTTTGACGGGTTGTTGATGTTGCCATGGTAACTTTAAAACACGCGCGTTTTTGAAAGTGGGATTTAAACACGCTGAGGCGTACTTTAAATAAGCGAAATAGGATATCAATAAAAAAAATTACGTTTTATGGGTGAAAAACTACGTCCGAGCGCACGGCTCGCCGGTCAGCCTTCTCTCCCAGCAGCATCGAGCATGCGCACAAACCTCTTGTTATCGGCCTGTCCTTCTTTAGCGACATGCTCAAAATACACCCCAGAACCGGCTCGGCGTCATTTTTGTTGTTGTGTCTTAAGTTTTCTCTGTGGATTCCTTGAAGTTTTTCTCTATATTGTGGGTGTTTAATATTTACGAATTTCTAGTTTTTATGTAGTTTAGTGAATTGTGTTTCTGCTTTTAGTAACTCGGATTGGAATATAAACAATGACTAGTAACAGCCGTTGTATGATTTTATTATGTCCAAATAGGGGTAAAATACCTGGTATTTCGTATTTCCAGTGAATATGGAGTGTGATGTATCTTAATATATAACTTTATTTTATTATAATCAATTTAAACACAACAAACAAGGTATGAAAATAAACAGAAACACACACCAAGACACATTATCCCGATGCATGTTTTGGTATATTTTTTTTGCAGCCCTGCAATCTAATTAGGTACGCCTATTTTTCGGACAATATATTGCTTCAAAAAGACACTTTTCTCTATACTTAAATTATATAAAAAAAAGTAAATACCTAGGCATATTAATATTAACGCAAGGGTGAAAATGTTCCACGGGTCTAGTTCTCCGGCAAAAACTTTTTCAAATTTTTGAACAAGAAATTGTGCTCAAAAATGTTTTACACGTACCAAAGTTTTTGTCAAATTGTAAAAATCAATACAAGTTATATACCAACTAATATTTGACTTGAGGACCAATGAGGACCAAAGATTGGTTATTTCGCTGGTTTTGATTGTTTTTTATATTAGATTTTATAAGACTAGTGTAACTGACTTGTTCTCTTTCTTTTCAAACTATAAACACGACGACGAATAATTTTTAAACAAATTTTAAAAACAAACCATTAAAAACAATTTTCTATCCTCAAAATCTGATAAGTTTGCAACTACTAAAAATGCCAGAAATCACTACCTTATTTTCCAACTTGATCAAAAATTGAGATGAAATTCCAATTTTTTGGCAAGAATTTGGGGCTAATTTTAGTTGTTTACACGTAAAAATAAATTAAAGGTCAACTTTTGCAATTTCTTGAGCAAGAACTTAAATTTTTAAGCCCGGTCCTGTCTATTTTTCCATTCGTCAAATGATAATGTTGCAGTGCGCATGTACAGGGTGTTTCATTAAGGTCGAAGAGCGGCCATATCTCGGAAACTATTGTGCATAGAAATTCAGGAAAAAAAAAAAAATAATTAAAGTGGCTATGAGAAAATCCTGGAAATAATTTTTAAGTTCCGCATTTTGCCGCAAGGGGGCGCAATTGAAAAGTAAATTTTAACATTTTAGATTTTTCCGAAAATTGCACGTTAAGGTATATTTTTAATAACACCATTACAAAGCTTGGACAATTTTGCATAATTTTGGTCCCGTGCTTGTTGGCGTACCGACTTTAGTAAGAGTGGGGGAAGCTGTTGAATGTGTAATCATTTAAATCGCTGTAACTTATAAACGACTTATCCGATTTTAGCAAACTAAAGACTGTTTGGAAGAGAAGAGAAATGTATGCACTTTCACTGATCGTATTTAGTCGTCCATAATAGTTCTAAAAAAAAAATGCTAGAGGGCGCAATTGGCAATAACAATACATTTTTTGATTTTACTCCGAAAAAATAAATCATACGGTATAATTATAATACCATAGTCGAAAAGTAGATGAAATTTGCTACAAAAAATTTCAAAACCGCAGTTCGATATCTCCATCCGTTTCCATCCGAGTTATTGCCAATAAAATAATTTTTAATAAAAATTGCGCCCTCTAGCAATTTTATTAGAAACTATCGTGTACCATTGGATACACCAATTGAAGATACTTACCTTTTTCTTCCAAACAAGCTTAAATTTAGTAAAATCGGATAAGTCGTTTAGAAGTTACAGCGATTTTAACGAGGATTTTAATGTTTACACTTTCACTCGATAAGAGTGGGAGAAGCTATTGAAAGTGTAAACATTAAAATCGCTGCAACTTCTAAACGACTTATCCGATTTTACTAAATTTAAGCTTATTTGGAAGAGAAAGGTAAGTACCTTCAATTGGTGTATCCAATAGTACACGATAGTTTCTAATAAAATATTAAAAATTATTGTTTTGGCGATAACGCTGAAACGAACGGAGATATCGAGCAGCGGTTTTAATATTTTTTCTAGCAAATTTCATCTACTTTTCGATTATGGTATCATAATTATACCGTATGATTTATTTTTTCGGAGTAAAATCAAAAAATGTATTGTTATTGCAAATTGCGCCCTCTAGCATTTTTTTTTAGAACTATTATGGACAACTAAATACGATTGTTGAAAGTGCATACATTTCTCTTCCAAACAGTCTTTAGTTTGCTAAAATCGGATAAGTCGTTTATAAGTTACAGCGATTTAAATGATTACACTTTCAACAGCTTCCCCCACTCTTATTAAAGTCAGTACGCCAATGAACATAATACCAAAATGATGCATAATTGTCCAAGCTTTAAAATGGTGTTATCAAACATATACCTTAATGTGGAATTTTCGGAGTTATGTAAAATTTTAAAATTTACTTTTCAATTGCGCCCCCTTGCGGCAAAATGCGGAACTTAAAAATTATTTCCAGGATTTTCTCATGGCCACTTTAGTTATTAATTTTTTTTTCCTGAATTTCTATGCCCAATAGTTTCCGAGATATGGTCGCTCTTCGACCTTAATGAAACACCCTGTATAATAGTGTATAACTTTGTTTACAATGCGCGAGGCCATAATTTTGCCACTTTCTTGATTATTGTTTGCTTATCTAAAGGTATCTATGGGCTAACATTATCTTCCAGCAAGATGGTGTGCCGGCACATAATGGTCGTGCAGTCCAAGAGTACGTAAACTGCAGATTTGGAGAAAATTGAATTGATACTACTGGCCCTGTTAGACGGACTCCTAGGAATGTGTGGTGACTTAAATAACTAATGATTTTATTTATCAGCTTGCCAGATATTACCCCGTTGCGGTTTTATGCTCCCTATGTGCGTCGTTTTTAACTACATACAGGGTGTCCGGAAACTTCGTTCGTATACTTTAAGGGGATATTCTACATATGAAAATATAAAAAAAAGTTCATATGAATGTAGGTCATTAAATTACTTATAAGGAAGCTATGGCCGTCTAAAGGTGACCTCTAAAGATTAGTTTCTATTTTATATCTATGCAACCGCTTAAGGTACCGGTGTGCTTTTTGGCACACAAACTAATATTAACAATTGCTAATTTATGATATTAAGAGTTGTTATGAAATTTAGTCAGGGACGTTCTTACGGGGGGTGGCTTAGTTTAATTATTCCTAATTTTTTAACACGACACATTTAAAAAATCCTAATTTTTTTACACGACCCATTTAAAAAATTTTACCCAAAAATTATAATTCCAGTGATTTTTCTACACAAAAAAGGTATTCTTAAAAAAAAATTTTTGGACCAATGATTTAGAAGAAAAATCGATTTATTTAAGTCATTGCATAAACTATTTTCGAATTGTGTTTAAACTAAAACATCAAAGTAGTCTTATGACAAATACAAATTTGAAGTAAAAAAACATCAAGAAGTCCATGGTTAGCGTTAAAATAAATTGACAATGACGTTTTTGTGTTTTATTGTAGTGATCATTGATCAAGTGCAAAGTATTTTTGATTAATTAAGGTGCAAATTTTAAAAAATGGCAGGTTATTCATTTGCTGAAATAGCTGATATGCATTTTATGTATGGCAAAGCTAATGGTTGTGCTCGAGAAGCTCGCAGGTTGTATTAAGAATATTTTCCAAACCGTCAAATTCCTTGTGAGAAATTATTCATTAATTTACATCAACGATTAAGAGAAACCGGAACTTTTATGCCAAATATGAATGAAACTGGGAGAAGCCGTACTACTAGGACTCCACAAGCAGAAGAAAGAATGCTCGAATGCGTTGCAGCCAATCCGGGTATAAGCACAAGAAGAATTGCCTTACAAGAGGGTATCCTTAAGAGTACAATATGGGAAATTTTGCATGAACAACTTCTTTATCCATACCATAATATACAAAGAGTTCAGGCGCTTAAGCCTCAAGACCTACTTTCTAGTGCAGAGTTTTGTCAGTGGATGCAGAGAAAATGTCATCAAGAGGGTTTTTTTCTACATAAAGTCTTGTTTACTGACGAAGCAGGGTTTACCCGTGAAGGCATCGTAAATTTTCATAATAACCATGTATGAGCAGAAGAAAATCCCCATGCAGTTTTCGAAAGTCGATTTCAAAATAAATTTTCAATTAATGTTTGAGCAGGTATATGGGGCGATCGATTAATAGGACCATACATTATGCCTCAACGTTTAGATGGGCCCGCATATTTAGATTTTTTACAAGACTCTTTGCCTGTTCTACTTGAAGATGTGCCGTACCAGCAAAGACTTACAAACTATTTTATGCACGATGGGTCTCCACCTCATTTTAGTAGATTGGTTCGAGATCATTTAAATCAAACATATCCAGACCGATGGATAGGCCGAGGTGGGCCCATTGCCTGGCCTCCCCGTTCACCTGATCTCAATCCATTGGATTACTTTCTTTGGGGATATCTGAAGTCTCTGGTATATTCAGTACCTGTTGAAAATCTACAACAATTGGAACAACGTGTTATTTATTGTTGCGAGGAAATTCGTAATAAGAAAGGAGTTTTCGCAAGAGTACGAACATCAATGAGAAATCGTTTAGTTGGTTGTATTGATATGAATGGAAACCATTTTCAACATTTGTTGTAACTTTTCTACTTTTTTCAGATTATTCTTGTTAAACCAACAACTCTTAATTTACTTTGTTTAAAAATGACAATAAAACAACGTTTAGACTTAATTATTGTCATTGTCAATTTATTTTAACGCTAATCATGGGCTTCTTGATGTTTTTACTTCAAATTTGTATTTGTCATAAGACTACTTTGATGTTTTAGTTTAAACACAATTCGATAATAGTTTATGCAATTAAATAAATCGATTTTTCTCCTAAATCATTGGTCCAGTAATTTTTTTTTAAGAATACCTTTTTTGTGTAGAAAAATCACTGGAATTATAATTTTTGGGTAAAATTTTTTAAATGTGTTGTGTAAAAAAATTAGGAATAAATAAACTAAGCCACCCTCCCGTAAGAACGTCCCTGACCAAATTTCATAATAACTCTCAATATCATAAATTAGCAATTGTTAATATTAGTGTGTGTGCCAAAAAGCACACCGGTACCTTAAGCGGTTGCATAGATATAAAATAGAAACTAATCTTTAGAGGTCACCTTTGGACGGCCATAGCTTTCTTAGTCATTTAAGGACCTACATTTATATGAACTTTTTTTCATATTTTCATATGTAGAATATCCCCTTAAAGTATACGAATGAAGTTTTCGGACATCATGTATATGGATGACGTGTCAATTAAAACAAAAATACATTCAGTTATACTTAAAACCCAATATTATATGCAGTGACGTAGCAGTCGAAACCATGGAAACTGCTAAAATACTGTGTTATCATTGGCGGCTTGCCTTGATTTCCATGGTTTCGAGTGCTACGTCACTGCATATAATATTGGGTTTTGAATATAAGTAGTTGTTTTTGAAATATTTGCAATACTCCAAACTATTTTGACACCCTGTATAATATATTAAAACTCCATAAGGTAACTAATACCCAATGGGTACAGGTGCACGTTAAAATACCATGTTACAATACTTATAAAAAGTGTGTACATGTCTATTTGCTTCAAATCATGCCCAATATCTATGACCTAACTTTAACGAGCTGTCGTGACCTAGTAAATCACAAATCCGTCAAAAGTTCATGGCTGCGTTGATTATTAGACCAAGAGCTGCGTCAGTAGATTAATTTTTAAGCAAACTATTTAATAACTTTTTTTAATTTTTGAAACTCTACATTAGTATTTATTAATGTAGGGTTGCAAATAAAGAACATGTTTTATTTAGCAAAAAGCTAAAATTAAACATTTTTCAATACATTTTTTTAACACATTTTTATAGATTTATTTTTAAATTTTAGAACGCAACCTTCTTTTAACAAAAACAGACAGAAAAGTTAAACATTTTGCAAATTGTATCAAATATTACCTATCATTTTGTTTTTAAATTAAATGTAATTTTAAAGTTTTTTAAACAGTTTTAATGATTTTTGAGATTTAATAGAATTTTCCAAATCATTATAGTCTATCAAAACTTTATAAAAAATAGATTTATAAGCTATGTTTTAGACACTCTATCCACATAAAAATTTTGATTAGTTCTTGTTTTATAATTATGATGATCATTATTAAAAGAACAACATTTTTTTAAACAATCAGGCTATAAAGTATTTTTAATTTTATGTATAAAGATACAACATACTAAATAGAAATTAAATTTCTGACATTCAACCAATCTAAATTTTTTAACATAAAATTAATTTTTGTATATTTGTCACAATTTAAAATAATCCGCATTGCCTTATTTTGTAAAATTTGTAATTTATCAAATATTTCCTCACTAGCTCAATATAAAATGGAAGAACATTAAAGAAGAAAATGTGGTTATATAATAGTATTAAATACAGTTTTTTTAGAAAACAAACTTAAATTAGAACTGATTCTTTTAAAATAACCTAATTTTCCGGCAATCTTTGATATTGTAATACTTTCAAAATAATTTAAAAAATTTAATTTTGAATCAATCCGTAATATTTAAAACTGTTTACTAATTCCAATTTTTCACCATCAATTACAACATTTATATTTTGACAATCTAAATTATTACCCATAACCATACATTTAGTTTTTGAAATATTGAATTTTAATTTATTTACTTTTAGTCAATTTAATAATATATTGATCTCAGAACCATCAAAAATATTTAAAACATTAATGTAAATTAAGGTGTCATCAGCAAAAATTTGTAACTTACACATCGTTGATGTATAAAATAAATAATATTGGACCCAGTATACTTCCTTGAGGAACTCCTATATTATTTATTTTTTTAGTTGAATATGTTTTTGATGTTTTTGTGACCTGTTACTTAAATAATTTTTAAATTATTTATAAACGTTTCCGCGCATACCATACTGAAACATTTTACTCAATAATCTAGTCCTGTCAATTGTTTCGATTGCCCGCTTAAAATCCAAAAATACAGCTATAACATTTTCCCCTTGATCAATGGTTTCCTTCCACGTATGTCAATCACACATTGAATGGCTGTCTCTGTCGAGTACCCTTTTCGAAAACCACCTTGATCGGAAACTAAAAATTTGTTGGCATCAATGAATTCTAATAAATTCTTAAATTTTTTTTAATAACAGTGGTACTGATCATTGAGTTATTTTATGGGTACAATAAAGATCGACAAAGTCATGCATTTTATTAGAATCTAAAGTGTAATTTGAGACTTCGATGATTTAAAGTCTTTGATTTTTCACCTATTATTGTACGGTGTTGTAAAATAGATTATTTATTTATTAACTGTACAAGTAAAACGTTTTTAGCTTAATGATATATGAGCTATAAACACGCTTTTGACAGAAAGTAGTAAAATATTGTGTTGGTCTAAATATAGGCTATAATCTTATTATACCGTGCGAGCAAAAATTATTTGCATGAAAGAGGGCTTGGATTAAAAAACGTGTGGCTTTGTTTAGATCACAATGATATGGGGACGATATATCTAACCAAATCTAGGTTAAAATTATGTCAAATTCATATTATGACATGACATGTCAAACTAATGAGTAATAAAATAAGTAAACAAATACAAATTTATTTATGTTGTTTACAAAATTAACAAAGTAAGAATATACAGAAAGAAAAAGAAAAATAATTACATAAATTGCTGAAATTGGCCACCGCCATGGTCCAAGCATAAATTTACACGCCTCTTCATATTTTCGAAAGTGTTGACCAGCATCTCTGGAGAAATGTTACCACATTCTTGGATAATCCTTTCTTGTAATTGTTCTAAATTTGCAACTGGTGTTTTAAAAATAGTGTTCTTGAAATGAGGAAAAACGAAGTAATCCATAACCGTTAAACAAGATAATCTAGGTGGGAATTCAATATCTGATCGAAAACTGATCAATCTGCCGTCGAAAATATTGCGTAAGTAGTTAATAGTTTCGGCGGCTGTATGGGCGGTTGCACCTTCATGTTGAAAATATCCAAAACGTAGTTCGTCGTCAAGTAATTGCTCCACAAATGGATTTAAAATATTGTCTCTATACCGCTGTGCTGTAACTGTGTCATGGAAAAAAATAGGACCAACAATTCTTCTTCGGGAAACAGGTAACCAGACACCAATTTTTGAGGGTGCAATGTGGACTCTATAAAAAATGGGGATTTTCACTACTCCACATGTGTGTATTCTGAGAATTCACATAACCGGAGAGGTGGAACCAGGCTTCATCCGAAAAAAATGTCAGGTCTAATAAATCATTTTTTTCCAATAAATTTTGGGTAAACCATTGAGAGTAATTCCGGCGGCTTTCAAAATCTGCGGCTTGTATTTCTTGGAATACTTGTACTTTATAAGGAAATAAATTTAGCTGCTTCTTAAGAATAGTACTGCATGTTCCATAATATCTTCCCACTTCTTGGGGACAGGCGTCTTATACAATTTATTGGCGTATTTTGCATTATTTCACGAACGTTTGCAACAAGTTCTTCTGTTCTTACAGATGGTCTTCCCGCACCTTTTTTGTATTGTATAAAACCTGTTTCCCTAAACACAGCCACGGTTCTTTTCAGGCAATGATAAAAATCCCCAGCAATAATATGACATATGAATTTAAACCTGCAAATGACATATTTTAACCAAAATTTGAGTGCCGCCTCTAGAGTGAGTTCAAATCTTAAAAAATGGTTTAAGGAAATATTTTCTTGAGCGATTTTTATCAAAAACTATTTCAAAAATAAAATAACATCTCTCAAATTAATGAGCAAAAATTTAATTTATATTATCCGCCGCCCCTAAATAGTTCTTGTTTCTTTCAGAGTTCTGTCTTTACTCTTTATCTCTGATCACCAAAATAATATAACCTTATAAACTTATGTCCTTGGCAGAGAACTGAGAGGAAACAAGCAGCAAAAAGGCGGTCCCCAATATTTCCCAGCCAAAATTGCTACAATGTCCTTTAACGTGTGTCCCTAATGTGATACGGTGTCTCAAAGAGACAGAAATAATGGCAATCACGATGAATATTGAAGATTCGTGGAGCGAAGGATTACCAAAGCCAACGGGAAGTGTAAAACGAACTAAGTTTTTGGCCTTTTAGAAGTCGTATATTACGGCATTTTATAAAGCATAATGTATAAGAAAGTAAGTAATTTTGTTGCATATGACATAAACTACGGGATCCTTTTTGTAGATTGTTACTACTAGAACCAAAGCTTCTAAATTTTGAACACACACATGTAAAATAATGTGAAATCATTACCTACCAGTCTACTTCAGAAACTGCAAAAGGTTACAATAATTAGAACACTCACGTCATGGTGCAAATGTCCCTCATGATGAAAGAAGCACCCAGGAGTTAAACGGAATCATATCCATTTAGGACCTTGTACTTATGACTTATTTTGTAAAAAGCTAAGAACCTTGCATTTCTCATTGTATTTCTTTATCGTTAACATGCACCAACCTAAGTATTTTTCTATTTTTCCTATGCTCGAAAAGATATCATCATAATTGTTCAATTTCCAGTCCTTTATACAGGGTGTCCGGAAAATACGTGTACAACGTTTGACGACAGACTCCTGACGTTAAAATAGGTCGATCTAAGCCGACTTAGTTATATCCAAAATTGTCTCGTTACTCTCGTTTAGCCGGTAGAGGGCGTCAAAAATTTGAAAAAATATTGGTTTTTCCTAAATTACGTGAAAACCTGCTAATCGATTTTAATGATTTTTAGTATATAGACTAATACTATAAAATGACGTTTTCTAGTAGTATAGTCACCGGCTGTAAATAAGTGGAAGTGTTATAAAAGTGATAATACGTCAACATTTCTCCTCATTTTTTATATGAACGGCGTTATGACAACCCAGATATTTTTGTAGAGTGACTAGATGTATTTGGAAGCTATTTTACCTCTTTAATATTTCTCCTGCATACATCATTTACTAAAAATAATAATAAAACAAAGTACAACAAAGTTGAAAGTATGTATTGTAGGAAACTAAGTAAAACAATAACATTACTTAAGCAAATGTGTAAAATGACCGCCTTCTTGCTGAATACACGTATTAACACTCCTTAAAAAATGATATTGGACCCCATCTAATGTATCGGGGTTATTAAAATGGTTGCCTGCATTTAAAATCCGCTGCAATAAATCATCGCGTGTGTTTACGGGAATCTTGTAAACTTCTGTTTTAATAGCGCCCCACAAAAAGAAGTCACACATATTTAACTCAGGAGAACGTGGTGGCCATTTTACTGGTGCATCATTGCCCCTTCCAATCCATCGGTTGGGATATTGATGATGTAAGTATTGCCGAACATCAACGGAATAATGGGGCGGGGCACCATCATGCATATACCACATTTCCCTCGGAAGTAAAAGGGGCAAATTATCCAGAAGAATTGGTAATGTGTCTTGCAAAAAAATTAAATAAATATAACCTGTCTGAAATAACAATGGGACCAATAAGGTAGCGATCAATAATACCTGCCCAAATATTTAATTTATATTGATGCTGATGATGTGCAACTTTAATGGCATGTGGATTTTCATCGGAATAAATATGTTCGTTGTGCAGATTGGTAACTCCAGATGTTGTAAAGCACGTCTCATCAGTAAACATAATTGTTCTACAAAAATTTGCATCACGGATTCTTTTGTTTCTAATAATTTGACAAAATGTTAGCCGCATGGGGGGATCAGTCGGTAAAAGTTCCTGGACTTTTTGCACGTGATAAGGATGTAACAACTGTTCTCTTAAAACCTCATTGACAATCGTTTTAGGAACATGTAACTCACGTTCTAAGCTACGGGTACTGGTACTTGGTTCTTCCTCAACTCTTTCCAGAATCATCTCTTCTGTTTCCACAGTTCGAGTTGTTCGCATACGACCCCTGCCTTTAAAGTTTTTCTCAAAGCTGCCCGTTTTCCGAAGATGACGCTCGATAGTGGCAAATGTTTGGTGGTTTGGTATTCGACGGTTAGGAAACCTCTCCATGTAAACCCTAACACTCTGACGCCCATTTCCTTGACAAAACCCGTATACCAGGAGCATGTCAACCTTCTCAGAGTTCGTATAATTTTCCATGTTTAATGGTAAAATGAACTTGTAATTCAAGAATATTGATCGTATACTTGAGTAAATTTCATAGACTGGTGACAATTTGTCAATAATTGTCAAATTATTAAATGCCATAGCAACAAGGTCACTTAAAAAATTATTGTTACAGGTAATTTGATTTTAATATTATTACTAATAATATTAAATATTGTAAATATTTTCTTCTGGCAAAACAGCTCATTCAACGAAAAATATTAAAGAGGTAAAATAGCTTCCAAATACATCCAGTCACTCTACAAAAATATCTGGGTTGTCATAACGCCGTTCATATAAAAAATGAGGAGAAATGTTGACGTATTATATTACTTTTATAACACTTCCACTTATTTACAGCCGGTGACTATACTACTAGAAAACGTCATTTTATAGTATTAGTCTACATACTAAAAATTATTAAAATCGATTAGCAGGTTTTCACGAAATTTAGGAAAAACCAATATTTTTATAAATTTTTGACGCCCTCTACCGGCTAAACGAGACAATTTTGGATATAACTAAGTCGGCTTAGATCGACCTATTTTGACGTCAGGAGTCTGTCGTCAAACGTTGTTCACGTATTTTCCGGACACCCTGTATAATATTATATTTCAAATACTGGATGCATGCTCAACTTTAGCCATCATTTAAAAATAAACCCTTCTTTTATTTTACGCAACTTACCAAGGTAGATGTATTATTCATACGAAGAGCCAAAATCAAAAGTGATCTTTTTTTAAGATTAAAAGTGAATTCAATCAGTTGCTCAGTAAATTTATGGGTTTTATTGGACAAATTATATATTTTCCACTATATGTATATAGCAATTACCCTCTTCTTCACACTGAGTATTGTGTAGTTTTATTAAGTTTTCTTAAGGTAACTTATTTTTTCATAGATTTAAAAATAATGGTAGATACTAAGTTACAGATATTATGCCCTTTTTGTATTTGAAATGAAAAACCATTTTGCATTATTTTTACGAGTATTATTTTAAATAAAGGGGAATAAGTATGGCACCAGTTCATATTTCTATGGTATTAGAGGCATTGTTTTGCAATAGTTGGCATTAGGTACACTTTGGTGCCCTAATCATACCCTTTGGGGGAATATTCTTATAATCGAATGATTTGCCATTCTTTAATTACATTTTTTAAAAGAAATATATAAATTAAAAAAATACTTACAGCTTCATTCCATGTTGATTTTGAATGGTCATATCAAAATATTATGGCTTAACTTTCCTAATACTGTTGGTTGCCTTTGGCTTTGTCAGGATTTGGGATTTCTTTAGTTTTATGATTATTAAAAATAATGATCTTTGACCTTATCAAAGCACAAAACTACGGACTTAACTAATTCTTTATTAAAATCAAATAGTAGGATGTTTTGTCATTCTGAGGGTTAAAGTAAAATAATGGTTTAATTTAAAACTGGCAAAGAGGTTTAATACCTTGTTGATATTTTAGTCCGGCACTGGTTATGCACCTTTTAAAAATCCTTACTTTCCATATAATGAAATTTAGACATAAAATTACAGTTACAACATGATTAAAACAAACAGTATGTGTATCTGATTAAAATAAATGAAATTGCCAAGATAATTATCATTAACAAACATTGCCAGAAAATAAACATGCTTTTTATGTTACCCGTCTGAGTTTAAAAAAAATGATAATGTTACCGGCGCAATATCGTACAACCGCCTTTTTTCTTGATGCACACAATTTGTTATCTGTCCAGTAAAATGGACAGAGACATGGTAAAAATATTTTTTTCTTTTATCTACATGCTCATTTGCAATAATAATTGGGATTCGTTCTCTTTTCTTTTTATGGCATGCGAGGAATTGTGCCACACAAGACCTGTCTGATAGCGATAAAGATATCTTAAGAGTTTATAATGGCATGCGAAATAAACACCATTTTTACTTTTCGCTGTCACTAAATTGTGCCAAATTGATCGGTTACGGTTAATTTACAACCAGAAATATTAAAAGACTACACTTGACGCTGTATTTGTTTTCTAATTTATTTTCTAGATATATGCACGTGCACTGAGAAAAATGATCTAATACAATAGGTTTGTTAAGACATAGATTGTATTGATAGCTTATTTGTATTAACCCATATTAAATAAATTGCTAGTGTATCAAACCCGCTTTAGTATTACATCAATTTCAGGTGTGCTAGAACAGCCTTTTTATTAGTAGTACTCAGTTCCATTAGCAGCACTTGATGACTTGATGAATAATGAACTATACTTTTAATACAGCAATTTTGTTAGAAATAAATTGTATCTCAATGCGATGTATTTTGTTTCCTGTAAAGCGCTTTCTCTACAGTTAAGAAAGCATAAAAGCGTCCCGAAAAATTAATCCGTTAGAACCTATAATCCACAAGACGTTGGTGGGGGTTCGTAGCGATCGGCAATCGCCGCGCGCCGTATTATTAGTTTTAACGTATATGTTTCCTAGATCACAACGTTGTTCGGTGTTCGGAGTCTTCTAGCTGTCCTATCTGAATTGGAATTTTATTGATCGTACCAATACCTGTTTCAATTAATTTATTTTTACTTTGTATTTAAGTTTTTTTAAACTTTGCATGTCAGATAAAGCAATAGAAGATGTTTATTTCGTATAATCCATCATTAGTATTGGACTTTATAAGCTAAGGATGAATTTTATCATCTCAGTAAACCCTGTTGCATAATAGATAATCATATGCAATGTTAAACGACAAGAAACATATCACACTAGAAGCTATTTAAATTTTTGAGAATTACATACAGTACTGATTTCTAGTGGTAAGTATAATGTTTTATTAACCGTAGCAAGCAAATATTATGATCAATGCCAGTCGGAACTAATACAGTATATAAAACCAGATTACACCCCCAATATAACTTGATAATTATTACTGTGAGTATTCAGAGCAATAATGGCTATAGACCATTCTATGGTAGCAATAACTCCTATTTCCTATTGGCTAAATTACCGTAATATTTTCACTACACAACAGTCTAGCCATTTTCGTTGTCTTACAGTAGAAAAGCGCGTTGCTATCACATATTATATAGTTGTATAATAATGAGTTTTTAGAAACTGGCACATCCATATAGTAGTTGAAAATGTCACACCTAGAAAGAATGAAACCGTTTTTGTTACTGGACAGGGTGTCTACTTTTGGGCATTTTTGCAGGGTATCCCGCTTATATTTAAAGATAGAGAGTTGCGGTTTTCGCAGTAAATTGTTATCTTTTTGTGAAACTAAACATGCCATTAACAAAATTTTCATAGCCCTCTTGGTTTTTGAGATTCAGGGTAAAAATGAAATTTATCACTCCCAGTTGTCTTCTAATTTATTAGCGAGGTGAAAAGGTACTCTTATAGAACTTTCTCCGTAGAATCCAGCGGCATTGTTGTTTTTTCTTGCGTCACCCGTTTTTTAGTTATAAAGCAAACATACATAGTTTATATGGGACATCCTATATATTTTTAACTAATTAAATTAAGCATTTTCTGCACGTTTTAAAAATAGTTAATATAATTTATTTCTTTTGGAAAATAGATGAATAAACTATACTTTTCTCGAAATTAATACCTTATTTAACAATAGGCTATGGCGCTGATAAATCAAGAGATAAATGTAAATATGCATATTATTTATTCTAAAAATGTTTCTAAGTGATTTTTGAATAATTTTTATTATTTAATACCTTACCTACATATTTAACAGCAAATTGACCCTGTATAAGGTAACTTCATAAAATAAGTATTTTTGAAAACGTAGTTTGTGTCTGACAGTAATACACTTTAATTTTATCTTATGCAGCTGAAATGTGTTGCATGTGGGCTAGAAACTGCACTTAAAAAAACTTTTTTTAATAACTTTTTTCGATATTTTCAGAAAAACCCCATTTTTGAATTATTTTTTGGAAAAAACTAAAATTTGACAGATATGCGAATCACGTGACTTCTATTTTTTTGATTAATTTCCATCTCGATCGAAGCAGAACTTGATGCCAAAGTCAAATTTCGAATAAAGCTAATAATAAAAAAAAATCCCATATGATGCACACTGTATGTGAATAATTAAATTTTCAAATCGACTTATCTAGTGTACCCTTCGTACTTTACAATATGGTGCTTATGCTTCAATGTATTTTTTTGCCAGTCCATTTGATTACATAATCAACAAATTTTGATTTATTTAAATTTGATATTAAAATTATTGTTGTCAGTTCACGATCATTTAACAGCACGTTTTGATAAAAGTAGGAAATGCCACAATAAAAACCGCGCCAAAGGGGCCGCATTAGAGTGAATAAAAATATGTTTTACACGCGCGAGCAACTTGAAAGTTTGTTCTTCATAACCTTGTCTAATGGATTATTGTTTACGGTAATTTTTCGTGTATAAACTTTAAAAATTTTATCCGAAATTTACAAAAAAGCATATAATTTAGTTATCTGATGTTGTTTATGGCTGTCAGGTTGAATTTTGGAATATATTATTCAGTGGTGCCGCTAGCACTGGATATTAGATACATTTTTTTAAGTAAACGGTATGTGAAAGGAACAACATTTTTGCCTTTCTTTGTCACCGTTAGTGTTTCACGAGACGAAAAATCTCGCACTTTTTAAAAAACTCTCGTCTCGTCTCGCCAATCGAGACAAGATTCGTGAGAGTCTCGCAATTTTTTGTTCTCGCAATATGACGTCATAAAAAAAATTCTGCAGAATTTGGGTACAAACGAGTTTGGTTATATTTGTTACAGGCTTGCCAGATTTACCATTTTTTAATATTTTGATAATTTTACCCAATGAACGCCAACCATTGGCAATTGTGGATCTGTCTGATATAATAACCATTATTATTAATAAATTTCAAATTTAAATTTAAATTCTTTTATTGGTGTTAATGTACATAAAGTATTCCCACAAGTCAAAAATATATACAAATAATTAAAAATTTTCAAAATTCCTCTCAATCACTAAATCAGTCACAGCCTTACTACTTAAATATAATTAACCAAATAAAAACACTACATACCTATTAACACATTAAAATAATAAAATCCATACACTTATTGTCCCAGATTGCAGTATATAGGAACAAGTATCATAATGGAATAGTAGAATTTAGAAATTCGTCATTTGAACAAAATACTCTTGAGATTAATAGTTGTTTTATTTTATTCTTGAAGAGAGTATATGATAAATCTGTATAACTATTAGAAAGCTTATTGTATAGCTTAACAGCCAGAAAACCTATACCACTCTGACATCTTGTCAAGCGTTGATAAATTGGAACTAATTTATCCATGTTCCTCGTCCCATAGTTATGGATATCCCCATGTACACTATATTGGTCCCTATTTTTTTGTACCCACAATAGGTTTTCTAGAATATACACCGATTGTAAAGTTAGTATACCCATCCCAGAGAAAACATGTCCATAGTACTCTCTGTAACCCAACCCACCCAGTATTCTGATTGCAATTCTCTACAGTGAAAACAGCCTTTTTGCATGTGGGGCATGACCCCAGGCCAAAATAGCATATGTGGCGACAGGATGGAAAATGCCTAAATAAGTATAAATACAGCTTCTTAGTTTCCCAGCAACAATATCGATGTCTGCATGCCATCGCAGGAGAGGATCCAGAAAAACTCCCAAAAACTTGACCTTTGTATCCCTTGACATATCAGCTGGTATCAGAGTGAAAACAACCTTATTTGTCTTGTCTGCGTTGAGATGCAATCGATTCATGTTAAACCACTCCTGAACCGCATTCTGCAAAACATCCATCTCCAACTCTGCAGCCTCAGGAGAATCAGCCGTGCATGCAACCGTTGTGTCGTCAGCAAAAATAGTGAATTTACCTCTTGGTTCTATTAAAGACAAATCGTTAATATAAATTAAAAAAAGTAAAGGCCCCAAAATAGAGCCCTGGGGAACTCTTTATTATATAGCTCAAAATCAATAGCTCAATAGTTCAGTAAACAAGAAGAGAAAGTAATCATTCTTAAAAAATCAATATCCCAAAACGAAATAGAACCAATTATTGACAACCTTGAGATAAAAAAAACAAATGGATATATCGGTTACTCCAATGTTATTTCATTTAAAAACTAAATCATCTTTAAAAACAGGTATTTTTCCAGAAAAAATAAAAATGGCTAAAGAAACAACTGTATTTAAATTAAATAAAAGATTATCGCCCAATATCTGTTTTGCCAATCTTTTCAAAAATATTAGAAACAATAATAAATAATAAGTTATGCGACTTACTAGAAAGCTAAAATTTACTTTTTGCTAACCAGTATTGTTTTCGCAGAACTTAAGGGTACAGAAATAGCTGTAAGAGATATCATAACAATTATTCAAGTTAATGTCGACAGCAGTAAAAAATGTTGTTTACTATACTTAGATCTGTGTAAGGCTTTTGACACCGTAAACCAAGATATTTTATTAAGAAAATTATACAGTATTGGGGTAAGGGGAAATACACACAAACTACTTCAAAGTTATTTAAGCTATCGTAAACAATTTGTTTAAATTGGGGAAAGAAAAACTTCAGAAAAAGAAAAAATATGTGGAGTTCTACAAGCCTCAATATTAGGTCCATTATTATTCTTAATTTACATTAATTCCGTTTACAAATTGAACTGAAAGGGCAATATAAAGCTAAAATTTCGCAGAAATGTATTTTGATATTAATGATGATTTAAAAATACTTCTTTCTTCGCTTCAATCAAATTAACTTACATTTAAATTTACAAAATCTTCTTTTATGTTTATAACTAAAAATAAAATAAACCTCTATCATTAGCCCATTAACATTTAATAATAAAAATATTCAATATTCAAAAACGGCAAAATTTTTAGGATTAATTTTAGACGAAAATTTAAATTGGAAAGGCTATTTCCAGTATATTATAAACCCGATATCTCTTTTGATATCTGTTTTGTACAGAGCTAGATATTACATTCCTTTGAAATATTAAAAAAAATATATATTTTTCAATAATATATTCAAAATTACAATACTTATTTTCTCTATCTGTTTATTTATCAAACTTAAAACAATTACAAAAATTGCAAATTAAAGTTATTAAATGCATACACAAATTACCTGTTAATCTATATAGGTCGAAGGTTCAAAACATTTATAAATTAAAAATTTGTGTTCTAATTCACTCTATTATTTTAAAAGAAAAAAAATCAAACATAAAAATTCATGAAAATAAGACATTACATGATCATAACACCAAACATTGTATAAATTATCAAACTATACCAGTAAAAAGTAATTTCGGAAAAAAATCGCTGATATATGACGGAATAATAAAATATAACAATGTATCAAAAAATATAAGAAAAATAAAAAAATTGGCAACTTTTAAAAAACAATTATTAAAGAGATATTTACTAAATTAAATTATCTATTCTATTTTTAATTGATTTTATTAATGAATTAAATTGGATTAACTTCCATTTTTTTATGGTTATTATTTTTTATATTATATTGTTATTTTCCATGGAATAAACTGTAAAAGTTAGTTTGGAATAAAGGAATTTTGAAAGTAAATTGAATTTCCCGATTTTTAAAATTCCAGTTGGTGACGCCACTTTGTCGCTCGCTATAATATTACATAAAAATTTTCAACCTGTTTAAAATGTACAAAATACTAGATAGGAATAAAATTACCATGATTGTTTATTATTACGTAGTTTATGCAATAATGTTATGGTGTCTGTTTACGGTTGAGTGACGGAATGCTCCGGTGTGGTCTTGTAGATCTACTTTAAGAATGTGTTCTCTTCTGTATTAAAAGTTCGTTTGAACGATCGTTTTTATACTGAAATTAATTGATTATTTTACTATAATATGTAAGCACCTAAAGGTTTTTAAAGGCGTATTTATAAGTAGATCAATTCATAAATCAGTATACAGAGTTTTAAAAAAGTCTGTAGTATTGCGAATATTTCAAAAACTACTGAATATACTTTTATTGTAGCATTAATGGGGGCCGAGAAACCCGAAAACAAATATTGACCTCCTTTTTCACCCTCTCCCCTGGGTATAGCGTCAAAAAGACGCGTAATTTTAAACGCGCGACACAAAGACGCGGAAATTTTGACGCGCGACCAATGACAAATGGGCGCGGGGTCAATTGGACGCGCTACATTTGGACGTATCCCATAAAGACGCGAATGTTAGTTTTTTCCCGTTTTCTTGTAAGTCTTTCTAGGTTATACTATGTGGTTCACTTCATAATAGCAGTACTTTAACAGTCGATGTAAAATTTGTTTTAAGACGAAAAGTTTTTAGTAATGTTCGTAAAGGGTTAGTTTTTCGATTTAAATCATTTAAAAATGTTTTTTTTCTTGTTCATGCCTTTACCACTCATCGGTCTTGTCTATAGATTTGTTTGTCGAGCTTACAATGATTTTTTCTTTAGTTTTCCTAAAAACACTCTCAAATAAGTCTCATATCACCGAATCACATACCAAAAAGACTTTATGATTTCCGGTAGTTACCTACCTATAAAGGTAATTAAACTTTACATTTTTTTGACATATTTGACGATTGTATTCATAGTTTTAGTTACTTTACAAAACCCGGTTTGTTTAAATATATTCTACTATTATCTGGTATTAGACCAGGGTCGATAATTTTTGAAACCAAAAAAAATAATAGTAGGATGAAACCCATTTGAAAAGGAAGAGAATATAACAAAAATTAAAGGAAAAATAATTTACGGGTGATCAGAGGTCGGGAAGTGGAAGGGGGTGAGTTTTTAACGGTAGAAAACGATTTATCTCGATTTCCGGCAAAACTACAAGTCCTATGGAAAACGTTAAATGGCAAAGTTGTAGGTAATAAAAATATCTACAATTTTTGTATTTGCACTTTTTCACATAACCTCAAAATTTATGTGAAAATTTCAAATAACCAAGTTTTTTGGTTTTTTATTTTTATCTTTTACAAAAAAATTTTTTTATACACGAAATTTGGTGAAAACTTACTTTTTTACGTCCCAAACACACAGTAATTTTTTTGATTTAAAATATTTATTTTTTAAGCTTATTTTGACTTAATATCGAAAAAGCACCCTCGAAAATTCTCACGTCAAAATATCTGATTTTTTAAAAAAGTCGGTGGGCTTTTGTTCGTTGAAATCTCTACTTTCTGATGGTGTAAAAAAATATACATTACTATGGTAAATATTCTCAAAAAATGCAAAGAAACGAAAAAAAATCGAATCAGAATTTTTTTTTTAATCATTATGTACAATTTTGAGCTATTTATTAAAATTTATACTTTAATTACTTAAAAAACGTAAGATTCCATGATTGATAAACAAAAAAATTACAAATCCATAAAACATAAAGATCGCAAAAAATTTGCGAAAATAGTTGTTCTAAATATAATTAAAGGTAGGATTTAAAGGGGATTTCATCACATTTACCATAGTAATGTATATTTTTTTTACACCATTAGAAAGTAGAGATTTTAACGAATAAACAGCCCACCAACTTTTTCTAAAAAAGGAGATATTTTGACGTGAGAATTTTCGATTGAAAATTAGGGTGCTTTTTCGATATTAAATAAGGTGGAAAAATAAATATTTTAAATCAAAAAAATTACAGTGTCTTTGGGACATAAAAAAGTAAGTTTTCACCAAATTTCGAGAAAAAAAAAATTTTCTTGTAAAAGATAAAAATAAAAAACCAAAAACTTTTATTTGGTTATTTGAATTTTTCACATAAATTTTGAGGTTATGTGAAAAAAGTACAAATACAAAAGTTGTGGATCTTTTTATTACCTACAACTTTGCCATTTAACGTTTTTCCATAGGACTTGTAGTTTTGCCGAAAATCGAGATAAATCGTTTTCTAACCTTAAAAACTCACCGCCCCCCACCTCCGACCTCGGATCGCCCGTAATTTATTTTTCCTTTCATTTTTATTATATTCTCTTCCTTTTCCAATGAGTTTCATTCTACTATTATTTTTTTTCACTTTTTACCATTTGCAAAGGCTTCAGCCCTGGTCTATATCTTCAGTTACTTGTTATTTGTTGTCGTTACTTGTTATTGTTATTTATTTTAGAAAGGCAAAATTTTATGCGTCCTTATGACCACGTCCTAAAGCTTTGCCTCCAATTTACTCCACGTCTATTTGTCGTATGCGTTCTTTTGTTTCGCGTCCAAATGTCCGCGTCCTTTTGTCGCACATCCGAATTTATGAGTCCTATTGTCGGTGATCCCTCCCCTGCGCCTCACTGACATCAAATTTTGACGACTTTCGTGCGTTGCTATTTAGGGAGGGGGATCTAAAAGAGCATGTCAAAAACGTCAAGGTGGGATCATATTCCACATTAGTCTACATGTACCGTGAAATATACATATAAGGTGGAATTTTTAATTGGAATAAGTTTAGTATTAGAAATCCTCTTTATTTGCTGAAAAAATACAGAACTACGGCTGCGTTTATTTTTAGTTTGGCATACTTTTTTCGTGTCTTTATGAAATTTACCACTCTTTTGGGGGTAGAAACCACCCCAAACTTTTTCTTTCAAATGTAAAGGTTTTATTGTGTTCGTTGAAAAGGGCATAAAAAAGGGAATATGACCCACTATATAGATACTTTTCCATTTCGGTACTGTAGACGGTATTGTAAAAATTGTTGGAAATGTTGCCCATTTTTTTGTTGACAAGCCCCTAATCTAAAGTAAAATTATTCTTGATATTATATACCATATCCGGTGTTATTTGGCAAAGTTCCTCTGAATTTTCTGGTTTTGCTGATTTGTGATTCCAAAGGAAGTAATCTAGATGGTTCAGGTTCAGCAATCGTGCCGGCCATTGAATGGTACCCCGTCTTCCCATCCAGCGGTTTGTAAGAACTTCACTTAAATATTGTCGAACATTTCTGGCATAATGAGGCGGAGCACCATCCTGCTATAACCGAATTCGATCATCATGAAGATCTGCTTTTGCATGGTGAGGAAATAAAGCAGTCAAAGCTGGCTTTTTGCAAAAAATCCAGATATGTATGGCCATTTAAGTTACCTTAAAGGAATATTGTCCCAATGACGCTGTCGTTAATTATGCCTGCCCAAACATTAACATAATATGTCCTTTTTTTTAAACAGTCTGCGCTGGCAAAACCCAAATTGTAATATCTATAATGTTAAAATGGCCAGTTTTTTTCTGGCTTTCTAGATTACAGAAATTCAAAAGTAAAGAGTGGGTCGTAATTCCTTTTTTATGCTCTATAAAAAATCAATTTAAAAAAATATTTTATTCGAAACATATGTTTATAGTTAAACGGCATTCTGTTACCAGAAAAGGTATCGAATTGACGCAAATATAATAATATGTTGTCAAAAAAACGAACTCGTTTGTGTCAAAACGAAATATTTTAGGAATAGAAGGATTTTTTCGGTGGTAACCCATATACAGTATCCGCGGAAAAGTCTGCACCACATGGAAAATTGCGGAACATGCGTTTTTTTCTGCATGACCAAAACAAAATAAAAGCTTAAAACTTTTGACTTGTGACGTGCGTTACACCTGTCAAGTGCCGTTTAAAAGTTTCAAACTGGCGAAAGTGTAATTTTTTTTAGAGATACAAAAAAAAGTTATAAGAAAATAATGCTTCCCATCATATTTTGACTCTATACCCAACTTTTTGTTTAAAAATTTATATGTAAATTTTTAATTTTTTTGGAATTTTTCAACTTATCGTATTTTGTTTTACTCTTCTGTGTGAGTTTATTTAAAATACTTAATTTAAAACACAGTAACTGTATTTTAATATTTAGTTATCGCATAAATCCATTTTATAGCAAAATTTTTTTTTTCCTCAAAAGTTTTAAGGCGCCTCTGGACTATTTGCCTAGAACAAATTTAAAATTAAAGAAAATTATGAATTTTTTTTTCTTTCAATACATAATAGCTTTTATTTATTTTATTAAATTTGCCCTAGGCAAACAAGACAAATAGTCCAGTGGCGCCTTTTTTGAGAAACATTTTTTGGCTATGAAATGGGTTTATGCGATAACTAAAATGACTGAATCGTATTCCGTCAGCGTCCTGTCAAGCGAATTCTGAAGGGGCTCGATGCCAAAAAAGCTTCTGGTCCAGATGAAATTCCTATTATAGTGCTCAAGAAATGCGCCGATGAACTCACACCAGTATTTTGTAGACTTTTTAACTTATCCTACAAAAAAGGAATATTTCCATCTTGCTGGAAAAAGGCGCGAGTCCAGCCTATACCAAAGAAAGGCAAGAAAACCCTGCCAAACAACTATCGACCAGTCGCATTGCTTTCAGTTATATCAAAGGTGATGGAGAAAGCTATTAACCAACAACTTATAAAATACCTGGAAGGCCTTAAAATTATCAGCGACCATCAGTATGGTTTTCGTAAGTCCAGATCAACAGGAGACCTGCTAGCCTATGTCACTCATCTTTGGAGCAACGCAATCGAACATCATGGGGAGTCCCGGGCTATTGCACTGGACATCTCTAAAGCCTTTGACCGTGTCTGGCACGAGGGGCTCCTAAGCAAACTGCGTTCTTATGGTATGCCCGGTCGATTTTGTTCATGGTTGTCTAGCTTCCTCAAGGACCGCTCTCTGCAAGTGGCGATTGACGGGTTTCTCTCAGACACCTTCACCATCAATGCTGGTGTTCCTCAAGGGTCCATATTATCTCCCACTCTCTTCTTACTGTACATTAACGACCTTCTAGCGAAAACAGAAAATCCATTATATTGCTTTGCTGACGATAGCACACTTATCTCATCTTTTACTTTGAAACCTCAAACATCGGCTACTGATGCACATCTTCGCAGACAACATGAGGTATCACGCCTCAATAACGACCTGGAAGAAATTTTGTCTTGGGGTGACAGTAACCAAGTCGAATTTAACGCTCAAAAAACCCAGGCTGCAGTTTTCTCTAAGAAGGCCAACATTGCAGAACCCGATATCGTTATGGCAGGACACGCAATTCCACTGACTTCGTCTATTAATTTGCTGGGTGTCAACCTGGGAGGAAATATGTCTTGGCATAATCACGTAGTGGCAATCGCCAGGGCAGCTTCTCAGAAGCTCGGTATACTTTTCCGTACCAAAAAGTTGTATACACCTCAACAACTTTTGACACTCTATAAAGCCCAGATTCGACCATCACTGGAATACTGCTCTCATATCTGGAGTTCTGCACCGAAGCATACCCTTCGGTTGTTGGATTCCATCCAAAGGAGAGCCGTTCGTCTAATCGGCGACCACGAGCTGACTAAGAACCTCGACAGCTTAGAACATCGAAGACAGGTTGGTGATTTGACTCTCTTCTACAGATATTTTCATGGCAAGTGTTCGACAGATATTGCCCGCTCGATTCCACCTAGAGTAATGCATAGCAGAAACACACGACGAACCACTGCCGCCCATCCCTATGTGGTTCAACTTAGTACACCCCGAACATCATTGTTTCAGAACTCTTTCATTTGGAGGACGTCATCTTTGTGGAACGGCCTTTCTGAGATCGTGTTTCCAACCGAATATAACCTCCAACGATTCAAGAAAAACGTGAATCGCTTTCTTCGCACACGCACCGCTCCCAGAGCGCCTTAAAGGATTTTCCTATAGTGCTTGTGCTCGATCATAAAAAAAAAAAAAAAAAAAAAAAAAACTAAAGTTTAAAATGCAGTTAGTCTGATTCAAAATAAGTTTTTTTAAATAAACTAGCACAAAAGAGTAAAGAAAAAAGTAACGATAAGTTGATTTTCCAAAAAAAAAAAAAATGACATATTAATTTTTAAACAAAAATTTGGGTATAGACCCAAAATATGATGAGAAACTATATTTTCTATTCACTTTTTTCGTTTCTTAAAAAAATGTCACTTCCGCTAGGTTGAAACATTTAAATGACATTTGACAGGCACATAAAAAAGTTTTCCATATGGTGCAGACTTTTCCGCAAATACTGTATATGTTAGCAGTATCCTCCCAGCCCCGTAGCTCATCAGTAAGAAAAGCCCCAAATGCGCAGTCAGGACGAAAGAGTCGCAGAAATATCGGCAAGCGCGGGAGTTGAGCCTTGAGTAGAGTCGTAGAGTTTGACGTCTGGTCAGAGAGATTGAATACAAAGTAGCGCGCGCCATTTAATTTGTTAAAATAGTTGACAATAAATAGCCGATTGAGATAATTTAGACTTTTATTAGGGTTAAAACAACCCCAAGTGTATGTTAAACACTATTGGACAAAAGTAGAGCAACAAAGTGCTGTTATTTCTTTGAATTTAAATATTTAATTATATGATTGTGATCGCCAGCTAATTTTAATGAAATATGATCCCCACAATATCAGTAACATTTCACAATATTTTGGTATACTTTAAACAAAATAAAGGTAGAGAAATATTTATAATTATAAAAATCGACGAAATAAAGTGCGACATAAGTAAAGCAAGAAATTGTGTCAACAGTATTTTATTTTAATTTTAGATATTACGATGAAAGAACATTAAACACATTTAATAATTACAATAGCCAGAAGTATTATATTAATAGTTAATAGAATATCCATTAATATTTATTACTTGCCGACAACGTCGCGGCATTGAATCAATCAATATTTGAAAAGTATTTTCGGGAAGATTTGTCCAAACTTCATTGATTTTATTTACCAATGATTGTTTATTTGAAAATAATTGTGTACGTATTCCACGTTCTACTTCCTCCCATAGATTTTCAATGGGGGTTAAGGTCTGGGGATTGTGCCGGCCACTGCAAAACCCGAACGTTCTTTTCTTGAAACCACTCTTGAACAATTCGTGAAGAGTGTTTTGGATCGTTATCCTGTTGGAAAATAAAACGCAACGGCATTCCCCACTCTGCATAAGGCAACATTACATTTTGCATTATAGCTCTATAGACAAATCGATCCATGGTGTCATTAATAAAGCTTAAAGGACCCACCCCATTCCATGAGAAACAACCCATAGAAAAACACTGCCTTTACCATGTTTAACTGTGGGTGTAACGTATTTGGGATTAAACCTTGTGTTGATTGGCCGTCTTACACGCTTCATTCCATCAGAATTGAAAATCTTATAACGCGTTTCATCGCTAAATAGAACTTTTTTCCACTCGTCTACTGTCCAATTTAAATGTCGACGTGCAAATTCAAGCCTAGCCACTATTTTTTTGCCGAAATAAGCGCCTTTTTAGCCGGGCGTCTACTAAATACCTTTGTGTCTACCAACCTTCTTGGCACTGTCTGTGGACTAACCATAATTCCGGGAATTTCAGCAATAATTCTAGGTGCAGACAACCAAGGATCGTTTTGAGAAATTCTTTTAATACGTCGGTCTGTCCAAATTGTTGTTTTTCTCGGTCTTCCCGATTTTGGTAGATTCTCAAAATGTCCCCTTTCATGGTAACTTGAAATTATTTTGGATACGCTGTATCTGGGTAAAACAAACCGTCTTGAAATTGTGGCTTGTATTGTACCTTCCAAGTGCGCATTCACTACTCTCTGCTTTAATTCTTTCGCAATTGGAATACCTCTTGGCATGATTAATCCAGCACAGAAAATTTAGTTAAACATAAAATAAACTCGGCAAAATTTTTTAACCTTTTACTTTCACTAAAACCTTTGTTTTTTAGGAAAATATTAAAATGTTGCTTTACTTTTGACGCATTACAATACTGTATTTGAAAGTTTACGTCAATATCAGTTCATTTATTTTGATTTTTGGAAAAAGCTGTTGCCATCGATAACGGCAGCCTACTTTGATATTTAAGACACAATGTATTTAAATACGATATCATGCATTTACTATTAGTAGGGGAGCCCACGATGCTAAATGGGGATTTACTCGAGCGTCGTGGGGACCTATTGGATCTTGAAGATTGGATGGTAGAAAAGAAAAAATGTCATATCATGGGTACCCTTTCACCGGTGGGGGGAGTTACTACAGGCTTTCAAGAATGTAAAAAAAAAACAGTCACATGGATATACTCGAGCGCGTCAGATATTACTAGTGTATATGCCCCACGTGACTCTCATGACGGAGGTACATTAATCTGCCGGTTTTGATGGTGGGTGCGGCGGTACGGAAGGGTTAAAAATGGGTAAAAAAAAATTTACTCGAGCGTGTCAGATATTCAGAGGGGATGTTAAGGGATCCCTAAGGAAGCTCCCATTCAATAGACTGACGATTCGGATGTGACGCAAGCTCGTGGCGACTTTTCGAAAATGCAAAAAAAAAACGCTATTTTGACATACTCGAGCGCGTCAGATTTTCATACAGACGGTTCAGCTTGGTGTCCTGGTCGTGCTGATTTATAATCTGACGATTATTTTGAGGGAATTTGTTAATCTGACCGTTTAAAAAAATTTTCATGATTTTTTTTTCTTAAATCTTAAAAATTTTCCGAAAAAATTAAAAAATCCCAATAACAATAAGAGTGACAGACTGCGATATAAATAAAGACAAAATCCATAGTAACAAAACGGTTTCACAACTATCTTGATGCTTTTTAATAATATTATTTTTACATATTTTTGATGGAATTAAGAGACGAATGCATAAGTGTGTTATATTTTTGAAATCGGAAGAAAAGGAATCATCTAATGCGCTTCTAATATACAGAGTGTCTCATTTAAAAAAATTAAATGTTTGATTTTAAATGTGACATGTGACACCTACTGTCATTTTTGACAAAACCCATAAATACTTGGCCAAAAGTTCTACATCCTACTTTTTGAGTGAACGCGCTAACTCAAAAAACAAAAAAGTTACAGGCTTTTAAAAGTGGGACAAACTAAAATGTAAAATAATAACCCTCTACATATAATCCCACCAGAAGCGGATCCAGGGGGGGGCTAATGGGGCCCGGGCCCCCCTGAAGCCCGTTAAAACATTGAAAATTTTTTTTTAGTTGAATAGAATACCTGTTACAAAAATTTGTGTTACGTTTTTCACAATATAAAATATAAATATACTGATTTATTTTGATTTTTTGCATACGGGCCCCCCCTTAGGAGTATTTCTGGATCCGCCAGTGAATCCCAGGAATACTGTGATCAGCCTGTGATGGCATGATGGCTGACGGAAAGTAGTGTGGGGACGGTGCGAGAGAGTGAGTGATAAAGAAAGATACATTGAGGCGCGGAGTGCTTCACTGCAGCTGTACGCGCTAATGAACTTTATTGACGATTTTTGTTACTTCGGCTTGTGGTAATCGGCAGATTAAATTTTTCCCGTTATCCTTGAATTATTTCCTTCAAAATAAAAATAAAAATTACCGCGCTCGAGAATGTCCATGTGACGTTTTTTTTTTGCAAGTTTGTGACCCTCCCACTCCCTTACGTCACGCTCAAATCGTCAGATTATTGAAATGCAGACTCTTTAGCATGTTATTAACCCACCACACCTTAATCTGACGCGCTCGAGTAAATCCAGCTATCGATTTTTTTTACTATTCTGATCAGCTGCCGTACACGCGCGGCACTATATAGAGGGCTTAGACCAGCCCGGTGACACAAAGATTGGCGGAATGGAAACATGTGACGTCAGAGTGTGACGTCACATGCCAGACAATTGTCAATAGAACCGCCCTACGTTTACCGTCCCCATCCTTGTCGTCTATCCTTGTCGTCTATCCTTGTCGTCTATCCTTGTCTAAGGTCCTCATCATTTATGAGTTAATATAACTCCTACGTCGTTATTTGTTTAAACTGAATGTGTTTAGTAAGAAACGCGACCTTTCTTCGTTCGAGCTATACTTGTCTCTCTTTATATATAGCGAAGGTAACTTGATGCAGACAGAGACAGATCTATGCTACAAATTACCCGAGCCATTAAATTATTTTTAAACGTTCAGTGTCTTCTTGGACTCGGCCACAAATAATGGAATCGCCCAGCCCAACCTCGCCTTTATAAAATAAAATGATAATGACCGACAAAGTTTATGAAAGAGTTTGTTTAACTTATTAACTTGATCTTTTCTATTAATATTGTTCATGAACACGAGCCTGTTTACATTTTATTCTGCTAAAGGTAAGTTTGCTAACTTTGATTAATTATTTCTATGATTATACAAATCAAAACCATAACATAAACTGAATATTATCCAAAATGTGCCAACACTTGTTTGATTATTTTCTCCAAAATTTTGGTAAATCTATAAATACGCATATTTTAATTACTAAACCCTACGATACTAATTTAAATCTTGCTGATTCTTGCTTACTATGTATGTATATTATACGATCTATTTTTTTGATCTTTTTTAAACCTTTTGTAGATTCTCTGCCTACTAAACTCAAGTGGAAATAATTTTATTTTAACCCACTCGGAAGTGTTTTTTCCATGATCTGATCATTGGTTTTTTACATTGTGGTATTTTTGTTTTAGATCAGCTGTTCGTTATGTGAAAGAATGAATTTTGGAGACAAGATTTTGTCTTCACCTTAAGGTTAGCTATAAAAAGTTTTTACCCAGGCCTTTCCGCTTTTCCAGGCTGACAATGGAAATATGTATTCTTATTCAAAATACCTACACATTGCTTAGAAAGCTTCAAGTAGAGAATGAATGAAAAACCAGTTAACGAGGAACTCGATCAGCAGATTACGAGAAATTATAAGACATACTCAAATGGTAATTATTGTGATTTTCATTTAATATTTTAATAAAATTATATCATGTGCATTTTTGAGTTTTATTTTTTATTTTCTTCGAGGCTAGACCAACAACAATATAGAGTATTTTATTTTAAAGTGATATTTAGTCGAAAAGGTTATTCAGAATGCTGCTATTTGATTTTTACTACATATAAAATCAACTAACGGGATTTTGAATAGTTTTTTTTGGCTTAAATATTACTTTAAAATATTTCGCCAGAAAAAAATAACAAAACTATGGGCGTTTAAACGTCCCGCCTCTAGCCTCGAGGTTCCAACCAGACCCGATGGTGGCGCTCTTTTTGACAGTTTTGACATTTCCTTAATGACATTTTTGCTTCGACCAATTAACATGCTTGTTTGCATGCTTGTTTGTCTTCTTCCTGGTGTAAGTATTCGTTGGCTTAGACATGGCAGAGGTACTCAACAGGGTGCAAGGTATCCCCCATATGTTAATCTGCCGCGCTTAAGTAAATCCCAAAATCCCCTGTTGGGCTCCCCTACTATATTATAATCGAGATTTCTTTCATTTTTCGAAAGTGTTGCTTTACTTTTGTCCGATAGTGTATATTAAAAAAAAAAACGTATATTGAATGATTTTTCTCATTGTAATCTTGATCCATTATCAGTGATGTAAATCAAAAACATTGTTAGTGCGCAAGAAGCTATGGGCTATTTGCTTACAAATACAAAAATAAATCAAAATCGGATGTGATAAAGCGTTTTAAATTTGCTTTTCATATTTATTGCTAGTCTATAGATTCAGGCTAAACAGAATCGGACTTTGATGAATTTTCTAGATATTCTTTTAATTGTACGCAATAATTTAGAAGATTAGTTTTCCAACAAGTTAATTTATATTTCTTGTTTTTATGCCGTAGGTTACATTAAAATGAGACTAAGTGTTTCTATGCGTGATAATTATTCTTCGCATGTAATAAAGTTGTTGACTATTTAAATAAATAGATTCCTTATGGCTATTTAAGGCTTATAATGATCATATAACGGGAAGGACAAATATGTATGCTAAATTATTTACTTATCCTTAAGGCTAAGGTTGATTTTAATAACAGAATGGGCTAAATTCGCGATGAACTTGAATTGGGAACATTTTCCAAGCCCCAAGGCTTTCCGATGTCAACATTTAAAAGAGAAACAAAAAAACTAGTTCTAAATATTTATTCAAAGATATGATAGTCATATAAGCTTATAATAAACACATAACGGGAACAAACATTTATAATAATTATGCATTATTTTAAGTCATAAAAACGAACACTTTTTTTAATAGGGATTTGGCGGCAACACATAAAATCTCGACAGTATAAACTATGAATGCAAAATAAAGCAATTATTGTAATATTTTTTACTTTAACAGTAAAAATAGCACATAAAAATTATGGAATGCGTATTTTTATTATATAGCAAATTTTATAGTACGTATAATGTACCAACTTTAAAAGTATAAATAACTGTATTTTGATTGTTGGTAGATTTTTGTTAATATTCAAATTTTATACATATGGTGTCGCAACCTGCAGTGGCCGGTGTACAATCCCACTAGTGCTTTAAGGCATGACCTATTGAGCACTAGTAGTTTGTCAGTTAGCTGTTGGTTTATACGGCTGTTTATAAATGCTTTTGAGTGTGTTAGACCTTATGGTAAATTTAACCAGTGTCTTTCCCATTTGCTTTTTGCTTCAGCTAGTATTGTTTTCTTGGCCGTAGCCTGTCATATACTTATTACCGGCTCGGGTCCTGTAAATTTTAGTGCTGCACCTCTCTTGGCGAGCTTGTCGGTAGCCTCCGACCCATGTGTCCCGGTATCCATATTAAGGTTATTTAGTTGTTCAGACTTAGTTCGGATAGTGTTTCGTGACAGCTCCACACCGTTTTTGAGATTGATTTAAAAGCTTTTATTGCAGCTCGACTGTCGGAGGTTATCTATCAATAGTCTTGCACACAATTCAATGGCATAAACCTCTGCTTGATAGTAGGTAGTAGTTAACTGAATAAAAATCTAGAGGATTTGTGCACTTATTGAGAAGCCGCCACTGATAACATCCGGTATATAATAGCCCTTAATTTAATATAGTTTAATTCGGAGCATTCGTGTACGCGTGAAAATGATTTAAAAAATTTAAATCGTCAAGGAATGTAACGACTCAATTGTAATAATAAAAGTACTCATTAATAGCCGAAACGAAATAAACAAGAAATTAAGACTCATAATTTTAATTAGTAATTTGCCGTTGCATTATAATCATAATCATCTTTCACCAGTTTAATTTAGGCATAAAACCACAGTTATGACATGAATAAAATATACAGTATATTATCCGATTAAAATAAATGAAATTACCCAGGTAATTATCATTATGATCGCCCGAAAACAAACGTGTTTTTCTTCCCAATGTCTTCTACATAATTATTGACAATGTTGCAGATGCAATTAGGTATACTCTTTCAGATTATCTTTGGGTAAACTTACTTTCAAATTTTTTGTGTATGCGAGGGTGGTGGGAAGGGAATCCTTTCACTACTAAGATAGCATACTCTTAGTAGAAGGAAGATAGTGGGAAGACTAGATATAATAAAAAAATAAATTAATACATGTTATCCTACATTTCTTTTCAGCTGAAACCTTTAAATTTTGGTAACAACTGCAAGTTTGATCGATGTAAAGAAATAGAAATTTTTCTTTTTTATTGGGTAATTAGTGCACTTTGAGGGGCTGGGTGCCTTTTCCTGATAAAACAACGCTTCTTTCTTTGCTATTCATGGACGTTTTTAGTTTTTAAAGTGTGACATAGTATTCCTCACTATTGTGCATTAGCAGTTTCACCGCATTGATTCACATAGACCATTCAACATGAGAATTACCAGCTTCTTCTTCTTTCGGCGCCGTGCAGATTGCTGCGTAGGCGTTCATCTCGTCTATTCTCATCATTATTTCTATCAATTGCAGCATTCTGTAATGTTTGAAAGTCCTTTATCCCCGTCCATTGACGGATATTTCTCAGTCATGATAACTTCTTTCTGCCTTCTTCCTCCCTCAATTTTACCCTAAAGAATGAGACGCTGAAAGTGGTAGCGCTCCGCTAGACTGGCTCTTCGGAGGATGTCCTCATTTCTCACGTGATCGATCCAAGACACTCGTAACATTCGCCACAGAATCCACATTTCGAAGGCTTCTATTCTGTTGATGATTGTTACCTTCAACGTCCACGCCTCAACACCGTATAGGAGAATGGACCAAACATAGCATTTTACCATCCTATATCTGAGGCCAAAATTCAAATTCTCGTCTGTGATGAATTTTCAGTTTCAGAATTGCCAGCAGAAGAGTCCAAATCGAATGAGCACCGAAACTTTAACATTTTATTTTAAGTTAGCCGTGGAGCTGACCAGGACTCCTTCTCAACTAAGAACACGAGATATGGGGTTCGAGGATTACTCTGTACAGCCTCGATGAGTGAGAGAGAGTAATTCTACGTACTGGCACCCCTTCTTACCAGAGAAGTAAGTGGCGCCTATTGGTCAATACCGGTTGGCGACTGCGCAGTAAGGCATCACCTGTCCAAAAACAGGCAGGCATACTCTGTACGTTACGCTCTGTGCCTTCCAAACCGTCAGTGTCAAAATTAATGGATTGTCCTGGGTAGCCGGATCGGCATTTCGTCCTCTTGGACTCATCAGTGACGCCTACTCGATCGCGCGATCCATCGTCAGACACCGCAGTTGTTGTCATAATCCAACTATTCTGCTGGCAAAGATGTTGAATGGTCTTTATGAATAGTATTCCTCAAATGACGAACGTCTTTTCTTTCCCAGTAAACTAAATAGTTTTTGCCGCGAGAGGACCATTTACTCCATAACCAACCCACTGTCTTGATTGTTCCGTAGTTTTCGGAGTATAAAGGAATGGATTTAATATTCATTTACAGTTACAAGTCTCCTGAGCAAACCGACTGGGTTTTCTTCTGAACAACTCTAAAGAATAAGCCAAAGTTCGCACAGAATTGTATTTTTGTTGTAGAAAAACGCGGTACACGCCTTGCTTTGTCTGTTTAAGTTTTCGGGTTTATTCACCCTTCCTTCAAGGAAAAAAAATCCCTTAAAAAAGCTACTGTGTAGCGAAACGCGTCGGATTATAACATAAATTTTATGTGGAAATTAGACTAAAGTCTTTATTGCAATAATTGTATTGAATTTCCATCAAGTAAAAGCCAACACTATTTACAATAGTGATTATACATGACAATGGTAGATGCTGGCCCACCCGGCATCGCCCGGTGAGATACCATTGCATCGGCTTAGGCGGCGTGAAGTTGCTCTTGAGTTATTCTTTGAGTCAACGTTTCGTCGCTGTGCCGATGTTCCCGGTTTCCAGGGTGGGAAGAAAAAGCATGATAGAAGCTCCAGGACCAAAATACTCCGGAGGTAAACTCGCCCCCCGATCGGATCTCCGGGTGGGGGCTGATCCTGTGGCCTCATCAAGCGATATTAACCGAACATCCACTGCCTCCGAAAATATATTGGGTTCCCCTAACAACACTCAACGGAGAAATAGTGTGGCACCTACAGTTGCTGACACACCCAAAAACAGCAGCTTCAAAATTGATTTCTGCAATATCAGAGGGCTTAATACCAACATCAATTCAGTCCACCAGCACTTACAAACATCCAAGCCCCATGTGCTCGCACTGACCGAGACAAAGGTCAGATCGTCAACGAACACCGTCAGCTATTTATATCCTGCATACGATTTTCATTTCCGATTTAGACGCAACTTTGGGGTCTGTCTCTTTATCCGAGATGATCTTTGCTGCCAACGAGAGGACACACTTGAACCAGCAGAGTTTGATGTAATGTGGTTTAAAATATCAACGCAGAAAATCACCAAGTTTATCTGCTGCCTTTACCGTCCTCCAAGTGACACCCATTACAGAGCACTCTTCTCGTCACTAGCAAACACAATTGACTTCTTGCAAACCAACCATCCTAATGCCGAAGTCGCTATCTTTGGTGACTTTAACGTCCACAATATCAACTGGCTCAAATACTCAAATACCAACGATGAACAGGGTCGTGAGGCGGAATCTTTTGCGATCAGTTCTGGTCTAACTCAACTCGTGGAAGAACCAACGCGAATTCCAGACCGAGATGGAGATTTTGCTAGTCTTTTAGATCTCTTTTTGACATCCAAACCTGACCTATACACAGTCACCGTTCATCCTCCATTAGGATCTTCCGATCACAAACTCATTTCAACTCTAAGCGAGCTGCCAATTTGTTCTGAACAACCTCCTAAACCTCGTAAAATTTGGCACTACACATCAGCTAGTTGGGAAGACCTAAGGGACCATTTTCGCACTTTTCCTTGGCTGGAAGTATGCTTCTCTTCAGATGATCCATCCGCTTGTGCTCAAGAGGTCTCCGATGTCATTCTTACTGGCATGGAAGCCTTTATTCCTTTCTCCAAGAAGCGCCCTTCAAATGGCAAGCCCTGGTTTAGCAAGAACTGCGAGCGTGCTGTCAGAGCTAAAAATCTAGCTTACCGACAATGGCGTAAAAATCCTACCGATGTGAATCGCACCATCTTTGTTACCGCTCGAAACCAGTGCAAGCAAACGATAGATCAAAACAAAGAGGCTCACAACATGAGGATCAAAAATAAACTTCTCGCCAGTCCTAACGGATCTAGGTCCTTTTGGTCAGTCGCTAAGGCCGTCAGTCAAAATTTTACCAAATCAAATATTCCACCGCTAACACGTTCTGACGGCACAATAGCAACCACGGCTGAAGATAAAGCGAACTTACTCGCAGAACTCTTTGCTTCACACTCCACGGTAGACTTTCAGGGAAAAACACCCCCGAACATTCCAGCAGTTCGATCGGAAATTACTGATATCGTATTCCGTCAGCGTCCTGTCAAACGAATTCTGAAGGGGCTCGATGCCAAAAAAGCTTCTGGTCCAGATGAAATTCCTATTATAGTGCTCAAGAAATGCGCCGATGAACTCACACCAGTATTTTGTAGACTTTTTAACTTATCCTACAAAAAAGGAATATTTCCATCTTGCTGGAAAAAGGCGCGAGTCCAGCCTATACCAAAGAAAGGCAAGAAAACCCTGCCAAACAACTATCGACCAGTCGCATTGCTTTCAGTTATATCAAAGGTGATGGAGAAAGCTATTAACCAACAACTTATAAAATACCTGGAAGGCCTTAAAATTATCAGCGACCATCAGTATGGTTTTCGTAAGTCCAGATCAACAGGAGACCTGCTAGCCTATGTCACTCATCTTTGGAGCAACGCAATCGAACATCATGGGGAGTCCCGGGCTATTGCACTGGACATCTCTAAAGCCTTTGACCGTGTCTGGCACGAGGGGCTCCTAAGCAAACTGCGTTCTTATGGTATGCCCGGTCGATTTTGTTCATGGTTGTCTAGCTTCCTCAAGGACCGCTCTCTGCAAGTGGCGATTGACGGGTTTCTCTCAGACACCTTCACCATCAATGCTGGTGTTCCTCAAGGGTCCATATTATCTCCCACTCTCTTCTTACTGTACATTAACGACCTTCTAGCGAAAACAGAAAATCCATTATATTGCTTTGCTGACGACAGCACACTTATCTCATCTTTTACTTTGAAACCTCAAACATCGGCTACTGACGCACATCTTCGCAGACAACATGAGGTATCACGCCTCAATAAAGACCTGGAAGAAATTTTGTCTTGGGGTGATAGTAACCAAGTCGAATTTAACGCTCAAAAAACCCAGGCTGCAGTTTTCTCTAAGAAGGTCAACATTGCAGAACCCGATATCGTTATGGCAGGACACGCAATTCCACTGACTTCGTCTATTAATTTGCTGGGTGTCAACCTGGGAGGAAATATGTCTTGGCATAATCACGTAGTGGCAATCGCCAGGGCAGCTTCTCAGAAGCTCGGTATACTTTTCCGTACCAAAAAGTTGTATACACCTCAACAACTTTTGACACTTTATAAAGCCCAGATTCGACCATCACTGGAATACTGCTCTCATATCTGGAGTTCTGCACCGAAGCATACCCTTCGGTTGTTGGATTCCATCCAAAGGAGAGCCGTTCGTCTAATCGGCGACCACGAGCTGACTAAGAACCTCGACAGCTTAGAACATCGAAGACAGGTTGGTGATTTGACTCTCTTCTACAGATATTTTCATGGCAAGTGTTCGACAGATATTGCCCGCTCGATTCCACCTAGAGTAATGCATAGCAGAAACACACGACGAACCACTGCCGCCCATCCCTATGTGGTTCAACTTAGTACACCCCGAACATCATTGTTTCAGAACTCTTTCATTTGGAGGACGTCATCTTTGTGGAACGGCCTTTCTGAGACCGTGTTTCCAACCGAATATAACCTCCAACGATTCAAGAAAAACGTGAATCGCTTTCTTCGCACACGCACCGCTCCCAGAGCGCCTTAAAGGATTTTCCTATAGTGCTTGTGCTCGATCATAAAAAAAAAAAAAAAAAAAAAAAAAAAATGTACATACATCCAACGTTGATGGCTGCTTTGGCTAGTACGAAATATAGATTTTGATTTTAATTATAATTTTCAAAAACTCATCTTATTTCAAAAATTGAGATTATTTTAGATGCGGTGATGCGGATTTTAATGCACAGATGTAAGCCAAAAAATAACGAACAGATTTACTAAATTAATAAACATAAAGGTGGCAAAGGATCTGTAACCAGAACTCACGCAAATGATAAAGTTTAATTGTTTAACACAACAAGAGACCGGTGAATTATTCCTATCGATAAAACAATCTTTTCTTTCCGTCTATCCATTTAGCTCTTAAATCTGCCTAAACAAAAGGAGTTAGAATAACTCACTATACATTATAGCATTACAACCTGTTTAATACCGCGAATAAATTGTAAGTAGGGGAGTGTAAACAGATGTAGATGATAGAAGCAAGAAGTTAGTTCTAAGTTTGATACAACAATAGTTGTAAAGAAAGTCTGTTATTGTGAGAAATTGTATGCAGTGTGAGTTTGAAATTTGGAATAAATACAGTAAATGCAATACAGTTCTTTTTTTAGAAAAATGCTTGGACATGAATATTGACATTTTAAGGTGTAGTCGTTTTTATAAAAAAAAATATTTGTACCTACAGCGAGTCCCAAATTAGGTATATACAGTGCATATTAAGTTATATATACATAAATAACAAATTATGAAACAAACAAAAATTAATTTAATGGCAAAAGGAAAAAAATCTTCTATCCATCGTTAATAAATGAATATACCTATACAAGTACTCCGGAAGAAATTAACCTACACTCATGTCTTATTCGTGCTTTTAACTTCTCAACAAGGAATAAAAATTTCAAATTTGGTACTTATGAATATGACTAAAAATAGTCAATAAAAAAATATGGTAGCCATATAGCCAATAGCGAAGGTCGAAAAACTAGGAATATTTCGATTATACAACTCTATGCATATTTTTTCTGTATAGACGGATGTAATTAATAAGTGATAATCATTTAAGTGATTATCGCTTGGTGGCCATATTGTAATTGTTATTTTTTGACAAATTATTTCAAAAGTCATTTCTGTCAGTTCTGGTTACAAAATGGCAAAAGAAAGATTTGGTAAAATTTTGTTGCCTCAAGTCGACGATGCTATTAAAAATGTGAAGCCAAAAAATACCGACCGTTCAGACAAATATGTATGGAAGCAGCTCCAAGAACTATATTTTGAAAAATATAATCGCCGCATAGATCCATTCAATGACATGGTTTTTCAAAGGGCCCGTTTTGCCCGAAATGCAAAACAAAAAGAGTTGCAGGAGGTACCTCGTACACGAAAGGAGAGTTCCACAGCTTTGACGAGACAGGAAATAGAAAAAATGGCCTTTAGTTTGGATGAAAATACCCCAGATGGGCTTCAACGGAAATTTTTCCACATAGCTGCATCCGAACTAGCATGGAGGGAAAATAAAGCAGTTTTTTTGCTATTGGAATATTTTAAGGAGGAAAAATATAATAACTGGTCTAGTACCAGTTGCCCGGAATACAACCCAATATTTGCTAAAGCGGCGCAAGGAGGAGCAAGTCGAACATGCGAAAGTAAATGGCTTGTAAAAAATCTCGTGAAACCGGATTTATGTCCAATACGATTATATTTTAAGCTAATGTCCCAAAGAGGCGAAAACATTAAACTAATCGATTATTTTTGACGGTCAATCAGAAATGGAAACAGAATGATAATCCCCTATGGTTTAAGAATTGTCCAGCAGGTATCAACATTATAAGAAACTAGACAAATATGGGAGCAATCAACATCGGCCTAGATACTAAAAATAAAAAAAATCACGAATCACTCTAATAAAACTTCAACAGTAAGTAATCGCAGTTCAGGCGCTAATCTCCAGAAAGTCATGAAAATAACGGGCCGGCAACACTACGACTCCGAAGGAGGAGTGACGCGTTTCGTGTCAGGTAAAAGTATTATTCGGTAATCCCGAAACATCTTGTGGTATTACATTCGAAAAACTATGAAAATTGCACAGGTATTATTTAAAGTGAAGTGTCCGAGCATCCAAATTGTCTGGTATAAACTGGCAAGGACAGCGGGGGGAAGCCCCTTGAGGAAAATTCTGGTCTATTTTACGTTAAGATGTTGGCGACAGAGACAGGACTGAGCTAAGTACTTTTATCACCACCACATTTTAAACTTGTACTAATGGTTTATTAACTTGTGTTAATAGTTTATTATTATTATTAGCATAATTCCTTGCAAAAATACTGCGTTACCATTTTACTTACAATTAAAACATTGAGCTTAAGGTTCGATAGAGTAAAAGTTATGGCGTTATTCATTGGTAAATATAGAAATACATTTGACGTGCACTCAACTTATCAATGGAAAATGCTAGGAACAACCCTGACAACATCCGAAAGTCTCGCCGGCTAAATATTGCAACTACGAGCCAATCAAGCGGTGCGACTGCGCATGTTTCGCGTTCAATGCTGCGTTTTCATATTATAATTTACGTTTACGGCGTAGTACTAGCAGTTGGATTAGTTCTTACTGAGCTCAAGGTTTGGCAACCTATTGTAGGTACCGTAATAAAACTGGATAAACTAATAATTTATAATAGCAAATGATGATAAATGAAATGTTTGTTATTTTAAATAGGAGAGTTGGTTAACCTAAACTGGTTTATTCTACTCACCGTTCAACTTAAATAATAATCACCAAGAAAATTTAGTCCCCGAAACATAATGCGTGAGCTTGCTATGGCCCACTACTGAACTAGGAACTTTTAGGAGAACCCAGTATCAGCTGTTAAATGTGACGTGTGGGTGTCAACTGTCGAAACGCTTTGTTATTAGAAAAAGGTTGACTCTAGTATAAGTATATTGCCGTGCGAGCAAAAATTATTTGCATCAAAGAGGGCCTTCCATCTAAGGACGTAATGCTTAGACGTAGAGCTTAATACCTGTTGAGTGTCAGTAACTACCTGAATTAACAATCAATCAGTTATTTCGTCATCTTTGGCAGTCGTTACAGGTAATTTGATTCATCGCTAATTTTTCCAATTTCTTGAACAATTCACACAATGGGCTTTACGGAACAGCACAAAACATTCATGGTTGAAGCGTATTTTCGAAACGGGGTTAGAGCAAATGGTGAGTGGCAATACAATCCGAGTTTGTGCATGGACGATTTTCACGAACATTTTCCTAACGTTGCTTTTATTGCTGGGGATTTTTATCATTGCCTAAAAAGAACCGTGGCTGTGTTTAGGGAAACAGGTTCTATACAACACAAAAAAGGAGCAGGAAGACCATCTGTAAGAACAGAAGAACTTGTTGCAAACGTTCGTGAATTAATGAAAAATACGCCAACAAATTGTATAAGACGCCTGTCCCAAGAAATGGGAAGATCAATGGCCAATTTTAGCAATTTATGTAATTATTTTTCTTTTTCTTTCTGTATATTCTTACTTTGTTAATTTTGTAAACAACAAAAATAAATTTGTATTTGTCTACTTATTTTAATACTCATTAGATTGGCATATCATGTCATAATATGAATTTGACAAAATTTTAACCTAGATTTGGTTAGATATATCGTCCCCATATCATTGTGATCTAAACCAAGCCCTTCGTTTTTTAATCCAAGCCCTCTTTGATGCAAATAATTTTTGCTCGCACAGTATAAACATTGACTAATAAAAAATAAATTACCTTCGACATACAACTTAACCTCAAATTTAGTAGTTTAATGTTTTTAACCAATGAGATTATAAAAAGGTAAAATTAGAAATAAATTTAAAAAACGTTGCAAGGTGGAAACCCCGAGACTATTCTTACTATGAGGTACTAGCGGGTTAATCCGGCTCTTAAAACAAAAGTGATTCCTGATCCTGATTACTTCTTGATCGCTAATAATCGACTCTCCACTAGGGAATTTTATCGCCAAATAGAACTTTACTATTCAAATAAACAAATCGTTGTCGCGCGTCCATAAGCGTGTTGTAAATTTGACACCTCATAAAGTGACTCCCACACTGAATTGTTGAAATTATTTTCAAACGCGGCATAAATTTCCGAACCGTTGAAATTTCCTGAATAAGGTACTTAATACCTAAGAGCCAGTATTTATAGACTAAATTTCCGTTTCTTTTTAAATCTAAATTTATTTGATTTCCTACTATATATTTTATACAGGGTGACTAAAATAAATTATATGTCCAATAGTCAAAAATACCATTTCTACAAATACGCGAGGTAGTAAATTAGCGGACCACCCTCATCCACCCCTGAAGTACTACCCTGATCCACTTTAAAATCATAAATTAAACTACCTACCCCACTTATTACACCACTTTAAAAAGCCTCAAAATGCTTTTCGGCAACAAGTTGAGAACATGTTTTAAAACTGGTTTTTGAAAAATTTGGCAGGTAAATGATGAAAACTGATCCCAAACATAAATTAAAACACTATTATAGTGCTAAAACTATCTATTTTTTCTTTGCAATGCGCAAATACTTATTAAGTTTTATTAAGTGCTCAAAATTATTTCAATCCTTTGACGCAATTCTTCCTTAGAAACCGTCTGGGTTTTGAAAACTATTGATTTAATGCAACCTCATTAGAATAAGTCCATTGGGGTAAGATCAGGGGATCTTAGCGGCCACTCAATTATATTTCGTCTGCCAATCCACTGGTTTGGATAATTATTTTGGTCCAACCACTCTCTTGCCACATAGTGTGTAAAGGTGCATCATCTTGCTGGAAGTGTGGATTAACGTCACTCCAGTAGCGGCCGTTCTCTTTATTCACTTGACCATTTAGGAAAAAAGAAGACTCATCATTGAAGCAAATGTTTTCTTTTAAATTCGGGTGTTGCCGCAATTATCCTTGTCATGGTTTCACAAAACTGAAAAACCCTGTATGGATCATCGTCGTCAAGTTGTTGCAAAATATTTATTTAGTATAAGGTTGAAATTTATGCATTTTCAGTTCTGTCGTAACAAATACTCTGGATATGCCGATAACATAAATGGTCAAGTATTTTTCACTCTAAATGGTATCGACTTATTGACTGCAATAAAACTACCGGTTTAAATCTATTGTTATACACAATCAACAAGCAAATACACTACAGGGTAGGACTTTAGATATTTAATTCGTTATTAATAATATATTATTTAATGCAAGCACAAGATAGTTAAATATTACCTCCTATAATTACAAATTATAATCCGACCCTGACCGACAGTTTATTTGCATTTTTATGGCCGAACTCTTGCAAAACGTCCCAGGTAGTTAAACGGAGTCAACCATTTATTGTGAAAAATACTTTACATTGACACCTTTGGATTTAAAGAAACTTGCCCAATAACCTCAATCGGCATATCTTTAGCCAAAATCCTTGGTTCTTGTTTTACTTCCAACGGACCCAGTTTTTTGAAATTTTGATAACAAATCTCTTAATGTAGATGTGGCTGACGTTTTTTGTTAAGATGTCATTTATTAAAATAATGACAGTTTTCAGATAGCATATACCCTAAGCCCCATAAGGAAAAATTATTTTTACTCGTTCTTCCATAGAATACACCGTTTAAAAATTAAATTAAATTTGAAAAAAAATGCAGAGGCAAGCATGTTAAATTTAAAATGATCTAAAAGAAGCAAATGTTGTTGAAGATTTTACAAAATAGAGCAAGAAACAAGTATTTATTTGCGTTATTGCAAAAAAAATAGAGAGTTTTAGCACTATAACAATGTTTTAATTTTAGCTTGGGATTATTTTTCATCATTTACGTTAAAACCCAGTTTTAAAATATTTTCTCAAAATTTTGCTAACATTGCGCTAACTGTCGCTACTGGAGTGACGTAATCCATACTTCCAGCAAGATGGTGTACCTCTACACTGTGCTCCTGTGGCAGGAGAATGGTTGCACAAAAATTATCCAAACCAGTGGATTGGCAGATGAGATACAATTAAGTGACCGCCAAGATCACCTAATCTTACCCCAATGGACGTCTTAGAAGGTTGCATTAAATTACTAGTTTACAAAACCCAGACGGTTTCTATGAAAGAATTGCGTCAAAGGATAATTGAAATAATTTTGAGCCCTTAATAAAATGACGAGCAAAAAATAAGTATTTGCGTTATTGCTAAGAAAAAATAGATAGTTTTAGCACTACAACAATATTTTAATTTAAGCTTGGGATCATTTTTCATCATTTACGTTCCTGCCAAATTTTTCGAAATCGTGTTTTAAAACATTTTCTCAAAATTTTGATAATTTTCGTTGTTAAATCTTATTTATTTTGGAATCGCTAAAAACCATTTTTGATACACTTTCTAGATAGGTGTATCAAATGGGGTAGAGTCATTTAAGATTTTATAGTGGATGATGGTAGTGCTTCGGGGGGGGGGGGGGGGGGGGCGTATCCAATACGAACTCATTGATTCGTTAATATTTAATCACTTCACACACACACAATCTTACTGTTAGGTTAAGAAAACAAAAATATTACTGCTTTTATTATTCTAGAACCTACTGATTTTCAGTGGCAATGTGGATTTTATTATATAATCAGCATATTTCTGCAAATTTACCTATTCGCACTATAATTAGGCGTTTTTCCGTTAGGCAAAATATAGTGTTGTAAACTCATTAAAAATAAAATATTGGGACAACGAAAGTTAGACAATCAACTATTATTCCATGTCAATTGAATCGAGCTAGTAGCAGCAAAAGAATAAATCTAAATTTAGAACGAACAAAAAAAAACAGAAAGAGGACTAAAGATTAACAAAGAAGACTGAACTTTAAATGTATTCAGAGTTTCAGAAAACGTGTTAACATGATTTCAGGTTAACTATTAATTCTTTTGTGTTTTACAGTCCTTTTTAAATTTAAATTTCTACATTATGTATTTTGAATGGGATCAAATTAACATAAGTTCATGGCTATGAATAAACCTGTAAGGCGGTAAACCATCACACAGTCATTTCGGTTAACACAATTTCATTTTTTATTACTCTTAAAAGAAATTTATTTTGTGTCGCTGGCAAAGTAACTTTACTATCAAATGATCGCACTGCATACCAGCAGATAGCTTTTAGTGAATATTCCGTTAATATTTGAAACCCTATCCAGGACTGGGGTTGTTAACTGAAGGAAGCTACAAAGGAAATCAACCGAAAGCACTTAAATAAAATTAAGAAAAAAGTTATTATTATTATTTTGTAATAAAACTTATCGTCCTGGTAAAATCAAGCGCTGTCGATGTAGAATTTAACATCAGAGTGTTAAAATAATTGAAACAAAGCTGTCTTGATTTTCAAAATAATTTGCTTCTATCATGCACTTAAATTGAAAATCTAGTTCCCTTTGACTGGGTGACATACAGGGTGTCTTAAGGTGACCATCCTTCTTATTGTCTGCGTTTTTGGTTAAAATGAATCTTTAAGGAAAAACCCTTCATAGCCAAACAAGGGAGGTAGTGGCAAACGTATATAGAGTATGTAATGAAGTGGGGCCATGATTTGAAAATTAAATTAAAAATAAAAACAAGACGGTATTTAATTTATATTTTATTTGTTTAGTTGTTATCTTGGTTAAGAATTAATATTTATGTTATGTATTGTTTATTTATAATATTTATTGTTTATTTATAATATTTTAGATAAAAACATCAACAATTAAAAAAAAATTGTGTGTGCTTAAGACTACACGACAGAAGTGAAAACTTCAACAAGGTTAATTCAGTGCCCACAAAAAAGTGCTAAACGCGCCTAAAGAAGTTTTCACTTCAAAAATAACATAAACTTGGAATACGGGATAATTTTACTGCATACAAAAAAAGATATTTCCTAAAATTGAACAACCCTTGAATTTTTACATCTTCAACAGAAGTCAGAAATCATAATAAATTCGGTCCACGGAATAAGCAATTACGGTAAACCTTACTTCACCCTACGTAAATATATAATTTAATAATTTAAAAAATGCCAGAACATACCTGAGACGCAGACGAGTGTCTAGACAACACACACTGACTGTTTCCACGTCGATACGTCGATACTGAATGCGACCGATGGCGGCATGCTCTTTCATATAACGTTCATTCGGGTCAGGGTCAGTTCGGATTGAATATAGCAGTTGAATTCGAGTGTAGCACACGCGAGTCTGACGCCTGACGCATGACGGCTCAGTTTAATTCAGTTCCCACAAAAAGTGCTAAACGCGCCTAAAGAAGTTTTCACTTCAATAATAAACTGCACAGCAAAAATAAAGTAGGCACGCATATGACTTCTTATTTTAAACTAATTTTTTTGTATTTCGTCACCCTTTCGTCTCGGTTAAGTTACCGTGTGGACGACAATATATCAGTTCTAGATTTGCCAGAACATTGTTTTGATGTAGTAATTCAATCGAGTAACCATTAGCAGCAGAGTCTTGTTGAATAATGAACTACTTTTAATACAGCAATTTTGTTAAGAAATAAATTGTATCTTCTCAATGCGAAGCATTTTGATCCCATTAGAGCCATTTCTCCACAATTAAGAAAGCAGAACAGTGTCCCCAAAAACGAATTGTATCCGTTAAAACTTATAATCCACAAGACGTTGGTAGGGGTTCGTAGCGATCGACGATCACCGCGCGCCGTAGTATTAGTTTTAACGTATTTGTTGCGTAGGTTATACCGTTGTTCGGAGTCTTCTAGCTATCCGGTCTGAATTTGATTTTTATTAATCACATCATTGAATATCAAACTATAAGAAGGCCATATGAGCCGATTTCCTAAATCTGCTACGTCAAATTCATAGATGGCACAATGAGTTCACCAACAAAAAAGCGACTAACCTTTTCACTGCTAAATTAAAACATTGTTGCCGCCTGTCTGTTTGACTTGCTGCATGAGTTTTTTATATTTATTTTTATAGCTTATCGTAAAACTTGATTTCACATAAGTACCTACACCTATTTACGTCTAGACCTAAAAATGTACCTATTTTTAATTGCTTTGTAGCATATAATATTTTCAACCTTTTGACGTCCCAACGTTAATTACATGAAAACATATTGACCGCCTTGTATTCTATTTCTAACAGAACTAAATGACGACTCTCACTATTCAATACCTACCTACGCTACAACGTATATGTGGGGTAAAATATGAATGATGTGCGGTTTGTATAACTTGGTTTTTATTTGCAATTATTACTACTTTTCAAAATGGTTAAAATAAGTTACTTTCTTACTTAAGAAACATTCAGTTTGTTTGTATTAGTGAATTACGTATTTTGCTATTTTTCGACGAAATAAAACCTATTTTAGTTATACCTGCTGTCGCTTTTTATCTACTTTTATTTGTTTAACATTTAACATCTAATGCAACGGTAAAATCATTATGAAAGTCGGTCCAATTACCCCGGAGTAATCAGCGTACATATTATTATCAAAAACATACATTCGGCTGGAATTGAGAACATCCTATTTTATTGTCTTTTAAAAATGCTTGAATTAAAAATTCTAATAAAATACGATATGCGGCAACACCACGACATCACATCAGTGAATTTGAGACATATGTTGCCGAGGCGCTGCATTATAACGACAGACAGGCGACAGATTTAAGGTTAGAGTTACGATTAGCTCCACAATGGCGGCCAAACCAGCTCCAATACGTCAAAAAATGGGTTGTCAACTTTTCTCGGACATCCGTCATTCTTATATAGTTTGATATTCAATGATCATATCAATACCTGTTTTAATTAATTTATTTTTACTTTGTATATAAGTTTTTTTAATCTTTGCATATCAGATAAAGCAATAGAAGATTTTTATTTCACACAACCCATTATTATTATTGGACTTTATAATCTATGGAAATCTCAGTAAACCACTCTGCATAACAGACAGTATAGTACTAATTTTTAGTGCTAAGCATTATTAACCGTAGCAAACCAATAGTATTATGCATATTGTCAAGTTTTATTACAACTGCCAGTCGGAACTAATACAGTATATAAATAAAACCAGAATACACCCCCAATAAAACTTAGCAAACTAGCAATTTTCGTTGTCTTACAGTAGGAAAGCGCGTCGCTGTCACATATCGTATTCAACAGTTGTATTGAGAGTATGTGAATTCTTATAAGGAATAGAAGGCTTTTTTCTCAGTGTACCCAATTAGAATACTTTAAACCTGTTTACGGTTTTTCGCAAAATGCTCCAAACATCAAGCATTGATGATTGATTTTTGGCACGAAGACCATGGTTGGTTGGTTGGTTGGTTAAAGGCGGAGGTCGGGTTCGACGTGTGGCCCAAGCTTCTTACACTGCAGCCTTCTGGCTTATTGTGCGCCCCAGTCTTGTTAGAAAAGATTTGTTCCTTCTATGAGGTCCAGTAGTTTTCTTCCAAGTTTGTCGTGCGGGAGGTTATCGCCACGTCGAATGTTTCCGAAGATTTTGAATCTTTTACGGTTTAGCGCTTCGCAGCTGTATATGATATGGGAGACGGTTTCATCCTCTTTGCCGCAAAGTCTACATTCAATGGGTCCATTATAGACTCCCATTCGTTGAAGGTGCTTTCTTAAGTTACAATGGCCTGTTAGTAGGCCGGTCACTTGCTTTAGCTGGGTACGCGTCAAGAGCAGCATTCCAGCTGATAGCTTCTTCGAGGGCCTATCGATGACGGCCCGTGCGTGTGCCTGGCCAGGTGTACCATTCCATCGAGATAGATGTTGTTTTTGTGCCCATCTGTCTAATGTTGTTTTGGTTGCCTTTTTTGATATTCCAAGGGCGGGTTCTGGGCCCCTGAAATTTTGAGCAGATCCGGTTCTTGCCAGTTCATCTGCTTTTTCGTTGCCTTTTATCCCTGAATGGCCAGGAACCCATAGGAGTTCAACCCTGTTGTTTCTGGCTGCCAGGTCTTTTAGGTCGTTAAGGCACTCCATTGTGATTTTTGACGAAGACCATTATCAACAAAGGAATAATTGCAACTGATAATAACACGCAGCTGTTGAAACCTAATACTTTGTCATCATGCCCTTCTTACAAAAAATCAATACGACGACTTGATATTCAAAGGATTTGGAGAAAAACAGTAAATGAGTATAAAAGTATTCTAGTCAGGTATAGGGACACCATATATGGACAGATAGAAAATGTTCTCGCCCTATCTATTTAATGAACCAGCAACCTAGCTCGTATTAAAAAAAATTAGGTTTTTAAAATTTTGTTATAAAGATTAAAAATTGTTCTTTTTCCACTTCCCTGTATCTAAAATTGCATTTTTTGACATTATCGGGCATCATAATATTTAATTCCAAAATTGGAATTATGAGTTCTACACAGTAAAAATTCTAGTGTTAATTTTAACACGCAAAAGGGGAACATATAGGTCCACACTCGTGCAAGTTAAATTAACCACTAACAAAATGTGGTAAAATTTGGTAAATTTTATTTAAAAGTAGATTCATTTTACCCGACCTTGCGTGTATCTTAAAATGCCCAAACAGTGTTAAAATAATTTTATCTTTTGTAAAAATGAATATTTTTCGTGTTAAAAGTATTTTAAAAAAGGAGATTTAGTGTCAATTTAATAACCCAGTTTAGTGTGAATTTAGGTTGTAGGCAGATGTCAATAGTATTTATTTCGTGTTAAATATATTTTAGAGGACGTAAAAAGTACACTTGACTAAGTGTTAAATTAGGTTTTGATAAAAGGTCAATTTTATTTATCTAGTGTTAAAAGTATTTACTTAACTGTAAATATTACACTTTTTGTAGTGTTAGTTATACAAAGTAGGCCAAAAAGCTTGCAAAAATACACCGATTTTTATTATCGAAATATCTTTGTTTTTTCTGGTAATTTCTGGAGCTTGTCTACTTTGATAATTGCAATGTGACTTCAAGTGAAGCATCAACATTAGAAAATAGTTTTGGGAGATGCAGCTACAACAAAAATAAAATAAAGATATTTTATTACTAAAACTTCGAGATTTTGGACCGAAACTGTATGCGGAAGTATTTTTTAAAGATAAATGCGGAATAGGTATAAAGTAAACAATTTGTAAGTATTTTCTAAATATCGTTTATTATAGGCAAGTAAAAACAAGAATAAATAAAAATTCCTTTTTTAAAAAACACAAATAAATTATTTTTATATTTCAATGAACGTTTGTAACCTGTTCATTACTTCCTTCATTTTTGTTGTCATATTAATAAAATCTGATTTTATGTCGTATAAGAAAATATAACAATAAATCTGAAAAAAATATCAAGTCCACTATCGTACCTAACATTCAAAAAGAAAATTAAATGACTCAATAATGTTGTTGCAATGAGTGTCCACTATTTTTGAATCTATAACTACCTTGTACTCTGAGATAGCAACCTTGTTAGCTCCAACTCCAATTAGATAGGGCTGGAATCCTTTTCTTTCGTCCACGATCTTTTGTAGAGGTTCTCCAACCTTAAAAAAATATATTTGTCAATTTGATGATTGGCATGATAATTTTTTTATTTTAAAAATTTATTTATTACTATTTATTGGAGCAAATAAGTTAGATGCACTTACAGTGCTGAAAATTAATAATATATTTTATTAAACGGACATGCAAACACCTATTTTATTTTAATCCTTTTACTTAAAAATGGCGGCGAATTTGCCTAGCTACTAAAGAATAAGTAGACTTACCCAGATCCACGACACCTTCGTAAGAAAAATTGTCCTTCAACTTGCAGAACTTTCCTTTATTTTTATATAATAATTTAAATAAAATAGACATTATTTCTTCACCTAATTCCTGGATTTTCGCACTCGAACTTCTTGGTATGGCGTCCACAAACATAATAAAATGAAATGCACGCGGAACGTGGACCACAGAACGCGATTCGACAGGCTATAGACCACCCGCAAGTGGTGACTGGGGAGTGTCATTTTAACCAATTAATGGGTTATTTTAACACTAACGCAATTCTTTTCACCCGAGTAAAAGAAAATAGCATATTTGTAGTGTGAAATATATTTGGACTGTGTTAGAACAACACAAAAATAATTAAAAATGTGTTTGAACGAAATTTACCATTCGGGTGGTTGCTTTTAAGTGTTAAAGTATAGTAATATGTATATTTTTTAGTGTTATTTTTAACCCTTCTATAATTTACCTTCTAATATATACTTTTAACCACCTTATTATTTTTTACTGTGTACTCTTTTATCTTTGAAAATATATTGAATGTTAGAGAAGGTCAAAATTTCAGAATAACAATCTTTTCTCAGAAATAAATAAAACTTTTAATAAAAGTTTTTGGAAATGAAGAACGGGATACAAAAAAATACTATTCCCTTTAAAATAAGCAAGTTAGTGATAACTTTCGGTATAACCAGACGTCGCATATTGTCGCTTTTATTTCACTTTAAGAGAGCGGCTCCGAAAACTCAATACCTTTCCAAATTTGCAGGATTTAAATCGCATTACTTTCCGAAATATTCTAATGGACGATCACTGTGAAACACCCTGTAGAATAAAAGAAATTGCCTTGTCGGACTTCCATTATCTTTATTTTGTTACTTAACACAACGTTTCGGTTAATTAGTATCTCTAACCGTTTTCAAGTGTAGTAAACTACTACTAGCTACTGTCTTAAATACTATCCATGTGCAATAAAGCTTGATGACTCCGCCAGTGGCGCAGCCAGAATTTTGTATTAGGGGAGGTTTTCAAAAAAAAGAACAGGATTTCAAAATTTTAAAAACTAAAATTAAACCAGGGTCGATCATTTTTGGAACCAAAAAAAATAATAGTAGGATGAAACCCATTGGAAAAGGAAGAGAATATAACAAAAATGAAAGGAAAAATAATGTACGGGCGATTCGAGGTCGGGAAGTGGAAGGGGGTGAGTTTCTAAGGGTAGAAAACGATTTATCTCGATTTCCGGCAAAACTACAAGTCCAAAAAACGTTAAATGGCAAAGTTGTAGGTAATAAAAAGATTTACAACTTTTGTATTTACACTTTTTTCACATAACCTCAAAATTTATGTGAAAAATTCAAATAACCAAGTTTTTGGTTTTTTATTTTTATCTTTTACAAAAAAAATAAATTTGTTGAAAATTTACCTTTTTATGTCCCAAATACACTGTAATTTTTTTGATTTAAAATATTTATTTTTTCACCTTATTTTGACTTAATATCGAAAAAGCACCCTAATTTTCAATCGAAAATTCTCACGTCAAAATATCTGCTTTTTTAAAAAAGTCGGTGGGCTTTTTGTTCGTTGAAATCTCTGCTTTCTGATGGTGTAAAAAAATATACATTACTATGGTAAATGTTCTCAAAAAATGCAAAGAAACGAAAAAAACCCGAATCCGAATTTTTTTTTAAATTATTATGTACAATTTTGAGCTATTTATTAAAATTTATACTTTAATTACTCGAAAAACGTAAGATTCCATGTTACATTGGAAAACAAAAAAGTTACAAATCCATAAAACATAAAGATCGCAAAAAATATGCGAAAATAGTTGTTCTAAATATAATTAAATGTAGGATTTAAAGGAGATTTCATCATATTTACCATAGTAATGTATATTTTTTTTACACCATCAGATAGTAGAGATTTCAACGAACAAAAAGCCCACCGACTTGTTTAAAAAAGCAGATATTTTGACGTGAGAATTTTCGATTGAAAATTAGGGTGCTTTTTCGATATTAAGTCAAAATAAGGTGAAAAAATAAATATTTTAAATCAAAAAAATTACAGTGTGTTGGGACATAAAAAGGTAAGTTTTCACCAAATTTCGTAAACAAAAATTTTTAAAAGATAAAAATAAAAAACCAAAAACTTGGTTGTTTGAATTTTTCACATAAATTTTGAGTTTATGTGAAAAAAATGTAATTACAAAAGTTGTAGATCTTTTTATTACCTACAACTTCGCCATTTAACGTTTTTCCATAGGACTTGTAGTTTTGCCGGAAATCGAGATAAATCGTTTTCTACCCTTAAAAACTGACGCCTTTCCACTTCCCGACCTCGGATCGCCCGTAAATTATTTTTCCTTTCATTTTTGTTATATTCTCTTCCTTTTCCAATGGGTTTCATCCTACTATTATTTTTTTTCACCTTTTACCATTTTCATCATTTACCTGGTCTAAACCGTAAAAAACCATCTTAGTCTGGACGTCTGGGGGGGGGGTTTAACCCCTAAACCCTCCCCCTCGCTGCGCCACTGGACTTTGCCTACGTGCTTATTGGAGTGTAAAGTTTGAGCTGTTGGTTTTGGACACGAGGTTTTCAGATATTGGGGATATCTATACTTGGTTTACTAAATATATGGGTATTTTGATTCATGAAAGCTGCTTCTTTGAATTTTCGTTTTCTCCAGTGCTGTTCTGTGTCCAAAACCTTGGCTTCTGACCACTGTATATTATGTTGGTTGGTCCATACATGTTCCGCTATACCTGATCTCGAAGTTTCACCTCTTTGAGTATGTTTCAGATATTCTTTAACTTTTACGGAAGAGGTATTTTTGTTTCTCCAATGTACTATTCGCCACACTCGCAAAGGATTTGATAAATACAATTTTTTGTGATTTCATTACGGGGGGTTTTACTTTTGTACGAAAGCTTCTAAGCGTATTTCCAGATTTGAGGGCTATTTTGATATTATAGTTTTTGGTTAATACCTAATATTTTCAGAAATCCCCTTGAAATAAGGTATTGTAAGAAATGCTTGCTCCTCTTTCGTTTCTGTATTAGTTTTTACTTCGCGATTTTTAAGTTTTGAGATGGTATTAGTTACAAAGGTTTCATGGTAACCATTCTGTTTTAAACCGTTTTTGATATTTGAGATTTAAATATTAAGATCTTCCGGATTGTTGCAAATGTTAGATGCTCTGTGATAAAGAGTTTGAATTATGCCCTGTTTTATGGAGTTTGAATGATTCGATCCGTAATTAAGGTATTGCCCCGTGTGAGTATGAAATGTAGAATGGCCCCATTCTGTAACAACGAATTCTAATACAGACTTTTAGTTAAGAATATTATGTTATATCTAAAATAGTGCTAGAGAAAGAACATACTCTATGTACAAACTCTAAGTGTGCAGGTTACGCAGACTAATGTCGTACCGCTATTTTCAGGGTATTTTAGAACATGACTTTTCATTCCTATTAATAAGATTAATAGAATTAATAATAAGTTACCACCAGGAAATCTATTAAATTTGCATCGATTGATGATTCCTTGCACGCTTAGATATTAAATGAACTCGACATAATGTTTTACCGCCTGGCTCTTTATTGTATTCCTGGTAGCATCCTAAATAATAGACTGTAATGAAGATTGCAGTATTCAGAAATCGCATCGCACAATCAGAGACTATCCGTATTGTATTCGTGAGTTAAATACGTGTTTCTAAAAAATTGATGAGCATGGGCGGCGCCATAATCTTCTTCAGGGTAGTATTTTTTATTATTATTCACCGTACTGCACTGTAGTTAAAACCCATAATAAATTTATATAGGTCAAATGCATATATGAAACATTTAAGAATTTGTATATTTATCCATTTTCGATCATAATTTTTTAAAATTGTTACGATTTACATATCCACGACACTAGACTAAATAAACCATAAAGAATAAACGGTAACTTTGGAAAACGTAATGATTTTCTCTGGAATGATATATCTACCGGGTGATTCAATAAGAAAGGCAGCCGGCTACATCTTGGAAACTACTAAACATAGAAACTTGGGATAAAAAAAATTATGATTAAAGCGGTCATGAGAAAATTCTGGAAATAATTTTTAAGTTTCGAATTTTGCCGCAAGAGGGTGTAATTGAAAAGTAAATTTTAAAATTTTACATAACTCCGAAAATTCCACATTAGGGTATATGTTTGATAACACCATTTTAAAGCTTGGACAATTATGCATCATTTTTGTCCTATGCTCATTGGCGTACCGACTTTAATAAGAGTGGGGGAAGCTGTTGAAAGTGTAAACATTTAAATCGCTGTAACTTCTAAACGACTTATCCGATTTTAGCAAACTAAAGACTGTTTGGAAGAGAAATGTATGCACTTTCACCAATCGTATTTAGTTGTCCATAATAGTTCTCAATAAAATTGCTAGAGGGCGCAATTTGTAATAATAATAGTTTTTTTCATTTCATCCCGAAAATTCAAATCATACGGTATAATTATGATGCCATAATCGAAAAGTAGATGAAATTTGCTAGAAAAAATATAAAAACCGCAGCTCGATATCTTTGTTCGTTTCAGAGTTATTGCCAAAACATTAATTTTTAAAACAAATTGCGCCCTCTAGCAATTTTATTTGAAACTATTGTGTACCATTGAATATGACAATTAAAGGTACTTACCTTTCTCTTCCAAACAAGCTTAAATTGAGTGAAATCGGATAAGTCGTTTAGAAGTTACAGCGATTTTAATCTTTTCACTTTCACTTGATAAGAGTGGGAGAAGCTATTGTTTACACACAGGTATCTATACTCAAAAACTAGAAATCAGAAATATTAAATTCCCACAATCAACAATAACCGAGTTTCTTTAGTAGCTTTTAAACAGCAAAGCAATGGATAAGTTGAGCGTTTCTTTTTAAAATTTAAGAGGGCATCATAGCATGTAAAATAAACCCAATTTTTGCCCTCCTCTGTCGTCGTATTTCTCCGAAACTGCACATACGATTTACTTCAAATTAAAAATATTGAAAGACCTGCCCTTAAACTATATCTCTCATGTAGCAGATTTATAAAAAAAGAAAGATCCTATAATTTGTGTTAGTATAAATGGGCCAAATTGAAAGTTTATTTTCTTCGAAACAAATGTCTAAACTAACAATCTATTACAAGACAGACAACGATTAAACCTTTAGCTGTCCTAAAGTACCAAATTTATTCCTGTTTAATTAAATTTTACTGGTGATATTTGGTGACAACCGAATACCTGCAACTACTTTAGAAATATTTATCTTATTTTTTTTTTTTTTTTTTTATGATCGAGCACAAGCACTATAGGAAAATCCTTTAAGGCGCTCTGGGAGCGGTGCGTGTGCGAAGAAAGCGATTCACGTTTTTCTTGAATCGTTGGAGGTTATATTCGGTTGGAAACACGGTCTCAGAAAGGCCGTTCCACAAAGATGACGTCCTCCAAATGAAAGAGTTCTGAAACAATGATGTTCGGGGTGTACTAAGTTGAACCACATAGGGATGGGCGGCAGTGGTTCGTCGTGTGTTTCTGCTATGCATTACTCTAGGTGGAATCGAGCGGGCAATATCTGTCGAACACTTGCCATGAAAATATCTGTAGAAGAGAGTCAAATCACCAACCTGTCTTCGATGTTCTAAGCTGTCGAGGTTCTTAGTCAGCTCGTGGTCGCCGATTAGACGAACGGCTCTCCTTTGGATGGAATCCAACAACCGAAGGGTATGCTTCGGTGCAGAGCTCCAGATATGAGAGCAGTATTCTCGCTAGCTATCGTTAATAATAGTATATAAGTCAAATGTATAACAATTACTATATTATTTTAAAACAAATATATCTTGAAATACATTCGATATGTTTAGAGGGTTTCGAGTAAATGGTATGCATGTCGCGAGTAAAAGCGATGATGTCCTCTTTACTCAGTTCGGGAAATATATTTTCCTCCACCCTTGCCACGGTTGAGTATGCCCATCTATGTTTTACATACGATTATACAATTTGTTTGCGAAGCTTTCCTTTAACAACTTAGCTAAGAAAAGATTTTTGCTTTGCAATGCTGTTTAAAAGAAGCAAAAGGAAAGTATCTAATAGCAAAGAATATAAGAAATTCACAGAGAAAACGTAACAATAAAAATAGCGCCGAGACGGTTCTGGTTGTGCGCACAGACGTATTTTTTCACCCATAAAACTTAACTTTTGTTTGCGCCCTAAATAAGCTATTTGGATCTAAGTACTATACCTAAGTCGCAAACTGGACTATGTCTATACTAAGCGACCAAAACTGACGGCAGTGACGTATATACTTGTGAACTGTGTGTCGCGCGGACTATAATAGTTAGGTAGGTATACTCGTAGGTACGATACAAACAAGTATTCAATATATATTCAAAAGGGGAATTGGAGAAAAGAGTTTCCTTACTTCCAACGATGGACTACCTACTAGTAAACGCAAAAATTGATTTTGAATTTACGTTAAGAACAGAAATAAAGTCTAACAAGGTTTCCCATAAAAGTTTTTTACCTAAAGAAAAATTCGCCATTTTTAAGCGATAATTTAATTTAAGGTGGGAGTATTAACATGCTTGCCAACCTATAACCTATTTCGCGTATATTTATTTAATGTTTCTAGCTTTTACACAAAATTTAAATAAAATCATTATCGTCTTCATATTTTATAGGTATAATAATTGACATGAAATAAATATCAAGCAATTTCATTAAATATTTTAGGAGAATTGTATAGCGAAAAATATCGGGCAAGATTTTTTTTAACATTATTATGTCATTGTTCTTTCACTATACAATTATCCCAAAATTAGCAATAAAATTAATAGATATTTTTGTTATATGTCAGATATTACCTAAATATTGTACCGACGATATTGATTTTATTTAAATGTTAGTTAATCTAATAATAAACTAAAGAAAGCAACGCGAAATAGGTTATAGGTTGGCAATAGATGGAATGACGTTGAGAATTTCACCTTAAGGCTAGAGAATAGGCCTCCATCATTCAAACGTGCTTGTAGCTAGGTATATATACTAAACTGTCCATCAGAAAATTGACCACAAGCAAACAGTTAACATTCCCTATACAAATATACGGTTCTTACAGTTATTTATGTACATTATGCAGTTTTTAAAAGTTGGTGAATTATTTTTAAATATTTTTTTCTTAGCCCCGCCGTTACGGCGCTCATGTTGCTCAGCCACGCCGTGGGCGGATGTATTTATTATCTGCTGATTGCACTTGCAAGAAGTTAAAATTAATCTTTTCGCGAAAAATAGCCTTTGAAGGAGACAGAAAGATGGATTGTTATTGAACGGGATAAGTGAAAATTACAATAACTTATCGGATATGTCGCAAAACCAGCAGTTTCACTGGCGCATTAACGGTTTTTTCATTAAATTTATTTAAGTCTATATTTGGTGGCATTGTGATACAGTACACCTGGACAAAGTGCTTTATAAAGACTAAAGTATTGCACGATCGTTTTTAAAATGCCGTGCAAACAAGTACACGGAAACGCTAAGCCGTAATTTGCCTATTATATGGAATTATGTCAAAACAGAATATAAAAACTGATTTGTTGGGAGCCAGGTGTTTCTAAATTCTTTTTAAATTAAATCATTCTATAAACTAGGCCTTAAAGGTTTGCTTTCGATTAGTGTCTCACGAGACGAGAAAACTCGCACTTTTTAAGAAACATCGATACGAGATTATATTATATTGGTTACAGGCTTGCCAAATTTAACAAGTTTTTGCTATTTTGACATCAAATATTTAGTCCGGTCAATCTAGACAAAAAAATGATAGTGAAGGTACATAAATTTACAACAAGCTGAAAATCAGAAAAATTGTTTAAAATATAATTACAAATAAAAAGTATAAGTTCCCCATCATTCCCGTGTGTGCAAAAAATTTTACTCGAGGTCAAAGGTCAAAAAAATGAGTTTTTCGCGATTTTCAGCAAAACGGTAAGGTTTATCATAAAAATTCCCTAGAAAAAAATTGGAGACCATAAAATTATCTATAAAATTTGTATCAATACTTTTTGAGATATAACGATTCAAAAAGTTGTAAAAGTTCTTATCGTCATAATATGCACATGTTTCCACGCCAAAGGTAAGTAGTGTACTTAGCGCGTTTTTTTAACGTGGTTTCCCCAGTAGGCCTACTCAGCATAGAGGGGCTGGTCGAAAGTCACGATGCATACAGTATGGCCATACCGTTTTGCATTCTCTAATGCACAAAGTAAAGTCGTATAGATATAGTAAAAATCTTGAATACTCTCGCAAGATGGGGGCAAAGTCACGTGACACTCTGTCAATTTTGGTCTATTAAATTTTTATAAGTTGGCATGAATTACAGGACCGAACTTGAAAATTATACATGTGATACCTTCTAAAACAATTTATGCAATAGCCTCATCGGTTCTACCGCTTTAATATTGCCAAATAATAAGTAATAGGTAATAATTTCTTTTGAAACTTATGTTTTATAAATATTATAATTTAAGGTAGGTAATAGGTAATAAGCATGAATTTCTATATGGTTTAAAGATAAAGTGTCAAAATAGATTTAAAAACTTTATAATATTATAAATATCCAAACCTTAAAAATACTAAACTAACTGAAACACAACTTAAAATAGGATTCTGTCACTCATATTTAGAATAGATTATAGGTAAAATACCTACAGTTCAACATAAACTAATTGAATTCAAGTTATTACATTCACTGTCAAGAAAATCCCCATATATGACTTACGTAAGGTACGTAGACCCAAATATGGTTTTTATAGAATTTGTTGGCTATGGTACGGTTACATTTCTAAACTTGTATGTGGGCTAACATAAAGTTAAAAGCTTCAATATAGCTAGGGATTTAATTTTTCTGTCAATGGAAACCCTAATTTAACAGTTTTTGACTTAACGTAAGGTACGAAGACCCAAATACGGTTTTTATAGAATTTGTTGGTTATAATACAGTTACATTCCTAAACTTGTATGTAGGCTATCATAAAGTTAAAAGCTTTAGTTTAGCCAGGGATTAAATTTGTTTGTCAGTGGAAACCCTACTTTAACAGTTTTTGACTTACGTAAGGTACGTAGACACAGAAAATAGAATTATATATTTGTTCGTTATCCTATTACATACTAATATGGTTAGCTATTTTAACTACTATAGTAACATAATGTTACTTACTATTACCTTACTATTGCCAAACAATAATAATATTTACTAATAATAATAATAAAAATAATTCCTTCAAAATCTAATAGCTGCTTTTTAAAGTTTAATAATATGGAAAGCTGTTTTGGCATATAGTAGAACTAGGCGATACCCGGTTTTATCAACCTACCCGGTTTTGTCCAACTCTCTCCTACCTACCTAAGTCAGGGAAATACTTAATTTCTACTTATTTTTCTTGAAACAGAAAAGGATACCTAGATAATGTAAAATGCGAAAATTATACATTAGAAACCTAACCTTAACGAACAAACATTTTAAGAACAAAAATTTTACAAACTAACTTTTCGACAAAAACGGCGTTCAGATGAAATAAAACTTATTACTTATCGATGAAATCAACTTAACGAGCAAGGCATACATTAATAATTATGATCCCTAATGAAAAAGAATAAAATTTTTTTAACCTGTATCTAAATTTTTGGTCAAATGAATAATAATTGTAGGTACTTACACAAAAGTAATTAAATTAAAATTTTTAAAATGTAATTAAATGTAACAAAAACGCAATTCATAACTCGGTGTTTGGGCTCATTACGGTCCGCTACAAATCTAGGGATATTATTATGTCCCAATATCAGCTGATCGATGACAAATAACCTCTCTGTCATCTGTTTTAAAACGAGACTATTCGTGATATTTAGTATAGTATTATAGTTACTGGTTACTGGCTGGTTGGTGAATAAAAATGGTAAAAATGAAATTCGAGGTTTAGAATAATCCATATGATTATTTGTTAAACGTCCAATAAAACCATTCCAACCGGGTAAAGACGCATTTTTTAATTTCCTATAAAACCATACTACATCAGCTTTTTTGAGGAAAGATACCGTTTCAGTTCCATAAGGGGCCGTTCAAATATTACGTAAGCAGATTTATTACAATTATTTACCCCCCCATCCCCCTTGTCAGCAAAAGTAAGCAAAGCTCTTACCCCCTCCCCCCATGCTTACGTAAACATTTTTCAATTATAAATGTTTTTTTTTATATTATAATGTTATAATTATAATTTTAAAAATAAGAAAATAGATTTAGAATAGAGATTAGATTTTACTGATACAGTATTCAACATAGAGTAAGGGACAAAAATATTATAATCTTACGAACCTAACAAACTTATTTTAAATTTTTGGTACACATATTAAATTTTCGTGTAAAAAAGTAAATAACTACCGATGACGTAATCATCATCTAGACTCCCCTACCCCCCATGTCATCCAAAATAAGCAAAACAAAGACCCCCCCACCCCCCCATAGTGCTTACGTAATACTTGAACGGCCCCTAAACAAAATCTTTAACATTTATTTTACTGTAACCAACTACACCGTCATTTTTATAGATCTTCATCGGCACATGAGCTTTTGCCTTGAAATCTTTTGCTGAAAGAACTTCTTTTATTCGTGGCATAGGTTATTCTACTAAAACCGAATTTTTTGGAGTAACGATTTGAATAATACCCATTATGTGAAGCGTGTTATTGCCGTCTAGCGTATTTACATTAATATCCGCATTGTCTGCAACGTATTGAATAAGAGTGCCACTTTCTGGTGGTAGGACATGAGGGGGACGATGAAAAACTGCTGCTGCCTCGTACATTATTGTATTATTATAAGATGCACATAAACCAAAAGACGAAAAGATTTGTATAAGACGTTTAGACTCGAACCTTCGATGAAAAAAAACTGCTAAGACTAATTGTAATTTAGACTTAAAAGACCTTGGTCGAACAGCAGTCATGATACAATGGCAAATATTTGTGTATATTAATTTTAAATGATCTAAATTTGATCGTTTATTCTTTAAAATCACTCGTTCCACAAGATAGGTCAACGATTCTGGGATTTCATTATTTAAATCTATAAACATGCGACTTGGTGGAGGTTAGTTAGAATTATCGAACACTGCGGTTTGAATATCTTCGCGAATAATAGCTGCAGCTGCGTTTAAGACTCTGAATCGTTCTTCTTTTTTATTAATTTTTTTTCGTAATAGGCTTGATTCAAAATATCATGATGATTATCCACTAAGCATAATATGAATGTAGATGCTCCCGATTTCTCAGTGATAATTTTAGTTTTAGTCGTAGCTTAATCGTTCTGTAATCTAAAGTCGTAGTTTTGCAAACATTTGTTAATTCGTTCAAAGTGAACTGACAGTCATCGCTATTTTCAATGTAAGTAAATATTTCCTCCATTGTCAGATTCGTAGCTTCCTCTTTAGGACGACCGATTTTAGCTCGGTATCTTTTACGGAAACGGTATCTTTCTTCAAAAATGCTGATGTAGTATGATTTTATGGGAAATGGAAAAATGCGTCTTTACCCGGTTGAAATGGTTTTATTGAACGTTTAACAAATAATCATATGAATTACTCTAAACCTCAAATTTCACTTTTACCATTTTATTCACCAACCAGCCAGTAACTATAATACTATCGATACGACTTTACTTTGTGCATTAGAGAATGCAAAACGGTATGGCCATACTATATGCATCGTGACTTTCGACCAGCCCCTGTATGCCGTATAGGGCTACTGGGGAAACCACGTTAAAATAACGTGCCAAGTACACTACTTACCTTTGGCGTGGAAACATGTGCATATTATGACGATAAATACTTTTACAACATTTTGAATCGTTATATCTCAGAACCTGTGGTTCCTAGGAAAAAAGTATTGATACAAATTTTATAGATAATTTTATGGTCTCCAATTTTTGTTTCAGGTATTTTTATGATAAACTTACCGTTTTGCTGAAAATCGCGAAAAACTAATTTTTTTGACTTTTGACCTCGAGTAAAATTTCTTGCACGCACGGGAATGATGGGGAACTTAGACATTTTATTTGTAATTATATTTTAAACAATTTTACTGATTTTCAGCTTTTTGTGAATTTATGTATCTTCGAATGTCTAGATTGACCGGACTAATTGGCAATAAGACTGATTGTTGATCCTCCTTACATAATAATAATAATTATTATTATTATTAATAAAGCTTGGTACTGATTTTAGTTAGTAGCGGTTCGTGATAAAAACACTACGTGCTCAACAATTATACAAAATAGAGAGTGTTTTAAAAGGACAATATAAAAAAATATACAGTGTGACCAGTAAAGTCCGCATCATATGTAGTACAGGAAATAAAGCTCAAAAAAAGGTAAAACCTCGCAATTTTTTCGTCCAGCATGGATTTACTTGAAATTTTAACAGAAGGTAGGGAATAGCCCGCAGATCAAAATCTATATCGCACCGAAGGGCGCTGAATGTTTTTTAGGGGTGAAAACTACCCCTAATTGTCAAAAATTATAAAATAACATTTTAAACCTAAATATGGAAAAGATTTGGTTTCAATTAGTTAAATAATGAGTGTTTCGTACTTTGGAATACAGTTTCATCATGTTTCAACCCTTGTTAGAGCTTAATGTAAAAAAAAATTATTAATTCTAAAAAAATTATTTCGCCTTTGATCGATTTGCATAAAAATTTGAGATTAGGCTAAACTCACCCTCTGCTTTATATTTTATATCATGCCAATTAGCGCTGATTGTTTCTTAGGGGTGAAAACAACCCGTAATTGTAAAAAATTATAAAATAACATTGTAAACCTTAAGATAGGGTGAAATTTGGTTTGGATTAGTTAAATAATGATAATCTTATACTCTGAAATACCATTTCATAATTTTTTAACCCTTAAAAATCAACCCTTGTTACAGCATAATGCAAAAATTTTTTTTTTACAAAAAAAAAAGATTAATTATCATAGTGATTCAATTCAAGAATTCTGTTGTTTAAGATATGTATCAAGTGCATTTTGCAACTTTTCAACCTTTGAAAACCACCCTTCACAACATTGCAATTTTTATAAACTAATTTAATTGATATAAATAGAAAAAAGTAGAAAAATTGATTGGTTTTTTTAACGTATCTCCTTCATTTTTAATGCTAGAAAGTTTTTTCAAAAACGAGTTTGTAGGGGTTTTCAAGAGCTATAAGGGTCTATAAATTAAATCCCTTAAGATCCCTTGGTTTTTAAATGGGGCGAGTTTAAAGGGCTCGAAAAAGGTGGTGCTCGTTCGTAAATAGAGGATTTAAACGGTTATATCTCGCCAAATATTCACTGTACAGAAAATTTACACACAGGAAAATTTTAGACATTAAAAAAGCTACAATTTAGTACTCTATCATTTTTTTCGTATCTCCAGTATTTTCGGAGTTATTTTGAGAAAACGGGTGAAAAATTCGAAATTGTGAAAACTCGTTTTTCACTTAAGCTCCAATTTTTCAAAAATTAGGCATTTTAAATTGGTCAAACTTTTTGGACGTATTAAGAATACATTTATAAAGAGAATTGCAGAAGGGTGAGGATCAATTTTAAATAGGGGGGTAGTTATGGGGTTGTTTTCATTGATTTTTTCGTAGAAAAAATTAGGAACTGGCCTTATTTTTAACATAACTCGCTCAATTTTTATGCTAGGACTTTTTTTATTTTAAAAAGAAAGGTCTAATTACGTACTTAAAAAAAAAAACCATTAGTTTTCCTCGAAAAATGCAGCCTTTTTCCGTTATTTGACTTTGAATTTATCAAATTTTGCATTTGACGAAAAAAGCTAACCATTAACACGCCATATCTCAATTCGCATTGGTCGTAGAAAAATTATATAAAAATATTTTGGTTTGTTTTTTTAAAAGCTACAATTTTGCTCTTTGTAGTTTTTTGATAAAATGCATAATTTTCGAATTATTCGCGAAAAACTCATTAAAAACGTCGATTTTTTCGTCTAAAAATTGTTACTTTCAATCGCGAATACCTTGAAAAATATTAGTTTTACGAAAAAAATGTATAGAACACTTTTTGCTTAGAATCACTTTTTCGATTGATTCCTGTGGTTAAAATGTAATAAAAAAATTCCCATCCCCGAGATGGGGTGGCAACCACCCCCAGGGCTTTGGCGCCATTCGGTTCGATATAGATTTTGATCCTTGGGCTATTACATACCTTCTGTTGAAATTTCAAGTAAATCCATGCTGGACGAAAAAATTGCGAGCCAAAATGCTTCTTTTCCTGTACTAATGGGATTATTTTTATTAATAACCTTATTCTAAATTTGACTTTTGCATCAAGTTCTGCTTCAATCGAGATGAAAATTTAGCAAAAAAATAGTAGTCACTTGATTCGCATTATCTGTCAATTTTTAATTTCTTTTAAAAAATAATTCAAAAGTGGGGTTCTTTTTGAAAATATCGAAAAAAGTTATCAGAAAACGTTTTTTTTAAATGCTTATGGTCCACATGCAAAATTTCAGCAGCATAAGATAATTTTGATTTTTTACCCACCACTAAAATTTATTTTCCACTTAATGAACACTTTACTGATGACACTGTGTTCTTTTTTGTATTAATATTAAGGTGTACCTATTACTTTCAGACACAAACTGCTTTCTCAAAAATATTTATTTTATGAAGTTACCTTATACAGTAATATACAGTGTCCGCAAGAAAGTCCGCATGAAATGGGATTTTTTTTTATTATTAGGTATAGGTAAAAATTGAAAAGGCAGTTAGTTTTTGCTTACCTAAAAACCAAAAATGACGTATGCTGAAGCAGCTGCACGACTTGCGTTACCTGTCCAATTTTACATTTTTAATAAAATAGATTCAAAAATGCCATTATTTATCAAAATATCGAAAAACTTTATTCGAAAAAGTTGTTTATTTAGGCATTTTTAGTCTCTGTACAAAATTTTGACAGTCTAATACAATTTTAATTTTTTGCCAGGTTCTTGAAAATTTTGATCAACCCTCGTAGATTAACTTTTATACATCGATGTAAAACCATTTGCCTTTACTTTATTTGTAATCTTAATGCAATTTTGTGTAAAATTTTTGTTTTCTATTATTTGTTTTGCTTCAAAAACTGAAATTGTTATTGATTAGTATGTAATGTTTAATGCAAAGTTTATCTAATTACATCAGTTTTGCCAAAACCGACGATTCTTATTTTTCTTAAGTTAGTAAACAGATGAACAAAACGAAAATATTAGGAAGCTTTCGTTGAAATTTTACTTAATTATTATTGGATTAAAAAGAATAAATATCAATCGCTCGAAACATTTTATTCAACAAAAATATAGTTTAATATAATTAATTTAATTTAATATTAATTAGGTAAAATTTCAACGAAAGCTTCCAATATTTTCTTTTTGTACATCTGTTTACTAACTTAAGAAAAATGAGAAACGTCGGTTTTGGCAAAACTGATGTAATTAGATAAACTTTGCATCAAACATTACATACTGATCAATAACAATTTCAGTTTTTGAAGCAAAATAAATAATAGGAAACAAAAATTTTACACAAAATTGCATTAAGATTACAAATGAAGTAAAGGCAAATGGTTTTACATCGATGTATAAAAGTTAATCTACGAGGGTTGATCAAAATTTTCAAGAACCTGGCAAAAAATAAAAATTGTATTAGACTATCAAAATTTCGTACAGAAACTAAAAATGCCTAAATAAACAACTTTCTCAAATAAAGTTTTTCGATATTTTGATAAATAATGGCATTTTTGAACCTATTTTATTAAAAATGTCAAATTTGACAGGTAACTCAAGTCGTGCAGCTGCTTCAGTATACGTCATTTTTGGTTTTTAGGTAAGCAAAAACTAAATGCTTTTCAATTTTTACCTATACCTAATAATAAAAAAAAATCCCATTTGATGCGAACTTTCTTGCGGACACTGTACAGTGTCAAAAACAAATATACTTTGCATCACATGCGACCAAGTTTTAATAGCCCAATTTTGATTTTTATCATTTAATATGGCGCTACTTTAAAGAAAATGTATCTGAAATAAAGCATTGTCAAAACTAAGAAGTCTTATGTAGGTTGCGTTAAGTATTATTTTGCAAAAGTGGTGCAATTTACAAAATATTGGTAAAAAATCAAAATTATCTTATACAGCTGAAATTTTGCATGTGGCCTAGAAATTGCAATTAAAAAAACTTTTTCTCATAACTTTTTTCAATACTTTCAGAATTATTTTTTAAAAAAAATTAAAATTTGACAGATAATGCGAATCACGTAACTACTATTTTTTTGCTTAATTTTCATCTCGATCGAAGCCGAACTTGATGCCAAAGTCAAATTTCGAATAAAGCTATTAATAAAAAAATCCCATATGATGCGGACATTACTGGTCATAGGACGTTGCCACGTTTTGCGAATTCTATATAACTGTATAAAGTTCCGAATGTTCCGATTGTAAAATTAAATTTTTGATTGGCTTCCAGCCAACAGCTTTTCTTGACACCGGCATTATGGACCGCCATAGCACCGTTAAATTCTCAATAAATATAAATTGAGTCAATTTATACTCAAATAAAACCCAAAAGAGGTTAGTCTTTGGAGTCTTCGGCAACATCGTATTATTCTAGAGTGAAAATTGGCTATTTTCACATGGTTTCATTGTGGAACTCGTGAGGAACTTGGTGGACTTTGCATTTGACGTCTTGTCGGCTTGTTATGATAAAGATAATGAAATGTCTATTTTGCTCTATCATTATAATATACAGACTGTCCGCGGATAGGGTTTACAATAGCACAAAGGGATGAAAAATTTAATTTTTCGGGAAAAAGTCATTCTTGATGAAAAGTTTTGCTTGTAAAAAAATGCAATTCAAGAAGAAAAAATTTTCATTTTTTATACAGGGTTCGCAAAAACTTCAACAAAATGATTTTTCTCCAAGAGTAAACTACCTTTATTTTTCATTTTTGACCAAAATGCCAATTTTGAAAACTTATTTAGAATAACGTTTGTAATTTAAATCCGAGATTTAAAATAAATCTTCGATTTTTTTAGTTTTTTTAATTTTTAGAGGTAAATGGAAATTTTGCTGCTCAATGAAAATAATAATTAAAAATTTTATTAGACTCTATTTTCATAAAGGGTGGTGTGTATTTTATTTTAAAATTTTAAATGCATTCCTACCATCTTTTGAAAAAACAAGGACTTTTTTACCTTTTTACAGCTGGAAAAATGTGTTGAATCCTCCATATTCCAGGAGTGTTTGAATAGCAAATTATGAAATTATTATTTGTTGTTATTTTAACATTTTTTTGTGTTATTTCCAGGGTCATTTCATTTGAGAAATTAAAAATACTTATTTCTGGTAACACCAAAAATCAGTTTTTCAAACTTTTTGATACCCCTCTGTCATTGATAATGTATGTATTTCGACCGCTAATACTGATATTCAAAAATTCTTTTACCTCTAAAAATAAAAAAAAAATCTAAGATTTATTTTAAATCTCGGATTTAAATTACAAACGTTAATCTAAATAAGTTTTTTAATTGGCATTTTGGCCAGAAATGAAAAATAAAGGTATTTTACTCTTGGAGAAAAATCATGTTTTTGAATTTTTTTCGAACCCTGTATAAAAAATCAAAATTCTCTCTTCGCGAATTGCATTTTTTTTAAAAGCTAAACTTTTTATCAAGAATGACTTTTTCCCGAAAAATGAAATATTTCATCCATTTGTGCTATTGTTAACCCTATCCGCGGACAGTCTGTATATCATAATTTTAATTAACTAATCCAAACCACGTGACTGTTATTGCCGGCTATGGGCAAAACGCTATTTTTGGCACATCGTTGGATTGCCTAATTGTAAGAGAATTATTTGTGCCAATGTCATTATTATGTCACAGTCAAAGTTATCCATAGACAATTTACCTTTAGATACGTACAGCTTATCTCCTGCGCCAACAAAAGTTACGTTTTATGAGTGAAAAAAGAAAAAATACGTCCGAGCGCATGACTCGCCGGTCAGCTGCCTTCCCTCTGGGCACCATCGGGCATGCGCACAATCCTCGTGTTATCAGCCTGTCCTACTTTAGCGACATGCTCAAAATACACTCCAAAACCAGCTCGGCCGCCATTTATTGTTGTTGTGTTTTAAGGTTTCTCTGTGGATTCCTTGTAGTTTTCTTAGCTATTGTGGATTGTGGGTGTTTAATATTTACGGATTTCCAGTTTTTGTGAATTGTGTCTGATTGAGATAAAATTAATTCTGTCAAAGTTGCTGGTTGGTTAATTTTTTTGTTAAAATCTGTACACTCCGACATTATGCTTTTAAGAAAGCCAGTATTCCACGGGTCAAGTTCTCGGGCAAACACTTTTCAAATTCTTGAACAAGAAATTTTGCTTGAAAATGTTTTACGCGTACCTACCCAAGGTTTAGCCAAATTGTAAAATTCAATACAAGTTATATACCAACTAATATTTGACTTGTTAGGCACGCGATAACACCGTAGATTGGTTATTTTGCTGGTTTTGCTTGTTTTTATATTCGATTTTATAAGACTAGTTTAATTCACGTGTTCTTGTTCTCTTTCTTTTCGAACTTAAAACACGACGACGAATCATTTTTAAACAAATTTTAAAAACAAAACCTTAAAAACAATTTTCGATCCTTAGGTTTGCTACTACTAAATATGCCAGAAATCACTACCTTTTTCCCAACTTGATCAAAAATTTAAAAGATAGTCAAATTTTTTGGCAAGAATTTAAATTTTAAAGCCCGGACCTGTCTATTTTCCCATTCGTCAAACGATAATGTTGCAGTGCGCATGTCTAATAGTATCTAGCTTTGTTTACATGCGCGAGGCCATAAAACTGCCACTTTCGTGATTATTGTTTGCTTATCTAAAGGTAAATTGCCTATTAAGTTATCTGATTAGTTCATTATTATTTAAAAACTTTGTAGAAACCAACGTTAGGATTGCAACAGTAAATAGAAGCAAATAACTGGAATTTTTGTAGTTTTACCCTATAATTTTAACCTTTTGAACTATTTTATATCTACTTCCTGCTCGTGTATCACATTACAAAAATGTAAAACAATTGCTGCCCTTGTATTATTAAAATTAAGAAATTTTGTGACGATCAACTTTTTGCTAAAAAATGATGCGACGTGCGATATTACTCGTGGGTTACAGAGGAACTATGTCAGAAGAGTTTCTCTGCAGTAATGCCGTTTTCGTGGGAGTACAAATGATGCTTTATTTGTTTTAAATGATGTTGTTCGAACTAGGTTTGGATCGACGTACAAGAAAGAGTGTGTCGACCGGCCTTAAAACAATGGACTTGTAAGGTTTTGAAGTGGATATTGATTTATAAAGATCGCTTAATATTATAAACAGTTATTTTACTTACATTGTTGGCCAGGAAGGGATTAATAAGAAGTTTAAATAAAAACCTATTTAGTCCCGTCTCTTATGTCCGCTTAATTGCCAATTTTTTATTGCATGCCAGTTTGATTATTTTTTCATAAACCATTATTGGTCAGATAATGCTTTTAATTTTATAAATAACTATCAGGTTAGGTTAGGGCGAACTTGGAAGTGAGTTGGTTACATTTAACCCTCCACTGCGACCATATTTACTTATTTATTTACTCATAAGTATCAACAGCACTGGTGCCAATTACAGACACATCTTAAAGCTAGTAAGTATAACAAAAAAATAAAACAAAAGAAAAACCAATGGGGCCAATAAGTATTACAACGCCATTAAAGTGGGTACTCAACTGAGCATCACAAAATTACGTCCTCTGCAACCTGAGCCAATTATACACTCAGTTCCAAAAAAAGTGACGCACCTAATTTTTGTTGCAACTTTGAAGCTTTGTCATTTCTGAACGAATGGACCAATTTTTATTTTCTTTCCATTTATTGGTAGGTATTTCCTTTCCCTTTAAGAAAAAAATTAACTGGTAAAAAATTTTTAAAGCCCCCTGGATGATAGTGGAATAACTCAAGCCATGTTATTTTCTTAATTTTTGACTTTGAATTTGAAAGCTAGGAGACCTGCAAAAGGTCCCAAATTATTGCCACACGTCGTGCTGCCAGAACAAAGTTCGTTGAAAATTATGGACAATGGAATATTCGTGAATGGTCGAATGTCTTGTTAATGGATGAATCGAGGTTTTGTCTTAACAATGTGGATGGAAGGAAAAGAGTATGGAGAAGGACTGGTGAAAGGTTTAATCAGAATTTAATAACAGAATGTGAAAGTTATAATGGTGGGTCATCAGTTATGGTGTGGGGAGGGATTTCAATGAATGGTAAGACACCCCTCCATGTTGTTCCATTGAGGCAGTCGATGACAGCGCTAATCTTTATTGACATTTTACAGCAGCATGTCTTACCTCGTGCAGAGTTAGTGGGCAATAATTTTATATTGATGCAGGATAATGCCCGACCGCACACCGCAACAATTGTTCGAAACTTCTTAGAAGCTACGGATATCACCACATTACAGTGGCCTGCCAGAAGCCCCAATATAAACCGTATAGAACATTTGTGGGATGAACTAGGGAGAAGGGTACGTTTTCGCCAGAAAATCGCTGAAAATCTTGCAGAATTACCATATGCATTAGTGGAAAGTTGGTAATATGCAAGATTTCAGCAAAAAAGCTGTAATTTGGACAACTTTAGAGATAAATTAATGAACAAAAAATCAAAATGCTCGTAAAAGAAGCGACTTTCATATAGAGTGTAGGCGCTTTCTATACATTTACTTGATTAACGCACAGGGTGAGTCAAAAATTAAGAAAATAACATGGCTTGAGTTTTTCCACTATCATCCAGGGGGCTTTAAAAAAATTTCTACCAGTTTATTATTTTCTTAAAGGTAAAGAAATTACCTACTAATAAATAGAAATAAAATAATAATCGGTCCATTCGTTCAGAAATGGCAAAGCTACAAAGTTGAATCAAAAATTAGGTGCGTCACTTTTTTTAGAACTGAGTGTATACTAGTCAATAAACAGGCTTGATAAAACTATACTATGATCACATGTATTAAGCATTATATTTACTTACAAGCTGCCACGATTAAATTGACCAAGACTAGTTGTATCTACATCAATATCAGATACATATAGATTAAAACGTGGCACATTTAGTAAATTGGAGAATTTTTGTACATGTTTGTTCGATGATAGGTCAGAGGCTCGCGAGTTGACTCTATTGACAGCAAATGGTAGTTCACCAAGAATGTCATGGCAGTCAATTTCATCTTTTAAAATTCCAAACAAAATGCATAGTTACATTTTGATTCTTCTTTTATTCAATGAAAGCCTGCCAAAGACATCCAAAAGTTATTTGTTATCACACCCCATCTGAAGGTAGATACCATATTTCTTATAATATATGCACTTCACAAACTTTCTCTGTACTCTTTCAATAAGTACTAACCTAAGTAATAACCAAATTAGGTTTCCGTATTCTAAAACCAGCAACACCAGGCTATCAAAAAGATGCCAGCTAACATCAATGTCTTGGTTTTCCTAACCATACAACCAGCTATTTTTTGTGCACTATCAATTTGAAATATTATATGGCTAGAGAAAGACAGTGTTGGGTCAAAGACTACACCGAGGTCCTTATGTTGATTCATCCGCTGCAAATTGATTTCATTTAGGAAATAGCATAGGCAACAACATTACGATTCAATGTAAAAGACATACACGCACATTTACTCACATTTAAATTAAAGCTTTTTGAATTACACCAATCAGCCATACTGCGAAAGTCATTCTGTAGGGTCTGCCAGTGTTTCACAGAATAAATCTGATAAAAGCATTTAAAATCATCTGCAAATAACAATCCCAAAGTATTCTAGACACCGTCGGCGTCGCTCATTCTATTTACAGCTGCTAAAAACAAAATAGTACCCAAGTTGGATTCCTGAGGAACTCGTCAAACGATAATGTTGCAGTGCGCATGTCTAATCGTATGTAGCTTTGTTTGCATGCGCGAGGCCATAAAATTGCCACTTTCGTGATTATTGTTTGCTTATCTAAAGGTAAATATCTATATGGTATGGCCAGGTCTAAATTATTATAATAACTAAACACAATTTGAAGCCAATTGAACTTTTCTCCGAAGTCATCCAATTTTTGATTGAGGTAAGTTGGGGTAAATCGTCATATTTAGGCATCAGGAATTTGTGGTAGCATTTTTTCCGCACCTTTTAGAATATATAAGCTGTTTTTTTTTTAAATTTTTAGTCTATTTACTTGTCATTATCTTTTGTGTGGTACAAAGGTATAAAGTAAATAAAGTTCACACATAATTTTAAATGTAATGGCCTATTTTACAAATAATTTTTTTAATGGGGTGTGAAATACCCCATCCTATCACACTTAATATTTATTTTCAACCTAAAAACGCAGGGTTAATAATAGAGACCGACCGAAGGTTCGGTTTCGGCTCCGGCTAATTTCGCCCAAAATATCTAGTTTCGGTGACAGTATCGGTTTCGGCCAAAAACCGGCCGAACCTTCGGCTATGCCGAAACTCAGTGTTCGTTAATTGTCGCGCACCGTTCGGCTAACTTTGGGTGGGTTCGTAGGCAGTGTTAATATAATTAATAGATTTTTCTCTGTCGACTTTTTTTTTTAGTGTGGGTAGAGTTCAATCCGTTCCCAAGATCGATCTCGTTCTATACAGCGTGACCAGTAAAGTCTGCATCATATGGGATTTTTTTTTATTAATAGCTTTATTCGAAATTTGACTTTGGCATCAAGTTCTGCTTCGATCGAGATGAAATATAAGCAAAAAATAGTAGTCACGTGATTCGCATTATCTGTCAAATATTAATTTTTTACAAAAAATAATTCAAAAGTGGGGTTATTTCTAAAAATATCGAAAAAAGTTATTAGAGACAGTTTTTTTAAATGCAGTTTCTAGCCCACTTGAAAAATTTCAGCAGCATAAGATAATTTTGATTTTTTACCCTCCACTAAAATTTATTTTCCACTTAATGAACACTTTACTGATAACACTGTCTTCTTTTTTGTCCTAATATTAAGGTGTAGTACTTTCAGACACAAACTACGTTTTCAAAAATACTTATTTTATGAAGTTACCTTATACAGGGTCAAAAACAAATAAACTTTGCATCACATGCGACCAAATTTTAATAGCCCAATTTTGATTTTGTAGAAAAACACACCTTTAATATGGCGCTACTTTAAAAAAAATGTATCTAAAATAAAGCATTGTCAAAACTAAGAAGTTTTATGTAAGTTGCGTTGAGTCTCATTTTGCAAAAGTGGTACAATTTCCAAAATATGGGCAAAAAATCAAAATTATCTTATGCAGCTAAAATTTTACATGTGGGCTAGAAACTGCATTTAAAAAAACTTTTTCTTATTACTTTTTTCGATACTTTCAGAAATAACCCTACTTTTGAATTATTTTCTGGAAAATTTTTTTATTTGACAGATAATGTGAATCACGTGACTACTATTTTTTTGCTTAATTTTCATCTCGATCGAAGCAGAACTTGATTGCAAAATCAAATTTGAAATAAAGTTAAAAAAATCCCATATGATGCAGACTTTACTGGTCACACTGTATAAAATAAATTAAATTTCAGTAATACAATAAAATGTTTAGTTTCGGTTCAAGGCCGAAGATTCGGTTTCGCTTTCGGTTTCAGCTGAAAATCTTGTTTCGGTCGGACACTAATTAATAATAAAGTAAGCGTATGCATTTTTACGGTGTACGCAATCCTAGCGCATTTTCCATTTTCTATTACTCTAAATAAAACTCTATTTAATGAAATGCATACTATATTTCACATTTCTCCATTTTATTATTTAGTTACGATTTGATTTGATCAGGTAGTGTCAGGTAACAGCGCCGCATTTAAATGTAGAATACATGCAAATTACTTCCTGTAGGGAACATGCATTATTTATTTGTTGAATATAATAATACTGGTACGTGGCTAATACGAATTCATGCGGTCTTTAAAAATCTGATGCTGCGTAGGTCGGTTCACTTAGTTTTGGTTCCAAGAAATAAATATTACATTAGAATATTAATTAAATCGTTTTAATTTTTCCAATCCCGGCTCGGATCCATAACATCGTTTCGGGGGGAGGTGTGGGAGGGAACCCTAGTTTTTTAATTAGTATTTTTAAAGTACATATTAAGTTATATACGGTGCGAGCAAAAATTATTTGCATCAAAGAGGGCCTTGCATCTAATGACGTAATGCTTAGCCGTAAAGCTTAATACCTGTTGGGTGTCAGTAACTACCTGAATTAACAATCAATCAGTTATTCCGTCATCTTTGACAGTCGTTACAAGTAAGTTGATTCATCGCTAATTTTTCTAATTTCTTGAACAATTCACACAATGGGCTTTACGAAACAGCACAAAACATTCATGGTTGAAGCATATTTTCAAAACGGGGTTAGAGTAAATGGTGAGTGGCAATACAATCCGGGTTTGTGCATGCACGATTTTCACGAACATTTTCCTAACGTTGCTTCTATTGTTGGGGATTTTTATCATTGCCTGAAAACAACCGTGGCTGTGTTTAGGGAAACAGGTTATATACAACACAAAAAAAGGAGCAGGAAGACCATCTGTAAGAACAGAAGAACTTGTAGCTAACGTTCGTGAAATAATGCAAAATACACCAAAAAATTGTATAAGACGCAGGAATTACTCTCAATGGTTTACCCAAAATTTATTGGAAAGAAATGATTTATTAGACCTGACATTTTTTTCGGATGAAGCCTGGTTCCACCTCTCCGGTTATGTGAATACACATATGTGGAGTAGTGAAAATCCCCATTTTTTTGTAGAGTCCACATTGCACCCTCAAAAAATTGATGTCTGGTTAGCTGTTTCCCGAAGAAGAATTGTTGGTCCTATTTTTTCCATGACACAGTTACAGCACAGTGGTATAGAGACAATATTTTGAATCCATTTGTGGAGCAATTACTTCTTGACGACAACCTACGTTTTGGATATTTTTATATTTTTCTTTTTCTTTCTGTATATTCTTACTTTGTTAATTTTGTAAACAATAAAAATAAATTTGTATTTGTCTACTTATTTTATTACTCATTAGTTTGGCATACCATGTCATAATATGAATTTGACAAAATTTTCACCTAGATTTGGTTAGATATATCGTTTCCATATCATTGTGATCTAAACCAAGACCCACGTTTTTTAATCCCCTCTTCCCTTTTGGATGCCAGTAATTTTTGCTCGCACGGTATTAAGTTATATATTATATGTCTGTTCAATAACCGCTGACCATTGCGTCATATTCTTCATATTTGCACTACGTCGTTAATTAATTTAGTCAGTTTGACTTACCGGTGGTAAAGGTTATGATTTTTCTTAGGCTTGATCTACATAAAGACGTACGGATGCATGTGAACAAGTAAAATAGAAGCGCGTTTTTCAAAGTTTTAATTATTATTTTTATACTGTTAATGAAGTCAGAAATAAAAAGTTTACTTAGTCAATGGTATCATGGGATAAAACATTTGAAAATCAGTATGAAATTTTTAATTAATTTAAATTTACTGAAAAATAAATAAAACTCATTTAAAATTTAAAATTGAATCCTATATTTTTTGCCTAGTGCATTTCTACTGCATTAGTCTATAAACTTTAGTATTATGGGATACAGTATAACAAAGTTGAATTTGTAAATTTCCACTATAATGGAAAAAACTATAGTGGAAATTTACAAGTTTAACTTTGTTTTTCCAAAAAATAATTCAAAAGTGGGGTTATTTCTGAAAATATCGAAAAAAGTTATTGGAAAAAGTTTTTTTAAATACATTTTCTAGCACACATGCAAAATTTCAGCTGCATAAGATAATTTTGATTTTTTACCTATATTTTGTAAATTGCACCACTTTTGGAAAATAAGACTCAACGCAACCTACATAAAACTTCTTAGTTTTGACAATGCCTTATTTCAGATACATTTTCTTTAAAGTAGCGCCATATTAAATGTGTGTTTTTCTACAAAATCAAAATTGGGCTATTAAAATTTGGTCGCATGTGATGCAAAGTTTATTTGTTTTTGACCCTGTATAAGGTAACTTCATAAAATAAGTATTTTTGAAAACGTAGTTTGTGTCTGAAAGTAAAAAAATAAAAAATAAAATAAAGGGGTTTTAAATTAAATCGTTGAAAATAGATAAACTTTACGTTACGTTAAACTAAAATTTATTTTCCACTTAATGAACAGTTTACTGATGACACTGTGTTCTTTTTTGTCTTAATATTAAGGTGTATTACTTTCAGACACAAACTACGTTTTCAAAAATTCTTATTTTATGAAGTTGCCTTATATAGGGTCAAAAACAAATAAACTTTGCATCACATGTGATCAAATTTTAATAGCCCAATTTTGATTTTGTAGAAAAACACACATTTAATATGGCGCTACTTTAAAGAAAATGTATCTGAAATAAAGCGTTGTCAAAACTAAGAAGTTTTATGTAGGTTGCGTTGAGTCTTATTTTCCAAAAGTGGTGCAATTTACAAAATATAGGTAAAAAATCAAAAGTGGGCTATTAAATACAGCTGAAATTTTGCATGTGGGCTAGAAACTGCATTTAAAAAAACTTTTTCTAATAATTTTTTTCGATATTTTAAGAAATTTACCCCACTTTTGAATTATTTTTGGAAAAAATTAAAATTTGACAGATAATGCGAATCACGTGACTACTATTTTTTTGCCTAATTTTCATCTCGATCGAAGCAGAACTTCATGTCAAAGTCAAATTTTGAATAAAGCTATTAATAAAAATAAATCCCATATGATGCGGACTTTACTGGTGACACTGTAGATGTGTGTTCAATGACCGCTGACCATTGCGTCATATTCTTCATATTTGCGGTACGTCGTTAATTAATTCATTTAATTTGACTTACCGGTGGTAAAGGTTATGATTTTTCTTAGGCTTGATCTACATAAAGACGGATGCATGTGAACAAGTAAAATAGAAGCGCGTTTTTTCAAAGTTTTAATTATTATTTTTACACTGTTAACCCTTTCGCTGCGGGCTGAAAAAGCAAGCAATACGCCTGGGCGGAGACTTTAAAAAAGAAAAAACAAAAATTTTCTCCTAATTTTTTTTAAAGACGCGCATGAGCGCTTTCCGCCGATTCTCATTCATTCCATTAATATTATAATTTTTTATTAAATTAAAAAATTTGATTAAAAATGTCGCTGTCAAAATAGCTATTTATGCAACTAGTGCAAAATGTGTATGTTTATTGCACACGGCATAGAATAGAAGGTATTCACCGAGACATAGTCGAGGTGAATAATATGCCATGTGCAATAAACACACTATTTGCACATGTTACATACACTATTTTTTCTACGATCGTTTTTTTATTTAACAAAAAAGTTTAAAATCGCTCTGTATTACCTTTCCTTTGTGTGCAAAAGTTGTGATTCAAATTTGACAATGGATCATAGATACCTTTGACTTCAACATAATAAAATGATGGCGCCCTATCAACGTGAATTCTATTTCGATAGGGTACCGACGGTGTGCAACACATAATACACATACTATAAACAAATTGTTCGTTTCCTATGTAATTTACTTTATTGCACTAGGGCAAAAAGTACTTTATTGCATAGTATGCAATAAAGACCTACTTGTGTCATTAGAAATGCAGAAATGCATACACAAAATGACGTTTTTTGTACGATCGTAGAAAAATTACATTTAATATTGACCCAAATTTACTCTCTCACCTAGTTCACGAATTAGAAGATAAGCACTAGTCATGACGTAACGGTCGGCGGTCATTGAAGTCTTTACATACGAACCAAATTTCAAATATTTATTTCGTGTCATTTATAAGATATTAAACCAATAAAAATTTATTTAATTGAAAAATCCTAAACGCTAGTAAAAATCGTTTTTGTCATTTCTAATTACTTCGTAAGAAATTAACCTACATTCATGTCTTGTTCGTGCTTTCAACTCCTGAACATTATGATAAGGAATAAAGATTTGGCACAAAAAAGTAAAAATACTTTGAAAACTCAGTAGTGTTGGCAAGTATGGGCATAAGTAGTCGATCTCCTGGCATTTTTACTTGAAAACGACGAAAGTGACCTAACCTCATTAAAATTTCTAGTTGCATTATCAGTTGTTAACTCATTTTTGAACATTTCAATTATAACAGTAATTCCCTTGAATCCGTTCGTTAATTTTAACTAATATCTTTTTAGCTAATTGTTCTGTGTAGGCTGATAACCGTATAGGAAGACACACCTTCATATTATTCATCATCTCAGTTCGGGCTACTGATGGCCGATGCGCTCGTATTCGCAGATGTAATACTGCACTGTGGGGCATTAGGGAACTTAAGCAACGTCACCAGTGGGCATTAGGGCATCCGTTGCGTTTTTACATGTATCAGACTTATGCCTTTTGTTAGTTTATATTTGGTATTTAAATATAATATGTTTTACTACACTACCTATAGATAATTTTAAAAAATTATTGGAAAAGCAGAAAAATAACGAGAAAATTTAAAAATTTGTTCCACTTTTCAGACAAAAAAAAATTATAAATGTTAAAAATATATAATAAATTATTTTTATCTACAACCAGTTATTAACAGGCGCATAATATTTGTGATAGTAAGGGCATTATGGTGTGCATAATACCTCTGTCTTCTCATAAAACACCTATAGCGGATTGCGATTGATATAATTTGTATAAAGATAGTAATATATCAGGCACCCTTAGTCAACCATATACCGCTGGTGTTCCAGCTTCATTATAACGTCAAATTAATCTCATTTTATCAGATTAACCTTCATAAACCCGTGGTCAAAAACTTACATTAAACACCGAGTGGGGTCCAAATATACCCCAACATTTTTTTTGCTTATTATTATTTTTTTAATGTTATAATTATGGAATATTAAAAATAAAACACATTCTGCATATAAAAAAATATATTTTTATACATAAAAAAGTTGTCAGCATTGATTAATGAGTAAACACATTTTGAAAAAATAATTATTAAACGATTAGAAATAATAAAAACAGCTGGACCCCAAGCAAGAAAACTCTCTATAATTAGTTACAAAAAAAAAAAAAAAAAAAATTTTGTTTACCAATTTTTTATTTTTTTTCAAATCAAATCAAATTTTATTTTCCAAAACAAAATTTACAATGTTAAATCGAACTTAATTTTAAGCACCTAGGTATAAATACCTGTGTGTGCTTGTGCCCTACTACTGTTATTTACAATATTACATATTATATCACACAAACAATAGAAATATATATATCTATATTTATATGTTTATTATACAAAAATAAGTACATTTAGATATAATATATTTAAGAAACATAGCTCGAAGGAAATTAGGTAAAAAAAAATATTTTAGAAAATATACCCAAAAATTCATGTCTGGGGTACAGCTGTACCCCGCTCGGTTTTATGAAGGTTAAGCTGTTAGAGCTACGTGCTTGATGAAACTGCATTCCAGTATTGTACCTAAAAAGAAGTAAATACTTGTTCGAAGTTTCATAAACATTTTATTCAGTTGCCTGACACGTGTTTTAACCCTCGGTTATTTTGAAAGGCGTAAATGACTAGATTAGAATTAACAATGCTATTTAGGGGGTCACAAAGGAACAATGATATTTACAATATTTACTAACAGTCCATGGGTATTTTAATGGTGAATTTTTACAGATGTTATAATCTTTAATTGATATTGACCATATTTATGCTAATACACTATACATTATTCTGGCTGCATTTGAACGTATTTCCAGCTGATTATCAACAATGTTGCAAGGCGACATATTATTTACCATTTTAATATTGTCACTAGTTTACCAAGAGCAGGTAGGTCCACCCCGTATTCGATAAGTTTATGGCGTTTACAAACAACAATTATTGTTGTTTAGGTTATTTGACTCTAGGGCCGGGCCTGGTGTAAGTAGGATATATAATTAGTTTTGAGAAAGCATGTGTATTGTAAATTTGAGAAATTTGTTGAAGTGTAGATTCTGTGGTTCATAGAAATATAAGTGTTCAACTAGTATATTATTATGAGGCATCTAGTAGAAGAAAACAAAATTACATTTCATTGGATGCAAAACAAATTGTTAAAAATATGTATGGATCATTAATAAATACAGGATTGATCAAGAAAAATGCTTTGAAGAAAACCTGTTAACTTACAAAAACGCCAATTTCTATGAAAGATATCATAAGCCGTACAGGAACGACAGACAAGAAGAAACGCAATAATTCTCAACATAATCGTTTGGAAGAAAGTCAACAAGAAATCATAAGAAGAAAGATATATTCCCTCTATGAAGAACTGGTTCTCCCCACTTTTCAATCAAATAAAAATGAAGCTAGAACAAGAAGAAACAAATATAACTATTAGCCGTGTCGCCATTCACAGAGTCAATTCCACAATGGGCTTTAAATATCGCACGATAGACAAAACACAACACCACAAGTGGTAATTATTGAATCACAAAGACTGGCGGACTTACCTGCAGCAAATTAAGAAACTTAGATTAGAAAATAGGTCTATATTTTACCTGGACGAAACATGGTCGACACACACGACACAGTGTCCAAAGGATGGGTCGATTCTAGGTTAAAGTGTCAGACAAAAACACCTTGAAATAAAGGAAAAAGAATTACAATAATTCACACTGGATCGGAAGATGGATGGGTTCCAACCTACTTTAAGCTTGAATTACCATGACCAATGACCATACACAAGTGCGGAACTTTTTGAAAACTGGTTTGACAATTACATTTATAAAAACTACCCCCGACAATAGAGTGATTATAATGAATAACGCAAGTTATCACAATCATATCGCCAAATATATCAAGTACTAAAACTGAAAAACAAGAATATTTATTAGAAAATTATATTTATTTTGAATTTAGTTACAAAAAAGAAAAACTTTTAGAAATCTTAAATACACTTCACATTAAAAAACAATACGTATGTGATAACTTGGCGGAACAGATGGGTCATACTGCCTTACATCTTTCACCATATCATTGTATATTTAACCCCATATAGCCTATAATACGGCAGCAAGTAAAATCAAAGGGGTGAGTAAAAATTGTTTCCCCTACCCTAAGTGCTACTGTCAACGTTAATTAAAACTGTTATAAACAATATTCCGGCCGAAAACTGGAAAAATTCAGTGAAGCATATTTTAGAAGCCAAAGATTCGTATATTTATATACAAACTAATATACAACCCATTGTTATTATTAACCTAAATGGCGACTCTGATAGTGAAACAGAATTAGGTTTAGATTAAACAAATATATTAATAAAAGGGAAAGAAATAAGGCACTTTAAGTCTTCCTCCACTGTTATATTAAAATAAGTTTTAAGTTTTATTGAGCTTTAAATTCTCTACAGGTTTCGAATGTATATACATTTATCATCAGGAGAATAGAATAAGGAATATAAGAAATACAATAGGTGCTAACAGTCCAAATGGACCTACAGTATTTGGAAAAACGTCCAACGTAATGATAGACTTAACGAGATGCCATTCGTGAAGTATTGGTAGAAACTAAGCTATAAAGTTATCAAGCCGTAAGCTATGTGTCATATCAGTGAGACAGCATCATAAGTGTGAGGAGAGAAGAATATTTAAAATTGGAATGGTAGATGTTGTAAAAAGTTTCTTAAATGAGGAGTAACTGAAAAGTCACACATTAGTGAACCAGTAACGTAAGTGTGAGAAGAGAAGAATATTTAATTGGAATGGTAGATGTTGTAAAAAGTTTTTTAAATGAGGAGTAACTGAAAAGTCACACATTAGTGAACCAGTAACGTAAGTGTGAGGAGAGAAGAATATTTAAAATTGGAATGGTAGATGTTGTAAAAAGTTTTTTAAATGAGGAGTAACTGAAAAGTCACACATTAGTGAACCAGTAACGTAAGTGTGAGGAGAGAAGAATATTTAAAATTGGAATGGTAGATGTTGTAAAAAGTTTTTTAAATGAGGAGTAACTGAAAAGTCACACATTAGTGAACCAGTAACGTAAGTGTGAGAAGAGAAGAATATTTAATTGGAATGGTAGATGTTGTAAAAAGTTTTTTAAATGAGGAGTAACTGAAAAGTCACACATTAGTGAACCAGTAACGTAAGTGTGAGGAGAGAAGAATATTTAAAATTGGAATGGTAGATGTTGTAAAAAGTTTTTTAAATGAGGAGTAACTGAAAAGTCACACATTAGTGAACCAGTAACGTAAGTGTGAGGAGAGAAGAATATTGAAAATTGGAATGGTAGATGTTGTAAAAAGTTTTTTAAATGAGGAGTAACTGAAAAGTCACACATTACTGAACCAGTAACGTAAGTGTGAGGAGAGAAGAATATTTAAAATTGGAATGGTAGATGTTGTAAAAAGTTTTTTAAATGAGGAGTAACTGAAAAGTCACACATTAGTGAACCAGTAGCGTAAGTGTGAGGAGAGAAGAATATTTAAAATTGGAATGGTAGATGTTGTAAAAAGTTTTTTAAATGAGGAGTAACTGAAAAGTCACACATTAGTGAACCAGTAACGTAAGTGTCAGGAAAGAAGAATATTTAAAATTGGAATAGTACAAGTTGTAAAAAGTTTTTTATTATAAAATGAAGAGTAACTGAAAGTCACATATTAGTAAATTAACAAAATAAGTGTGAGGAGGGAAGAGTATTTAAAATTGGCATAGATGATTTAAAAGTTTTTTATATCTGAAAAGTAAAAAAAAAAAATTCAAGGTTAGAATTTTCTCAGAAAAAAAAAATTGTGTAAACTTACGTCATGTAGACTTCCTTGTTTATGAGTAGTAATAATAGTTCAGAATCTTTGTTCTATAAATTGCTACTTAAAATAAAGTTTAAAAAATTTAACAAAGGTGAAATGGACAGTCCAAAGAAATTTATTAATAATGTATTATTTTATTTGTTGGTGTTGTAAAATTAGTTAGGACATATATTATTAAGTATATTTTTAAGACAGCGTGAATTAAAATTAGAGTTTTTTTTTAATCCGTCACTGATTTCTTTCCCTAAATTACCTGTTAGCCTATATATATGTATATTAATTGTAAATAAATAAATAAAGTTTGGCTAGAAATTGGCATTTTGTTACTTGATGTCAAAAAGGCAAGGAGATATACTATGAGTTATAGTTTACTTGGGATTTCTGGCAATAAAACGTAAAATAATTAATATTTATTTGAAAATTGAAAATTAGATATCGGGCAGGGAACCCCGAAGGGTTGCTCTATTTTGTCGCCCCCCCCCCCCCCCCACACACATTCATTCGTAAATCCACCTTTATCATGATTTTCGACTTCGCCTTTGTTTCATTCACTGGAACTTATCATTCTATTTTACATCAACACCCTAATTATCAAGCAATCTCTGATACATTTTAACCTGCTTATACAGGGTGTTATTTAAGTATGTGGCCAAACTCCAAGGATTGCTTCTTTAAGAGATTTTAAGAAGAAAAATTCGTATAAACATGGGTCCGAAAATGCATAGTTTTTACGATACAGGGTGTCAAACTTTAAAAAAAAATCGGATGTTCGTAAATATCTCAATACTCTTTTATTCGATTTTGTTGAAATTTGACAATTCTATTTGTAATAATAAGAGGATATTTTAGCCTCAATTAGATTAAAATTATTAAGTCCAGTGGCGTCTTGGAAGACAGTCCAACTAATATTTTTGACAAAAGAATTGCGCGCCACTGACTTTTTTAAAATTTATGTATTTTTTTCGAACTAACCAACTACAAATACAACTATTTTATTTCATAAGTTTTTTTCATATCTTGCTTTGTTTTCGAGAAAAAAGATAAAAACCGCTTTATTGCATGTCCCCGCGACAATAAGAGTAAAAAATTTAAACTACTTACCAAACTATAAAGCAATTAAAATTACACGAAAGTCCTCTTTTGCATTTTTTCGCACAGATTAAAACTGTGTTCGATAAAATAAATTAACATAAAATAATCGCATAAGGTAATAATTTATTAGTGCAGTGTTTTAAAAGTAACAGCAAAAGAATAAGATTGTTATGGAAGGAAAAACAGTTGCTGTTTAAACAAATTTGATTTTTACATAAACTGTCATAACTTAAAAGAGTGCCAAGTAATCATTATTTCATCGTAATTATTTGAAGTATTTTCCTTAGGCCATTCCATAAACAAAATGCATATCGACCATTTCTGAGTTTGTAAATTAAACCATTTTCTAACAATTTGTAAATTTATAATTTTAAAACTGTTAAAAAAATAAAAATAAAAATAATTACGATGAAATAATTACTTTGGCACTCTTTTATGTTATGACAGTTTGTGTAAAAATCAAATTTTAATCTTATTAAGGCTAAATTATTTCCTTGTTATTACAAACAGAATTGCCAAACTTCAACAAAATCAAATAAAAGAGTACTGAGATATTTAGGAACATCCTATTTTTTTTGTTTGACACTCTGTATCGTAAAAACTATGCATTTTCGGACCCATGTTTATATAAACTTTTCTTCTTAAAATCACTTAAAGAAGCACCCCTTGGAGTTTGACCACATACTTAAATAACACCCTGTATTGTGTTTGCTTTCATCCGTTAGCTGCATGACTGATTTCGCTGGTTTGCGAAAACTGTCTAATAAATTAACTCTGTTTCACCTTTGCCTCCAAATTGCAAATCGTTCCGTGTATTCTGCACTAAAATGGTAAGTCATTAGAATCAGGTGGGTGGATCCACGCATTATTATTAATGCACCGTATTCATCATTCAAGAGTGCATAACTATTTACATCGTAGTAATTACTAATTATTAATTAAGCACAAAATAAGAGTTTTCTCTGTTTTACGTACATAGTTGGTTAAACTGTGGTTTGTTTTTATAATTTCAAGTATATGACCAAGACAAATTTAATTAAAACCTATTAGTCTGGTGTAATTAGTGAACGCTAATCTATCTGTAAACATATTTTTTTGTTATTGGATTTAATAGCATGTAGATTTTAAATGACAATTGAGGGCAAGAAGATGGCAACGCCATTTCTGGTACAACTCAGGGTACTATTTTTATGACATATCCTTATTGGAGTTAAGGGTGCTTAAAATTCAAATAGACCTGGCTTCCTTTTACACAAAAGTAACAAAAGCAGGTAATCTTTGGATTTATCAAAAAATATATATTTTAAACATGTGTGCTGAATTATACTAGAAACGAACAATAAAATATAGGCTTCTTATAATAAACCAAAACTTCAGTTCGTTTATCACATTGATCATCGTTACAAACCAAAGTGTTCAATTCAATGAAGAGATTGTTCTCAACCTTTTTTAAACGATAATGATATAAACAAATAACGAAATACTAGCTGATAAGGTAATTATCAACAAATGAAATAATAAATTAGGTAATACAGTAGTAACACGGCAAGTAAACACTGTTCTATTATTTCCATTTATTGCTGAAGCTGTAACGTTCTTCCACCTATCGATTTAGCTAAAATTTTTACATTTAGTACATACAAGAACTGAAAATGGACTAAAAATGGAGCTGCCGCATTCTTACATCAACGTCCTCAATAATTATACATCATAATCATCATAATCATCATCATCATCATCAAAGAGCCGTTCGCTTCCACTGCTGGGATAGGCATCCCTTAGCGTTTGCCATCGTATCCGATTTTGCGCTTCTTGTATTCAGTTTTCCCGGATTCGCTTGACGTCATTTGTCCATCTCTTTGGTGGATTAAGAATGAAGAAGTATATTATACAAAAAAGTAATATCATATCTGTTCATCAATATGGATTTAAAGAGAAAACTAGTATTGAGAACGCCGTGAACTACCTTGCGAATCATATCAACAATGCCCTTGATAGCGGAAGAAAGTGCCTGGGCATTTTCCTGGACCTGGGTAAGGCTTTAGACACTGTGTCACACCGAATTGTGATAGCTATCTAGTTGAAAGAACACAAAGCGCAAAAATTAACCGCTGCCTAAGTACTTCTAGGAGAGTGGAATTTGGTGTGTCACAGGGTTTGGTGCTAGGCCCGATCCCGTTCTCCATATACGTCAATTAACGTCTTAGTCTGTTGAGAGGTGTTGATTTGCTTTGCAGATGAGACGGCTAAAATGATAAAGAAGAACAGCTAGGAAACGGCAATAGATAGGGCAGAGGAGGCACTCCAGATTGTAATGACGTAGTTTGATAACAACCTTTTGACTTTGAATGCTGAAAAATCGTGTTTTTTAAGCTTCTCGGTTAGTAGGGTGGGGGAATAGCCTGTAACTGACATCACGATTTACGGGACAGCGTGTGGGAGACGAGCTCCATGTATATGCAACTTAACAATCAATAAAATAAAACAAGCTAAATGTTTGGGAGTGTATTTCGACATGTACATGAGATGGGAGACTCATATCCAGTACGTTAGTAATAAAGTTCAAAAGATAGTATATAAATTTTATCAACTAAGAGAAATACCAAAAAAAAATGTTGCAAACAGTTTGCACTAGTTGACTCTATAATGGGATATTGCATTTCCGCGTGGGGAGCGGCTCGTAGAACAGTCCTACAGCCCTTGGTTATAGCACAAAAATATGTTTTCAAAGTAATTTTAAATAAAAAAAAACGTTACCCAACTGATCTTTTATATACTGAAGCAAGGGTCTTAAGGTTAAATCAAATGTACGTCAAAGTGATAGTCTCTGATGTTCTCAAAGAACAATAACTATTTGAACAAATTATTAATGGTAAAACTAGACAAGCATCAAATAAAGACTTTATAGTAATGAGGTTGAAATAGTCTAAATGTCAACAAAATCCCCTATACAGCTCCGAAAATATTTAACATGGTACCAAATTAACTGAATTAATAAACTTTAATAGAATTAAAAACAGACTGAGTATTTGGTTGATGAAGAATAGTATAATATCATGTTTCCCAAGAAATTAAACGCTGAAAGCAAAGCACGAAGAGTAAATGTAATTCAACACTGAGTAATGTATTATAGTAACTATAAAATAGGTTCTCAATGAGGAAGTAAGCTAATTATGATGTTCCATATTTAAACAAGAGTGTGAATTATCTTCTTCTTCTCATTGTGCCATATCCTCAGTGGACGTTGGCGATCATTCTGGCCCATTTAATTTTGTCAACCGCAGCTCGGAACAAGTCGGCAGATGTTTTTCCAGTCCATTGTCTTAAATTACGAAGCCAAGATGTTCGGCGTCTTTTGGGCCCTCTCCTACCGTCTATCTTTCCTTGCATAATAAGTTGCAGAATGCTGTATTTGTTGTTGCGCATAATGGGGGCAAAGTATGAACACTTTCTCTCTTTGACAGTCCTAATCACTTCACTTTCTTTGTTCATACGTTGTAGAACTATTGCATTTGTTACGTGATGTGTCCACGATATTCGAAGCATTCGTCGATAGCAACACAGTTCAAATGCCTCTAGACGTTTACATGCAGCGTCCGTTAAAGTCCAGGCCTCGACCCCGTACATCAAAGTGGAGAACACATAACACCTCAAAATACGAGTACGCAGTTGTAGGTTAAGCTTCATATTACATAGCAAGGTTCTCATTTTACTAAAAACAATACGGGCATTTTCAATTCTTATTGTAATTTCTTTTGTCTGGTCCCAGTTTTCATTTAGATGTACGCCCAGATACTTAATAAATGATACCGTTTGGATCTGGAAGTCATTCACTTGGAAAAAAAAAGATATATCCTTTTTACTTTTACATATTGTCATAACCTTGGTTTTCTTTGTGTTTAGGCGCATGTTGTACGACTCGCAAACCTCTGCTACTTTCTCCAATAATCTTTGCAGACCCTCAGCTGTATCTGCAAGCAAGACAGTGTCTTATGCGTACCTCAAGTTATTAATGAGAACTTCATTCAACAGAACACCATCCTCGGTCCCCTCCAGTGCTTCTCTAAACAGTCTTTCGGAGTATGCGTTGAAAAGCATCGGCGACAGCACACATCCCTGTCTAACCCCCTGACTAATTCTTAATTCCTCCGATGTCCTGTCATCAACTCTGACATGGGCCTTTTGTTTGCCAATAACGGCTGGAAATAATGCGAATATCTTTATCATCTAGATTTGTTTGATTGAGGGTATCTATTAGTTTATTGAAATTTGTGATTAGCCCGGTCAAATGCCTTCTCAAAATCGACGAAACAGGCAAAGATATCATAGTTTACATTGGGTGCTCTCTAAATCAGGACATTCAGACTAAATAGTGCTTCTCTAGTGCCAAGGCCGCTTCTAAAACCGAATTGCGTATCACTTAGGTCCTGTTCAAGTTTTGAATAATTTCTTGCATGTATGACTTTTAGAAATATTTTTAATAAAACATATCGATCTATATTCTTCGCGCACTTTTTCGATGTTGGCTTCTTCGGGATAGGAATAAACGTTGAAAGTAACCATTCTTTCGGGAGTACACCAGTATCATATATTATATGATTGAAGAAGTCAGTCAAAATGTCTAGATGATCTTCTTGAATTAGCTTCAGAAGGTCGCCACAGACTTCATCCGGTCCAAATGCCTTGTTGTTCTTTAGTTTCCTAATGGCATTTGAAACTTCTTCTATATTGATAGTGGGCCCCGTTTCAACTGTTCTTTCTTTTAAAGCTCCTCTGTGTTCATCGTTGTATAGGAATTGCATGTACTCTTTCCATTTTCTTACTCTATCGTCGGCATCCAAGATGATCAAGCCGTTGTCGTCCGTGAGAACTTCATTTCTTCTACCTTTATACATTCTGACGGTTTCCTTGACCTTTTTGTGCAGGTTAAACAGGTCATGTTGGCGTTCTAGTTGTTCGATTTCATTACATTTCCTAGTCAACCACTGTTCTTTTGCCTCCTTAATTTTCCGTATCAATGTAAATTATTCCAAATGCACTCACAGACTTCTAGCCCATTGTGCATTTTACAAAAGTAGACATATACTGTAAAATACTGTAAAGAAATGAAATAAATAAATAAATTTGAGTTATTGAATCGGCCTATTTTGACGTCAATAGAATATCATCGAATAGTGTACACGTTTTTTTCGGACACCCAGTATTGTCAATGTTTATATTTACAATAAAATACTAGGTTGTATAAAAAATTAAAAATAATTATAATACGTTGATAAAATAAATGAAAATAATTTTAGGGACAAAACAAAGGCTAAAACCAGCTATAACTGCATATTGTTTTTTTATTATTATTGATGCAAATTAATTTCAGTTCCCTTGAGGTTTGCTATAATAATATACACGTAATTTTTCTATCTTTATAGGTTAATCTTTTTTTAGTGCCCTGTTTATAAAAAATTGATCCCATTAATGTGAAGTACGTGCCTAGTCGGTATCTATCTATAACAGTAATTTTATCTATAAAATACAAGCTATATCGTGCGGTATAAGGAAAAGCTTGGGGATAAAAAATAAATATTAGTAATTAGGTAACGAATATTATAAAAAAATATGTTTTTTTCCGTTATAAAATTACTGAAAAAAGTTCTTACACTCTTGACCTACACATTTGGTTAGAATTGTTGTTTAATAGATATTTGTGTATTAAGAGCGCAAAGTGATATATAGTCGCTTTGAGCGAAAAGGTTGACGCGCAAAGAGTAGTGTAGTGCAGCTATCTCGCAACAGCACTTTGCTCTTGAATTTTCACAGGATTTTTCTACAACCGGTGTTTTTATACAAATATTTCGTAAAAATTAATAATTATTGATAACCTCAAATTTGACAGTTCAAATTTAAAAACGTCACTTTGCGCTACACATGTGTTTTTTTTGTGTTTGTTAAAATGGTATTTACTGCAAAATAAAAAAAAAATTGCTTTCGTACCTATTAATTATTTATTTCAATACTGTCGTCAAAAAAAAAAACATTGAAGACCCACTAGAAACAGAATATGATAATATAATATAATAGTTATTTATGGTACTAGTGTGTTATGTTGAAAATAAGTCACGCGAGCCTGACGAGCTGACGGCCTCGTGGTATAAATTCTCAAGTGACTTAGGAAACATAACACATGAGTGGCATACAATGTTTTACCCAACAAGTGAAAGAAATATTTTTTTTTATGAGATAATAATTAATAATCAAAATAAAAATAATCAAAGCTAGTTGCGTCCATAGACAAGCGAGTTGCGCGCTCTCAAGGATAGATAGGCAACTTAACATACTAAATTGGTTCCCTGATAGCGCTACATGCGACCGGGGGAAAAACTAAATATAGTCGTGGTGGGGGTAGGCGCCAAGCATAAAAATTTAAATTTTATTATTACTTTGAATTCAAATTTTCGCGCTTCCAACTTAACGGAAAAATTTGAAGCGCGAAACATCTGATTCAAGTTAAAATAATTTGGGAGAACGAAAGGAAATTATAACAACGTTTCTTTGATATGGCGACAAGATTTATTAATATTAGATATTTACATAAATATGGTTTACATAAAAAAACAGCTTACATTATTATATTATTATATTCTGTAGATTTTTCTAACAATTCCGTGTTATTTTCAAAGTTTTTATTTAATAAACTAGTTATTGTACCTTGTAGTTCATTAAGTTGTGAAGTAAAGTTTCTTTCTATATCTTTAATAGCTTTCGCTGTACTTTCCAATCGTTGGGCGACATTAATGAAGTCTTCAGGAGGTTCCACGCTCTTGTTAATTGCCTTGGTTTTTCTTCCCGATTTCTTTGGTCGCGACATATTAAATATATACCTATTTACGATTCTCAAACTACCGACTGCGCCATGTTAAGTTTATAAATTATATATGAATAATTATTTAATAATAACTTTATTTTTTATATATTTTACAAATCAATCATAAAATGACAATGACAATCTTTCACCAGTCCAGGTAAGACTTCAGGATCTGTCACAACAAGCCATATTTTTATCTTTCTCGCACATATTATGCAGGTACAGAGAGAGAGAGAGAGGTACAGAATGTTGGCCATGCTCATTCTAAATGAATATTCTGTTCCTACCAACGTTAGGAGATGAACAACCTTATAAAACAAAATTCCTACAATAGCGCCACTAGCGACCGGGGGGCTAAATTAAACGAACAGGGGACGACCTTCACCATTTAAGTTATCCTAGCCTGGTTGCGTCTCAGTGGCCTATAAATGTCAGAATGACTTGACAGTGACTTTTTTACATTTTGGTCAAAGTTGGTTGATTGTTTGGTTGCCACGGGCATGATACATTGTTACCAAATGTTTAAATAAATTTTGACACTTGTCAGTTTTCCCTGCAGAAAAAAAACTATAGAAAATGGAGGTAACCGATTAAAATTACGTTCCTGAGGATATCCTTACGGAAGCGGAAAGAAGCAGCGATGCAGATTGTGCCAGAAAAGTCCCGAGATGCTTACGACAAGGAGTTCAAAATGTTTGAGTCTTGGATGAATGCACGGAAGATAAAAGGTATGGATGAAAATGTTCTATTGGCTTATTTTTTACATTTGCAAAAAAAATTAGCCCCATCGTCGCTATGGACCAAATACTCGATGCTTTGCTCGACTATTCACCTTTATAAAAAAATCGACATTTCAAAATATGGCAAACTAACGAGCGTTTTGAAAAGCAAATCACAGGGATACAAACCAAAGAGTCCAAGACATTAGAACGACCTGAAATAGAGAAGTTTTTGAACGAAGCTCCCTCAGACCCACACACTATAGACAAAGTTATTTACATTTGGCTTTGTCTGCTTGGTCTGAGGAAGCTCCCGACGACGAGTACTTGTTGATGAAGTGGCTTTGATAATGGGGATTAGCGGTGCTTGTAGATGCGATGAATTGATCAAATTGAAAATAGAAAATATTCAAGACAAAGGGAAATATTATTCCGTAGTTTTGCCAGACACTAAAACCAAGAAATCTAGAAGCTTCACCATACTTGAAGAAGGATTTCCAGTCAACCCGATCAATTTGTGTAAAAAATACATGTCTTTGAGACAAAAGAATACTAGTTCTTGCCGCTTTTTTGTTTTTTACGTCGTGTCGAAGATACCTTCAAGAATTGCAATGTTTTTGAAATTGGAAGAACCAGCGCTCTACACCGGACACTGTCTGAGAAGGTCTTCGGCGACTCTTTTGGCCAATGCAAGGGCTAACATGACTACATTGAAGCGTCACGGAGGATGGAAGTCCTCAACGGTAGCATAAGGATACCTAGAAGAATCGGTGCCTAACAAAATACGAATTGCAGAAAAAATACAAGGTTCTAATGTGTCGGCGTCTTCTAGCACTATCAGCAGCTGTACCGATATGGGAGCGTCTGGTTTCAATGAACCAACGAATTTTACAATGACTTCAAATTCGAATAAACCGTTAGCGTTTTCCTTTCATTTCAATATCAATGTGAATTCTGCTTGTTATTGTAATATAAATAAATAGAATAGGTACTACTTTAAATATGAACGTGAGTTATTTGATAGTTTACTTGTCTAAAATGACATTGATAATGATAGTCATAACTGTCATGTGTTGGATAAACCAATTTATTAATGGATACATCAAAACCATAGTAAACCAAGCTTTGGGATTAGAAGTAGAACTGCATTTCTGGAAATATTTGCCCTAAGAAGTCGAGGATACAAAAGAAATAAAAGTCGATGGCCAATATACAAGTTGGTGAAACTGAGATTACCGAGAAGAACACAGATGAAAATACGAGTGAAAATACAATAATTAAAAAGTTGAATGATTTGCCAATACATAAAGAGGAGAATAATAGATTTTAGAAATTTGAAATTCGTTCTTCCTTCAGACTTATCCAAGTATTTCACTATTAGGAGTTGGTAACGGTTTAGCTCAAGGATTTTGGGGTTAATTCGTTATCTGCGAAGTGGCCGTCATTGTCTAACCGCCCCAGGGAGGCAATTGTTTTGGCTTGCCGGTGTACTTGCAAACGGCAAATTCACATTTATTTTATTTATTTGTCGGCTACCCATTACATTTTCTCTTTTCTGTGCTCATTTACAATCATTTAATCAATCATATACAGCGTTGAAAAAATGATTGAGCTAACAGATAATAACGAACGAATTATCCAAACAATTTGTTTTTCAGATTCAGACGTTTTTTTAAATGGTCAGGTTAACAGACAAAACTATAAATATTGGACACAGGACAATTCCAATGATCTATAGATAAAACAATAACAAATGAACCTAATGATAAAGTAACTAAACACTAAGTATTTCAAACTAAATAGGTGAACAACTTGATAATGCTTAATATGACAATATTCCCAACCATAGAATAGAACTTTTATACCTCGACCTTTTAAAGTGTATACACTTAACTTTATCAGGTACCTACTCAAACTCAAAATAGTTTATTAGATTTGTGTGAGATTGAATTTATTTTTCCAATTTTCCAATTTAATGGCATCGTTCTTTTCAGTAAACAGAGTTTGGATATAGCTTTCTCCGCCCTACAGAAAACAAAAAATTTTGAAATATTTATTAGATGATCCTTGGTTTTCAAACAATGACCTAAGTTCTTAGATGGGCCACTACTTAGTCCATTATTTTAAATTTCTTTATACCGTGCGTGTAGAAATTATTTGCATCAAAGACGGCTTGTATTAAAAAACGTAGTGCTTGGTTTAGATCACAAATGAGGACGATATATTATAACCAAATCTAGGTTAAATTAAAAGTAGACAAATGCAAATTTGTTTTTGTTGTTTACAAAATTAACAAAGTAAGAATATAAAGAAAGAAAAAGAAAAATAATTACATATATTCTGAGAATTCACATAACCGGAGAGGTGGAACCAGGCTTCATCCGAAAAAAATGTTAGGTCTAATAAATATTTTTTTTTCCAAATAAATTTTGGGAAAACCATTTAAAGTAATTCCTGCGTCTTTTAAAATCTGCGGCTTGTCTTTCTTGGAATACTTGCACCTTATAAGGAAATAAATTTAGCTGCTTCTTAAGAATAGTCCTGCATGTTTCATCTTCCCACTTCTTGGGACAGGCGTCTTATACAATTTGTTGGCGTATTTTCCATTATTTCACGAACGTTTGCAACAAGTTCTTTTGTTCTTACAAATCGTCTTCCTGCTCCTTTTTTGTGTTAAATAGAACCTGTTTCCCTAAACACAGTCACGGTTCTTTTCAGGCAATGATAATAATCCCCAGCAATAAAAGCAACGTTAGGAAAATGTTCGTGAAAATCGTCCATGCACAAACCCGGATTGTATTGCCACTCAGCATTTACTCTAACCCAGTTTTGAGAATACGCATCAACCATGAATGTTTTGTGCTGTTCCGTAAAGGCCATTGTGTGAATTGTTCAAGAAATTGGAAAAATTAGCGATGAATCAAATTACTTGTAACGACTGTCAAAGATGACGGAATAACTGATTGATTGTTAATTTAGGTAGTTACTGATACCCAACAGGTATTAAGCTCTATAGCTAAGCATTACGTCCTTAGATGCAAGGCCCTCTTTGATGCAAATAATTTTTGCTCGCACGGTACAAATTTCTCCCCTCCATTTTGTTTGCCAAACTTACGCTGTTAAAAGTATTAACATTCGTATTTCACTCTCGTCTCGCATTTTTTCGTCTCGTCTCGTTCTCGCGAGAGAAGACGAGACGAGAGTGGTCCGGTCTTCTGCGAGACGGGACGAAAATTTTTTAAGGATGGAAATGAAATTGTTTCCATAAACGACCGATTCGCGAAAGTAGCTTTAAGCAAAAAATCGGCAACTATTAAAAAATCTCCTCTTTGTTGGCTGCGAAAAGTAGTTCAGGAAATGATCAGGTTTATAAATACTCCATGATCAAAAATCCTGGTAAAGAAATTAAAAGAATGTACCTATTTAATTAGGAATAAAAGAAAAAAAATCCAATATAATCCAGCTTCTTGTCCCAAGTCAGAATGTGAGAATGATGAAAGCGAGGATGAAAAGGATTACGACGAAAATGAAAATTTTGAAAGAAAATTAGAAACAACAATTAAAGAGAAAGAAAGTTGTGAACTTTATAAGGCCAAGGATTATCAAACACTGAAGGGTCAAAGGAAACTCAAAATATTTCTTTCGAACTGGGACATATTTATGGAGTTTTTTATAGGTGATATATTGGACATATTAAAAGAAACCCCAATTTATTCAACGTAAGATATTTAAAGAGAAAATTTCAGACGTCGCAGATGTCGAAAAATAATTTATATTTTTTTGTTCCCTAATTTTGAGAGAATCATCACAATCTCCTACGCCTTCTGATAAGACTTTTGATTCAATAATTTATAGCGATGTAAATGAAATATACTCAACTAAAATCTCAACTAGAACAAACAAAATTAAACACTTTGTAAAAATCGACGTCAACATATCAGTACATGTTTGCAGTTATGTTTGGGTTTACTATTGCTGTTGTAATTGAAAGAGTTATTGTTGTCTTGTTTTGTTGGATCTTTGTTTAATAGGAAACTGAAAATTAAATTTGAAAAATAATGCTTTTAAACTTAAGCTAATACCATCAAAAGATCGGTAGTTTACAAAAAAATAAAGCGAATAAAATTTGCTTGTGATGTCAAAGCGTACTACAATACTTAGGGCGAGAGCTGGCTAGTTATACTACGTGACGTCACACGGCGAACTTTAATTATTTATAAGAAATTAAGGAGTGATATTTAAGACGTGATATTTTGTGTATGTTATTTTTTGATATGGATGAACATATTTATTCAATAAATATAATTTGTGCAAGTACTCTGTTTTTGTTTTTTCGAAATAGATTCATTGTTCTTGTTTTGTCCGGATAAATAAAATCTTAGATAACCTGGTAGGTATCATAAAGGATTATGAAGGGAATAAACAGATACCTGGCCAGGTATGTACTAAATTTATTAATTCAACTGAAGATAATAGTATAATACTCAGTACTTTTAAAAATATTTTTAAGGATGTCTAGGAGATGTATGACCAATATCTGAGAATGTCCAGGGATTTCCGAGGATGTCCAGGAATTTCTGTAGATGTCCAGCGATGTCCGAGGATATCCAGGGATCTTCGTAGATACCCGAAGATTTTTAAGAATTTCTAAGAATATTCGGGATGTCCTTAAGAAAGGGGATGTCTGATGTACACATTTCGGTCAGCGGTTTACCCCTCGGCTTAAATATATAGGGTGTTCCATTTAAAAATATGTATATTTTTATTGTCCTGCTTTTCTGGACCACCCTGTACATCTAAAAATAATTTTAGAACATATACTTTATTAAACCTCACAACTTTTATACAAACTTTTTTTTGATAACTTTAATAGCAGAGCCGATTTTGTCACATAAATGGGTCAACTTTTATAATAGTATAAATAAATAAACTCGCATTCGAGAAAACGTATTTCCCGATTTTAGTTTTTGCAGTATAATATCTTTTCCACCATTATTCTCTTGTAGAATGATGATTTTTTTTTACAGATATAATATCTGTTTTTAAATCTGCAAGTAATTTACATCCAGCCTTTTGAAAAATTGACACAGGGACTTGCGTCGCGCCATTAAATCTTCGATATGTTAATAAATAAGACAATATTTTGCAATGCACAACAACAACAAATCCGACGATTCGATCGTAATATGGCTTACATAACAATATTAAAAATAATATTATTTTCTCTAGTTTTCGGCGAAAGTCCGACATTCCAACGAAGTGAGAGCTCACCCACACGGTTATTTTTAAGCAACAATCGAACAATCAGTTATTTAAATAGCATTTTTACATGGAAACAATCAGATATATCGACCAAAATTTGTATTTGGTAAACAATGTCTTTTAGATAAAATCATGACCAAATGGGATTTTGGTTTGTGGTTTAGTTTTTTCATATTCGTCCATACACCTGTCAGATAAACGAACTTTCTAAAAATTATGATCTAATGTGTGGTATGATTTTAGATGAGTGAATGTCCCGGTAACCAGTAACGTACCTTACTTTTGGATACAGTGCCGTCCCTGTTATTATTTTTAATGTCTTTACTTTTTACCACAAATTTGCAAACTTTTATATTCAACCGAAGCACTTTATTTTTAACAAATTGGTCTTATTTTATGTACGATATTAGAAAAATGGCAAGTACATTTCTTAGAGTTCCTGAATTTTTGACATTCATATATCAAAGGTTTTAGATAATACCGGTTAACGAATAGGAGGAAAATGTTAAAGTCTGGGTTTAGTATGCCTTTTTCTGATTTCCCATGCTGAAAAACAACATGCATTATGATTTCGTTCATACTAAGTTTGTCTTTGTGCTTTGCCGTTTTCATAATAAGCCCATTCCAACTTTGCAAAAAAAATTATGCCACCGACATTTTGTCTCCTAAGCGTTCTTTAACATCTTCTTTGGTGCGGAATGCGTAAATTTCACAAAATTTTGTTTTAAGATTTTATTATTAATTTATTTTTTTATTAATTTCATGTTGATAATTGCAACTCAAGTGGACGCAATTGGCCGTTTTTAAAAATACAATAGCGAATGCGTCACTAGTGTGCTCGTAATTTCATTAAGCAAAGTTTTTAGAAAGAAATATTTTTTTATTCTAGAAACATATAAACAGCGAGAATGTGGGATGATTAACGGATTATTTTTCAATCCTTGTAAACAAATTCGGAAAGAGACACAGAGATTGATTGCAGCACTAAAATAATTCTAATTAGGTGCGCCCATTTTTTCTGGCAGTTTATTGCTTTAAAAAATTTAAAAGGCACTTTTCTTTATACGCCTTTAAAAGGAACAACATTGCTCTTAATTTCATTATGAAATTTTTTTTATTTTTTCCTCAGTATATTTTAGATGTCATCAGATTACAACTTTTTAGTTATATACATTGTTGCCGTATCTCTTATACTTTCCGAGAAAAACGTTTTTTTATTGATTTTATCAATTTTTCATGAACATTTGGATAGATATTTTAATAGATAGAAAATTTGTGTGTTACTTTCAGTCACAAACTACGTTTTCAAAAATACCTATTTTATGAAGTTACCTTATACAGGGTCGAAAACAAATAAACTTTGCATCACATGCGACCAAATTTTAATAGCCCAATTTTGATTTTGTAGAAAACAGACATCTAATATGGCTCTATTTTAAAGAAAATGTATCTGAAATAAAGCATTGTCAAAACTAAGAAGTTTTATGTAGGTTGCGTTGAGTCTTTTTTTGCAAAAGTGGTGCAATTTAAAAAATATTGGTAAAAAATTAAAATTATCTTATGCAGCTGAAATTTTGCATGTGGGCTAGAAAATGCATTTACAAAAAAATTTTCTAATAACTTTCTTCGATATTTTTAGAAATAACCCCACTTTTGAATTATTTTTTGGAAAAAATTTAAATTTGACAGATAATGCGAATCACGTGACTACTATTTTTTTGCTTAATTTTCATCTCGATCGAAGCAGAACTTGATGCCAAAGTCAAATTTTGAATAAAGTTATTAATAAAAAAAAAAATCCATATGATGCGGACTTTACTGGTGACACTGTATAAATATGATCACTACAAAATAGACGAAAATAAGAAAAACCACTTGGAATCCATGATACCGTACCTCAAAAAAGAAGGACATAAAGTTTTTTATAAAAAACTAATAAATATTACCTAATGGTACTTTTCCCTTTCGTAATTTTTAGTAAAAAAAATATTTTTCACTCTAAAGCCAAAATATTTTTTAATTTTTTTTGTTCTTCTGTTTAGCGAAATGTCAAAGGCTTGCGATGTTTATGTTATATATTTTGAAACAATATGGAACTAAAAGTGTTTTCTTTAAATTACCTTGTTTAGTTATTTTGGCAATTTGATATTTCAATGCCCCAATTATCCTAGACCCTCGAAAAAAGTTTTAAAAAATAAACGGAAACGTTGAAAAGGAGTAGAAAGTTAACCGTGTTTCCATTTGTCGTATTCCCCACTAATACCTACCCTAGAAAAAATTTAATTAGTAAGAACACTTACATTTTAAAAACATTTAATGCGAAAAGTTATGCAGATAAAGACTGGTCATTAAAAGTTAATTAAATGTATTTTTACACCAACGCCTACTTATCTGGAAACCCCCATTTAAAAATTATCTTAATAATAGACAGTTAAGGATATTGTCATTATACAGATTTCAGATTACAACCCTATTATAATATAATAAATTAATTAACTTAAATGTAAACCAAGTAGATTTGTAGGTAGACAAAATTTATTCAAAATCCCCACCCGGTTTGCTCCCATCATCAGTTGCTGTATTTCATAACAAGTGTCACAATGGTTTTGATAGTTAAAACGAGAAATGTCTTGCAGATCCGAAAATTAGTTAAAAATATTAGGAACGGCTGGCATAAAGTGTTGGCAGGTTCAGGTTGTACCACGTGTTTACGCAAAAGACTCAAAACCATGCAGCATGAGTTACAGATGAGAATGGTGGCCAGAGGTCTCTTTAATCATCGACGTATATTGACAGGTAGTTAGCTAGCACAGCAACTAAAAATTATTATATTTTTAAATTTATCCTTTGTATTTCTTCTTATATTTAATAAGTAATAACTACTGCGGGTGTAAAGAACGATTGAGCTATTATAGTTCAATAATTAATCTATACAGGGTACTTTAGAAGTTATGTCCCATTTTAGGTTAAAATTATTATGATTTTATGGGGCTGTATTTTGGTAAATTGAAATAAAAAAATAATTTTATCATTATATGATTTATAATATTGTCTAATTTTTAAGTTTTTAGTGCTCATTGGAAATTGTCTTAAATGTACAGGGTTGGGGCAAAAGTCAAAATTCTCATTTTTTAAATTTTTTAAAAATGGTTTATATATTTATAAAGATCTTTTGCTGTTTAATAATTTTTATTAGGCATATCCTATACCAAAATTCACTGCTTTATGAGATATTTCACTTTTATGTGGAAAATATCAAAAATTGGTAAGGAATCAAAGTACCCATTATTTTATTCCGTATTTTGACAATTAAACAAAAATAATTGTTATCATTGACGTGTAGTTTAATTATAACCTGTGTTCGTTAAGTTTCCATGACTACATTGATTTCTTATCATTGATAGTATGAATATTTCCCCTAGAAAAGTGAAATATCTCCAAAAGCGATGATCTTGAGTAGGGGCTATGCTTAATAAAAATGATAAAACAATAAAATATCTTTATAAAAGTAAAATAAAATATTTTAATATTATTGGTCGTTACTTGGTGGAAATCCATAATAATATTGTTTTGTTACTGTAAGTAAAACACTTTTTTACTTAAATTCCACTTTTTATTGACAATACGATATGTTTCACTGCATTGCAGCTTCGTCAGGTAATGTACATTTAATTTTAAAGATACGCTATATATATATAGATACCTGCAATAACAAAAGAAATTTTATTGTAGGGGGTGGTATAAACGGTGGGTTTCCCTAATATTTTAAATAATTTATTCTAGGTTGACAAACAATTTAGTCCTAAGAACAGATCAAAAGTTTGGGGTTTTCCTATCTTAATTTTATTTACAAAATTAATGAAATTGGGAGTTATATTGCTTGACAAGAATATTAAAATAAGTTCAGTAAAGGTGAATTGTTTAGGTCTAATTGATTTTTTAACAACACATTTGCATTTTTAAGCTTGTTTATTTCCAGTGATTCGAGATGGTTTAATTTTGATCCTTTATTTTCTATATGAAGTATTTTAAATTCTTCTTTAAAAGAGTGGTTGGATTCAATAAGATGATTCGAGTAATTGGAATCATTTTTGCGAAACATGTCGTATTGTCAATAAAAAGTGGAAATTAAATAAAAAAGTGTTTTACTTACAGTAACAAAACAATATTAAAATAAAATATTTGAGAAAATGAGAGTTTTACTTTTGCCATACCCTGTACCGGGTGAGTCAACGATTGCGCGAAGTAATTTTATGCCTTGAAGATAACATTTGTCGATAATGAGCTTTTGTATGAAGGTATTGTTGGATATCTGGCATATTTTAAAAATATTTTGAATTATACAGGGTGCGCTCAAAAAGTAGGGTGTCATAAAGTTAATTTTTTTTAAATGGTACATCCTATATTTGAATACTGAATAATTGGGAAAAGGACAGTTATAACAAAATTTTTATATTTTCATTTATTTGCCATGGCTACTGTGATCCGTTGACAAAAGATGCTACAAGGAGGACATTAAATCTCGAAATATCAAAATATTTCACAAACTATTAGGGATAGGGAAAGGACGTTCTTCACGAAAGTTGAAGATAAGCTATAAGAGGACAGAAAAATATATAGGGTGTTCCATTTGATAAAAGCGATATTTTTCAATTAGAACTTTTCTGACTTTGGTCCTAGAAAGTAAACACCCTGTAAATGAGATGTCAAATATTTCATAGTGAATATGTATTTTTGACTTTATTTAGTAAGTATAAAAATTATGAATCGCTTAAAGTCAAAATTAAAGTAGCATTTTCACAACAACGAGATGCTGGCAAATGCAAAATTTTCATTATAAGTCGAATTATCTTAAAAACAATGCTTTTTTCGTATTAAACAATTAATAAAAATACATGAAATAACACGTAGAATTAATAAATGTATTCAAATATAGGGGGTCCCATTTAAAAATATGTAACTTTATGACACCCTACTTTTTGGGCGCACCCTGTATAATTCAAAATATTTTTAAAATGTTCCAGATAACCACCCATACGTTAAAAAAACCTATTATCGACAAATCTTATCTTCAAGGCATAAAATTTCTCCGCGCAATAATTGACTCACCCGGTACATTATGGAATTAAAAGAGGGCGTTTCATTAAAAAAAATGGTATGGCCTCGATTTACGAAAGACCCTGTATATCGCAATATATTAAAACGTGCTCCTTAGGATCATGTACAATATTTAGAAAAACTTTTTTTCTATTCAATACCATAAGAGACTCTCTTAATGTACTTTTTCCCACTATTGGGACATCCTGTGTGTTACTGTTATGTTTATAAAACAAACAAGGAATTTGATGAAATGATAAATTAGAGGCTCAAATCGGCCAACATTATATCCAAAAATGAGTGATAATATTTAGACTCTTCAGAAAATATGATCTTGGTATTTGGTTAGATGAGTGATCCTGATATCTTTTACGTAACTGCGACTAGCATAACACATAGTATAGTATATTACATAACAAGTGTTGAAAGTGGTATTTTCCAAACGAGGAGGTATTTAGCACGAGGCGTCAGCCGAGTGCGGAAATTCTCCGTGTGTGAGAAAATCACTTTCACACGAGTAATATACACAATTTTTCATACGACCATACAAAATAATCAAACAGAGTTTGGTTTATTTTTAACAGTTTGTAGGTATCATTATTGTGTTACACACATTTTTTCAACACTAGAGTTGAAAAATCTATTTCAACTCTAGAGTTGAAAAAATAAAAACAATGTCCACTTGCACATTTTAACTTACCTAGATTTAAATAAAAAGAATAACTTTTTCTCCTGTTTGCTTACGCACATCAAACCTACTATCTATATACCCGGTGGTCAAATAAGCGAGGACGTCGGCTTTACCTCGGAAACCATTAATCGTACAACTTTCGGAAAGATTTTTTTTAAGAGTAAAGTGGTCGAGAGAAATTGCTGGAAATTACTTTTAAGTTCCTAATTTGGCCGCAAGGGGGCACAATAAAAAATTGTTTTTTTAAATTCTAAATTTCTCCGAAAACTCCTATATTAAGGTATAACTCTGATTACATCATTGGAAAGTTTAGACAATTCTGCATCATTTTGGTAAAAGGCTCATTGGCGTACCGACCTTGATAAGAGTGGGAGAAACTATTGAAAGTGTAAACATTAAAGTCGCTGTAACTTCTAAACGACTTATCCGATTTTACTAAAGTTATTCTTGTTTGGAAGGGGAAAATAAGCATCTTCAATTGCCGTATTCAACAGTACACGATAGTGTTTTATAATAATAACAGTTTTTTCGATTTTATCCCGAAAATTCAAATCATACGGTATAACTATAACATCATAATCGAAAAGTAGATGAAATTTGCAAGAAAAGATGTGAAGACCGCAGTTCGATATCTTTGTTCGTTTCAGAGTTATTGCCAAAACAATAATTTTTAATACAAATTGCACCCTCTAGCAATTTTATTAGAAACTATCTTGTAGCATTAGAAGATACAACAATTAAAGGCACTTACCTTTTTCTTCCAAACAAGCTTAAATTTAGTAAAATCGGATAAGTCGTTTAGAAGTTACAGCGATATTAATGTTTACACTTTCAATAGCTTCTCCCACTCTTATCAAGGTCGGTACGCCAATGAGCCTTAAACTAAATGATGCAGAATTGTCTAAGCTTTCCAATGATGTAATCACCTTAATATGGGAATTTTCGGAGAAATTTAGAATTTAAAATAACAATTTTTAATTATGCCCCCTTGCGGCAAAATGAGGAACTTAAAAGTAATTTCCAGCAATTTCTCTTGACCACTTTACCCATAAAAAAATCTTTCCGAGAGTTGTACTATTAATGGTTTCCGAGATAAAGCCGACGTCCTCGCTTATTTGACCACCCGGTACAGTGAATAAATTCCGTTTTTGATTTTTTAGCTGCTTGCATTCTTTCAATAAAACAATAATATACCTAAATATACATACAAAAACAACAAAACACAATACTAAAACATAACATTAACATTATAGAAAGATAGAGATGAAGTATGGAGTTAAATATCGATAGCTTGTTAATTATAAAAGTTCTCTATATTCGATTTGATTAGAATATTGCTAAAATAGATTTACTTTCTTAAAGCATATTCACTTGTCCCATATCCTTAAACATTGTATGGATATTTTTATCCGAGATAATTATTGTAAAATTATAAATGGGTATTTCCTAGGGTATTCTATTTCTGCTCTATACCTGCCCCTTTTTTTTCTGTGCTTCAACTCTGTTAACAATGTTGACTGGTTTGATGGGTTGCCTGACATATTTCCCCTTTTTAATATATTTTTATTTTTATCATAAATACCTTAGGTTCCCAAAAATAACGAAAAAAAAAGGATTTTTTATAATTGCAGTAATGCCCTAGTGTACTTTACCCCACCCAGCACCCCAATTCGCTCCACGGGTCCCGTAAGTTTGTTATTTTTTAAAATAGTTTTGCTGTCAAATTCATCGGCAATTAGCTGTTTTATATTTCAATACACGTATTGAAAGAAGGATTTCAACACGCGTGTGATATAAAGGACTTTCTAGCCAAGTTAGGCGTGTTTTATTTCTTATTTTCATAGGGGTCGTAGGAAAAACAAAATTCGCTCTTGATATAATTTATAGAGATTATTGCAAAGTTGCCGAAATATAAGGATTCTGTTTAAAAACCCGTTAATTCTGTATGTGTATGTGTTTGGATATTTGCCTTTCATTTGAATATAAATAATAACCAGGTAGTTCAATTTTAAGCCACTTTGTTTTTATGAGCCTTTTGGTTTAATTACAGGAATGATGTTTGAACAAAGAAAAAAGAAAGATTTTGTGAAGGAAAAGCAATATAAACGAATAATTGAATTTATTAATGGCCAGATCGAAAGTGCTCTTAACGAAATCGGACAAGAACGGGAAATTAGTTTATAGCAGACATTATTTATTTTATTTTTAGGTTAAGCAAGCTTTTTTAAACATATTTCCTTAAGTTTGATCTGTTTTACTATTATAAATATACCCGGTCCAATTTATCTTTAGAAAGATGATAGAAACCCACCTTACACCGGATACAATTTACGCGTCGTTTTATGAAATAATATACCGGGTGTTTTTCAAAAGACGTTCATCCCTATAAGTTTTTTATATTTATAGATAATAAAATGAAATTTTGAGATTATGCATAAGAGATGAGTCTGCATTTATTGACATAATTTTCAATTTGTTGGCACTTCCGGTTTGACCAGAAGTGACCTTGACTTTGATATTTATTGACATCTTGTATATTTTTACTTATTTGGGTTCAGCATAACATTATGAGTGAAATGACACCTCACTTGTCATTTTTTGACGTGTTATAACATTTTTATGTATATTTTTTATATTCAATCTAGAGTGCTACAAATTAATTAGGTAAATCTGTTTATTTATAGTTAAGTAGTAAAGTTGCCACAGTGGATCTTTGCCCGTGCGTCATCAATCAACGATCAGGACTCGACGTGGTTAATAACTCTGCATCCTTGTTTATTACAGTAACAAGTTTGAATAAAAGCATAAAAGAACGTCTCCAAAATTCCGCAATAATATAACGTGCTAGACAAGGATAAAACTATAAACGTCAGTTAATTACTTTCTTTATTTGTTTAGTTGACAACCGTTGTATTTCAGAACGTCATTGTCAACCTTATTTTGATCTGCCAATCTAATTCGTATTTTGTAAATCTGTGTGCCTTAGAACTGTTCCTGTTTCTAAAAATAGTTCTTTTTAGAGGTAATTATACCCACCATCTGTTTTGGCGGTAAGTATTTATGGATTTTTATAATAACTAATTTATTTATTTTAAATATTCTAACCCTGAAAGTTATTTGAAACGTTTACGGCAGTGGCTAAATTCCCTTAAATGAAAGGATGTTAAAAATTTGACTTTTGCGATTTTAATAGTCAATAAAACACCAAACTTTTGTAGATTTTAAGCTTTAAAAATAGTATTAAATGTATAAACATTTGTTCGTCAATTTCTTTTAGATAATAGAAAATGCCGGGCAAAACTTAAAATAAATAATAATTTTTCGTGATATTATGTAGGTACGTCAAACGGTAGGCAGGCACGTCCATTTTATGAACTTAACTTAGTTTTGACTTTTTTCGTCTCGTAATTTTGATTTGATTCATACGATTTTGATGACGTGAAAGTGATGACGCACGGGAAAAGAACCACTGTGGCGACTTTAGGTATGTGAATATTAAAAGTATGTCATAATAATTGACTTTCTAAGTTTCCCAAGCGTTTAAACAATGAAATTTTGTTTTCTTGACGTTTACTCCATTTTTCCAAATGGAACGATGGTGGTTCACCAGGATATTTAAAACGAGCAGTTTTTTCAACAAATTAATACCATACACTCCTATGCTGTTTTAAAATTGACACTGAAAAATTAGCCCTAAATCCCAATCGCAAATTTAAAAGCGTTATGCATTATTGCCGCCCTCTCTTTTCTAAAGAAATATAAAGGCGGCTTTAAAAAACAATGGAATCTTTCTGAAAAGCAATATAGCTTTAATTTAAAGTTGTAATGTCATTAGTTTATAAAACATAATAATACAATCTTGCGGCTTCAGAAGAATTTTTCTGGTCACTCCAAAAATTAGGAGCTTATCAATTTGTTCATTTCTAGTAAAACTAACCATTTTATCTGATTAACAATGTAATTTTAATCAAAACGAATGACATTACAATTTTAATTAAAAACCATATTGACTATAAATTAACAGAGTTAATTAATTTGTAGCACTTTAGATTGAAAATAAAAAATAAACATACAAATGTTATAACACGTCAAAAAATGACAAGTGAGGTGTCATTTCACTCATAATGTTATGCTGAACCCAATTAAGTAAAAATATACAAGATGTCCCATTTAAAATATCAAAGTCAAGGTCACTTCTGGTCAAACCGGATATGATAAGTTACGATGAAATTACTTTGTCTGCCGTTGCACAGAGGAATACTAGGTAAATTATGGCATTTTTGTGGAATCTTGGTACAAATTAATGTAATCCTTTTTTGATCCACCACCTAATGTTATTATTAATGAAAATTCAAAATTAATTTTTGATTGTTTTAACCGATTTTGTTACGTCAGTGTTCTTCAAAGTCAGACAACCAACAATACACTTCCGTTAACAAAACATCACCTTACCGATATTTAAAAAACAATATTGTTTCTTTTTTGTCAATAAAAATATTGCTCTTTACCAGTCAAATGCAAAATGCTGAATGTGACAAGGATGAAGATAGATCTAATTTCCTCAATGAAACCTATAAATAAATGAAGAGGAAAATGCCCCGAATATGTCGCAGTGTAAGGCAATTATTTCCGTTATCTCTCTCAAGATAAAATGGACAAACCATAGATTTTTTGTGTACATATCTAAATTATGAATGGTTTTGATTTAATAAATAGGAATAAACAGGATATCAGTTGTATTTTATGACATAAAATAGCCTGATTTTTTTTAGGTTCTGCATTAATTTAAAGCGAAAAGAACCCAAACTTCAGTTCGGGTTTGTTCGGGTTCGCGGCGATTGCCGATCGCTACGAACCCACCAGCAACGTCTTGTGGATTATAGGTTCTAACGGATTCAATTCGTTTTTGGGGACGCTATTCTGCTTTCTTAATGGTGGATAAAGCGCTTTACTGGGAATAAAATGCGTCGCATTGGGAAGATATAATTTATTTCTTAACAAAATTGCTGTATTAAAAGTAGTTTATTATTCAACAAGACTGTGCTGCTAATGGAACTAACTCATTTTCCCTTTTCTTATGTTTTAATTTTTTATCGTAAAAACTCCCTAATAGTTCCCAGAATTAACGCAAATTCTTTATTTTGTTATTTGCAGTATAGTCGGATCTGGTCTTATCGTGCGGGTCATACGATTCAAGAAAGACATACTCTCAGTTTTTGTTTTCTTTACTTGCGTTTAATTGTACCCTCTAAATAAAATACGTAAGATAAAGGAGACAGACTTATTCCATTTTGACATGAAAAAAAGGATATGTATTTACATTCCAGCGATTCTAAAAAAGCTTATAATAGCACCAGCTACGTTTTATTTTAAATATGCCAGTTTTGTGACTTTGACAGTTTGTGACAAAATGAAACAATTTTCTGGGTTTTTGCATCCCCAATCAAAAAAAATGGTACTTAATCTGATAAACTATTTCGAAAATGAAAGAAAAAGTGGAAATTCGCCAACCAATTATTCAGGAAACAGGTAGCCAAAGCACTGGGAATTAGTTTAAGGACTGTGCAGAAAATTGTGCATGAAACAAAACATAACATAATACCCAAGAATACTAAAAAGTGTAAACGAGGAAAGCCAAAGACTGAGGATTTAAGCGAAAATATTGAAATGTGATTTACGATTTATACAAATCAAAAACCAATGTAACTCTTCCAGTTTTACAAAAAACATTAAAAATTCGGGGTGTTTTGGAAATTGGACTTGAAGCGTTATCAAAATTAATAAAAAAATTAGGTTTTCGCTATAAAAAAGACTGTAACCGAAGATTTTTATGTGAGCAGCCACAGATAGTGAGTCAGCGTGTTCAGTTTTTAAAAAAATATATGGACAATTACAAATCGAAATTTAGAAAAGTGGTATTTTTAGACGAAACGTGGATATTTTCGAATGGAAGTGGTTCAAAATCTTGGCAAGATGAGTCTGTAAAAAGTGTTAAAAGGAAAAAGGGGTGCGGTACGGGAATTATTTTGCATGCCGGTTCTGCTTCTGCAACAGGATATGTTGCAGGTGCGAGTTTAATTTTTTCTTCGACATCAAAAAGTGCTGACTATCATGATAATATGAATTGCGAAATGTTTGAAAAATGGTTAAAAGTTCAATTGATACCAAATTTGGATGCTTCGTCTTTAATTGTATTAGATAATGCATCATATCATTCAAGAATTTCAAAAAAACAGCCTACTTCATCTGGGAGGAAAAGTGATATTTATGAGTGGCTGGAAAAACACAACCAAAATCCTTTACCAAATATGCTTAAATCGGAACTCCTATCAATAGCAAAGTCTCTTAAAAAACCCAAAATATACGCGGTAGATAAAATACTGCGTGAATATGGTCATGAGGTTATACGACTGCCGCCATATCATTGCCAGTTTAACGCAATAGAATTAATATGGGCTGGTGCAAAGTCTTATTATGAAAAACATGTAGGTGATGGTCTTAAATCCGACCAAGTACAAATAGTTTGGAAAGATTCGTTAGATCATATTACACAAGAGTACTGGAAGAAATCGGTGGAACATACAGAAATATTAATAAGGGATTGGTGGGATCGAGAACAAGTACTAGATGTCGAAGTAGCGTCAATGAGAATTGCTCCATCTCCATTTGAAGAAGACTCAGACGACGAGGACTTTTCAGATTTTATAAGTGACGATGAGAGTTTTTAGGCTATAATTATAAACGGTGTTTTTCGTTTACATTTTTTAGTATTCTTGGGTATTATATTATGCTTTTTTTTCATGAACATTATTCTGCATAGTCCTTAAACTAATTCCCAGTGTTTTCATTATCAAAATAGATTATTAGACTAAATGCCATTGTATTTTTAGGTTTCAGTAGTAAAATTGTTAAAATAAATTGCACTGTTTATTATTGTCGTTTTTAATTAAAGGGTACAGTAGGTATATAATTAACGATTATATAATTTTTTTGTAACTTTTTTAACTCCCCTGTACATAATTTTTACAAAACTAATAATATTAGGTATATGTGGCTATCTTCGCGATAGCTAAAATAATGAAACTATTTTTCCTTCCTTCGGTATATTTGTAAATAATCTCACAACATTTTGATAGCCTCTGTATTGTCTGATTTTTATGCATATGATCAGTGACCTTTGGACCCGCACGTTAAGACCAGATCTGACTATAATGCCCTAGCGCACTTTACTCCACCCAGCACCCCAATTCGCTCCAAGGAGCCCATAAGTTTGGTATTTTTTACATAATTTTGCTGTCAAATTTGTCAGCCATCAGCTGTTGTTGATTTCAACACCCGTATTGAAAAAAATATTTCAACACGCGTGTGATATAAAGCACTTGCTAGCCAAGTTAACCGTGCTTTTTGTTCTCAGAACGTTATTAACTGAAGCAAAATTTGGTAATTTTTCATTTAATAAGAAAATGCAAAAAAGTATAACTGGATCTTTAGGGATTTTCTCGGCAGCAATCAAATAAGGTCATGTTTATTATTTCACTGTCAGATTGTGTTACCGGTTTCGCTTAATATTTTATTAACACCATAAGAACATGCTAATTTATTCATATAAAATTCCAAAGTACAACTTGTGGCGCCAGGTCGGATGAAATTTATTTGGGGATTTGTTAACAACAAGTAATTTATTATGTAATGCTTTTATTTATGTTAAATTTTTAATGGACTGGAAGTTTGTATTTAAATTTTAATTATAATTTTTAGTTGGCACAGTTTAATCTTGTAATGTGGTTCAAGTAAAATCAACTGCGTATTTTTAACATTTCATTTTAATAAATACTAACTTGATATGGTAATTTTATTAAATTTCATCTCTAATTAGGAATTTTCATTTTACTTCCGATTTATGTCTTAACAAGTTTGGGGGTCATCATCGATAAAAGGGTCCATTCACTAGGTGATTTTATCAAGCAACCAGATTAATTATTTAGTCGCTTTCGATCGAATTTCCAAAAGATTGGCCCGTTAGTGGGCGATGGCAATCAAATTGAAAGGGAAATTTTGGTTGCCGAGCGATTACTTATTTGAACAGACGGAACTGAATCTGGTTGCGATGGACAGCAATTTATACCGTGCGAGCAAAAATTATTTGTATCAAAGAGGGCCTTGCATCTAAGGACGTAATGCTTAGCCGTAGAGCTTAATACCTGTTGGGAATCAGTAACTACCTGAATTAACAATAAATAAGTTATTCCGTCATCTTTGACAGTCGTTACAAGTAATTTTATTTATCGCTAATTTTTCCAATTTCTTGAACAATTCACACAATGGGCTTTACGGAGCAGAACACAACATTCATGGTTGAAGCGTTTTTTTAAAACTGGGTTAGAGTAAATGGTAAGTGGCAATACAATCCGGGTTTGTGCATGGACGATTTTCACGAACATTTTCCTAACGTTGCTTTTATTGCTGGGGATTTTTATCATTGCCTGAAAAGAACCGTGGCTGTGTTTAGGAAAACAGGTTTTACACAACACAAAAAAGGAACAGAAAGACCATCTGTAAGAACAGAAGAACTTGTTGCAAATGTTCGTGAAATAATGCAAAATACGCCAACAAATTGTATAAGACGCCTGTCTCAAGAAGTGGGAAGATCTTATGGAACATGCAGGACTATTCTTAAGAAGCAGCTAAATTTATTTTCTCATAAAGTGCAAGTATTCCAAGAAATACAAGCCGCAGATTTTGAAAGACGTAGGAATTACTCTCAATGGTTTACCCAAAATTTATTGGAATTAAATGATTTATTAGAAATTATTTAAAGATTTAATTATTTATTTATTATTTTTCTTTTTCTTTCTGCATATTCTTACTTTGTTAATTTTTGTAAACAATAAAAATTAATTTGTATTTGTCTACATATTTTATTACTCATTAGTTTGGCATATCATGTCATAATATGAATTTAATAAAATTTTAACTTAGATTTGGTTAGATATATCGTCTCCATATCATTGTGATCTAAACCAAGCCCTACGTTTTTAATCCAAGCCCTCTTTGTTGCAAATAATTTTTGCTCGCACGGTATAGAATGCCAGAAGCTTGTTGTGTGAATAGACGTCGCGTCGGCATCTGACTCGCTCAACTTCCTCGAAATTTTTAGTAGGTATATGTATTTGCGACTGCTGGTTCTATTGCATGGTGCAGGTCAGCTTTAGCGAGATTAAATTTGTCAAATCCCAATTGGGCCAAACCAAAGTTTTAAATATTTTTGCATAGCACTATTTGTCCCCTCGTACACGTAAACAAAAAGGTAGAAGGTAGTATTAAATTAAAGAAATGGTACCTTTGACACATGTTTACTATAAGGATTTTTAAGAAAATTCCTCATTTAATTTGGCCACTATAGTTATGCCCTCTAGCGGCCAACCTAGAAACTTAAAAATATTCCTCACCATTTATGATAGCCACGTTTACTAAAAGAAAGTCATACGACTGATACTTTCTGAGATACGGTCATTCTCAGTGGGACACCCGGTATGTTTATAAATTTTTTTCCATCGCTTATTTATGTATTTTATGTTAAAAACAAATTAGTAAAACGGACCTGTTTAAAAAATTGCAAAAACGCCGGATGATAAATTATTACAATTTAAAAAATAAGTAGCCCATCAGATTTTATTTAAATAAACGAATAAAATTGGTAATTTTGTTCGAAACACTTTTTTTTTTAATTAAATTAAAATTGTACTCATTATTTAAATATTTCTTATTCCTCTTTTAGTTCAGGTTGCCATTATCTTTCCAATATACTTTAATTAGTAATAAAATGACACAATTTATGACGGTACCGGTTTAGCGCGTGTTACAAGACATTATTTTTATTTTATATAAGGCAGTGGCGGTTCATGGGATATCATTAAATTATTGGGTACATCTATTATAATCTATTTGTGTACAAATTTTTCATAATATAATTTTTCAACCTGCAATTTCTATGCACGTACGCCACATGGGCTGGAATGATTTTATTCCATCAGGAAAAAATGATCCCTATTGCTATATATTGTCTTTATATTGGTTACCTGCTGATGGAAATGAACGTGTCTCGGTGTCTCTGCTACATATCTATGTAAAGAAATGTCAGACGTAATCGAATGCGCACTATAGGGGGTGATCCAGCTTAAAAAGTAACAGTTGCGACGGATTGGTGGACTTTGGTTGTTCCGTAAACATGCGCGTTGTGTTGTTTGGTTATTTTTCTAGCACCCCGGCATATCCCCAACAAGATTTTGTTTGTACATCACGTCGAAGGTGGAGGATTTAAAAAAAATATGAAAATTAATTAATGCAGTTTTCGAACAATACTGGTCTGCATGCAAAATTATCTGGTTATTTTAAAGCACGAATGCTATTTAGTGGAATATTTCCCGAATAAAAATAAAAACACAAAAATCAAAACCCAATAATTATATTTAAAGTTAAAAGTTGCAAGAATTACAATTAAATACACAGTCAACATAAATATTTCCTTTTTGGTTTGACATAGCGCAGAAAAAATGATTATTGAGTATATTATGGTTGCCAATGAAATTCGCAAATTATTTTCAAAATGTCAATCTTTAATGTAATCAAACACAATAAGACCAGTCGGGCACCTATCGGTACCTACCTGTCGTACAATAGGGAACGTTCCAATTTTTTTTTTCAATAATATGATTTAGTTAGTCCTAAAAAAAAGATTCCCCAATTATTACTCCTTAAAAATCAGTAATAACTTGGTAAAAATTCGTTAAAGTTTCGCGCATGTCAAAAGCATTTCAAACGACCTTTTGAGCGCGCCAAGCCCGATGACGTCAGGAAGTATGACTTTTCCGTCATCCGTCATCCTGACCCGTGGCCGAGCTACCGAGTTTGCATTTGGATTGCCGTGTGTTCGTGTTATTGTATTGTTGTTTTAAGGTGAAATTCTCAACGTCGTTCAATTTATTGCCAACCTATAACCTATTTCGTGGATGTCACACACGAATTATACTTCTTGACGTCACGACCCGTTTTTCCCGATTGGGATAATTTGAATTTTGGGGCCATATGTTTTATGACAATATATAGGTACTTATGATTTATAGAATTTTTCCTCATTTAAAATTTTTGTCAAGTTCCCTATTCTTAATATCGTTCAATTTATTGCCAACCTATATAACCTATTTCGTGGATGTCACACACGAATTATACTTCTTGACGTCACGACCCGTTTTTACCCGTTTAGGATAATTTGAATTTTGGGGCAGTTTTAAATCTTTCTAGCGGTCTTTTGGGACGAAATATGTTTTTTTTTGCTGCCATATGTTTTATGACAATACTAGCGTGTACCCGGCATGCGTTGCAACCCGCTGGTATAAATACAAACCCGATATATTAGTACCCGGCATGCCACTTTCTGAAATTGCACCCGTGCGAAGCCGGGGCGGGTCGCTAGTTATACATAAAAACCTTCCCCTTGAATCACTCTATCTATTAAAAAAACCGCTTCAAAATCCGTTGCGTAGTTTTAAAGATTTAAGCACATATAGGGATATAGGGACAGACGGGCGATAGCGACCGTGTTTTATACTATGCTAAGATATACTTATGATTTATAGAATTTTTTCCCCATTTAAAAATTTTGTCAAGTTCCCTATTATCGATAGCTAGCGTGCAATTATCGTTCTAAGTTTTCAAAAATTGCACACCTTTTATGAGATTTTTACACATGAGGGAAATATTCGGTAAAATTTTACCACTAGTGGTATCAATAAGAATTTTTTTTTAAATTGAAGGACGTGCTTTTATCACATTTGTTTGATTTAAAATGGCATTTATACAACTATTTAATTGAAAGAAATTCAGTGATATTGTAGTAACAAATATTTTACATGCAGTGATGAATTCCTATGCTGAGTAGTAGTAGAAACATGTTTTATTTAGCAAAGAGCTGCAATCAAATACTTTTTTTAATACACTTTTTTAACAAATTTTAATAGACTTATTTTTAAATTTTAAAACACAACCTTCTTTTAACAAAAGCAGACAGAAAAGTTAAACATTTTGCAAATTGTATCAAATATTACATATCATTTTGGTTTTAAATTAAATGTAATTTTAAAGTTTTTTTTTAAATAGTTTTGATTATATTTGAGATTTAATAGAATTTTCCAAATTATTATATTCTATCAAACCTTTATGAAAAATAGACTTATAAGCTAATTTCTAGACACTCTATCCACATACACATTTTGATTAGTTCTTGTTTTATAATTATGATGGTCATAATTGAAAGTACAAAATTTTTTTAAACAATCAGGCAATAAATTATTTTTAATTTTATGTATAAAAATACATACTAAATAAAAATTTAAATTTCTGACATTTAACGAATCTAAATTTTTTAACACAAAATTTATTTTTGTATATTTGTCACAATTTAAAATAATCCGCATTTCCTTATTTTGTAAAATTAGTAATTTATCAAATATTTCCTCACAACATAAAATTAAAGAACAATAAAGAAAATGTGGTAATATAACAGTATTAAATACAGTTTTTTTAAGAGAACAAACTTAAATTAGATCTGATTCTTTTAAAATAACCAACTTTTCCGGCAATCTTCGATATCATATTTTAAAATAATTAAAAAATTATCCCTAAATATTTAAAACTGTTTACTAATTCCAATTTTTTAATCTCAATTACAACATTTATATTTTGACAATTTAAATTATTACCCATAACCATACTTTTGAAATATTTAATTTTAATTTATTTACTTTTAGCCAATTTAATAATATATTTATCTCAGAGTTTAGAGTATTTAGATCATGTAAAATATTTAAAACATTAATGTAAATTAGTTTGTCATCAACCAACATTTGTAACGTACACATTTTTAAAACTAAAGGCATATCGTTGATGTATCAAATAAATAATACTGGACATAGTATACTTCCTTGAGGAACTCCTATATTATTTATTTTTTTATTTGAATATGTTTTTGATATTTTTGTTTTTTGTAACCTGTTACTTAAAGAATTTTAAAACCATTTATAAACGTTTCCGCTAATACCATACTGATACAATTTACTCAATAATCTAGCCCTGCCAATTATTTCGAATGCCCGCTTAAAATCCAAAAATACAGCTATAACATTTTCCCCTTGATCAATGGTTCTCTTCCACGTCTCAATCACACATTTAATGGCTGTCTGTATAAAAACCCGTTTCAAAAACCAGCTTGAAAGAAAACTAAAATTTTGTTGGCATCAATGAATTCTAATAAATGTTCATATACGACTTCTTCTAATAATTTCTCAACATCCCATTAAACATTACTGGCCTCATCTCATCCCATCTTTTAGTGTTTTTTGCTTTTGGCACTGGTGTAATGTAAGAACATATTTCCATATTTTATAAGAATTTATAAAATTTAATAATGGGTAACCAATGCTGCCAAATGTCATCCCATAAGTATTCTTACAAATGTTTAATTTTCGAAGAGTTGGACATTCCATATTTTAACTAAGTTTTTGTCGCAAGTCTTTTAATAAGCAGGATCCGCCACTGTACGCAGTAGGTACCTGTTTTCTGGTAAAGCCGGAGCTTACGAATAGCATTATTATTATAAATGCCTCGTTGGGCTACCTGGCTTACGTTAATTTTTCTTTGGATGGACTTTAAGACTCCTATTTCAAGACAAATTTATGAAATATTTGGATATAAAGCCGTTTATTTGTAAAATTTAAATAAAAAGGACATAACTTACATATGAACTGTGGAGATAACCTCTGTATATCGTATTTTGTGTTTCTGAACGGTATTTTTGCAACATATCGTTTCTTGCGACTTTAGAAAGCATTTAAGAGAAGATATTTTAAAGGTTTTTATTTTGATTTTTTTTAAGAAATTTCAATAATTTTGAAATTGAAAATGTTAAATTAAGACCTCAGATAATTTCCTTCTTTTTGCTGTCGTTTAAAAAAACTATGAATTAATTATATTATATGTAATATGTATGTATGTGTCATGCGTTCAGTTGGCACGCCATCTTATCCTAATTAATCTAACAAAGGTTTCCAGATATTTCTTATGTCTAATGATGGTTTACTAAAGCAGCCTGGGTTCTGGTGAATAGCAGCAGCTTCCTTGAACTTTCTTTTCCTAAAGTGCCACTGTGGTTCCTTATGTAGGATTTCAGCTTCTGACCACATGATATGGTGACCATGTTTCCAGGCATGGTCTTTTCGGTCTCTCCTTTTAACGTATTGTTTTTGTATTTTTTAATCCTTGTCTCGAGTGGTCTTAATGTCTCACCTATATAAGATTGGCCGCACTCGCAGGGGATCTGGTAGACGCAGTTTTTCCTATCTTTTTGACTTGTAGGCTTTGTCTTCGTCAGGTGGCTTCTTACGGTGTCCTTCGAGTTGAATACGGTGTTGATGTTATATCGTTGTCGTAGTCTAATTTTCTCAGATACTCCTTTGACATACGGAATATTAAGTGTTGGTTGTGCCTCTCTGTTTGCTTCTTGCGCGTTGGGTCGATTCTTACGATTTTCCAATATTGTGTCAACTAATGTTGTGGGGTAGCCATTTTTGTTCAGGTCGGTCTTCATGTGGTAAGTTTCTTTTTTAAGTGCTTCTTCCGAGTTACACAAGAGTTTTAACTATGCCATGTTTCGCATTGTTTGAGTGATTTGATGTAAAATTGAGATACTGACCTGTATGCATAGGTTTTCTGTATACTGAAGTTTGGATGCTGTTGCCATTTTTCGTCACGTTGACATCTAGGAACGGTAATTAGTTGTTTTCTTCTTTCTCCATGGTAAATTTGATTGTTGGTGTTAAGCTATTGGGTCAGTTATGCTTCAGTGCACCTAACTAGTATAAATAGTCCTGTAGTTACTTTACTTATTTAATATTCACGTTGTGATTTAAAACAAATAAAGGCAATGGAAGTCCAAAAATATTTTATCATTCAAACTATTTTGAGTTTAAGTAGGTACCTGATAAAGTTAAGTTTATACACTTTAAAAGGTCGAAGTATAAAAGTTCTATTCCATGGTTGGGAACATTATCATGTTAAGCATTATCAAGTGGTTAACCTTTTTTTTTATAAACATTTGAAATACTTAGTCCCTTTGAGAATTTCCTGAACACCCAGTATTCTCTGAATTTATTCATCTTTAAGTTCAAAAGCCTCCACCAGCTAAAATCGGCCGTTGACGTGGTTTCCCATTTAATATACAAAATAAATCAAATCAGTACGCAAGAAACCAAGTTAATTTTCTACGAGCATTTAACGCACTTGTTCTCGCAAATTTCAAAGCATAAAATATATTGAAATGTGTTCGTTAATAGGTAATTTATTCGAAAGTTCATAGTACAACAGATCTTAAAACAATTTACATTGATTTGTGTATGGGTGATATGCGGAAATGCTGTCACACCCGCTAGGTGTAGTGAACCTCTTGTTTAGACAAGAATAGATGCGTTCTTTGAAATACACTTTGCATAATAGATAAACCAGAATGTGTAGGACAATGGGTATTCATTTATAGGTTATTGTTATTATCAATACTTCTAAACCATTTAATATCAACAGGACTAGATTTGAGAGTTCAGCAGTTATGTGATATTACATTAAATAAATATGTGGAACATGCGTGAAACCACAGATAATAATAGGCGGTTATCTGTGGGAAAACTTATTATAGTAAAACATCTGACTTTAATTAAATGCTACTTATTTTTTCCAAATATAGAGTTTGATGATGAACAATATCGTAGTTAAGACGAGACAAAGGTTGGCTATATTTTTTCACAGTGTAATGTTAATGACATTCAATGAACTTGTACTGTATCGTCGTCAATGATACGTAAGATATACATTGGAGACAAGTAAAAGACTGATTGAGTTTTACCCAGGACAGCATTTACTCTGTATTAAGTACCATAAGGGATATCCATGATTCCACCTTCCCGCAGATTAGTATGCGAGGTAAAGATGACGGTTTTTAAACTAAAGCCATTATCTTTTGACAAATATTATTTTATGATCAAGTATCTTCACTATCTTCTGTCGGAGTTCTCTTTGGCTTCTCGGTCAAAATTAATGTCTACACATGTATATTTTTTTCCAAACGTTCCCAATATTATAGAGGTCTGGATTCATTGAACCCCAAGATAAGACGTAAATATTGCCTTCTCTGGTGATTTCTTAAATAATTCTTCAATTGGTGCATTGTTGATGGAAGAACACTCTCAAGTTCGATGAAGAATATCTCGATAAATAGCAGCCGTCAGTCTTCCCTGAATAACTTGTATAGTGTTTCTTAGGTCAATTTAATGATATTAAACTGTGGGAATTTCCTAACCATAGGCGTTCCAAACAAATAATTAATATGCGTATACACACTTATAAGTTTGTTTTACATTAGGTGTTTGTACATACTACACTTTATAAACCCACTGTATATATAATAATATTATATTAAAATAATAAATATAAGGTAACTCAAAAATTCTATATACAAAACTAAAATCAGAAAAATAAACCTGACACGGTACGACACTGCTCAGAAAATGCTTTAATTTTTTTACCAGAACTTCATTCTCGTCAACCAGACTCCGGCCCGTTCATCAAGGCATAACCACGTATATTTTATCTCCGTCTCTTCCACGCCATCGGCGGTCTCTGGCCTATCTCTGTCTGGCAGAATCGATCCTCAGACGGGCCGGGTATCGGTTCAGCTTATATCCTGGCGCTTGCAATCGCAACAAATTACATGCTGTTGCCAATTCTTCAAAATTTTCGGATTTGTAAGCACAATGTAACCCAGTAAACCAAAGCTGGCGGTAAAAGTTCGGCCGCCTTCCGGCACTGACGGGAAATAGACGGCTCTTGTTGCTGATTACTGGCCGCTTCTGGCTATCGCGTTACCTTCCATGTATCGAACTACCACGGCTCATAGTCGGCCACCCGATGGTGGTAGTAGCGCAGCACATGAGAAACGGACCTTATCTTTTGAATCGGACACGGTTAGAAGATATCTCGCCGGTTGTGACAAAAGAGTCGACGTGCCGTGTACCACCCGCGCGCGGGTAGCTGACTACTACGTTCCTCGTTTTACTTGTTTGGCCACGGCTAATCGCAAGCCAGCCGCGTATTTTTGAAATTCGCGTCGTTCTGCTTCTGCGAAAGAACTGACACTTGACAGGTGAATGACGGTAGACAGAACATTAAAATTATTTTTTCACTAGCACGAGGCGTTCCTTTATTATTATAAAAGCTACATTTCTCAAGAAGATTCAGTGCCTGTAGGCAGAATACAGGATTCATCATTAGACGAACTTACTGATTTCCAAGATAAAAAGACACCCCTCAGACAGATGATTCAGTACCAGAGAACAAAACTATAAGTGAGTTTAAGTTTCATACCTAGGTATATAATTTTATTGTAAATTTTTTTATACCTCTGTTACCCTCATAATATGTAAAGTTGAAAGTGTTAAAACAAAAAAAATAGTGCATGCTTGGCTATTCTTTGTATGCAGTATTTTATAGTATATAAACTTAACCAAACCAAATGGTTTTTAGGTGCTGTACGAAGAAATCCAATAACGTCCAATGCAACAAATTCAGATATTGTTCTGACCATTAGAAACTGGATAAAAATGCTTCCGTCAGGGAAGGCGGGCGGATGAGTCGCAAAAAAAAATAATAAAAAGTTATGTGTAAATTAATCAGAATAACGTCTTATATTTGCAGGGTTTGTTAAACAATAAAACTGTTGTTTTCTACTTTACGGTGAGTTTTAATGGTAAGACTCCCATGCGCTGTCCCTCGCTGGTATTTAAATGAATTGCCAGCGACCGTCCGCGGTCTCGTCAAGATGCCGCGCGCTAACATCTGTTCAGCCCGCGGCTCAGTGGTAAAAAGTAGCGTCTGTACCGCACAACCAGGTCCGTTATGTAGCTATTAAGCCGCCCGGCGGCCGAGCGGTCATGCCCTACCTCCACGCCGCCGATATTGTAGCTGGCGGCCCGACACCGACGTTTCGGCAATGCGCCTTCTGTCCACCTCCGGAGCTTTCATATCGTGTTTACTGGGAAGTATATACGAGAAACAAGGGTTTGTTAATTAGTTGTTTTTAAACACTGAAAACACTTTTTGTCTTGATTTCAGTTATATTGTTTCTTAAGGACTAAAGAATGTATTATTATAACAATGAATGGCTTGTTATTTTTTTCTGTCACACTCAAAACTCCTCGGTTTAAAGTATATTTGCAAACTAGCTTTCAAAGAAAGTTACTGACTAACAATAATTGAATACTGATATAAATGAAATATCTTTAATAAAAAAACTTAAAGAATTGAAAAAGAAAGATCTGACAACCCTGGTGGTGCGGTCGGTCTCTTTGAGACTGTTTACCGCCGTATGGAATGATTGGAATGTCCTCAAACTGAGATTGGATAAATAATAATACTTCTGGTCTCCTAGCACTAATGTGGAACTTGCACACATTTTTTTTGTTGCATAAATATGTTCAACCGCACCAAACAAAAACATATACAAAATATAACGTCTTAAATATCACTCCTACATTTTTTATAAATAATTAAAGTTTGCCGTGTGACGTCACGTAGTATGAATAACCCGCTCTCGCGCCATGCATTGTAGTACGCTTTGACGTCACAAGCAAACTTTAAAACAGGTTGACTGCCACATATAAATCACCGAAAGTGCCTCTGGTGCCAAGTTGGGAATAGTTAATAGTTAAAAACTTTATATAAATTGTCATATTTATTTTATTTTATGAGCAATCCGAAAACTCGCAGTGACATGCGGGGCTTATATGCCACAGCGGTCGAGTACCATAGCTAAAGCACATCTGCTAACAATGACTGCTGGCCAAGAGACAACAAAAATCTCGCAGATTACAAGGCGGGCGTATACGACCGCCGTGGCATACAGAACTATTTACTCAGCGGTCGTATACGACTGCCATGGCAGTCAACCTGTTAATCGCTTCTATTTTAATCCAGAGGATTAAATAAAACATTTCCTCGTAAACTGTGGGTCTTTTGATGATATTAGCTTACGCTTAAGCAAATTTGCAAAATTGCAAATTTAATTTTCATGCAAGTTCCCTATTGAGGTAATCTAAAAACGTCCATTTAATTCATTTTATGGGTGTATCTCTAGTTACCTATCCCTAATACCTCATGTTTCTGGGTGTATGTATGAGAAATTTGCTATTGTTGCCCGATTGGAATGTTTTTTCGTCACAAAATATTACTTTTTCCCATAAATTTATCTGGTTGCCAAGTTTCCAACATCTACTATTCTGTGTTTGTTTTCGTATGTCAAAAATATATTTTTAGCAGCAGATCGGTTGTTTATATTGGACGCTCCTAGTTAACGTTTTGCTGTTCTGGAAGATGAGGGGAAATTGGTTTCTTTTTTTCCGCATTTAAGGCCATCTTGAAAGGATGTTCTCTTAAAAAGTTGACAAGCTTCGTCGTTAAAAAGTTGACATTCTCCGTCGAGATATTCCTTCTACCGAGACCGACATGGTTTTCTCTTAGTTTCAATTTTTTTCTTGATGATTCATTATTAAAATTATATTCGGTCTTTTTAGTATTTTGAATGTTTTTTGTGCGTTCCTAATTTAAGTGTCATATTTTAGGGACCCTTTTCTGTAAAAAGGCATTAAGCAGACCCATATTATGTTTGCCTTTAGCTTTGGGTCGAGTTCGTAGAAAGTAGCTTTCTAGTTTTCTATGATACTTGTAGCCATTATTAGTGAAGTCAGTCGTTTGAGATCCTGTAACGAGTGTCAACTGCGTTGACCACGGCTCTCGATACTCCGTTTTCTGTAATACGTATAATCCACTCTTTAAAATATAATTACATTGTTTTACAACAAGTGTTGAAATTCATTTCAAAACTTCAACATTCATGATACCTGTATTCTTGCTTACTCTTAACTTCGCAGCAATATCTCTTACAATTACCATGCCCCTTTATCGGGTGTAAATTATAGCTTTTTTGTAAAGGACCACTATCCGATCTCAGAATCTGTAAGAACTATAAAAAAAATTAAATACAAAAGTTTTTTGAATTGGCTTATATTTTTAAAGTATATTATTTCCACGACTTCAGAGTGTTTAGGTTCTTCTGACAAAGTATCAACTTTTTTATTTTAAATAAACATGGTTGGTCGGTTGGTTAAAGGCGGGGGTCGGGTTCGACGTGTGGCCCAAGCTTCCTACACTGCAGCCTTCTGGCTTATTGTGCGCCTTCAGTATAGTTAGAAAAGGTTTGTTCCTTCTATAAGGTCCAGTAGTTTTCTTCCAAGTTTGTCATGCGGGAGGTTATCGCCACGTCGAATGTTTCCGAAGATTTTGAATCGGTGAACGGTTGAACGGTTTAGCGCTTCTCAGCTGTATATGATATGAGAGGCAGTTTCATGTTTTATCCTCTTCACCGCAAAGTCTGCATTCAAGGGGTCCATTATAGACTTCCATTCGTTGAAGGTGTTTTCTTAAGTGACAATGGCCTGTTAGTAGGCCGGTCACTTGTTTTTAACTGGGTGCGCATCAAGAGCAGCATTCCAGCTTCTTCGAGGGCCTAACGATAACGGCCCGCGCGTGTGCCTGGCCAGGTGTACCGTTCCATCGAGATAGATGTTGTTTTTGCGCCCATCTGTCTAATGTTGTTCTGGTTACCTTTTTTGATATTCCAAGGGCGGTTTCTGGGCCTCTGAAATGTTGAGCAGATCCAGTTCTTGCCAGTTCATCTGCTTTCATAATACTAAGCATGGTGTTTAGAACGCTTGTCCAAAGCTGTCAATATTAATGTATTAATATCTCAATTTTGTTAAATGCAACACCATGTATATAAATATTTAATTATGCAGAATTTATTTCATATATTCACTTAAGTTATCATGCTCTATACCCGAAACTAACGGTTTTCCAGATGTTGGAAACTTTCGGAGAACTATCGACAAAATCAATCAATTTGACATTGACAACACTGATTGCTATTTCAGCGACAATTTTTTAGAATTTAAAAAAAGTCACCTTAAAAATAAAATCATTTATTATGTCTATGGCAACAAGTATTTAATTAAAGTAATTTCAAACTGAAATTTTTGAATTACGTGTATCTGAAAACAAAATGAGTTTCTCAAGTGAAAACAGATTCGGAAATAATTTTTTCAATCAAATAGAAAAAGCAGTTCGCAAAACAACACCCCAAAATACAGTGAAATCAACGAAGTCGGCGTAGCAACAATTTCCTACATTTCTGCTAGAAAAAAACTAAGCAAGAGTTATCAAAGATTACGGATACAACATAAAGAAAACGAATAGTGATGGCTAGAAAGAATCAAGTGTAAAATCTTTATGGAATACAACTGCCCAAATTGCTCAAGATAAATATTATAAGGAATTTGAAAGGACCACTAATTCGTTCCAAGACATTGTGTTCAAATCAGCTCGCTTGGCCAGATATGCGAAGCATCGACAACTGCAGGCAACGCCAGAAAAAAGGAAAGCAAATTCTAATACAATTCACATTGGAACAACTTTTGGAATGGGTGGAATGCTACGAAGAGAACAATTCAGACGGGTTACAAATTTTTTTTTCCACATTTGCTCCTTTGAACTCTGTCTGGCACGGTAATGAAGAAGCAAATTGCAGGTAGGCATTAAAGATAATTTTCAGGGCGAGTTGAATATAATCCAATATTCTCGAAGACTTCCCAAGGAGGTTCAGAAGCGTTAACAAATAGTAATTGGCTAATAAAAAACGAAACAAATGAACGTGTGTGTCCAGTCCGTCTATATTTGAAGCTAATGGAAAAAAGACCGACCAATCTCTACCTTACAACAAAGAGGCTATTTTTGAGTGCCAATTCCAATTGGGAAAAAGTAGTACCTATGGTATAAAAACATGCCTTTGGGAATTTATACCAAGAGGTGCAGGCAATAACGCCAAGCTGGCAATAACGCCACATCGCCATATCGTACAGGTTTTTTACCCAAATAACAGATGGCGCTACAAAACAATTTCCCCGTTTGGATTAGATGCTGTCTACAAAAATTTGTTGCTCTGTGGCCAGAAGTGTTACTGTTGTAGTGTCATTTGTCACTTAATATCGGTTAGCTCCTATTAGTTGTAAAAAGTTGTAAAATATAGAGTGCTGTGTTGGATTACTAAGTACCAGTAAGTGCTTTTTTTAATGCAAGACATATTTATGGTACATTTATGAAAATAATTGGCCATACGTCATTTTTTTATTGGTTTTCGGTTTTGGTAAACAACGGTTTTTTTTTCAAACACGTGCATGTTGGCAATATCGCCACATTAAGAGGTCAGCAGTAACGCCATGCTAACTATAAGGTTTTTCGTTGGTTTGAAGTTAATCATGTGTTTTTTTTTCAGCATCAGTATGCCTAGCCGTAGAAATCGGGGACTAAGAGGAAATTGGACCTCCAACGCATTACACAATGCTCTACATGCTATACAAGATTATTATTGCTTATTGCTCCTAAATAACTTAATATGTTGTATATCTTTTCTTCAAATTTTCTTGTTTTTTATATTTTTATTACAGCCTTTAATATAGAATAATTACTTAAGATAGCAAATGTGTGAAAAACATGCTAACAATTAATTTTGGGGTATACTTAAAGTTGGCGTTATTGCTTACCTATGGTCAGCAATAACGCCAATTGACAGTTTTTTTTTTAATTAAGCCCTACGTCTACATTTAATTTTTTTTTGATTAAATATGCCTACTCTCAGTTAAAGTATAGTCCTACCAACATAATATGCCATTTTTAGGCATGAGCAATATATACCTTCTTTAAAACTTCCATCCAAAGCTTAGGGTGTCGTTATTACCTACACTTACCTTATATCAAAATGAACAAAGCTGTCTGCGGAAAAAATTGCCCTGGAAACTAAAAAATGTAAGATTACAAACCGCTGCAATCTCTAAGTTGGCAAAAAAAGGAATTGGCGACCAAAAACTTATTAAGCTTACAGGTCATTCCAGTACCAACTCTTTAAAACCATACTTGCAACTAAACCCAGAGCATCACTTAAAACTTTTTGAAAATCTCCGAGAAAATCAGGAAAATGAGGTATTAGCTTCTACTTCTGCAAGCCAGGTCCAGGTGCAAACTCATTCTGTGTAATTGAAAAAATAACGCGCGGATCATCAACTCAAATATTTTTAATTTTTTTATAAGTAAATAGTTGTTTTTATTACTGGATTTGTTAAAAATTTAAATAAAAGTTATTTAAAAACATCCGTTTCCATTTATTCTCAATCTTGTAAAATAGTCATGTCGAATACCACTCGAAATTGTTCCCTTGGTTTATTCAAGTTTGTTGCTCTTGGCAATTTCGCTCATGAAATTTTTTACAAAACTACTAGTCTGACAGCGCGTGGTTTTGTCAAAATTTTCATTTGCGCAACTGCCGATTAACAAACTTTCATACAATAAAAAAATATATTTTTCCTTATATGACAATATAATATATCATTTGCAAGTTAATGACAACAAATCAAAAGATGTAGTAGTAGTAACATGTTTTATTTAGCAAAAAGCTACAATTAAATATTTTTTAATAAATTTTTTTAACAAATTTTTTTAGATTTATTTTTAAATTTTAAAACACAACCTTGTTTTAACAAAAAGAGACAGAAAAGTTAAACATTTTGCAAATTGTATCAAATATTATGTATTATTTTGTTTTTTAATTAAATGTAATTTTTAAGTTTTTTTTAATAGTTTTAATAATATTTGAGAATTAATAAAATTTTATTTTCTATCAAACTTTTATGAAAAATAGACTTATAAGCTAATGTAAGCAATAAATTATTTTTAAATTTATGTATCAAGATACATACTAAATAAAAAATTTAATTTCTGACATTCAAACAATCTAAATTTTTTAACATAAAATTTATTTTTGTATATTTTTACAATTTAAAATAATCCGCATTGCCAAATAAAATTTTATCAAATATTTCCTTACTAGCATAATATAAAATAGAAAAACAATAAAGAAAATGTGATAATCTAATGGTATTAAATACAGTTTTTTTAGAAAACAAATTAGAACTGATTCTTTTAAAATAACCTACTTTTCCGGCAATCTTCGATACGATACATTCAAAATAATTTAAAAATTTTAATTTTGAATCATTGATTATCCCTAAAAATATGTAAAACTGTTTACTAATTCCAATTTTTCATCATTAATCCCAACATTTATATTTTGACAATTTAAATTATTACCCATAACCATACATTTAGTTTTTGAAATATTAAATTTTAATTTATTTACTTTTAGGCAATTTAATATTACATTTATCTCAGAATTTAAAGTATTTAGACCATCAAAAATATTTAAAACATTAGTGTAAATTAAGGTGTCATAAGCAAACATTTGTAACTTACATATTTTAAAACTAAAGGCATATCGTTGATGTATAAATAAAATAAATAACATTGGACCTAGTATACTTCCTTGAGGAACTCCTATATTATTTATTTTTTTATTTGAATAAGTTTTTAATATCTTTGTTTTTTGGGACCTGTTACTTAAATAATTTTTAAACCATTTGTAAACGTTTCCGCGACTACCATACTGATACAATTTACTCAATAATCTAGCCCTGTCAATTGTTTCGAATGCCCGCTTAAAATCCAAAAATATAGCTATAACATTTTCCCCTTGATCAATGGTTCTCTTCCATATCTCCAAGTCTTCATTGAACGACCGTCTCTGTAGAGTACCCTTTTCGAAAACCAGCTTGAAAGAAAACTAACATTGTTTTGACATCAATGAATTCCAATAACTGTTCATATACGACTTCTTCTCATAATTTCTTAACATCCCATAAAACAGTTACTGGCCTCATCTCATCCCATCTTTTAGTGTTTTTTACTTTTGACACTGGTGTAATGTAAGAACATTTTAATTGATCAGGCATATTTCTATACTTTAAACAAGAATTTATAAAATGTAATAATGCTGCAAATGTTTCTTTTAACACTTTTTGTTTTAAATTTCTCCATAGTTGTTATTTGAATTTAATTTTGAAATTACTATACTCAAAACCCAATATTATAGGCAGTGACGTATTATTCGAAACCATGGAAACTAATGCAAACCGCCAATGACCATACAGTATTTTGGTCGTTTCCATGGTTATGAGAGCTACGTCACTGCCTATATTTTTGGTAATAGACTATAGTATTAATTTTTTTAACGATATTTCATTGAATTGCCAAAAAAAAATTATTACTTCTATTAACTATTTGGCATAGTTCTTCATTTCCTGGATTTATTGACTGGACAATTTCGTCAATACTATGAATATAATAAGAATTTAGTTTTTCAGCAATAATAAATGGTTCCGGTTCTTTTTAATCCTCAAAAATAAATTTTTAATGTTATTTCTAACTGTAGGTTTAGCTAAATTTTTTAAGGTTCTCCACATTTTGTTACCATCTCCCTTGTTATTATCTATTTGTTTATCATAATATAAAGTCTTGATATACTTTTACCTATAAAGTCCAGGAACAGGAGATTAAAGCAAATTTCTTTGTCCTACCCAAGTAGCATTTTTAGAAACATTACGGTAAATGTGTCTAAACTATTGTTTCTGTTTCCGACACAAATTGGAAATTGTTGGCAACATGTATGGAAATATTTTCGAAACGTATACATTTTAAATGGCGCATTAGCACGTGTTTCCAAGTGGTTGGTACGGGCTGTGACATGTTTCCATAAATGTGTCGAGTGAGAGTTCATTTTACAAAGAGGGCGCTGTTTGTTGGAATTGTAAATTGTCAAAATGGAAACATTATTAAAACAAATAATTAGATATATAATATCTATCTTTCTGCAGGTTGTAAAATAAAAGAAAGTAAACAATATGATGATAGCATAATTTCGCTATAATTAATTTGTCACCAGAGTATTTTCTATAAGTGATACATTTTTTTCGTATGGTTTATTGCAGAGGAGATCCAAAGATCGTTGACGAAATAAATTTTATCGTGCAATTTAGTAATTTAGCTTTATATTCTTAAGACGCTCCCGGTATATTGACATTTACACACAAAATAAATACTTTGTGAAACAATAAAATCTTAAATATTTTTAAAATTTTACTTAATTCTTCTTTCAATTGATTAAGCTAGCAAAATGGAACTAATGTAACCACTTTTTTACATTTCAAATGACGCAGGAAGTTAATTAAAGTCCATTTTAATAATATAAAAATGAATTTGTCAAAATGGCCGCCAGAAAGCGAGAATTATTCTGGTCTAAAATGGAGTCGACACACAATTTCTAGTATTTGGTTTCTATAATGTTTCGATAGTCATGTAGCAATAATTTATAGAAAATGTGTCGAAACAACGAAGAATGTTTCGATATTGTACCGAAACCATGCGAAACAAACGTCGCTAAAGTAAAAAATGCACAGTCCCGTCAAGAGGAAGGTTAAGCTTAGAAGCATAAAACTTCTGTATACCGTCACGGTATACACTACCACTTTACACTTTCTGTGACATATAACCTACAAAACTGGTTTGTACTTTGTTGAACGTTTAATAAAACTTACTTATAACTTATTCCTAAGTAATAATCTAAAACATGTACTCAATTGTCGAGACAAAGGAAAAAAGTAGGTTGGTCCTAATGGCTGTGCCGACCAGCTGGATAGTCGGAGACCACCTACTTTGGCCGATTGTCGATGGGACATCGCTAGTTAAAAAATCAGGTTGTGGTTTAATTTTTTCCTTTTGAATTTCAATTTCTTTCTTTTTCCTTTTTAGTGCCTTGTAAAACCTCGAAGAATGTTTAAACTGTTGTTTTCTTCCCATATTAACAAAACAAAAATGTACAATTTATAGGTTATAATCGTTATAATCGAGGTTATAATAATTGTCCGGGTGCGGTAGTGTAAAGGTTTCTGGCAGTTTCGAAAATTATTTTCTGCGCAAGTTTCGTAATTAAATGGATATCACTGTTTGGTAAATATTTCAAAGCAGAAGAATACCAATTTGTTTTGAATCACTTAATTCGAAAATGTATCGCTACAATTTGGGAGCACATGTGTCTAAACACAATTTCATAATATTATATAAAAATGTTTCGAAAAATTTTCTTTTGTGCGTTTCCTAAATGTATCGACACTGTAGTTTGGAAAGTATTTCGAAACTAACAGTTCTTAATCGTTTCTAGTAACCAAAAGTTTCGAAACACAATCTAAATAATTTTAATCGAAAATGTTTTGAAACGTTTCTCAGCAAAGAATTTGTATCCAATTTGTGTCTATAATTGCTACTTGGGTAGTATTTTTTGGCCGCAATGGTACCCTTAAAACTTTCTATTGACTTTTCATCGTATTATAGTACCACCTACACGTAACACAGAAAATCGTATTTGCACAAACGAAAATAGACGCAAATCGTTCAAACAAACTCCATCTTTGGTGAGCACGTTCGACGTAGGACTCAATGGTTCTACGAAGAGCCGCTCCTGACAATCGTGGCGCTGACCTCTTTGTGTGGCATAAAAATGTCAGCCCACAATCGCAGCCTATTGTTATAATACTGTTTGTGTAAAACATATTTATTTGCTTTATGGTCCCTGGGTCTCGCTTTGATATTCCCACATGTACACGCGGATGTGCTACAAATTGATATTGATTTATAGCGATCTGACTTATAATGAATTAAATAGTGCCGATACCAGAAATGTTAGTCATTCGATTGGACGGATTGACATTAGTATCTGCTTTGTTATTTTTGATGTTTTAATAAAATATATATATATGGACATGCTCTGTTATGAGGGATGTAACGGTCCTGTTTTGATTAATTATATATCTATAAATTACTATATTCTTGTAAATAAATATCAATTTACGTTTTGGAGTAGAAAATGTGTCTTCAACACTTTGTTACCTAGAAGTTTTAACCCATTAGTGGAGTAAAAACATGGGAAAAAGTCGCTTCCTTCTTGATTTTTTTTTAAGGTACAACCACATAAAACCTTGACAGCATGATGGGTTAGGCCTTTGCCCATGTGAAATGAACAATTACGACATTTTTTCGGAGGTCAGATTTTTTTTGTTTCAAAAAATGTGAAAAATTTTCAAAATTTTATTTTTGTACTTTTTTGCACATACCACGCGATATCTCTGAAACTAATTCACATATAAATATATATTTTTTTTTAATCGATGGAAAAAATGTTAGCGGTGGATACTGTGCCGTTTTGGTATCCATTGTGGGTGTACATTTTTTGGTAAAAAGGATTAAACTTGATAGTTTTATGGCAGCTTATTTTTCAGTAAGCGAAAAACTTTTTTGTGTTAACGAATTTTGACATGGTATCTGCGTATGAAATGAAGAAAACATATCAGAGAAACATTTTTATTAAAAGATTATTATCCTATGACAAATAGTTTTTAAGTTATCCCTAATTGAAGTAGCTAGATTTCCGCGCGGCTTGTCGCTGATCTAGCCGGAACGGCCAGTTGAGGTCGCACTAGACAACAATAATAGCGGAGTTAATATTTGCTTGTACTTGGCGAATCACAGTTCGTTTAAATATTGTTTCAATAATAAACATTTACACCATAACCCGCTAAATCGATCAAGAAATAAATAAAATTTTTGTAAAATATTTAATATTATAAATAAACATTTATTTCTTGTTTATTTACTTTCGCATTTTGTTTTGCATCTAAAATGTATTTTTTTTTAAATTATTTTGGACACCAAAATAAATTTAGGAACTTAAGATTGAAATACCCATAGTCTTGTAATCTTCAAGTTCCAAATCATCCGACAAATTGACTTCGTTTAAAGGTCCATTGCTGCATGTGTCATATTTACATTCGCTGCAGCATTTTAATCCTTGCACCAGCCATGTACATCTATTATTATTACAGTTGCGGTCTGAGCATCGAATCGGTTCTAGAATTTGAGGCTTCAATATTTACTTCACTTGTATTCATTTGACCGATAGGCTCAAGATTTTGCAAACTAAAATATCAATTTTTCGTCTCAATATATTTTTAGCATAACTATCTTGTCTTTTCTCCGCAGCACATAAAATTGTTTTTAACCCTTGTATCCTGGGAGTTTGTACAATATTTTTGTCAGTTTCATTTATTGTTTGTCCACAAATTAAGCACTCCATTATTAATTTAAACTATAAACTTGTTCACTATATCACACACAACACACATATAAAAAAGTAGTTTACTTGAATAAATAATAGTCAATAATCCCTTACTTTAATTTTTAACATGGATGGACCTGTCGTATTGTGTGTATTGCGATTTTAATAAGCGCGTCAGTTACATATTTAATCAAATATAACTTAAAAACTATTTGTCATAGGATAATAATCTTTTAATAAAAAAGTTTCTCTGATATGTTTTCTTCATTTCATACGAAGATACCATGTCAAAATTCCTTAACACAAAAAAGTTTTTCGCTTACTGAAAAATTAGCTGCCATAAAAGTTAACTCTCAAGTTTAATCCTTTTTACCAAAAAATGTACACCCACAATGGATACCAAAATGGCACAGTATCCACCACTAACATTTTTTCCATCGATTAAAAAAAAATATATAATTATATGTGAATTAGTTTCAGAGATATCGCGTGGTATGTGCAAAAAAGTACAAAAATAAAATTTTGAAAATTTTTCACATTTTTTGAAATAAAAAAAATCTGACCCCGAAAAAATGTCGTAATTATTCATTTCACATATGCAAGGGCCTAACCCATCATGCTGTCAAGGTTTTATGTGGTTGTACCTTAAAAAAAAAATCAAGAAGAAAGCGACTTTTTCCCATGTTTTTACTCCACTATATCGCGAACTGAATAGTTAGATTATTTCGTTTAAAAACATAAACTGTTAGTCTAAGATCCCATCCGAACAATCCACCATGGAAAGGTAAGGAGGTACACTGTTCATAAAATAGAAATTGAACTCGTACCCTACAAGAAAATTATTATAATTTTTTTTTAATTTGCTTATTTTCGAGAAAAATACCAAAATTTATTCTCAGAAAAAGTGATTTGCCGCATACTACGCATTAGCCGAGGATAATGCGCTGAAGTTGATGCCTCCTAACATATTTCATGTCAAGATCCACTACCTGTGGACCAGTAGCTCCATGATGATTATCTCTACGTGCGTCGTAGGCTATCCTACTTGGACTCAAATAAAAAGCGTAAAATGTTCTTTTTTAAATAAATTATGGTTGACGTTTCTTCTTTTGCCATTAGATAAAGGTACACATTTTTTTTAAAGTCGTCAGATACATTCAATTTGTATTACATATTATTTCTTTTACATCAATATTTTTAATGGTAAATAGAAAAACATACTTTTTTTTACAAATCGTTAGCAGGATTAGTTTATAAATTTTTATTTTTTTTTATTTTTTGGCTTTGCACATAATGCATACAGTCACTACCGTAACTTAATAGTTTATAACTTAATATCAAAAAAATTGTTCTTAAAATAAGATTTACTGAGTTACTCATTCAAATGTAAAAAGATAAATGAATACGAGTGGACTGTATTTCCGTATACAACGAATCCCCTTTTCGCGAATTATATACTTCGTAGAGCCTAAATTCCTACAAAAAAGGCGATTCGAACTTTCGCTTACCAAATGTCGATAAGCTACTTCTTCGATATTTTAAAATTTAATTAAACTGTAATTTAATAATGTATCGATCGAATGACAAGAAACAATGAAGTGATTGGTTAATACCTACAAACTAATTTCCTCTCCGAGGATCTAACCGAATTTTGTATTTTGTAAGATAAGAATTTTGTCTAATTTCATTTGGGTATTAATAAGATATTGTTATATCTATAGTATAGCCATAAGCGATAAAATGGAATGAACTTATAGGATTTTAGTCCTTGCTACAAATAGTATTACATTTTTGGTCCTTTGAGCCGAATTTTACCGCGAGAAATTTAGACTTTTTTTGTGACAGCTGCTTCAGGCCTTCAAGAAAAGCTTTTTCAGCTGGAAGAAAACTATAATACTATTGCTAGCGACGACTACAATCCCGAGGACTAAAATCCAGTGAGTTCATTCCATTTTATCGCTTATGGCTATAATATAGACACACATATCTGACTGGACAAATCATTACACCTAATATTTTTTACGGGTTGTTATTAATAATTTGACAATTTAACAATGACAGTTTGACAATAACATGACAGAGACAGCAACGAAGCTTTCTTCATTTAAGTTTTAACAAAGAATTTTAAAAAGCTCACTTACACGTTTTAAAAAATTTGTAGAAAAAATAGATTTTAAGGATCGTGATGACGATACAGCTTCTGAATTAAAAGTGCTGTGCAATAAAATAACACATAGACTGTTGTTCCAATTTTTTTTTATTTATAACGTTTTGTAACTTTAAAATTATTAGTTTTATATAATAATTATAGACAGTTGTCAACGTCAGATCTTTTTTCCTTGACTTCCTTGCTGGTACCAAAAACACACAGGAGCATCAGGTACAAATCCGGAACATACCGCCCCCCTTGATAGCCGAAAGGCTTCAACAAATTAAGGATTAGTTAAAATTGGGAAGAACACATATCTTCGTAGCAGGTCTTTTAAGGACAGCTGATTCAGTTCTAATGGTAGCTGTTCTGATGATACCGTCAGTTCCTGGATGAACAGTTTCCACTATACCCATTTTCCATTTAAGGGGAGGTAAACCATCTTCTTTAATTATAACGACAACACCAGGTTTTAAAAGTTCTGGATAATTTTGTTTCCATTTGGAACGCTGCTGAAGCTCTGAGATATATTCTTTGGACCACCTTTTCCAAAAGCTTTGGAGCATCTTCTGCAATCTTTGAAACTTTGAAAGGCGATTTTCATTAATTTCAGTATAGTCATGATCGGGTATTGTTGTCAAAGATTCTCCGACAAGAAAGTGCGCAGGAGTAATAGGTCTTGGATCGTTAGGATCGTTGGATGACGGAAATAAAGGTCGGGAATTAAGACATGCCTCGACTTGGTTTAAGATGGTTAAAAAATCTTCAAAACATAACGGTGTTAAATTTAAAATTCTCTTAAGGTGAAATTTAGTTGATTTTACACCAGCTTCCCAAATTCCGCCAAAATGTGGGGCACGGGGAGGAATAAAGTGCCATTTAATACTTTGTTGATTTAAATATAATTGAATAATATGAGTGTTTTTAATTAAAAATTTATCAAATTCATTCTTAGCACCGACAAAGTTGGTACCATGATCGGAATAAATATGTGCACTTAAACCTCTTCGTGAAAAGAACCTGCGGAGTGATGAAATAAATGCTTGAGTGGACAAACTACTTACAAGCTCAAGATGCATCGCCCTCGTGGAAAGGCACACGAATAGGCAAACATAGGCCTTAATTAGTTTATAATTTCGTGTAGATCTATCTTTAAGCAAAAATGGACCACAAAAATCAATGCCAGTGTTATAAAATGGTTTTTGTGGTGTTACACGACACTCAGGTAATTGCCCCATTAAGTATGGTGTGGGATTAGCAATAAACCGATAACATCGTAAACAGTTTCTAACAACTTGCTTTGCCAATATTCTACCAGATGTAGGCCAATAACGTTCACGTATAGAGGCTAACAACAATTGAGGTCCAGCATGAAGAAGACGCAAGTGTTCATTTGCTGCTATTAGTTTGGAAAATGTATGCTTGCCAGGTAAAATTGCTGGATGCTTTTTTTGGAAGTCAAACTGAGAATGCTTTAACCTACCGCCAACTCTTATAATACCATCATTACTCAAGTAAGGGTTAAGAGTTAATATTTTGCTTTTAGAATTAAGCGGTCTAGATTTGGATAAGTCATGGTATTCCTGAGGAAATTCCTGTTTTTGAACAATCTGGATAAGTTTATTTAATGAAAATTGTAATTCATCTACTTCAAGAGGGCCAATTTTTCGAAGTTCTCTGGAAGTAAGACAATTTTTCATAAAACGAAAACAATAAGCGGTAACTCTATGTAGTCTGTTAAAGGTAGAAAATATGTCGAAAAGATTAAAAGAAGTATAACTAATTGAAGCATTAAATGATATTTGTTTTTCTGTACGTCTCTCGGAAGTATCATTGCACTTATCAAAAGAAGGATAATCACTATTAGAGTTCAATGGCCATTTTTCTGGAGGTTCCAAGAGCCATGTAGGACCCTTCCACCAAAGTTGATTATAGATAAGACTGCTAGGAGCTTGACCTCTAGAAAGAAGATCGGCGGGGTTTTCATGAGTATTAATGTAATTCCAGCAATCTGAATCAGTTAAGGACTGAATTTGAGTTACCCGGTTGGCTACAAAAATCTTATAATGTTGTGGAATAGATTTTATCCAGTAAAGTACGATTGTAGAATCGCACCAATAAAAACATTTATTTATAGGAAGACATAGGCTTTTTTGAACTTTCTGTGATAGCTCTGCAAGAAGTAAAGCAGCGCATAATTCAAGACGTGGTATTGTTATGGTTTTTAAAGGAGCCACTCTTGTTTTAGAACACAATAAATAAGAATGACAAGAACCAGATATATCTATGGATCTAATATATATACAAGCTCCATAGGCCGTTTCACTAGAATCAGAAAATCCGTGAAGTTGAATAGAAACTGGATTTTCCGGTAAAACATGTCTTGGAATATTTAATTCATTAATTACTTGGAGTTGTGACTGGAATTTCAACCATGTCGTATGAAGATCTTGGGGAATTGACTCATCCCAATTTAACTTAAACTGCCATAGTTTTTGAATAATTAATTTAGCAATTATAATAACAGGTTGAAGCAACCCAAGGGGATCAAATATTTGCGAAACAGCAGACAAAATTTTTCTTTTAGTGGGACAATTATCATTATAATTTTGTATAGAATATTTAAAATAATCACCTTTGGATTCCCATAATAGACCTAAAGTCTTGCCTTCAGATGCTTCACCGAAATGTACTATGGTATCTGAACTGTATGACTCATTATTGGAAAGAACTTCTGGATTATTAGACTTAAGTTTTCTAAGATGAAATCCAGCAGTATTAAGAATTTCACAAATTTTATCTTTTATTAGTTTTAATTCATTTACAGAGGACCCCCCTGTGCATAAATCATCCACATAAAAATCTTTACCAATAATCTCACTTATTCTGGGCTCATGGTTTTCGCATTGAATGCTTAATTCCTTTAAACATCTAGTGGATAAAAATGAGGCAGAAGCCGTGCCATAAGTGACTGTATTTAATTGATACGTTTTTATTTCAGACTTATCGTTAGATCTCCAAAGAATAAGTTGTAGGCAACGTTGATCATGATTGACTAGTATTTGACGGTACATTTTTTCAATGTCCCCGGTTAACATAAATTATGTTTTCGAACACGCAAAACGATAGAAAATAAATCATCTTGAACAACAGGGCCAACCCTCAAAATATTATTTAAAGACAAACCACTTTTTGTGATTGCCGAACCATTGAAAACTACTCTTAGTTTGGTAGTTGTACTGGTGTCTTTAAGAACGCAATGATGAGGTAAATAAAAGCAAGTTTTTTCTGATAAGCTAGTGGGTTCTATTTCAGTCATGTGACCAAGAGATAAGTATTCATTAAGAAAATTGTCATATTGAGTTTTTAATTCGGGTTTTTTACCAAGTTTTTTTTCAAGGTTAATTAAACAATTCTTAGCAGTTTGTTTAGAATCGCCCAAGACAGAAGACGGTTGCTTGAGAGGTAAATTAACTACAAAGCGTCCTTCTGAATTTTTTGTGGTAGTATTAGTAAATAATTCTTCACAATATTGCTCATCAGGAGAAAGAGATTTGGAAGTATTAACCTCTTCAATTTCCCAAAATTTTTGAATTTTTGTGTCCAAGGACACATCAAGAATGCTTAGATTACAAGATACAGTAGAACTATTAGAATGGGTGAACTGTTGTGGGAACACGGAACCAGATATCACCCAACCAAAGTGAGTTTTTTGAAGTATTGGTAATTGTTTGCCTAATCTTATTTGACCAATCATGATAAGCTCCCAAAAATTGTCAGCCCCAACCAAGACGTCAATTGGACCTGGTTCATTAAATGAGGGATCAGCAAGTATTAAATTAGGCGGTATTTTTAAAGCAGAAGTGTCGACACGTGTATAGGGAATTTTATTAGTAATTTTTGGTAAAACCAAACATTTTAGATCTGTTTTAAAAGGCACATGACGTGCTTGAATTGTCAAAGAAGTTTGTTTTAGAACTTTAGTGTTTTTCTGGGCAATACCAGTGATAGAACAATTAACTGTTGAAGATTGTAAACCTAGTTTTTTACACAATGTTTCTGTGACAAAACTTGATTCGCTGCCGCTATCCAGCAGGATGCGACAGGAATGTACATTTCCTTGAGTATCTGTCACTTCAACCAAGGCCGTTGACAATAATACGCTACCAGAAGAAAAATTACTAGAAACAAGAGAATTTTCACATTTTTCCTGGTTCTCAGAATTTTCCTCAGCATAGGCAACACTGGCATTAATTTTTTTTTTTTCCAGTTCAAGTTTTGTATTATTATTTGAATTATTATAAGTGGAACGACTAAAATGCAAAAGTGTATTATGTTTACGTTCGCATTTTCTACACGGCATTGAGCGACATTGTTCTGTAGAATGATTATTTCTTAAACAATTAAGGCAAAGATTTAATTTTTTAGCTTCTGATAATCTGGAGTTTATGTTTAAATCAAGAAAAGCTTTACAGTTATAAACGGTATGATCTTTATTGCAATAGCTGCAAGTTGGAGTGTGACTCGAGAATAGGCCTCGTATATTTCCTTTAGACTTTGTATTTTGTGGGTTTAAAGTTTCAAGAATTCTGCATTTGTCTTGCAGAAATTTAGTAAATAACTCGCGTGTTACATTGTCATGCTTTGCGTATTCACACTCCCACTCACGTCTAGTAATATGATCTAGTTTTGTTGAGAACATGTGTATGATTAAGGCATCCCAGGAATCTACTGGTTGTCCTAAAACCTCTAGGGCGCGTAAATGACGTGTCATGCAGTCTAAAACATGACGTATTTCTACATGACATTCTTTTATAGCAGCTTTACATTCAAATAAAGCTTTAATGTGATTTTTTCTTAACATTGGTTTATTTTCATAGCGCTCAACAAGTAGATTCCAGGCTATATTATAATTATTAGCCGAACTTTCAAGGGATTTTAGCAAATCAGCGGCTTGTCCTTTTAGTGAGAGTCTCAAATAATGAAATTTATTTATGTCAGGTATAGATACTTCCTTATGTATAAGCGATTCAAATGTATCTCTAAAGAAAAGCCACTGTTCATAATCTCCGTCAAAAGAAGGCAAAGATATAGGAGGTAGTTTTATATTAGGCTGTTGTTGCATAGCATTAGACCTATTTGTGCCTTGTGACGATACCGATGCATTATCATCTTGTATGCGAGACCTCTCCAATAATAATGACTTAACCTGCGAAATAATACTAAAATATTTATCTTCAAAATCCGTACGCTCTTTTTCAAGTAAGTCATCAGTGATTGAACTATCTAAAATTTCGATTTTAGACTGCACATCATAATATTGTTCAAGTATCGGTTCAATTTTGTCTAAACGCAGTTGTATTTGAACCAAATCAATGGTTTCTACAGTTTTTTCTTTATCGAAATATAATTTGAATTTTGTTAATTGAGATTTATAAGTTTTGCGTGAGTTTTTTAATTTTTTGAGTTCAAGCTCTTCGTTAGACATTTTGAATTAGTTTAAAATATACTTTAAATTAGCAACAACAAGTATTATTTATGCGAAATGTATTGTTTATTTTTTAATCATAAACAAAAACTCAAGTCAAAGCAATAGAATCATAGGAAATGTGAGTAATGAAACGCGCTGACCTGCTTTTTGAAATCGGCGTCTTCACTTTGTGTTTTTCTTTCTTCCCCTTGTAACGGATTGCCTTGATACAAAGAGTCGATTTTTCTTATTGTTTAGCTGATGGTAATCCACTATCGAAGGACCAGTTTATGTGCAATAAAATAACACATAGACTGTTGTTCCAATTTTTTTTTATTTATAACGTTTTGTAACTTTAAAATTATTAGTTTTATATAATAATTATAGACAGTTGTCAACGTCAGATCTTTTTTCCTTGACTTCCTTGCTGGTACCAAAAACACACAGGAGCATCAGGTACAAATCCGGAACAAGTGCGATTAATTAAAATAGAACAAAATTTGAATGAGTTAGAAGTTTTACATTGAATACATAGTTAAAAACAAAAAAGATTCTCTCAAGAAAGAATATCTTGAAAGAGAGTCTTATGAGACAGAATATTTTAAAATTATTTCTTTAGTAACAGAGCATATTTTTGATGAAAATAATTCTAGTTATAAAAATAAGAAACATACAAGGATAATTAATGAAAACATTTACATTACATGCTTGTAGAGGAAAATGGTTCTCTGGACAATGTATAAATAATATATTATTTGCGTGGATCGTTCGAAGGTGAAGCATCTAAATTGATTGATCAATTCCATTAAATTCACTGATTCAAACTATAAGTTGGCATGGCCTCTCTTGACAGAAATATATAAAAACAAGAAATCAACTATTTATAACTACGTAAAGTCTCTCTTTGATACATCTGTCTTAACAAAGGAAGTATACATTGGTTTGTGTACGTAAACTATATGATTGCTTTAATAGAAATGTACGTTCTTTAAACAGACCAGTGGGACACATTACTTCTTTATTTGTTGCCAAGCAAATTTGATTACTGAACCAGACGGGACTAAAAAAGTTTTAAAATGAAATCTGATCTTCCAACAATGGAAGATACGACTATATTTTTAAAAAAATAAATGCGAGTTGTTAGAAAAACTAAAATTTTCCAAGGTTGATACGCTTAGACAATTTAGGCGACCTCAAAAGTAGTTTGATCACAGTAAAGCACTAATAGCTCAACGACATTTTGTAAGCGAAAGTTTGGATCGCCTTTTTTGAAGGAATTTAGACTCTTCGAAGAATATAATTTGCGAAAAGGGGATGCATACGGAAATACAGTCCACTCGTATTCATTTCAAGAGACAGATATTATATTATGACAGGAATTAGGTTGAATAATGGTAATTTACGACATGCCTAACACACGATGTTGCAAAACCAACTTTGAGGACGATTATTTTTGAAGTGAAAACTTCCTTAGGCGCGTTTAGCACTTTTTGTGGGCACTGAATTAAACTGAGCCGTCAGGCGTCAGGTTCGGCTGTGTTACGCTCGAATTCGACTCCGCTGCCGCATCAGTCGACGTGGAAACAGGTTGCGACACTTGTTGCGTCTCAGGTATGTTCTGGCAGTTTTTAAATTATATATTTACGTAGGGTGAAGTAAGGTAAAGTGAAAAATTCTTTAGGCGCGTTTAGCACTTTTTTGTGGGCACTGAATTAACCTTGTTGAAGTTTTCACTTCTGTCGTGTGGTCTTAAGCACACACAATTTTTTTTGTTTTATTTAACTTTCATGATTTAGCTTAATGTGGATAGATCCTAGTTTAGTTTATACATAATAGGAAATTTTAAATGCGAGATATGGTATGGTAAATATACAAGCGGATTTTTTATTGTTCTCCAGACAAATACAATTTCCAAAATGTCCCATTCCTTTAAAATAAAGTCCCTTATGTTTTTGAAAATAAAGATGTTAGTAAATAGTGGGGAATAAATCTATACATAATATTCATTATACTCATTATAGCATATGGTTTTAAAGGGCAGAGTAAATGTGTGGTACCGCTATATCCAAAAGAGAAATGTAATTGCAAACCGCACAATCATTGTCATTATCATTTTTAAAGTACACATGTAGCTATTGGAGATCAACAGTTTGACGAAAGAAACGGGGATTTAGGAATGAAAAAATATTTTTTCCAAAATTTTATTTGGCAACGTTGGAAAAAACTAAAAAGCAAGTATAGGTCTCCTCTTCTATGTATTAAATAAACTAAACAATGTTATATCTATCAAAGGTTAATACCTATACACCTACTGTGTGATAAGTTCAAAATAAGAAAATTTCTTTTATGACCGTAAACTTGGGCATTGATGTAGCATTAAATTAAAGATCTTTGTAACAATCGAAACGGCGACTGTTAATTGATAAATAAATTGATTGCTTAGGAATCGACAAGAAAAATCTATTAAATGAGTAACTAGACAATCAATTGAAGCGGATGGTTCTTCTGTTTTGTCACGATAAGTGTTTAGTACCACATCTATCACAGTAGTAAATCATTAGTTGGGAAAATTATTTTTTAAATTATTATACTTGGGAACAATTTGTAACACAATTTTGATTGAGTTCAGTTTTTGAGTTCTTTTAGAGTTAAATAAGCATGCTCATTTCACATCTGTAGTTAGTTTTCTTTTATCACGTCAAGTTTTTTCTCTACACCTTTAAATATAAATAATAATAATAATAATAATAATAATAATAATAATAATAATAGTAATAATAATAATAATAATAATAATAATAATAATAATAATAATAATAATAATAATAATAATAATAATAATAATAATAATAATAATAATAATAATAATAATAATAATAATAATAATAATAATAATAATAATAATAATAATAATAATAATAATAATAATAATAATAATAATAATAATAATAATAATAATAATAATAATAATAATAATAATAATAATAATAATAATAATAATAATAATAATAATAATAATAATGCTAATATATATTTTTTTTTGTACAAATTATCAATTCCGAACTCAGAAGTAAAATACTTGTTTTGAGTTAAATAATATAATATTTATTGTCAAGACTATATTTCATAATTTAGACACAACTAGATTATAATATAAAACGAATATGACAATATGTTATTAGTATATTTTATATCACTACACTACAGTATACAAAGATACAATACGTCATGTATATAATATATTATTATATATTTATTTATTTTATTCATTATAGCTTGGTATATTTATTATTTTTTATTGACGTTCTTGAATATATCACTTGGATTGAATAATATCCAATTTTTAATTTTATTTCTATAATTATTTTATGAAATCGTCCATTTTTCTCAAAGAGACCTGATTTTAGAATTGAATTGTAAAATTGTGACTTTGCGTCTTTTTTACAATTCAATACCTTTAAACAGTAAATCAGAAGAATATTGGTGGTCTTTTTGGTAAATTATTTTCAAAATGTATTTTTGAATAGTTCATCCTAGTATTCTATAAGTAATTTAAATGGGTTTGTACTAAAGAATAATAAAATATTTCTTATTCTTTTATATTTAAAAATTGTTTAAGGTGTTTAAATTTTGGTATAAGAATTCTTAGTTTTTTTTACAATGTAAATCCAATTTTAAATGTTTATCCAAAATTATTCCTAGATATTTAATATTTTCCCCTTCCTTTATATTAATATTATTATTGCATATTATTGGACCAATATTTGGAAGTCTATTTTTGTATCAAGTAAATGGAATGTATGTTGTTTTGTTATAATTTATAGTTTATACGTTTTTATTAAACCAGTTGCTAATTTTTATAAAATCTTTTTCAATAGTATTTTTTTAAATATTCCAATTTAGACCTTCATAAAAAATTACCGTATCATCAGGAAAACTATGTAGTTTTCCTTGATAGTTTAAATTAAAAATATCATTTAGATAAATATTAAAAAGTATTGGTCCTAGGACTGTACCTTGTGGTACTCCATAATTAAATATTTTTGGTGAACTAATATTTTCACCAATTTTAACATAATGTTTATTTTTTTTTATTTATTTATTATTATTAATACAATTTATAAATTACAAATCAATAAACTCTATACACAGTGTCCCATAATATAAGAATGCACAGTACAGGGATCTCGTAAACCAAAGGAGATACAGATATGGTTAAATTAGAGAAAAGTTGCGCTTTGCTAAACCCTTCAAAGTCACGATTCGAAATCTAAAAAATTCCGATTACTTCCGAAGATATTTGGGAAAAACCGAATTTTCCCGATTTCGTTTTTATTTTTTTCTGACTCTATTTAAAAAGATATGACAAAATGAATTTCATATTCTCATTGCCACTTTTTCTGCTCTACAAGCCGGTGTTCTTAAATTTTCAATCCGACGTTTCGTTTTTCCGCGACCATCATCAACTTTGTTTTTTTAATAGTCGGAAAATTTAATTTTATGCTTAGTAAATTCTACCTTTTATTCTGAATTCAACGGTATATCACACTTAATATTTATAATATGTTTCGGACTTAAAAACTCATCATCAATATTATTTTTTTTTATTAAGTAAGTAGTAAACAAAATGTTATTATCAAAAAAAAAAATTTAGTTTTACGCTACAAAAAGTACATTGAACAAGCTTATTTAATCAAATGTTCAAAAAGTCCTCCCTCATTCTCTAAACAAACGTAGCAACGGTAAACAATTTTATTCATTACGTTTTCTAGCATCATTGGAGTTATCCTTGCAATAGCGGCTTGAACCTCGGCTCTAAGTGCTTCTACATTCTCGTACGTTTTCCAGTAGACTTCATCGTTGAGAAAGCCCCCACAAGAAAAAATCCAACGGAGTGATGTCGGGAGATCGTGCAGGCCATCTTATAGGACCATTAGTGGCGATTACATTGTTCTGGAAACGTTCTGTTAGATATTCAATGTTGTTTCGAGAATTATGTGGAGGTGCCCCATCTTGCTGAAACCAAATACTGTTGTTTTCTGCCAGAGAAATGTTATCAAGAAAATCTTCAATATCGTTATTCAAGAACTGGAAATATCTTTCTGCATTTAAAGTACCTTCATAAATTATTGGTCCGATAATCCTTGTTCCTAAAATACCACACCACACCCTTCAGTGTCGAAACAATTTTTATGGCTTTTAATATAACAACATAACATGTCCGATTTTTCTTCATTTGAAAAATGTGCCATAATTAAAAAACACATCAAAAGAAAAGAAAAAGTTTAAATTTAATTGGTAATTTCCGAAGTAAGTTTACTTCTTTACGTAAAAATTTCGATTTATCGGCAATACTGACAGATCGCCATGATTTATTTAGACAAATGCGTGTCAAAGCCTACTATTCCAAGACGATTTCCCCGAACTATGGATCAACCGAGTGGAAATGGCGCTTCTCAGCGCCCATTAACGAAGCACATCGGAACTTTTCTGCGAATATGCCAACTTGTATTTTGTATTTTACATACTTCTGTCATTTGTACCGTACTGTAACCCCATACGCTAAATAAATAAATAAATAAATCAAGACGATAAAAATGGAATAACTCGCAATTAATTATTTGATGCTAATATTTTGCTTACTTACCCTTATAATAGTTAAAACTTAAAATTTTTGATCCGACGTTTCGTTCCTTCGTAATAATCATCAAATAATATTGATGATGAGTTTTTAAGTCCGAAACATGTTATAAATATTAAGTGTGATATACCCTTGAATTCAGAATAAAAGGTAGAATTTACTAAGCATAAAATTAAATTTTCCGACTATTTAAAAAAACAAAGTTGATGATGGTTGCGGAAAAACGAAACGTCGGATTGAAAATTTAAGAACACCGGCTTTTAGAGCAGAAAAAGTGGCAATAAGAATGTGAAATTAATTTTGTCATATGTTTTTAAATAGAGTCAGAAAAAAATAAAAACGAAATCGAAAAAATTCGGTTTTTCCCAAATATCTTCGGAAGTAATCGGATTTTTTTAGATTTCGAATCGTGACTTTGAAGGGTTTATCAAAGCGCAATTTTTCTCTAATTTAACCATCTCTGTATCTCCTGTGGCTTACGAGATCCCTGTACTGTGCATTCTTATATGGGACACCGCGTATAGTCATTAAATGATGATGATGTACTCTGTTATATAAATAGTTTTTAAATAAAGTTAATATTTGACCACGAAATCCAAGTTTTTCTAATTTGTTAATAAGAATTTTATGACTGACAGTATCAAAGGCTTTAGCTAAATCTAAAAATATGCATATACGGTTAATTTTGTTATCGATTGAATTATATATTTGATTTGTTAGGTGACAAATTGCATCTTGTGTAGATTTATTTTTTTGTAATCCAAATTGTTTGTCTGATAGGATTTTATTATTATTTAAGAAATTTTCAAATCTTTCTTTTAAAACTTTTTCGAAAACTTCTGTTAATGATGAAATGTTACAGGTCTATAATTTTGAAATTCAATTTTATTTCCGCTTTTATAAATTGGTTTTATTATACCTATTTTAAAAGCAGATGGATATTATATTCCTGTATTAAAGATGGTGTTAATTAAGTAAGTTATTAGTATACAAATGTATGAATTTATTGATATTAAAATCTCAGATGTGATACCACCAATTCCAGGAGATTTTTTAGGTTAATAAGCCAGCTGTACGTATCTAAAGATAAAGGTCTATGGGGAGACCTTGTAATATAGTCTTTGTATGTGATGTATTGTAAATAAATGTATCCTTTATGAAAAGTATATTTGGTAAGTTGTAAGTTATGCCTTTATTTTTCTGTATCCTGTAGTTTAGAAAGTTAACGTGATAGATAAAAGCTGCGTTACTTTTGGAACCAGAGGCCAAAATTAGTCAAAAACAAGTCACAGACAACAAAATTGCTGTTTCTCCTAATTATTTGTTAACTTTCTTTTCTCTTACACCTATGATGCCAATATAGTTGGGTAATCCCCACTATAAATCAACATAGAATATAAATAGCTCCCATAATCTTTTATGACATATCATAGCTATAAAAGAATGCCATTAGACGATTAAAGCTCGATTAACATAAAAAAAATTAAAAAATAATTATAGTTCTAACATAAATTAGATAATAAATTATTTCTAATAATGTGCAAATATTATGAATATTATACCACCTGTAGAGAAATATATATAGTCATTTATTATCTCATCTAGTAGTAAATAAAATGAAATTCCAGTGGGACGAAATGGTCTATAAAACATTAGTTTACAATTAACTACATTAGCTTCTTCACATTTTTATCAGTTTAATAGTTTTTATCTAGTGTCTGCATTATTTTTACTTTCGTGATGGCTTATTGTTTATTGCTAACCTATTATGTGAGGCAAATGGAATGCTCGTGTAAGAAAAATTCTCTTAAAATTTATTACCATCTTAAATTTCGTTTCAATAGCAAGGAAATAAATTAAATCGTTATAGACTACAGGAAAATAAATAATTAAAAGATGAAATTGCATTTATGTATAAAGTGATTGCAAATAGGTATGCCATTACAAATTTTTGAAAAAGACATCTTTTTCACGCGTATTACATAAAACATCAAACATTGAATTGTATTTCAGAATTGCAGGTTCAGAAAGCGTTAAGGTAGGTGAAGGGAATACGCCCATGTTGGTTATATGCCCAGCCGCTGTATTTTTAGGTAGTTTGAATTTTCGACGACAGATGGCTGACACGGTGCTTACGATAACCTTTACGGCCAAAGTTACGTGAATCCCATGATACAAAGAAAGAAGAGATATGATATTGCGCATGTGGGCGGAGCCAAATCGACAGCTGCTTACGTCATGTGGTGATAATTTTCTGGCGGGCTTCGTATAACCTACGTTTGGTTTCATGTACTATTGTTATTATTTGTTATACAGAAAGAGGTTTTTAGTGTTTTTTTGGATTATTATTGTTGTTTGTTAGTGACAATTAGTTGTTAATATGCGTTGTGCAGTGGCGTTATGCATAAGTAACAATATGGCAGCTTTTACTTCTTATAATTATCTGCAAAAGTATACCTATACATATTTATGATACAAATCAATGTTTAATATTTTAAATTTTAGCTTAAAAAAAGTGTTCTCTTCCTCCTAGGAGATAAAAAAGTTTAATTTGACGAAATTGGTTTAAAATAATAAACTGTTATATGTGTGCCTTATTTTTTAATAATTGTTAATGTACCTCTTATACTATTATGATAATTACCAGTCCTAGTATATTTTTTTAAATGTCTAAATGAGTTTTTTACATCCTTATCTTTGGTCAAATTATAGTCAAATGCAGTGGCGGACTGGAGCGGGTGGCCATCGCCACCGGGACCAGAAGGCCTTTGGGGGCCAATTGGTCCAAACATTTAAACAACATTTTTTTTTTTTTTTAAATGTTCTTAATGAGGGTTGGGGCCATAGAGGCCATGTAGCCACCGGGGCCAAATGATTCCAGTCCGCCCCTGGTCCAATGTTAACAATATAAATTTATAAACAGACATCTCCAAAAATATTATCGTTACCTATTGCATAAAAAAAATCTTAATAAACAAATTAATTGATTTTGGCCATTTAAGGCTCGAAACTGTTCTAAAAATGTTTAAGACTGCACATTTGTACCTATTTTTTTTTTTCAAACAATTTATTGCTTAAGGTGGAAGGGCCAAAAAATATAGGTTATTTTTTTATGATTTTGTAAAAATAAATAAGTAATTGTAATCATTTAAAAGATAAAATGTATGTCAGCATAAGCAGAAAATTATTTTCATTGAAACCAAATATATGCTAAATTTTAACATTTAACCCAAGAACATCATGAAATACGTTCTGATTTATGAACCTCTATCCTTAAAGTACTTAAAATAATATGCACTGAAATCTTCCAAATCAAAAATTGCAAAATATGCAGTAAAATTTCTATTTCTAACGGCTAATGCTATGTAATTTTAAATCTCGTTAGCACCACATGACGTCATTGCGCGGACCAGACCGAATTGGGAATAAGATCGATCATATCTTTCTTTCTTTGTATCATGCGTGAATCCGATGTCAGTTGCATTCAAACAGTCGTGAGTTTCGCATGGTGTTTGATTAGAAGGTATCTGTTATTAAACAGGGTCAGTTTTAATCGCTTGATAATGTGCTTATAATCTAATATTGATATTCAGATAAATATATCAATGGAAAGCTTGTTTCTTTATGATTCTTTTGACATATATTTGTCTTCAAAATAATTTGATATTATACCAAAAATTAACAAAAATGTTGTTCACGTACCATATAGGTAATATGCCCATACCCAAGTAAAGTTAATATGCCCCCTGGGCGTATTACCTGTACTAATTTTTAATTGGTTATTTCAGATGTTTATTACATAATTATATGATATTATTATGTGTCTTTTTGTGTTATTTTTATTTAATAAGTAAAAAAGATTAAAGCAACCTTAAAACGTTTTTCTAACTTTACAGAGCTGCGCATATTACCAACATCCCATGGGCATTTTACCAACATGGGTTGCTAATATGCCCAGTTTGATTGTTTTTAAAAAAGTTGTAAAAAGGGTAAAAAACAAAAAAAAAATTAAGAATTATTTCCAAAAACTGTTACAATAGCAGAAAATTAATTTATCTCTCATAGAATAAGAGCAACATGTATTTTTTTCTATTTTTTATTAATGAAAGCGCTTAAGAGGGGCATATTCACCTCACCTACCTTATTTGAATTTCTAAAAGGGTCAATTCTCACTCTCAAATTAAAAGTGTTTCACTCGCAGAACTAAAATAATTAAGTATAATACGTATTCCCCATAATACCCTGTGTTTTAAAATGGCATCTCTAAGAAGGGGCTTATCTTTACTGGAATAATTTTTTCCACTAGGAAATTGTTGACAGTAGAATTGATTCGGCTTTTACTTGGTGGAAATCCATTATTAATTGTGTTAAATAAATGATAAATGGTAAAAAAAATAAAAAATAATAATTTTACACTTTCCTCAAATTTTTATTTTGACTCGACATATTTCGCAACACAGTTGCTTCTTCAAAGGAGTACTTAAAAATATCTTATAAACTATCAAAACTTTTAATCAATATCATAAAAACGATACTAACTTTTCGGCAAGATGCTCTATTAAAAATTCGTATGATTTGGTTGACAAGATCAAAAATGTTATCTTATCTAGTTACGCTAAGTTTGTTTCCTATGACGTCTGTAACTTATTTCTTAATATTTCTGTAATAGACTCTGTAAAACTGGTCGAAAAATTGTTCTTAAAAAATAAAGTTAAACCTGTTAAAAAACAGGAAATTTTAAACACTTTAGAAGTTTGTTTACAACAAAACTATTTCGAACTTATTGGGGAATTTTATAATAGTAAACAAGGTATTTTTATGGGTAACTCTTTAAGTCCCCTCCTAGCTGAAATCTTTATGGACAATATAGAGTCCATTATTTCGAAACATTCTCCGTTTAAAAAATTTGTTTATTGGTTTAGATATGTAGACGATGTATTGATTTGCTTTATAGGTACTGAATGGCAATTAGATCAGTTTTTAGAATTCATAAATAATATACATAACAATATAAAATTTACAATTGAAAAATAAATCAATAATGCTATTAACTTTTTAGACCTAACCATCAAAAAATCCGAAAATAAACATGATTTTTCAATATACCATAAACATACTCACACTGATACTACTATACATAACACATCTTGCCATCCAGTACAACATCAATAATTAGATTCTTTCTTTAGTATGATACATCGACTAGCAACATTACCTTTAAATAAAACTAATTTTTAAACTAAATTAAATATTATTAAGCAAATTGCAGTAAATAATGATTATTCCGCGATAACAATAGATAAAATACGAAATAAAAATTTTTACAAAAAGGCTATAAACTTAGTTTTTTTAGCAAACAATAATAAAGTTATTTCTTACATAGGTCATATAAAACTTGAATATTAATATGGCTTTCAAAACTAACAATACTCTAGACTCTAGGGAAACACATTAAAAATAATAAAAGTAAATTGAACAAAGGAAATAAATCTGGTATTTACAAATTAAAATGTAATGATTGCTCTCAAGTTTATATCGGACAAACAGGCTGAAACTTCGAAAAACGGATGAATGAACACCATGCTAGCTTTGTAAAAAACAAGCAACAGATTCTAACTATTCTAACCATCTCTTAAAAGTAAATCATATATTTAATCATAACTACGATATATTGCATATTGAAAACAAAAGTACAAAATTAAATTTGCTTGAATCCTTAGAAATAAATAGGCTTAAAAATAACAATACGCTTCTAAATGATCAATTGGATTTAAACGGATCACCTCTTTTAAATCTCTTTAATTAGTCTGTAAACATTATTATTGGTTTTTCCAACAATTTAAACAACCTGAAAATTACCTACAATTTTATTGTTACACCTAAGTATATCTTATACAATTTTTAAATACTCCTTTGAAAAAGCAACAAACTGCGTAGCGAAATATGTCGAGTCAAAACAAAAATCTGTGAAAAGTGTAAAATTATTATTTTTTAATTTTTTTAAATTTTTATTTAACACAATGATTTGGAATTGGAATAATTATGCCAAAATATGTCAATTGCAATTGATGGCCGATTTGGTATACCTTTTGTCCAGCTGTTCGCGTGTTTATTGAATTTGTAGTTGAATCGGTTATTTGGAAAAGGGAACATGTCCAGAAATGGTAATTTTACAGGAGGAGCAAAAAACTAATTTAACGAATCCACGCTAAGCTTTCAATAATACAGTTTTTTTTTTATCTTGTAGTACCTTGTATTAATGATACTTTTGTGAGCTAACACATAAATTATTTTTTCTTGAAAATTTTTTATTAATTTTTTTAATTCTTGGACATGTTACTTTTTCGAACTAAACAAAATAAAAATACTCTAAATTTGATTATAATCGGTTTATAATATAATATAAATAATATTAATAATGCTAATGAAACTTTAAAAATCTTCTTCAGTACCTTCCTCTGAATCTTTTACTAGCCATTTCATCACTTCGTCGTAAAACTCTATTTTATCGTCAGGTATGTACTGCAAAAGACTTGTAATATTATCCATTTTCTTTTTATTAATGGGTAGCTTATCAGCATATGCCCTTTAAGTTAGTACAGTAGGCAAGTCTGGACGAAAGTGTTGTGGTTTTGCAAGGAACAATTTTTCACTAACAGCGTTATCGATATAATATAGAGGTGGGTCGGTATTTAGATAACGCGATTTTGGAGCGGTATATTTTGATAACGCTCCAACGCGCTCCACAACGACTAAGTAACTAGTTACCGTGGAGCGACACCGGCAACGGAAACGTTAGCCGCGCCCGCAGTTTACAGAACGAACGGTCGAGGCCGCTCATAGAGGACGCGACGCGACGGCTGCATTGTCTGCGTTACATTTCAATGCCGCTTTGCAGCAACGACGTTTCACGGTTTGGAGCGGAGCGTAAGATCTAAAGTCTATTTTTATTCGAGATGGACACGATATAAACATTGCCAGCGCGTGATCAGCGCGTGATAGAAGGGGTTGTCCAAATCTTATTGGTCGTTCAGATGGAGGATCAAACGATCGTGCCGCTTTTAACACCTGCATCTCCAGACAGTCAGGCTATTGTTTTTATACAGTATTGTAATAGGCCTCTTTGACGATTTGCGTGTTTTTAATAGATTTTTAATAGGCATTAGAAAATATTACACCAGAAAAATGGCAAAAATGTATTGCACATGTCCGGGAAAATGTGGAAACTAAAATGTGGGAACTAGACAACATCATGGAGATCCAAGTGCCTTGTGATTCACGTTAGCGAGAATGAGGATACAACCTCAACCAGTAGTGATTCAGATCTATCTGAATAGTGCTTTTTTTATGTATTAAAAATACATTTTTTACTTTCACTACTTATGTGACCAATATATACACGGTTGCCCACAGGGTTTTTTTTTCACATGGTGAAAATATAAAATATGCTTATAGAAAATAAGTGATTTTTAAACATATTGTGCAGAAAAATAGTACGATAAAATAAACTTTCAAAAAGCAGTAACGCCCTTTCCCTCCGCCTTATCACCTTTGCGAGCCATCCATCAGATACCAACATATCTTGCAAATATAAATTGCTCTTTGTGTTACCGAATAGTTTATACTAATTTGTGATACTAAGTGAACAAAACAACATAAATTTATTTTAAAATTTAAAAAAAAATTGGAATTATGTTCTAAAAAAAAATATATGATCTGACCTATCCAACTGTAGTACCATGATGCTGCCGAATGTGGTACCAGTTATGGAATTACTGTTATAAAGGTCTTAAAACCCTAAGGTAGGAATGTAAAATTAATTTTGCTCCATCTCATACCGGTTTGGCATAAAAAGCCGTCAAATAGGTTAAAATAACGATTTTCAATTGTTTATAGCTCCTAAAGGTATAATTGAATGTTTTCAAGTGATATATTATTATACTCGTACTTTTATGTAGAAACAAAAAATGTTAAAATATATACGGTGTCCCATTTAAAAAAAAAAACATTACTTTGGTCTGCCACGTTTTTCTAGGACACCCTGTACAACTAAAATATTATGGTCTTATAAATCCTTAAAACCCTAAAACTCTTGTCTAAAATTTTTTTTTGCTAAACATTATACTTTACGAAATCGACCGTTCTGGTTCTTTATACTCACCCTGTATATCAATAGATCTGACCCTACCCACCAACCTACAAAATGTGTAATTGTTCATATAGCATTTTTCACACCAAAAATAATTTAAAAAAATATTGCAAAAATAAGATTTTAACGATTCTAAATGCGGCCCTTATAAATATAGCTATTAGGGAAATCACGTGCTCATGGCATGCTTTTGTTTTGGTCGTGTCCATCTCGAATAAAAATAGACTTTAGCAAGTAGCAAGCCCATGTGCTTGGACCGCAACATAAAATACATCGTTAGGACTGGTTGTATACCCTTGAATACGCATAATAAAACAAGGTATTAGGCGATTTGGAGTGGACTGGAGCGTCACTCCGGTCGAAGCGACGCTGCACTCGTCGGAACCTACGTTCCGGCTGGAGCGAGCAAAACTTCAGGAACGAACAATAGTGAATCGCGCTGCAACGTGGAACTATGAAAAATGTCTTGCGGTGCGGTTTGAATTTGAAAGAAGACTGATGCTAGATTATTAGATTTCCGAATTTTACTCTTAATAAAATAAGAATAGTAAAAATAAAATATAATACCAACATTTTTATAAGTTTAAGAATAAATAAACAAACAGTAAAAACACTTTTTTAACGTCGCTTTTTATATTTCTAAAGAAATATTTATAGTTGTGTAAATGAACCGTAATGAAAGTTATTCTATAAATACTATAATAAAAATCATGAATCATGTAAATCATCATACTGCACACGTCACGGCGACCCTTACATAAAATTGCAATGGGTTCTTTGAGATTTTAACAGTTCGTTTAATATTGTAGCCTATAAGCACGCGGTTGGAAAATTTTGGTCGCTCCAAAGTAACGTTGTTTTGGAGCGGTATTTTTTTGGAGCGTTCGCGATTGGAACGCTCCAGACGTAGAACCGTTTTTTCCGCCACTAATATAATATGGCCGAAGAAGAAGAACTTTCGGATCGGAGAGGTGGTATTCAAAATGGAAATAATCGGTTATTTTCAGCGAGATTTTTTCTTGTTTTGGTACCTTTTTAGACTGACTTCGGTGCTAGAGAACAGTCTTCTTATAGAAATTTGGCCATCATTTCTTAAAGTCAATAATGTCTTCAGTCTTGACCTTGACAACTGTGAATTTATCATTTTTCGATGATTCGAGTATTAGCTGTACATAGTACATAAAGTCGCCACAGTGGATCTTTGCCCGTGCGTCATCAATCAACGATCAGGACTCAACGTGGTTAATAACTCTGCATCCTTGTTTATTACAGTAACAAGTTTGAATAAAAGTATAAAAGAACGTCTCCAAGATTCCGCAATAATATAATGTGCTAGACAAGAATAAAACTATAAACGTCAATTAATTACTTTTTTTATTTGTTTAGTTGACTACCGTTGTATTTTAGAACGTCATTGTCAACCTTATTTTGATCTGCCAATCTAATTCGTATTTTGTAAATCTGTGTGCCTTAAAACTGTTCCTTTTTCTAAAAATTGTTCTTTTTAGAGCTAATTATACCCACCATCTGTTTTGGCGGTAAGTATTTATGGATTTTTATAATACCTAATTTATTTATTTTAAATATTCTAACCGTGAAAGTTCTTTGAAAAGTTTACGGCAGTGGCTAAATTCCCTTAAACGAAAGGATGTTAAAAATTTGACTTTTGCGATTTTAATACTCAATAAAACACCAAACTTTTCTAGATTTTAAGCTTTAAAAATAGTATTAAATGTATTAACATTTGTTTGTCAATTTCTTTTAGATAATAGAGAATGCCGGGCAAAACTTAAAATAAATAATAATTTTTTGGGATATTATGTAGGTACTTCAAACGGTAGGCAGGCACGTCTATTTTATGAACTTAGACTTAGTTTTGACTTTTTTCGTCTCGTAATTTTGATTTGATTCATACGATTTTGATGACGTAAAAGTGATGACGCACGGGAAAAGAACCACTGTGGCGACTTTACTCATCATGTGTATAAATAACATGATAATGACTCATAACTACACTAAGAACACTAGCCGCGCCATCGGCCGCACTGATGGTTCGTTTGTTTCGAAAAAGTAACATATCCAGAACATGTTGCCTTTTCGAACCAAACGTAGAACAAATGTCATTACTACCAATATGGTAATAATCGGATATGTTCCGTTCTCGCGTAAATTCATTTATTTACCTTTAAAAATTACGTTGGCGGCAAAATCTTGAAATAGCCAAAAATTGGATATGTTCCCTTTTCCAAATAACCCATTCAGTTATTTTCGTGCTATTTTATTACATATTATTATAAACTTTTAAAATAATAGGTATTGATAATACCGAAGTGTCAAGTGTATAATTGTTTAAATAGGTAGAAAAGTGTAAGAGAGAATATAGAAATCATATAGATTCAAGTGTTTAAAAAGCATATTTTTTTTAAATATAATACCTATATTTCTAACAGAACAACACAGGCAAATTACTCTGGTACCTATCTACATTTATAAATTTTCAACAGAACAATAATTTTATTATTTCTGTATTTAAAATGGTGGAAAAAACCGATGTAACTCATATCCATAAAATTATTAATGCCAAGTTTGTGACCTTTCTTCTTTATAAATATAATTAACTCATTAACTGGTAACTTCATCAGGCTTTTCTTAGCATGACTATGATTTTTTTGAACAATATGCAATTTGTAGGTGTGGAAAAGACTGATTTGGGATACGCATGACCTCCAACTCATTAAATTATATCATATATATTATATAGTGAGTCCCAGAAGTAATGTCTAAATTCATTTAAAATTCAGCGGTAAGTTTTTTGAAAAAACGCTCGTACCCATCGATTTTTATTTTTTAATGTGTTTTTTTTGTGGTAATTTCATGTATACAGGGTAGCTCAAAAATAAGTTACGACAATCAACTTCATTTTTTCAAACGAAAACATATATTTTTTATTTTATTTTTGAATTTTGCATTGAATTCTAAGCATGTTTCATATACCATGTCCTATACATAAACTCAACAGTTATTGAAAAATTAGGATTGAACATATCATTTAGGGAATCCAACGATCTATCAAATCTTTTGGCAATATGGCATTTTGGGCTCCCTAATAAGTAAGAGTGTACTGTCTGTCACTGTCACCGTTTATTTCCATAGAAACTGTATGACAATTTTATTTCAAATAAGTATAATTATTGTCAAGCGTAGTTTCAAAGTTGCGGTTTTCACAATAATGGTGAAGTTAACGGAACAGGAAAAAATTGAAATTCTATGCATGGTTGGGTTTGGTGATAAAACACGTACTCAAATAGAAACAGCCCAATTATTTAATGAAATCCATCCTGATCGTCCTCCCATATGTCAAAAGATGGTGAGTAGAATAGAGGCTAAGTTTAGAGAATTCGGTCATGTTAGAGATTTGCCTAAATCTGGTCGTCCTACTCGAGATGAAAATTAACAACTTGACGTTTTGCTTTCCTTGGAAGAAAATCCATGTACTCCCCTGTCGCACATTGGGGCCGATTTACACATGCCGAAATCTGTTGTTCACCGAGTAGTTCAAAAGCACAAATATCACCCATACAAAGTTATCCCAGTGCATGAGTTATTTGAAGATGATTTTGATAGGCGAAATGAGTTTTGCGAACGCATGCAAAATATGTGCAATCTAGATAATAATTTAGTAAAAAATATTATTTTTTCGGATGAAGCTACGTTCTATTTGAATGGTAATGTGAACAGACAAAATTGTCGATATTGGGCAACAGAAAATCCGCATTGGATGATAGAGGTTCACAGCCAGTACCCTAAAAAAATAAATGTTTGGTGTGGAATCGTACGCGAAAGAGTAATTGGTCCACTTTTTTTTGAATAGTCTATAACTGGACAAGTATATCTCGAATTTCTCCAACTTGAATTAATTCCAGCATTAGTGGCTTTATTTCCGAATCCATTGGATCCAGACTCCCCTGACGAAGAACTGATATTCCAACAAGATGGTGCTCCTCCGCACTATGCTGCCACTGTGCGCACATTTTTGGATGAAACCTTTCCCAATCGGTGGATAGGAAGGAGAGGACCTATCGAATGGCCTGTTAGGTCGCCAGACCTAACTCCGCTGGACTTTTTTTTGTGAGGTTACCTCAAATCAAAAGTATTTGTTAACAGGCCAAACAATATACAGGAGTTGAAAGAGAGGATCCGAAGAGAAGTGCGTGTCATAACTCCGGAAATGGTTGGAAACGTGCAAAGAGAGTTTATTGATCGTGTTGGATATTGTCAAGCCGTAAATGGCGCACATTTTCAACATTTAATTTGATTTTGTTGTGTTTTTTTTTAATAAACAGGTCTTACTTATAGATATGTTCAATCCTAATTTTTTCAATAACTGTTGAGTTTATGTATAGGACATGGTACAGGAAACATGCTTAGAATTCAATGCAAAATTAAAAAATGAAATAAAAAATATATGTTTTCATTTGAAAAAATGAAGCTGATGGTCGTAACTCATTTTTGAGCTACCCTGTATACATGAAATCACCACAAAAAAAAACACATTGAAAAATAAAAATAGACGGATACGAGCGTTTTTTCAAAAAACTTACCGCTGAATTTTAAATGAATTTAGACATAACTTCCGGGACTCACTGTATAATATAACGTATTTGGTTTTAAAATTAATAAGATAAACACAAATACGTATAACCAGTGGCGTAGCTAGAGAGAGCTGGATGGGGGGGCGACCCGCCCCAGGTGACACCCTCTAAGTAGTGTTATCCACATTAAACAAAATTAAAATGGTAATACATTCACAAGACAATTAAAATAAAAATATAAAAAAATTTCATGTTTGCTTAAAAAACTGTAAAACATAATCCTAACCTAGTCTACCTATGAAGTTATTTTAACAATTTGCGTATCAGGCTTCTTGTGAGAAAGGTTTTCAAAGTTAAGTTAAAGTTATTTAAATTTTTTTGAAGTTTTCGAGCAAACCCGAATAAACGTAACTGACCAATGTTGCAATCCCTAATAGAAAATGAGACCAGAAAAAATTATTTTAATGAAATAATTCGTAAATTTGCAGCTGTCAAAATCAGAAAAACTCTTTGCTTTAAACCCTACTTGTGTGATTGATTTTGATTTTAAAGTTTCCTTATTTTCTTGCTTTTGTTTTTACATGTAACAGTATTTAAGACAGTAGCCTTAGAATTATAATTTAGTTTACACCTGAAAACGGTTAGAGATACTAACTAACCGAAACGTTGTGTTAAGTAACAAAATAAAGACAATGGAAGTTCGACAAGGTAATTATTTTGTAATCTGTGTAATATTTGTGAATAAAGAAAATTTAGTATACTTTAATACATACAACATTGTAACAAAATTAAGCTAAAGGGCTGGTCAGAATATAGCCAATGACTCTGAACAATCATTATTTTTTTCTTGAATACTGTAAAACATGTTGAAACTAATAAAAAATAAAACTTTAGTGTCAAATGTCATTTAGCATAATAATTATTACTGGTGGTTTCATACGGGTTTGTTCGGGTTTCGGGAAATTTACCAAGAATTTTTTCTAAATAATTTTAAATTGGCTTTTGTAGAAAACAATAAACTTTGGTGTGTGTGAGTCCATCATATCTTTAAAAAAGTCTAACACAATTTTGATGTAAAACTAATGGGGAGCCAAAATTGACGGTAACATAATACACATCGTGGAGAATATTGACAAAAATCCTTGATTTGAGCCTTAAATGCTCACAACGTGCAACAAAAATCGCTTGTACACAAAAAAAACCGAAAACCTCATAACATAACAAAAAAATACACACAAACAAACACATAAAAAGTACCTGTTTCCAAAATGTTCTCGTACCATATAAAATGGCCATTGTGTGTCTCTTCACCACTTGTTGCCCCACGTTTTCAGTCTTTCAAAAGGTTGTTTATCTTTCTAAATAATGACAGCTACTGTTTATAATCTCAGTGTTTGTGTTTATGTAGTCAGTGTAGCCTCTGTTTTATCATGATTTAGATCTGTTTAAAGTAAACAATGGTATTGTAGGCCACTTTTGTGTTGAAAATGTCAATCTCAGAATTCACTCCTAATGTCTTATTTGTGTTGTTTTTTTTAAGGATTTTTTGTGGTAAAATTTAATGGGTATGAGAACTTAGATGGCAAGATATTCTCAGTGCTTTTAAATTGAACAATAAAAAATATTTTTCGGGGATTTTTGAACTTTTTGAGGCTGGCGTCTTAAAGTGAAGGTAGCTTATATTACGTTAGGTTAGAGTGGCAGACCTGTGGCCAGTGGCGGCTCGTGCCATTTTAGTGAAGTAGGGCCAGGTAAACCCTTAGCGCCGCAGGTAAAAAAAATTTGGGTGCCACGCCCTTTTTTGTTAATAGTTCTTGCTTTTGAAGTAGGAAAAATAAGCAAAAAGGCACCTAATTTAATTTATGAATTTACAATCATATCTTGAATAGGTATACCTAAACACGATAACCAGTTGAAACACACAAGCAATGTCAGTGGTTTCATCTGCGATTACAGCGATAAACGGAGAGTCCTTTATTTCTTTTATGACTTCATCATGATAGTCATGATACACATCTAACATACAGTCCAGAAGTTCATTTTGTATGGTTTTTGATGTTCCTTTAAATACTTTTGATTTTTCAATATGATCTTTAAGAGTTTTGTCTAATTCTGAGCTGAAATTTATTAATTCACGAAATATGCCCCTATTTTCCGACGTCTCTTTTTCGTCATGACCTCTCAAAGCCAACTCAAATGCACCACAAAACCGAACGCAGTTTATAATTTGGTTTAATATGTATCTGTTTTTACCAATTTGTTCGTTTTTCTTCATTATTTCATTGCGATATGCAGAATTTAATTAAGTTTTAATGTTAATTTTACCAAGCATACTGAAATTAAATATATTGTTTAAATGTACCTTCGATTTTTCATGTGTCTTTATTTTGTCCCAGATATGGACCAAATCATCTGTACCTTTTTGGGACCAAGTTTGCTCCCCACCAAATAAAACACACATAAAACAAAATGGTCTATTAGATTCATCACAACCGCACACCCAAGTATTTTTTTCATAAATATTTCTATTAAATTAACGCAAACGCACTTTCTGTCCTCCCTGAGTTTTTTCTATATTTAAATCTGGTAACGGTCGTCCTAATTCCTTAATTTCCAATTTCTGTTCTAAGGAAATGGTAGAAAATGGAGTTTCCTTTAAAAATCTAATAGTATTCATTACTTATGTATTTCTAAAATAAAAAGTTCGTTAACCCTACATTAAATCAGCTGGCCAAACGAAAACAAATCGGAACGCGACGCGAACATCAGCTGTTTGAAACGTCTAACATCAAACGGTCAAACGAAGAGAGCCTGGCTAGTGAGTGGCTACGTCGCCGAGATTTTTGCCTGCTTGCATTCAAGGTCATTTTCCAATGTTTTTTTTATTGAGGTGATGGCGTTTCGTCACCTCCCGTGTGCCTCGTCGCGCTTGGCGCGGAAGCTACGTTACCGTTTTACGCATAATCGCTTCCTTTTAGATGGAAATTTGCACCCGACTGTGTTCCATTTTTAAATTATTTTGCTAATTGCTTTAAAAACGAGAATATTAATTTTAATAGGTTTTGGTAATTTATAAAGGGCAGGACGCTAGACAGGAGGGAAGGTAGTGCCATGGCATTGTGGCTCTACCCCACGAGCCGCCACTGCCTGTGGCACTGTCCAAACATTCGCACGTAGTCCTATAAGGACCGTTGTGGTACCACACGTATTTTGCGGAACTAATTCTCATCAGCATCCTGATGGTTAACGCGACGTAGACCGTAGAATCATCTTGACAGCTCATTCAAACCAGCCACTGCTGTTAATAAACTTAGTGAGTCAATCCAGTTTTAAGCTGGTCACGTCCTCTAGATCTAGATCATTAAAGAATGGTTCGCCCAAGACATTGAACCTTCTTCTCGAGAGAAAGGGGCATTCACACAAAAAAATGCTGAACACTTTCCTCTTCTTCTTTATCTCTGCAACTTTTGCATAAGTCTTAGCTGGTATTTGCATACTTTCGGCGTGTCTACCGAAAAGGCAATGTCCGGTGCCAAGGCAGTAATATTTCTTAGGTCTTTCCGACTGTGCTGTAATAACGCTGCGGTTTTCCTGTCATAAAGTAGGGACCACGATTGCCCAGAGATGCTACTGGTTGTCAGTTCTGTCCATCTGCTTTGCGAAAGTTGTTTAGCTATCCGATCTATCTCCTCTTTCACTGATCCTAGGGGTCTAGCCACAGTATTCTCTGTTAGTTCGACAGACATGCTTGCGCCCTCCCTAGCGAGCACATCAGCAGTCTCGTTGCCATATACAGTGTGTGTATAAAGTCTGGAAACGGCTTAATAACATCACAATTTACTGGCCGATTTAAACCAAATTTGGTATAGTTGTGTAAGAGGATCTAACGCACCGAATGACGATATTGGCGTTGTTGCCGGCTTTTTAGTTTGTCTGGAATTCGAACGAATTTTATATTTTTAAATATAACACCCAGTATATTTTTACATTTTTAAATTCCACATAAAATTATAATTATTTTTTATCAAATGCATTATTAGTCTATACTTCATACTTTCCGAGATATTGACTCTCGAAAAGTAACATTTTTGAACTTTGACAGCTTACAACTTTCTAACAGTATGTCTTAGAGCAAAACGGCTTACATGTCCCTATCTTCAATTTTTATTATCTTCCCAAAAAAATCAACTTCCAGTTAAACCGGAACAACTATATTTCCTGCTTTCGAGTTACATCCGGTTTAACCGGAAGTTGATTTTTTTGGGAAGATAATAAAAATTGAAGATGTGGACATGTAAGCCGTTTTGCTCTAAGACGTACTGTTAGAAAGTTATAAGCTGTCAAAGTTCAAAAATGTCACTTTTCGAGAGTCAATATCTCGGAAACTATGAAGTATAGAGTAATAATGCATTTAATAAAAAATAATTATAATTTTATGTGGAATTTAAAAATGTAAAAATATACTGGGTGTTATATTTAAAAATATAAAATTCGTTCGAATTCCAGACAAACTAAAAAGCTGGCAACAACGCCAATATCGTCATTCGGTGCGTTAGATCCTCTTACACAACTGTACCAAATTTGGTTTAAATCGGCCAGTAAATTGTGATGTTATTAAGCCGTTTCCAGACTTTATACACACACTGTATATTGCTGTGACCAGGAACCCAATACAAGGTGACTCGATGCTGAGCACCAAGTGTTCAGAGATGGTTGCGACAGCACCTTAGTAATTTTGATTTAATACTGCTGGAAGAAATTGCCTTTTTGGCTGCTTAACTGTCTACAGGGTGTTTCAATAAAAACTCCCAGGCCAATTATTTCGAAAACTAAAAGTGACATGTAAATTCTGTAAACGCCCGTTTTTAGCCTCTATGATTAGCTTCACAACTGTGTAAAATATGTGTTCGAATAATACAAGATGTAGGTGGCGCCACGGTGCAATGAATTTTTTACATGAAAGGAACTTTTAAATGTTATGGTTTCTAAAGATAATTAATTTATGATCAAATTATGTCCCATAAAATTTTTTGATAAATCCAACACGAACGGAGATATTTGGGGTTAAGTTTTTTTTAAATAATTTTAACCAGTATTTTAATTATAAATATTTTTAATATCCTTTCGCAGATTTTAATTTAATTTTGGTAATGATAATTTTAGTGATAAAACGCTCGTGTAGCGCTAAACTATTACGTCCAGTGACGTCTCGGAGAACGCCTTAACAAATAATATTGGCAAAAAATAAGACGCCATTGAGTTTTTGGTAATTTTTATATTTTTTTCGGATTAAGCAACTAAAAATATCCTTTTCTTGTCTGTTAAATTGTTTTCGTTGTTTTGTTTTCGAGAAATAAAAATAAAAACAATTTTATTGCATGTCTCCGGAAAACAAAAATCATTAAAAATAATTAATACGTTGTATTTTTTGTTGTTTAAAAGCGAAGTTAAAACGTTAAAGCTTAATAGAATAAAATTAAAAGATATTTTAAATTTTATGAAATAACTGATGAGAAATTATACAAAATTATTAATGCAAATTAGAACAATAGCAAAACTAACTAATGGGGTCGAATAAGGTGTCCAAAATTATTGCAGTTTTCATACACACATAATATAGCAAATCGCAAATCGATAGAATAGTTCGATTCTGCAAACTCTCAATAGTGCATTTCGATTAATAACAACAACTACAACGTATTAATTATTTAATGATTTTTGTTTTCCTGAGATATGCAATAAAATTGTTTTTATTTTTATTTCTCGAAAACGAAGCAAAAATAAAAACAATTTAACAGACAATAAAAGGATATTTTTAGTTGCTTAATCCGAAAAAAATATAAAAATTACCAAAAACTCAGTGGCGTCTTATTTCTTGCCAATATTATTTGTTAAGGCGCCCCCCGAGACGTCACTGGACGTAATAGTTTAGCGCTACATAAGCGTTTTATCACTAAAATTATTATTACCAAAGTTAAATTAAAATCTGCGAAAGGGTATTAAAAATATTTATAATTAAAATACTCGTTAAGATTATTTAAAAAAAAAAACTTAACCCCAAATATCTCCGTTCATGTTGGATTTAACAAAAAAAATTGTGAGACATAATTTGATCATAAATTAATTATCTTTAAGAACCATAACATTTAAAAGTTCCTGTAATCGAAAAAACACATTTTTTACACAGTTGTGAAGCCAATCATAGAGACTAAAAACTGGCGTTTACAGAATTTACATGTCACTTTTAGTTTTCGAAATAATTGGCCTGGGAGTTTTTATTGAAACACCCTGCTATAGACGCAGCTCCTCTCAGGCTAGGATGATCCTGCAGGATATTCACTGCTTTATCTGCTGCAAAAGTTTCTTCTTGAAAAATGTTGCAGTAGTCAGGGAGTATATATTTCCTCTGTATTAACATGCTCTCGAAGAAGATACCAGCTTCCACACCGACGTCCATTTTTGAACCGTCTGTGAAAATCGAGTGATCCGTCTCCACTGTTGCTTGGTTGCCTACCCACTCGTCCCTACCCGGAATAAGCATAGAAAGGCCCCTTCCAAAGTCTGGTAATCAGTCCGCTCTCACAAATTTTGGTCTGGATATATCCTTAGTATGCTGCTGCGTCCGTAGTTAGTACCGGTCCAGCATTTCGACTCTTTCAGTCGCAGAGCACTTTTTGCAGCCAAACTTTTTCCATAAATAAATGTAGCATCACTTCCAGTGCCGCCGTCGGTGCTGAGTGAAGAGCACCAGTCACTTATCAACAAGCTGCTCATTGTACCTTCGTTAGTTTCTTCATGTGTACTGCTTTTTCTAAAGCAGTCCACCAGACCAGAACCCCGTAGATTAGTATAGGTCTTACAATGGCTGTATAAATGCAATGTACTATGTGTAGTTTCGATCCCCACTTCTTACCAATGGCATATTGGCAATTGGCAGATTTGAACGTTGTCCAAAATCAAATCATAGCGGTAAAATTATATTTAAGCAATATGATGACTGTATGTTGGGATTTACATCAAATTGATCGTAAGAAGAGAAAATTGAAGTGAATCAGACATGGGCCCAAATGTAAAAAATACTTTCGTAAATAGGTTAAGAAAGTTGTTTAACTAAACCAAAGAACTGTTTCTAATAGATGTTGATTTATGTCTTTCTTCTAAACTTTTTTTGTAACAATAATTGTGTAATGCGAAATCGTTTTCTGGCTCAGTGCCCGCAGCCCGCTCGTGAGAACAATACTGTATCGGCTATCGATATTGTAGCGACCGCAACAAATCAATAATAAGACAAAAGACTTCCGAGCCGAGTTCATGTAGATCGGCTGTCGGTGACAGAAAAATAAATTGCTGCAAACGAGAAGTAGCACTTTCTATTTCGCGAAGTCGACGATTCATCATCCGATGATTGGCGAAAATATACGACGAAAACTGAAAAAAATATCTAACTAGCCATGATGGAATTAGCTAATGATGCGTTGCTTAGTAACTTTAGACTTTAGACGATAAAAACTTTTTTCCATTTGTGTCACATTTAATTTCAATTTGTTTAGTATTTTTTGTTTTATGTACCGTGCGAGCCAAAATTATTTGCATCAAAGAGGGCTTGGATTAAAAACCGTTTCTGCTTGGTTTAGATTACAATGATATGGGGACGATTTATCTAACCAAATCTAGGTTAAAATTTTGTCAAATTCCTATGATATGATATGCCAAACTAATGAGGACCTAATAAAATAAGTAGACAAATACAAATTTATTTTTGTTAACAAAGTAAGAATATATAGAAAGAAAAATAATTACATAAATTGCTGAAATTGGCCGCCGCCATGCTCCAAGCAAAAATTCACACGCCTCTCTTGTAATTGTTCTAAATTTGCAACTGGTATTTTAAAAATAGTTAAATGAGGAAAAACGAAGTAATCCATAACCGGTAAACAAGGTGATCTAGGTGGGAATTCAATGTTTGATCGAAAAGTGATCAATCTGTCGTCGAAAAAATTGCGTAAGTAGTTAATAGTTTCGGCGACTGTATGGGCGGTTGCACCGTCCTGTTGAAAATATCCAAAACGTAGTTCGTCGTCAAGTAATTGCTCCACAAATGGAGTCAAAATATTGTCTCTATACCGCTGTGCTGTAACTGTGTCATGGAAAAAAATAGGACCAACAATTCTTCTTCGAGAAACAGCTAACCAGACACCAATTTTTTGAGGGTGCAATGTGGACCACCGGCGTATACAAGGTGGGGGGGGGGGGTAATGGGGGTAATTACCCCCCGCCAAGATTACTTAAGCGTTGTTTAATTTTTGTCCTTACTCCTTAAAGCTCCTATTATCTAGTATCCTAGCCAGGTACGTAGCTAGGGGGGAGGATACAGGGGGCCTGAACATCCTCCGAAACTCGAGCTCTGATTTCGGCAACATAGGCAATACATTAAACATTTCCTACACTATTACATTTTCTTCACGTCAATTATTACCAGGTTTGTTTTTGAGATTTTCTTGAGCCAGAAAATTTTCGCTTTTTGCGCCTTCCGATAGCCCCCCCCCCCCCATAAAGAAATCCTAGCTACGTGCCTGATCCTAGCCGATCTATTACCCCCCCCCTCCCCCAGACGCATGAGCTGGATACGCCGGTGATGTGGACTCTACAAAAAATGGGGATTGTCACTACTCCACATGCGTGTATTCTGAGAATTCATATAACCGGAGAGGTGGATCCAGGCTTCATTCGAAATAAATGTCAGGTCTAATAAATCATTTCTTTCCAATAACTTTTCTGTAAACCATTGAGAGTAATTCCTGCATCTTTCAAAATGTGCGGCTTATATTAAGACAATTATAATTCATACAATTTTTAGAAACGTCCTTGGGAAAGCTAAGAAAAAAAAGTATAATTAATGAATGCATAGCCGCAAGGACGAATATACCAGGAGAAAAAACTTAGTTGTAATAAATTATTGGATAATAATTCCTTATTTTTTAAGTTGTTTGACGAAAGAGTAGACATTTAGCCAGTTTAAAAATATGTAGGTGGCTCATATTTAAGACTCGTTTGTTAATTTATTTTTCTATCAACATCATAATCTTTATGGATTACACGATGAGCAGCTTTTCACTGATCTACATAATATGTAAAACAGGTACTTTACTGCTTAAAACCAAATCTACAGTTATAAAACCATAAGTAACTTTAACCTAGACTTACCTACTATTATAAATGAATGCCCGCGAGAAAGACAACCTGTGAGGTTGTACTAGTATCTTTAATGTTTCGTTGATCTCTTGTATTTAAATAATACCATAGGCACATTTCTTCTTGTTGAATACCCACTACTAATGATATAAGTAGTTTTAAATGTTATAATGGATTTCTTCATTAGATCTCCTTGGTTTTGGAGATGATCGACGGTTAGTTTTTAACGATTTTACATAAGACCTGCGATACTGTCACTCATTTTATGGCAATAATAGCAGGTACCCGCAGCTTCGCTTGCACAATTCAATTGTTATACAGTGTGGTTGTTTAAGTGTGCAACATATGGGCATTTTTTTTATTACCGATTTGTCAGAAAATTTTATTCTTGATGAAAGTTGGTGCATGTTCGATAATCATATTAGGTGCACTTGGAATGGTTGCAAGTCAAACGGCGTACAGGGTAGGCCAAAAAATATAAAACTTGTACAAAAATTAAAATTTTTAATAAACATTTAAAATAAAAATTTTGCACCTTAAATAATAGTGTTTTAATTGGCATATTATCATTTTATTATTAATGTTTTTTAAAAAAAATATATTTTTTTTATTTTAGGAGGTCACGTTTTTGATTCTATGCATAAGTTTTAATTCTAAACAACTTTTCTTAGTAATATTTTGCTGACTTTTCTGAAATAGGGGTACTTTATTCTTGTACAAATTTTATATTTTTTGTCCTACCCTGTACGCCGTTTGACTTGCAACCATTCCAAGTGCACCTAATATGATTATCGAACATGTACCAACTTTTATCAAGAATAAAATTTTCTGAGAAATCGGTAATAAAAAAAATTCCCATAGGTTGCACTTAAACAACCACACTGTATAGGGTGCAGGTTTCAGGTAGTAAAAGGACCTCAAAACCAGAGTCGGCATGAAGCCTCATTGAAAAATATTATTTATTATAAAAAAAATTGTAATAGGCAATTACTTACTTACCACAAAGTGTATACATCCATTGAAGGCCGCCTTTTTTCCCCAAGGGGGAACTGATCTTTATTTAATGTTAATACCGTGCGAGCAAAAATTATTTTCATCAAAGAGTGCCTTGCATTTAAGGACGTAATGCTTAGCCGTAGAGCTTAATACCTGTTGGGTCTCAGTAACTACCTGAATTAAAAATCCATCAGTTATTCCGTCATCTTTGACAGTCGTTACAAGTAATTTGATTTAGCCCTAATTTTGCCAATTTCTTAAACAATTCACACAATGGGCTTTACGGAACAGCACAAAACATTCATGGTTGAATCGTATTTTCGAAATGGGGTTAGAGTAAATGGTGAGTGGCAATACAATCCGGGTTTGTGCATGGACGATTTTCACGAACATTTTCCTAACGTTGCTTTTATTGCTGGGGATTTTTATCATTGCCTGAAAAGAACCGTGGCTGTGTTTAGGGAAACAGGTTCTATACAACACAAAAAAGGAGCAGGAAGACCATCTGTAAGAACAGAAGAACTTGTTGCAAACTTTCGTGAAATAATGCAAAATACGCCAACAAATTGTATAAGACGCCTGTCCCAAGAAGTGGGAAGATCTTATGGAACATGCAGGACTATTCTTAAGAAGCAGCTAAAAGTATTTCCTTAAAGGGCAAGTATTCCAAGAATATAAAAGAAAGGATTATCCAAGAATATGGTAACATTTCTCCAGAGATGCTGGTCAACAATTTTGAAAATATGAAGAGTCGTCTGAATTTATGCTTGGAGCATGGCGGTGGCCAATTTCAGCAATTTATGTAATTATTTTTCTTTTTCTTTCTGTATATTCTCACTTTATTAATTTTGTAAACAACAAAAGTAAATTTGTATTTGTTTACTTATTTTATTACTCATTAGTTTGGCACATCATGTCATAATATGAATTTGACAAAATTTTAACCTAGATTTGGTTAGATAGATCGTCCCCATATCATTGTGATCTAAACCAAGCCCTAAGTTTTTTTAATCCAAACCCTCTTTGATGCAAATAATTTTTGCTCGCACGGTATTAAAAAGCGATATCTAAAAAATGGTAAGGCCCAGGACACTTTGCCCTTACCTAAGTTAGTTGAAGTAGGGTGCTTAAGGAATGAAAATGTATTATCAAAATTTGCTCCATATATTCGGGTTTTAGCTTTGAAAAATGCAGGTGTATGTTGAAAATGAACGTTGTACCTCGGTTGAGGTTATAGGTGGAAACTTAAAGTAAGAAAACATTTTTATAGCATTCATATTTGAAATCGGTGCTTAATACTCGGTACTTCTTGATCATTTAACAAGCTAACTATCCTTATCATTGTCTCAATTCAGTGTTGCCGTTAATGACTTTTAGTAACTTGTAATTTGTAAATTGCAATGTTCGTTGTTGTTCAAATCGTTCAATTGCCAAAACAAATGGAGAAAAATTGGAATGAATAATTAACAAGTCCTTTTCGAGGTTATTATTAAGTAGAAGTTCTTGAGCACTGATAATCACAGGCCTGCATGAAATTTGTGATGACGTGATTTTTGTTTGTTGAGCTCAGTTTTTATATAGAAATAACTAATTAAAATACAATTGGTCTCTATCACCCACAGATTTTTTTTTGCAAAAAAAAAGAAAAAATATTAAAAAAACTTATAATAGGCGTTTTAATACATTTTAAAATGAATGTAGTACTTCAAATTCTAAATGATTGATGAATAAAAAATGATTTTCTGTGGTGCTACACACCTTCCGACTGGAGACTTTTTATCGACTTCAAAAAGGAACTTTAAAGCTGTTCTTTTACATAATGACAATGTTTTTGCTTCTGTTTCGGTCGGCCATACAGTTAAGTTAAAGGAAAACTATGAAAATTTAGAGGAATTACTTTTAAGAATACAATATGAAAATCACAACTGGGAAGTGTGTGAAGATCTAAAAATTTGAAACAATGAAACAATTTGTTAAGGCATTAAACAAAGAAGGAAATTTTTTTAAATATTTGTGTAAAACACTTCCGGCTCTGTCAGAGGCAAAATTAAAGGAGGAAATCTTTGTAGGGCCGCAGATTAGCAGCTTGATGAAAGACACAGAATTTAAAAAGGTAATGGAAGATAAGGAAAAACATGCATGGAATGCTTTTAAAGAAGTTGAACATAAATTACTACTATGTTGAGATCGTTGAAAATATGCTGGAAAATTTCAGGAATTTCAGAATATGAGCATAACTAGGTTTCCTAGTGGTTTAGAGCCTTGAATGTGTAATTTGCTATAAATAGGAGCAGTTTATAGTGAATTGACATTCAGGAAGAGTGAACTACTCGTTTCCTAGTGGTTTAGAGCCTTGAATAGGTAACAGTAAATATATGACGGGCTCATACAACAAAACCTAAGAAAAAATTCACTTTTTACATTCCCATTTGGATTAATTCCCAGAAAATCTTGGTTACGTGGGTGAAGAGCAAGGTGAAAGATTTCATCAATATATTAAAGAGATGGAAAAAAGATACCAGGGGCGCTGGGACACAAAAATGATGGCCGATTTCTGTTAGACATTGAGAAGAGATCTTCCTTTAGCTGAAACAAAAAAACAACCAAAAGAAGCCTTTCTGAAAAAAGAAAACGTTTTTTGAAGAAGAGTAACGAATAAATAACCATTTATAATAGTTTATATGTGTATATTTTGTATATTTTTGTATTTTTTTCCTTAATATATTAAAAAAACTAGCTTATAAATGAAATAAATCATGTTTTTTCTATATTTGTGGATTTTACCGGTTTGAAAAATAACCTTACGTAATATAAAAAAACTGAAAGCAGATTTGAAATCAGCGCTACCCAATTACTAGAAAACAATTAAAATTTTTAAATCAACTTTCAAAGTGTTAAAAAATGCAGGCCTGTGAATAGTAGCTGCATAAATCTCACAAAATCTTAAGATTTTGATTAGGATTTGCGATAAACTTTAAAAGAATTCAGTTAGCATCACTTAACAAAAAAGCTATCTTTATTACCGATATTGCAAGAAGGCCAGAGACAAATCGGGACACGTTGCAAAAAAAACAATAGAAACAAGGCTCAAAAGAAAAAATTAACCTTTTTTTTATAACGTTCATAATTTTTGTCGAAATATTTGATGCAGAGAACCAGTGGCGGCTCGTGCCATTTTAGTGAAGTAGGGCCAGGTAAACCCTTAGCGCCGCAGGCAAAAAAAAATTGGATGCCACGCCCTTTTTTGTTAATAGTTCTTGCTTTTGAAGTAGGGAAAATAAGCAAAAAGGCACCTAATTTAATTTATGAATTTACAATCATATCTTGAATAGGTATACCTAAACACGATAACAAGTTGAAACACACAAGCAATGTCAGTGGTTTCATCTGCGATAACAGCGATAAACGGAGAGTCCTTTATTTCTTTTATGACTACATCATGATACACATCTAACATACAGTCCAGAAGTTCATTTTGTATGGTTTTTGATGTTCCTTTAAATACTTTTGATTTTTTAATATGATCTTTAAGAGTTTTGTCTAATTCTGAGCTGAAATTTATTAATTCACGAAATATGCCCCTATTTTCCGACGTCTCTTTTTCGTCATGACCTCTCAAAGCCAACTCAAATGCACCACAAAACCGAACGCAGTTTATAATATTTGGTTTAATATGTATCTGTTTTTATCAATTTGTTCGTTTTTCTTCATTATTTCATTGTGATAATATGCAGAATTTAATTGAGTTTTAATGTTAATTTTACCAAGCATACTGAAATTAAATATATTGTTTAAATGTACCTTCGATTTTTCATGTGTCTTAATTTTTTCCCAGATATGGACCAAATCATCTGTACCTTTTTGGGACCAAGTTTGCTCCCAACCAAATAAAACACACATAAAACAAAATAGTCTATTAGATTCATCACAACCGCACACCCAAGTATTTTTTCCATAAATATTTCTATTAAATTAACGCAAACGCACTTTCTGCCCGCCCTGAGTTTTTTCTATATTTAAATCTGGTAACGGTCGTCCCAATTCCTTAGTTTTCAATTTCTGTTCTAAGGAAATGGTAGAAAATGGAGTTTCCTTTAAAAATCTAATAGTATTCATTACTTTATGTATTTCTAAAATAAAAAGTTCGTTAACCCTACATTAAATCAGCCGGCCGAACGAAAACAAATCGAGACGCGACGCGAACATCAGCTGTTTGAAACGTCTAACATCAAACGGTCAAACGAAGAGAGCCTGGCTACCCCGCCGAGATTTTTGCCTGCTTGCATTCAAGGCCATTTTCCAATGTTTTTTTTATTGAGGTGATGGCGTTTCGTCACCTCCCGTGTGCCTCGTCGCGCTTGGCGCGGAAGCTACGTTACCATTTTACGCATAATCGCTTCCTTTTAGATGGAAATTTGCACCCGACTGTGTTCCATTTTTAAATTATTTTGCTAATTGCTTTAAAAACGAGAATATTAATTTTAATAGGTTTTGGTAATTTGTAAAGGACAGGACGCTAGACAGGAGGGCAGAGTGCCATGGCACTGTGGCTCTACCCCACGAGCCGCCACTGCAGAGAACCGTTTGATAAACGATATTCGATGTCGCGAATTATGTATAATATTATGCCACCTTCAACAAAATGTAGGGAGTAAACTACATACTATTTTTAATGGTGTCCTGTTGTGTCTGGGAATTGCTTTTAATAATTTTCTTTCTGTAAATGATAACTGGCCGGAAATTTTAAGGCAGATAGAGTTTCTTACCTTGTTTTAAGGAGCTATGGTAATTTGATTTGCACCCTGGAATACTGGAAGTTTTGTTTTCGGTAAGTATTATTATTTCAGAATATTGCCGTTGTCAATCAAAACAATCTAGCTTCATTTTCACTAATAATATTATCGCAAACTACAATATTAGAACACTAACATTGTGCTTTGCTGTTGGGTTATTACACAAACAAATACGAAACGAATATTACAACGAGTAATAAAATATTAAATTTCCACAATGGTTTACGGAAGAAAACACAAGGAAACGTCCTGGTTTATTAATTATCCCGTTAAAACGACATTAAACTATAATTCACCATATATTTAAAACATATTACACACATTGTTTACCAAAAAATGACAAATAAACAAAACAGACACGTGCTTTTAGAAGTCTGACGCCGGTAACTGACCTATTTTTGCACTTGCGTGCATCCTGTTCCGCCCCGTGCAGGCAACCAGCATTCCAGTTTTGTGCTTTGAATACTTAAAAAGGGTCTATCTTAATTTTAATGTTCTAAAATTCAATTTTTGTATACATATTATGCAACCCTTAAAAACAGGATTCAAATTTAAAGGCAACGGCGCGAGCCGCGAAAGGCACCGTAGGCGTTTGTTTTCGTTTCATTTCGGTTCCAGTGATGCATGCGTATTTGTTAGGTAATATAAGTACAATTATTTTGGTCATGTGTGAGTTGAGTGTTAGCAATACTGTGGCATAACTGCCAGATTTTAACTTTAGAAACACTTTTGAAAATCGTTTCAGGAGGATGCAATTATAATACTCACATGGTAATGGGAATAATAAAACCCGTATGTACTTGGAGCTTTTGCCAAATTTTTTATGACGTCATATTGCAAGAACAAGAAATTACGAGACTCCCACGACACGAGACGAGACGAGAAAACATCTTGCGAGGTATAAGCGAGGCGAAATTTGGGAAAAACCTCATCTAGATTTGCGAGACGAACCAAAAGTTTTTTAAAAGGTGCGAGATTTCTCGTCTCGTAAAACACTAAATGTACGTTAGTTACGTATCTTATTTTAGGTCTGATGATGCCTGCAAGAGCGAAACACGTGTAACCAGATTTTTATTGGTTATTATACAATTTCGAGACCAAGACTTTGTGTCTTTTTCAATTTTGAAACTACAGTGTTACCAGTAAAGTCCGTATCATATGGGATTTTTTTATTAATAGCTTTATTCGAAATTTGACTTTGGCATCAAGTTCTGCTTCGATCAAGATGAAAATTAAGCAAAAAAAATAATACTCACGTAATTCGCATTATCTGTCAAATTTAAATTTTTTTCAAAAAATAAATCAAAAGTGGGGTTTTTTCTAAAAATATCGAGAAAAGTTTCTAGCCCACATGCAAAATTTCAGCTGCATAAGATAATTTTGATTTTTTATCCATATTTTGCAAATTGCACCACTTTTGCATAATAAGACTCAACGCAACCTACATAAAACTTCTTAGTTTTGACAATGCTTTATTTCAGATACCTACATTTTCTTTAAAGTAGCGCCATATTAAATGTGTGCTTTTCTACAAAATCAAAATTGGGCTATTAAAATTTGGTCGCATGTGATGCAAAGTTTATTTGTTTTTGACCCTGTATAAGGTACCTTTATAAAATAAGTATTTTTGAAAATGTGGTTTGTGTCTGAAAGTATTACACGTTAATTTTAAGAAAATAGTTTAATGAAAAGAATCTCTTGTTCTAATAAAAAATCAAATAAAAACTAATTTTAATAAATTTTGATTTTGTTGAAAAACACATTTATACAGGGTGTCCCATAACTTATGGGCCGTAGAGTAACTGGAGATACTAAACATCAAACTAAGCCGATTAAGTCATATAGGTTTTTTCGGATTGTTACTCGTTCTAGAGGTACAGGGTGTTGAAAGTAAAAGTTTATTATTATTATTATTAATATTATTATTTATTTAGTTAACAGTTTAATAAAGTGTATTGAGGTCAATGGTGGTCACTTTCAACATTTACTAAAGTGAGCTTCTTGTTTTTGTTCCACTGTTTCGAATTTATTGCGTTGTGATAATTAAAATATTAATTTAATTATGTACTATGTTTTTTTATGCTTTGGGATGTTTAAAGGGAAATATCTCGAAAACCGTTACAGATATTAAGATCAATCAAGTATACCTTTTTGACTCAGAAAAGGCCCTTCTTTAAGAAACTTGAATTGAAAAATACCTAATATCACAGGTAAGAAAAAAAATCATAGATTTATGAAGCCCAGTGTATGCAACTAGCGCCCTCTAGTGTGAAACTTAAAAATTTCTACAAATTCTTATTTCTTGCTCATAAAAACATAATACTGCCAACTTTCAATTCGATTCATTAAAACGCTTTAAAATTATGGCTTATTTTCGAGAATAAACTTTTACTTTCAACACCCTGTATCTCTAGAACGAGTAACAATCCGAAAAAACTTATATGACTTAATCGGCTTAGTTTGATATCTAGTATCTCCAGTTACTCTACGGCCCATAAGTTATGGGACACCCTGTATATATACTTTAAAGAAAATGTATTTGAAATAAAGGATTGTCAAAACTAAGAAGTTTTATGTAGGTTGCGTTGAGTCTTATTTTGCAAAAGTGGTGCAATTTACAAAATATATATTGGTAAATAATCAAAATTACCTTATGCAGCTAAAATTTTGCATGTGGGGAGAAATAACCCCACTTTTGAATTATTTTTTGGAGAAAATTAAAATTTGACAGATAATGCGAATCACGTGACTACTATTTTTTTGCTTAATTTTCAACTCGATCAAAGCAGAACTTGACGCCAAAGTCAAATTTCGAATAAAGCTATTAATAAAAAAAATCCCATATGATGTGGACTTTACTGGTCACTGTATATTAGGTCTCTTTAAGAATTATGGAAGATTTCATCAATTTTTAAAGTAAAAATGTCAATTTTCTAGTTTCTCACGATATCTTCCTCAAAGCTATTTATGTATAAATATCAACTGTCGGTAAAATTTTAATAATAATAAATGTAAATTAAGTCATCTCAAATGCTTTTGTCAAAATTTAACTACTCCTACAATCGGTTCTCATCACCCAATGACAGAAATAATTTCAAATGTAACATAATTTGGTGCCCATTGTGGATAATAGACTTGGACCATGGGAGTCTTAGACTATTTTAAATACTTTAAAATGTGTCACATCTTGATATAATAAACAGTGCATGAGTCGTGGTAAAAAGGGTGTGTAACCATGTATCTGTACCGATTCCCATAGTGGCCCCGAGTTCTGGCCACCGTCCTTTGTTAAGAACAGGTAAAGATCGCGCTTGTAAGTTAACTAAACACATTTGGAATACTGTAACTTGATAACTTTGTGTTTTGCGGCATAGGCGTCCAGTGCTTTGGGTAACTAGAAGAATGAAACAATAATTCAAACGCAGTTTACTCCTACCAATATTATTTATTTTATAAATCAACGGTATGCCTTTAGTTTTAAAAATGTGTAAGTTACAAATGTTTGCTGATGACATCTTAATTTACATTAATGTTTTAAATATTTTTGATGGTCTAAATACTCTAAACTCTGATAAATATATTATTAAATTGGCTAAAAGTAAATAAATTAAAATTAAATATTTCAAAAACTAAATGTATGGTTATGGGTAATAATTTAAATTGTCAAAATATAAATGTTGTAATTGATGGTGAAAAATTGCAATTAGTAAACAGTTTTAAATATTTAGGGAAAATCATTGATTCAAAATTAAATTTTTTAAATTATTTTGAAAGTATCATATTATTATCGAAGATTGCCGGAAAAGTAGTTTATTTTAAAAGAATCAGTTCTAATTTAAGTTTGTTTTCTAAAAAAACTGTATTTAATACTATTATATTATATTATTTTACAAAATAGGGCAATGCGGATTATTTTAAATTGTGACAAATATACAAAAATTAATTTTATGTTGAAAAATTTAGATTGGTTAAATGTCAGAAATTTAATTTTTTATTTAGTATGTATCTTTATACATAAAATTAAAAATAATTTATTGTCTGATTGTTTAAAAAATTTTTGTCCTTTTAATTATGACCATCATAATTATAAAACAAGAACTAATTAACATTTTTATGTGGATAGAGTGTCTTAAACATTAGCTTATAAATCTATTTTTATAAAGGTTTGATAGAATATAATAATTTGGAAAATTCTATTAAATCTCAAAAATCAGTAAAACTGTTTAAAAAAACTTTAAAATTACATTGAATTGAAAAACAAAATGATACGTAATATTTGAAACATTTTACAAAATTTTTAACTTTTCTATCTGTTTTTGTTAAAAGAATGTTGCGTTTTAAAATTTAAAAATAAATCTATAAAAATGTGTTAAAATATGTATTAAAAAATATTTAATTGTAGCTTTTTGCTAAATAAAACATGTTACTACTACTACCAAACAGTAAAAATTTGCTTCGGAGTATTTAACATTATGTCATGTTTAAACTGGTCCTGCAAATGCACATTTTTGTCAAAATATGCCTTGTTTCTAATATAAGCTTCTATGTTTACTTAACTAAACGTTTCTTTAAGTAACTGGACGTTTCGATCCATAACTTCTTTATACATTATAAAGTTGTGTTACCAAAATATGGCTCAATGACATTAAAAAACTTACAATTAATTGCAATTGATGATAAAAAATAAAAATAAAAGCTTAACCCACTAAGGTAAGGTTTAACCCACTAAGGTAAAGTAATGAAAGCGTTATGTTTAATACTTAAAATTGAAACAAAATTTTGATTGATCGCTTACCACTAGGACACTTTTGTCAAAACAGCCGCTTTATGTAGGTTACTTTAAGTTGGAAATGAGTGGGTTAGGTTAGGTTAGGTTAGAGTGGCAGACCTCTGGCATTGTCCAAACAGTCACATGTAGTCCTATAAGGACCGTTGTGGTACCACACATGTTCCGCGGAACCTATTTGCATCAGCTTCCTGATGGTTAACGCGATCGTAAAAGAATCTTGACAGCTCATTTAAACCAGCCACTGCTGTTAATCAACTTAGTAAGTCGACCCAGTTGCAGGCTGCTCACTTCCTCCAGATCATTAAAAAATGGTTCGCCCAGTGCATTGAACCTTCTTCTCGCGAGGCGGGGGCATTCACACAGGAAATGCTAAATACTTTCCTCCTCTTCTTCATCTCTGTAACTTCTACAGAAGTCGTTAGTTGGTATTTGCATACGTTCAGCGTGTCTAGCGAACAGGCAATAACCGGTGATTACGGCAGTGATGTTTGTTAGGTCCTTCCGACTGTACTGTAATAGCGCTGCGGTTTTCCTGTTATCAAGTAAGGGCCACAATTGGCTGGAGATGCTATAATATGTAAGCCCTGTCCATCTGCTTTGCGCAAGTTGTTTAGCTATTCGATCTATCTCTTCTTTGACTGATCCCAGTGGTCTAGCCACAGTATTCTCTGCTAGTCCGACAGACATGCTTGCGCTCTCCCTGGCGAGCGCATCAGCAGTCTCGTTGCCATATATGTTGCTGTGTCCAGGAACCCAACACAAGGTGATTCGATGTTGAGCACCAAGTGTGCAGAGATTGTTGCGACAGCGCCTTACTAATTTTGACTTAGTACTGCTGGAGGAAATTGCCTTTATGGTTGCTTGACTGTCTATATAGATAGCTATAGACGCAGGTCCTCTCAAGCCAGGGTGATCCCGCAGGATGTTGACTGCTTTATCCACTGCAAAAATTTCTGCCTGGAAAATGCTGCAGTAGTCAGGGAGTCTATACGACCTCTGTGCTAGCATGCTCTCGGAGAAAATACCAGCTCCCACCCCGACGTCCATTTTTGAACCGTCTGTGAAGATCGAGTGATCCACGCATTGTTACTTGATTGCCTTCCCACTCTTCCCTACCCGGAATGAGCATAGAAAAGCTCCTTCCCAAGTCTGGCAGCGAAACAGTGTAATCGGTCGGCTCTCGGAATTTTTGGCCTGGATATATCCTTGATGAGTGGGTTACATCTAACCCTACACTGCGACCATAATAAAATCTATTGTGTTTGTTTGAAGGTGGTAGACAATGAAGTAATATCAAAAAAATTATTACCTTGTCGGACTTCCGTTTATACTTGAAGACGGTTAGAGATACTAACTAACCGAAACGTTGTGTTAAGTAAGAAAATAAGGACAATGGAAGTCCGACAAGCTAATCATTTTTTTGATAATCTATTGTGGTTAACGATATGAGGATAGAGTTGGTTTTAATTTTATTTTATCGTCTGTCCCAGACTTGCCAAGTGGCAAACGAGCGTGTAAAACAGTTTATAACATAATATGTATGTAAATATAAAAAAAAAATAGTGACGCCGCTGGCAACCTGTAATAACTTTCGAAAGGTGTCTAGAGCAAAAAACTTAACCATGGGAAGGAAGAACAAGTGCAGGTCCCATTGACAAACAATTTATCAAGAATCGGCTTAGTTTCCGATTAGGAGGGTCGAAACCCAATATTTCGCTTTTCTAGGTGCATGTGTTCTTCATTTTTGCATCATTTCGATGCATGGGATACTGGTGGAGGACGATCTGTTGTACCTACATATAATGCCTGTAATATCTACTGAATGTTAATTGGGTACCAGTCAGAAGAGGGTTTCAATAAAAAGTAGTTTAGTTCATTTTAAAAATTTTAAAAGTTATGTTAAATTGAATTAATTATTTAAATTAAACTGTAGACGTGAGTAAGTATTTCGGGATCTTTAAAGTACCCTGTTTTAAAAATTCAAAAACGATGAAATTTTTGATTTGTGGACATACCTTAACTGTAGATATACTTTTGATTACAATAGATAAGAGAAATTGTGGAATTTTTTTTCTACAAGTTTTATGTTTATATTGCTGTAACTCTTTGGACAAAAATATGTTTCTTATCCAACTATAAATAATTTTAGATGATTTAATTAAAATGCAAAAAATTACATAAAAGTTTCATTTAATAATCAAAATTGGAAAATAATTTCCAAATAAATAATTTTTGGAATTTAGTGTTCATTTAAAAGTACAAAAAGAAATTTATAAAATTTTGCTGTTATAAATATTTCGGTGAAAACTTTACACCTATTATATGTGTTTGCTGTGACAATAACTTAGTTTATCGGAAATGACCCAACCTGTAAAATTAATAAGTGAAAATCTCCCTAGCTTGACAGCTGAAATAAAAACAGTGGCGATTGTGATATAACGCCTAAATTTATTTTGTACTCGTTATTAATTTAATTATTTTAATACTTTTCCCTTGTTTCTAGCAGTATAAAATTATGAAAAGTATAAATATTATTCATTTTAGATTATAATTTAAACCTTGCCTTACTAGGACATGGAAAGTAAAAATAATGCAAGTAAAACTGCTTATGATTTACCAAAACATAGTTCCCACTATTATTTTTTACAACACATGCTTGCATTTTTTCCTTATTCTCTAGTTCTATAAAGTTATGTGATGTAAATAGAATGTTTTCAGTTATAATCTCCCTAAAGCATGAATTATTTCCGAAATTTTTTTCGAGGTGCAAATTTCTTTAAAAATATCGGAACTGAGATAAAATATCCGGACTTTAAATTCAAGCTCGTGGGAGACTCAGCAAGAAAATGTTATGCATAAGCTATTTGAAAATAGAATTACATTGGTGACAGACCAATGTAAGGGACATACAACTGTGTTGTAAAAAACAATAGTTGCATCATTTTTACTTTCCCTGTGTTCTAGTAAAACAAGGTTTAAATAATAATCTAAAATAAATATAATTCTTTATACGTTCCATAATTTTATACAACTAAAAACAGGAGAAAAGTATTAAAAAAAAATAATAACTAGTACAAAAAAGAAGATATTTCCGCCTTATAATCATACAAACGTCACTGTTTTTATTACAGCTGTCAAACCAGGGTAATTTCCACGTATTAATTTTACAGGTAGAAAGCTTTCCGAAATTTTTTTGTTATTGTCAAAGCAACATGTCAAAACGCAAGTATCTGATTGCCTAAAAATGACAGGTATACAATTTTCTATCAAGATATTAGTCGTTCATACCAAATTTATTTCGGAAATTTTTGAAGTATTTAGTTCGCAGTAAATTTTTTTAAATAAAAGCATTAATGCATAATGTCAGACAATATCCCTCGCCCTGCAAGCTCGTGATTTTTTCAGAAATAGTAATTTACGTTACAAGACCAGAAAGTAGTATTTTTCAGGTCGAGACAAGCATACGGCTCGCCCTGGAAGCTCGAAGAGACCTGCAAAACACTAATTTTCGGTTGCAATATTTTTTTTTAAGACCGACACTTCGATTTACATTTAATTCTTTATTTTATTTTATTTTAATTTAATTTATTTTATATTATTTTATATTATTTTTCAATGCGTCGTATGACTTCTCGTAACGGACTTTTGATTTTACTGGCAATATATCGTAAGTCGCTTTCCTTGCTGCTTCCAAAATTTCTTTTGGAATCTCATTTTCCGTGTCGGATAATTCAAAATCTGAATTCATATTTTTAAATTAGCGCACTCGCGAAACAAGTTTGACATAAACAACAAATTAAAAATCAACGAACTGTCACTCAACAATACATCGAAATGTTGTTATCATAGTAAATCAAGGTAGATTGTATTATCAAAGAGCGATTGGAAAAATGAAAAAACAGGGACCGGAAAAATCTTTTGCCTTACGTCCATTCTCCGGTCTTGATCGACAAAGCGTTATTTTCTGGACGAAAAATTGTCCAGAAAGTGTATATTTTCTGGTCGGTCTTAAAAAAATATCTTTAGTGTCACATATTATTATTACATACTTCGTACATAATTTTTAAAAATATTTGTAGTAAGAACGCAATAATATTGGCTTGGTATTTTGTACTGGATCAAAATATGTAAATTATTTAAAAGTAAAAAAAACTTTTCTGATCACCTGATCGATTGTGCACAAAATCTATAAGGACACTAGGTATGACCTGGTGACTGCAGTGTTTTATCGAAATACAGAGAAAGTGAGCCGAGACGATGAACTTAAAATCAGGTCGTGTCGCTCAAAGAAGAAAATAATTCAACAAAGTAGGCATTGTTCCCCGGAACAGATTATACGGTCGAGTCACTCTGAAGCGCCATTGGCGACAATTAAAGAGGTTATGTAACGATTATTATGATGGCGTCAAATTATAATATTTTAAATTTAGATTATAATAGGTACCGAATTGCCGAACTTTGTAAAATTATTTATTAAACGTAGTTTTTTGAAATAGTTATATAATAATAAGAGTAATAATAATAATTATAATAATAAAGATATTTATTTGTGCCAAAATATAAAATAAATTATTACAAATTTTAAAATACAGTGTCACCAGTAAAGTCCGCATCATATTATATATTATTTTTTTATTAATAGCTTTATTCAAAATTTGACTTTGGCATCAAGTTCTGCTTCGATCGAGATGAAAATTAAGCAAAAAAATAGTAGTCACGTGATTCGCATTATCTGTCAAATTTTAATTTTTTCCAAAAAATTATTTAAAAGTGGGGTGGGTTATTTCTGAAAATATCGAAAAAAGTTATCAGAAAAAGTTTTTTTTAATGCAGTTTCTAGCCTACATGCACAGTTTTAGCTGCATAAGATAATTTTGATTTTTTACCCATATTTTGTAAATTGCACCACTTTTGCAAAATAAGACTCAACGCAACCTACATAAAACTTCTCAGTTTTGAAAAGGCTTTATTTCAGATACATTTTCTTTAAAGTAGCGCCATATTAAATGTGTGTTTTTCTACATAATCAAAATTGGGCTATTAAAATTTGGTCGCGTGTGATGCAAAGCTTATTTGTTTTTAACCGTGTATAAGATAACTTCATAAAATACGTATTTTTGAGTTTGTGTCTGAAAGTAATACACCTTAATATTAAGACAAAAAAGAACACAGTGTCAGTCAGTCAGTAAAGTGTTCATTAAGTGGAAAATAAATTTTAGTTTAAGTTAACGTAAAGTTTATCTATTTTCAACGATTTAATTTAAAACCCCTTTACTTTATTTTTTATTTTCTTACTTTCAGACACAAACTACGTTTTCAAAAATACTTATTTTATGAAGTTACCTTATACACAGGGTCAAAAACAAATAAACTTTTGCATCAAATGCGACCAAGTTTTAATAGCCCAATTTTGATTTTGTAGAAAACACACATTTAATATGGCGCTACTTTAAAGAAAATGTATCTGAAATAAAGCATTGTCGCAACTAAGAAGTTTTATGTAGGTCGCGTTGAGTCTTATTTTGCAAAAGTGGTGCAATTTACAAAATAAAGGTAAAAAATCAAAATTATCTTATGCAGCTGAAATTTTGCATGTGGGCTAGAAACTGCATTAAAAAAAACTTTTTATAATAACTTTTTTCGATATTTTCAGAAATAACGCCAGTTTTGAATTATTTTTTGGAAAAAATTTAAATTTGACAGATAATGCGAATCACGTGACTACTATTTTTTTTGCTTAATTTTCATCTCGATCGAAGCAGAACTTGATGCCAAAGTCAAATTTTGAAAAAAACTATTAATAAAAAAAAATCCCATATGATGCGGACTTTACCGGTCACACTGTATATATAAAAATTGGAAACCGCAATTACAATATCGCAACCCCACAAGAAAAGTGAATCAAGTCAAAAACATTAAATTGTCCAGGAGAGTAAAAATAAAAACTGTTAAATTTTTAACATAAACTTGTTTTTTGTGTTGTATTTTAGATTCAAAAGTACAATTTAGGCTTCATAGTATACAGAAACCCCAAAACTACCCCCTATTTTGACTTGTGTCGTTTTTCGTGTATTGTTACTTGATTTTTTTTTTATTTATGACAGTATTGAATACAGTTATTAAAAACTTGTTTCACTTTATTAAGCTTATAATTTTATCACTGATAAAGCAATAAATATTATTACAAAAGAAAAATATTAATTCTGCTTACAAAACAGTATAAAAGCCAATAAGAATACAGCAAGTAGTCTACTAGACAAGTTTAAAAAAACTCAACAAAACAGTGGATTCAAAATATAAATATAACTTTGCCAGATGTAATTTGAACGGATCAATTCCAAACATTCGTCTCTCTTTCTTCCTTCTATTGATATTTTCCTTGAGTAAGCTTTCTTCCAAACAAAAGAAGATTGGCGTTTTCTTTTTCGAACTTTAATTTCTCCAAATTCTAAGTCCTGGTATGACAGTTTAAAAATAAATTAATCTGTTTTAGACTTGTCAAGCCTTAGAACTTTAAACTCAGTCATTTTTATAGAGTTGCCAGCCACATCTTTAGCGTAGTTATTACCTGTCGTACATTTAAACATACATATTATTCTTATGCACGATTCATATACAAAGGATATTTTATTGGACAGTTTTGCGGCCATAAAGTGGCTCCTTATAGAAGTAGTACTATATTTTATAGTACGACTACTAGTTGATAATTTTAAAATATGCTAGAAAAAACTACCACCTAATTTTTCTGGTTCAAAAAATAAAGTCAGTTTCAAAAATTTATTATAAAGTTTCAAAACAATAATAATTCTTGAGTTTTTTTTTTGTATTTTTATTATAAAAAGTAATAATTGTTCATAAAATATTGAATGGATTTTGTATATAAGGCCTTATATTATGTACTTTTTGTACTTACAACATAATTAATTAATGGTTTGTTATTAGCACATCTGTCACAACTGCAAATTAAATCAAATCATAACAGGAAAAGCGACATATTGCAAAATAAACATAAATGAACCTACGTTACAAATCAAAATAGGTCGTTTGTCCTATGTAGCGGAGCAACCTCAACCGTCGGCGTCGGAGGGGGGGGGGGGGGGGGTGATTGAGACTCAAATGCCATGTGTCAGTGTTTTTGATTTAAAAAAAATGATTAGCGGAAAAGCACAAAACGACACTATCGACCTCTCGGGAGAATTATAAAAATTTAACTTGTGACAGTTTTCCTAACTGAAGATTAATCTAATTGGAATATTATGCTCATATAAAAATAAATTAAATCATTTTGAGTTGTGTCACTTTTCTTGTAGGTGTACGATATACTAAATTAAATATTTTGATTCAAGGCAAATATTTTAAAAAAATGGATTACTTGTAATTTGTACGTTGAATACCAAAATGTGATACTTTCCTTACGCATTGACCTTTTATATATTATAGTATTATAGCATATTATCAGAAAAAAATATTTTCAACTGAAGCTTAATTATCTCACGTTTAGTTTAGATACTGCACCGTATTTCCATTTTTTTCATAGAATTATTAGGTTATAAAGGTATTTATTATCTCTTATTGTCGACAACAACGTAACAACACAATACGGTTTCTCGTTTTAACATTTCTCCGTAATTAGTTATTACAATTTTTGTTCTAACAATATTATGTATAGTGGCGGAAATAAAATTCCGGACACTTTTTTTCCTAATGTAGTTTAGGGTTTCTATAACTAAGATGACTTAAAAATTTACCTGCTGTTTTACACGAAGTATTATTAGTGATATCAGTTAGCAGAAATGAAAATTATATATTATTTTATAAAATTTCGACAAAATGAACCTACTCGACAAGGCAAGGTAGATAACCTTAGTTGAAGAAGGCATTCCTATACGAGGAATAGCTAAGGTGTTGGGAAATCCAAAAAGTACATTAAAAAACCTTAAAAGTAACCGGGAAAATATGAAATCGTTGGACAAAAAGGCTGGAAGTAGCAGAAGAAGACTGAAGGCTTTCAAACGAAAACCAGGATACAAACTTAATAATTTGGTTTAGTAACGTTTAAGAGACACAATATTTTACCATTTCCACTCACATTTTTATTATCATTATTTATCTTTTATTAGCTTTGAATACCTATTTTAGATGCGAAAACACACGAAAACCCAAAAAAACTAGTTAATTTTAATATTTTATAATAAAGGAATTCTTATATTTAAACTATGGAGGGCTTTAGGTTAGGAGTCCGATCGCAATATATTGGTTTCGGGCAAAGTTTTGGATCGGTACAGCAGCTTTAAAAATGGCCGTCAGGGGCGCATGTGTTCCTTTAAATCTGTAAAATGCATGGGTACCTATGGGATAATCAACTGTTTTATTGAATTTAGTTAACTAAAACCCTCCACAGGCTGAGATATGTATATATTATATCTAATAAAGCTTATTTTATTAATTATTGGATAAAAATACCGCTGACGTCTATCAAAACCTGTCAAACGTCAAACACTTGACGATCCGGGGCATCCGGGAAACAGCAAACTAACTACTAAACAGGGACGTAAATTTAAAGAACAGCCATTTTCGATCGGACTCCTTCCTAAATAATTTAAACCAAACATCATCAACCTGTTTATTGTGTTTATAAATTACAGAATTCTTATGACAATTTTAAAATTCGGCTGATCTGCTCTAAAAGGTGTATCGGGGCGTTTTTGAACTACTAGTAACAGATTTTCTTTTTAAATATTATTATAATATTACTGCTGATCGTCTCTAAAAGGTGTATCGAGTCGGATTTGTACTTTGTTAATAGATTTTCTTTTTAAATATTATGCAGCCCTAAAACTATATGATTTAAATTTAAAGGTAATGGTGCGAACCGCGAAGGGCACCGTAGTCGTTCGCATAAGTTTGAATTCGGTGCCAGTGACACATGCGTATTTGTTACGTAATATAAGTATTATTTTGGTCATGCATGAGTTGGGTCTGTGCCAGAACTGCCAGATTTTAACTTTAGAAACACTTTTGAAAATCGTTTCAGAAAGATGCAATAATTATAATGCTCACATGTCGCTCACTGGGTGCAATAGTGGCACATCTCAATAATTGGTCATATTGAGTAAGTGATACCATATTATCTTGAATACCTTATTTGTCACACTAACAATAGTGGCATAAAGTTATCTCTAGTGGAACTCGCTAGTGTCACTATTGAATTTCGCGCCTTTTTGATCGAGTACGTAGACAACAGTGGCACTTGAATTTTAATACGATAAGTTGGAACAAATTTTACATTTTTAATAATAATTAACAGTGGCATATTACAGGTGGTGTCAATATTGCATGTTATTATTTTATATTTTATTGCTAATTTTAGTTGTGCCAGTATTGCCTTTTCAATTGTAAATTTTTTATTTATGTGTCGTTATTTATTGTTAAAAGCTAGACTATTAGTTCATGTTCAAACTAAATAAACAACATGTTTTATTTTTCAACCTGTTCCTGTTCCTTTTTGCAATAAAATATTGTTAAAACAGAAAAACATATTTTTAATCAAAATTAATTATTAAAATAGGCCATTTTATTTAATGAAGTGACGTATGTACGTAAAAGTCAACAATGGCACAAGTTAATATTTTCCATTTAAAAAAATATATATACAGTTTGAATAAAAAAATAACGTGCAATAGCATTCGACCTTAAATATTCAACATAATTTGTTATTAGTTTTCTAATTAAATAAGACAGCTTCTTTAAATCTCAATATATTTAATTTCCAGATTACAAATTGTTGATTTTCTCAAAACTTACAATTTTTTAATGTGCTATTATTGCACCCAGTGAGCGATGTATGTAGGTACTTCGAGCTTTTGTAGTTTTTTTATGACGCCATATTGCGTGAATAAAAGATAGTGAGAATCTCGCGAGACGAGATGATGATTGCTAGATGTTAGCGAGGCGAGATTTGGAAAAAATCTCGTCTCGATTTCCGAGAGTGTTTTAAAGACTGCGAGATTTCTCGTCTCGTGAAACATTAGACACACAATAATAAGACGACTTTATTTACAAACGGAAACAATACACCTAAAGTCAAATTAATGTAAGAACTCCCCGCACCACCTGTCATTAATGGCACCCTGTTGAAGTCTGGTATATTTTACGTTCAGCGGTTGGCTACAGAATCAGAACCGGACTAAGTTCTTTTACCTTCGCCATCTCTTAAATTTTGTAAGGGAGTCATAATATTTTGTAAAACTATAGCGTAGATACTAATTTCATTATTTATAAAATAAAATACCGACAGACCTGTACCTGCCAAAATAAGTATGTGAAAACATTATAAAACTAAAACAAAAATAGGTATTTATGTATTTATTATACAAGGAAAAAGGTAATACATTTTTGCGAGGTGTACCTAAGGTTTGTCGTGCACGTCTAACTAAAACACTATATTGGGAACCCTTTTTGTATTGTTACTGTTGTGTCCGGTAGCTAAGGAGTCATACAACAACATGATATAGTGGACTTGAAAATATGTCATTCAATTTCATTTCTTATACAGTTAAAGACATACAGGGTAATCCAAGTAAATATTTATTTTATAAAACTGGCGATGATGTGATGTTAAGCGGATATGAATCAAATTTGGTGTAGTTCTGTTTTTGAGGGCCAGAAGGAAGATTCCATAACGAGTTTAATATACCTCCTACGGAATGCTAGCTACACAATATGAGTTTGATAAATTCTCGCGTATATTTTTTGTCTCACACATTTCTGACCGCTTCACCTCAAATTATGAAAGAGGAATATTTTATACGTAAAAATGTTATACGTCATTAATCTCGATATTTCAATTAGTTTTCAGATAATTGCGTTTAAATGCTAGATGGCAAGAAACGTTTAAATGAACACCTTTCTTAACGAAACATATTTATTGAGAATTAACCGCGCGTTCTTAAACATAAATGACATATTTTGAAGTATACTTACTATCTCCTGTTGCTGTATTTGCCCATTAGTTACGCGACATCCTGTATATAACGATAAGTAAATGAGTTTAACTAGGCAATTTATTGATTTAATAATAGATGAATTAACCAAAATGGTGTTTGTACTCACTATTAAACCTAAATAATAAACGCCAAGAAAAGCTGTCTTTGAAATATAAAAAATCCGAAAGTAAAAAGAAAAAAATCAGAAGAAAATAAAATGACACAAACTGACGCGTGAGCTTGCTACGGTTCACTGCTGATATGGGGACTTTAACGACGAAACCAGATCAGCTGTTAATGTCAAATGTCGTTGTCTTCTGTCGAAACGCTTTGTTTTAAGAAAAAGTTAACTATAACAGGTCGTTATGACTGGTCAAATCATAAGCTACTTCAATTTTTAACATCCCCTAAAAAAAGGTCCCTTTGACACAACGTGTCAAAATCCTAATTTTGAATGTCGATATTTTATTTTTTTATTTAAATGGTCATAGATAAAATGTTGTACCTTACACGCACACTATGGCATCCTACAGAACTCGTGGAATTATTTTGACTCGGTCTACGACCTCGTGCGGCAATATTTCTCACTCGTCACTGTCACAATGTTCATACCGCACTTGTCTTGTGTAAATAACTATTATTGTTAGTTTTGAAAAAGTAGTCCATATACTCAAAGTGGAGTTAAATGATTAGAAAAAAGAAAAGCACAAAGTCTTTCTCCGCAATTTTTTATTATAATAACTAGGCGAACCAAGAATAAATCATAATAATTAAATTCGACATGTTTCGAGTGTAGAAACACTTATCATCAGGAAAACAAAGTGAATGGTACAATGCTGATGTTGTTAGCGATAGAGAAAATAATAGTGGGATTGAGCCGTAGTGGAGCTTTCAAAGGTGCACAAGAGGTGTAAAAAATTGAATAAAAAACCGACAATCAAAACTTCAGCATACTGGAAAGTCAGGGGTTAATCTTTTCCTTTTTGACACGTGCTGGTTGCAGTGGAACTTCTTTAACAAAGATGGTCTAGTAAAACAAAAAACTTTTTTAAAACTTAATTTTGCACACAATGTGTATGTTTTGACTCCTGCCGGGGTAACTGGGCCGTAAAAAGCCTGGTACCCCATCAGTATTTTATTTCAAGCTAAATGATGCTCTGACTTTTACGAAAAACATTTTTTTCTTTTTCTTTCCCTCTTATTTCAATACTTTTACATGTCTCTAACAAAGCTGAATAAAACTTAAGATTTTTCACTACTTCATAAATGTTTTCCACAAAATCTGTTAAAACTCCCTAATTTTTCTTTTACACTCTTCATTTTTCTGCCCAAGACAGGGCCTTTGTACTAACCCCTGACTTTCCAGTATGCTGAATGAAGTCTTTATTGTCGATTTTTTGACTATTCAATTTTTTACACCTCTTGTACACCTTTGAAAGCTCACTCCTACTATTATTTTCTCTATTGCTAACAACATCAACATTGTACCATTCACTTTGTTTTCCTGATGATGAGTGTTTCTACACTCGAAACATGTCGAATCTAATTATTATGAATTATTCTAGGTTCGCCTAGTTATTCTATTAAAAAATTGTGGAGAAAGACTTTGTGCTTTTCTTTTTCCTTTTCTTATTAGTAGGTATAGAAATACAGGATTCAGCGATCGAAGGTAATAAATATTATTAATTTACCACAAACTAAAAATAATATAGATATGCTGACATGAATGCCAATACCTGACAGAAAAAAAAAATCCCATTCCAAATGCATGTCAGTGGGCGATACGTAAAGTGCACACCTTACAGGATAGCTAGAACAGGTAACTTTATGTCCATAGAAATAAAGCAATTCAGAAGTCCCAGAAGAAAAGTGCTTGTGTGTTTTGTAGTAGTAAAATAAACGTTTAAAGATGGCATCTTGGTAGCAGTGCGGCAGAGTATGTCGATCGTCGTGATGTAATAAAATAAACCACCAACATCACGTGCCGACACTTCTCGAGAGATACTGTAACTGCTCCTCACACTACTGGCGTATTGTTGCTGCATTATGTGCTGACTGGAATAAAGATAGGAATTTAGTAAATATACACATTTTATAATATTGCTGTAAGTAATTCCATATTTTTTTGAAGTTCACAGTTTCACAAGTTTTACAGGATGAAATTTGCGACACGAGCTTCAAGCGAGTTTCATATCAGCAACTTAGTTTTTTTTTGAAAATATCTTACTGACAATTACCGTGCGAGCAAAAATTATTTGTATCAAAGAGGGCTTGGATTAAAAAACGCGGGGCTTGGTTTAGATCACAATGATATGGGGATGATATATCTAACCACATCATGATATATGGTATGCCAAACTAATGAGTAATAAAATAAGTAGACAAATACACATTTATTTTTGTTGTTTACAAAATTAACAAAGTAGGAATATACAGAAAGAAAAAGAAAAATAATTACATAAATTGCTGAAATTGGCCACCGCCATGCTCCAAACCTAAATTCACACGTCTCTTCATAATTTCAAAAGTGTTGACCAGCATCTCTGGAGAAATGTTACCACATTCTTGGATAATCCTTTCTTGTGATTGTTCTAAATTTGCAACTGGTGTTTTAAAAATAGTGTTCTTTAAATGAGGAAAAACAAAGTAATCCATAACCGTTAAACAAGGTGATCTAGGTGGGAATTCAATGTCTGATCGAAAACTGATCAATCTGTTGTCGAAAAAATTGCGTGAGTAGTTAATAGTTTCGGCGGCTGTATGGGCGGTTGCACCATCCTGTTGAAAATATCCAAAACGTAGTTCGTCGTCAAGTAATTGCTCCACAAATGGATTCAAAATATTGTCTCTCTATACCGCTGTGCTGTAACTGTGTCATGGACAAAAATAGGACCAACAATTCTTCTTCGGGAAACAGACACCAATTTTTTGAGGGTGCAATGGGGATTTCACTACTCCATATGCGTGTATTCTGAGAATTCACATAACCGGAGAGGTGGAACCAGGCTTCATCCGAAAAAAATGTCAGGTCTAATAAATTATATCTTTCCAATACATTTTGGGTAAACCATTGAGAGTAATTCCTGCTTCTTTCAAAATCTGCGGCTTGTATTTCTTGAAATATTTGCACTTTATAAGGAAATAACTTTAGCTGCTTCTTAAGAATAGTCCTGTATGTTCCATAAGATCATCCCACTTCTTGGGACAGGCGTCTTATACAATTTATTGGCGTATTTTGCATTATTTCACAAACGTTTGCAACAAGTTCTTCTGTTCTTACAAATGGTCTCCTTGCTTTTTTTTGTGTTGAATAGAACCTGTTTCCCTAAACACAGCCATGGTTTTTTTCAAATTCAATGAATGAGAACGGTGCTATTTTGCTTATAGTTTGATACAATCGAAGACGGTGTCGACAAAAAATCAGAGGGTTGGAAAATGAAACAAATTTCTCTCCACGCTGAGGTTCTGTTAGTCTTGTCTTTAGAAATATTTGTAGTTTTGTCTCATATTGCGGGTTGAGCTTCAACTAAACTAATTAGGTAATTATTTAGAATCAACATCCGCCATCTCTAAATAGGAGAAAAACCAGTCCTTTCACATCAAGTTCTCAAATGCGTCTAAACAGCGTCATTAAAATGCATGATCCACCAAGTCCCGTACCCTGGTCTACCGTTCAGTGAAATTTATCGTGACGGGATGGTCTTCTTCGTCTAAACATAGCCATAATATAAAAAGCATACATCAGTTAATATCTTAACGATATTTTCACGTAAGACTATACACGATATTTTGCTGTTCCAGTACTGTGAACGAGCTCTTATACAGTCATACCTACTGAGTACATTTTTTAAAGTAAATAATCTAAATTTTTACTTAAACTTCTTTCCATTTTTCACATAACTAGCTCAGTGGTATAGCTGCCTATGGAGAGAGCTTAAAAAACAAAAAGTATGCTTTAAACATCATTGGGTGAAGAAATGCTGTATACCACTGGTCATTTCTAATATCGACACCGGGAGGGACTGGGGCGTAAAAAGGATTGATCAGTGCATAAACGCCGTTCGGCTTCCACGCTAAGTTGTAGGTCCCGTTTGGCTGACATTACCCAGGCGATAGGGGATACAATGGGCCTCTGAGGCCTTAGTATACCTACTGCTCTTTCACCAACCCCTGCTTACAAAAACAAGTTTCAGATAAAACACTTTATCTATTTGTTATCGTTTTCAAACTACAGTTCTTCCACACACTGTTTGGACATCCAGTGTCAAGAACAAGATTAGGTAAGAGTAGGTAAGAAGGATCTTGGCAGCTGTTTTAAACCAGCCGCTATTGTTAATAAACTAGGTAAGTCTATCGAGTTGTAGGTTGCTTACTTCTTTCAAATTTTTAAAGAATGATTTGCCCAAGGCAATATCCTAACAATCATTTAACTTAGGTTTAGGACAGTGTACCGAACGCGTCGAAGGAAAAAATATTAATTACATCGCTAGTCATGTAATAAATTGATTGCATCACTAGTTCGGTCATGAATCTTATTAAGTAACTGAAAAACTGAACTCTAGGTCCTTTGATAAAGTAATTAACTACCTTATTTCATTTTGGCAATCGTGCTTTAATAACAAATAAAATCAATTTTGACCCTGTGCACCATTCTATAATAACCTTTGTTACTAACAAAACTAACATTTAGTATGAGGTATGACCCATTAGTAATCATTACGTATAAAACAAACTAGACAGCAATATCGATTTTCCATATCGCACAGTAACTAACTGTAATTGCATTGATCAAAATAATATGTCAATTGAAAGTATGCTTTAAAAAAATTGCACACCCACAAAAATCAATGATCACGTTTTAAGTGGCAATTCACGAAATAAAGGTAAAGCTTATGTATAGTTTGATAGACTGCATCCTTGAGGTGAAATAATTTGGCAAAAGATTTCTTTGTTAATAATGACAATAATCGTTGTTCATTTGACCTACCAATTAGCAAACGGTTTGTTTTTGTTTTTCTTGTTGAAGTTTTAAACTGCGCAGGTATTATATACATATTGTTCAATTTGTGGGAGTAGTTTTAACTATTTTTAAGTCACAAATATTATATAGATAATAGTTAATAGATGTCTGATACCTACTTAAGGTCTTTCAAGGTTCGTCAAGGATGAAAAATACATTTTTTGGAAGGTAATTAAGAGGGAATGATTTTTTATTGGAAAATAAAGCAAAGAAGAAGCAAAAATCAGTGACGCAGCAAGACTGGATTAAACCTTGGGCAAGTACCAACGCGGAAAACAAATATAGTTTAAAACAATTCTTGAAATTCCTAATATAGGCAGAAAATAATAATGAACGATAAACATTAGAATTATTGTGAAAAAAGCGTGGGGTGGTCGATATACGAAAAATATAGCACAAAGCGCGCCACGCTTTTTTCACAATAATACTAATGTTTATAGTTTACTATAATTTTCTGCCTATATTAAGAATTTCAAGAATTATTTTAAACTATATATATTTTCCGCTTTTTAGTTTGATTAATTATTATTAAAGCGTGTTTTTAGTTTTTTCAAACTATATTTATTTTTCATTTTTTAGGTTGAGTTCTTGTTAAGTACAAAATAATTTTTTTGAGTAGAAATAGTCATAGAGAAGAGGTCCGGAGTAGAGATGGAATACTGTCACTAATTTAACCATGCCTTTTTGAAATGGCTAGATTTAAAGGTATATATGGTGTCGAGGCTTGGACGTTGTCCGAAGCAACAGAAAAACGGATTAAGAGTTTTGAACTATGGATTTATCGAAGACTCCTAAGAATTTTCTGGGTTGACCGAGTCACCAACGAAGAGATCCTCAGAAGAATAAGCTGCCAACTAACTCTCATGAATACCATAAAACAACGCAAACTTGAGTATTTGGGCCATGTCATGAGAAACCCCGTCAAATATTGTCTACTACAACTGTTCCTGCAGGGTAAAGTGGAAGGAAGAAGGGGACCAGGTAGAAGGAGAATCTCCTGGCTCGCTAACTTACGGAAGTGGTTTGGCGTCACTTCCATTGAACTGTTTCGCGCCGCAGCCAACAAAGCACGAATAGCCATGATGATAGCCAACATCCGGAACGGATAAGGCCGACGAAGAAGAAGAAGAAGAAGAAGATTTAAAGCAGTGGATCCATTTTTTTAAATGGCTAGATTCAAAGCATTGGATCCACAAACCCGAACAAACCCGAGAAACCCGCTCGGCCAACGGACCAACTGATAGCGAAAGAATGTACCAACTGTAATGTAAGCCGAGTGCTCGAGCCGGAAAGCATGTAGATAGTACGCATGAGCGTACGGTGAACTCTATCTCTCTCACTCTCATACAGAGGATCTGTAAGGAAATGATTTAATTCCGGCGATCCTGATCAGGATAATGAGATAAACTTATCAAATTATTGTATTGTCAGCGGTTCTTGATAAGTCTACAAAATTTAAATTAAATCTGACCGTTTAAAGTGGGTCAAAATCGGGTTCAAAAAAGTCGGTTACAAACAAACATACATACAAACATACAGGTGGAGCTAATAAAAGCGTGTTAAAAAAGGTCGAAGGCAAACAATCCTTGGGTTTATTCGAATTTGTTTCGCGTTTGACGGTAACATTTCTATTTTATCAAAATATTTTTTTCATTTTTGTTGATACTCTCATGTTGGTATACCCAATTTTTTTGCCAATAACTATGTAACTAACCAGGCAGTCTCGTTCGCAGGGGTTGGCGAAAGAGCCAGTTGAATGAGGCCTAAGACTCCCATTGAATCCAAACCACGTGTGTTTCGTGAATGCACTGCTCTATCCTATTTAACGTCCTCAGAGTCTGCCCATCTATGACTGTGACATTTTATGACTATGGCAAACATTATTTACTCACAATTAAAGTTGCCTGATGAGTAAAACAAAAATTAAGCTATTCGGGCCACTTTGATTGTGATAAAATCTTTTCTGCCAATATCATTTAAATACGTTATAGTTGCTGGTTAGTTTTATTTTTTTTTAATATCTAGTGCAACCCGACAGTAGATTTTTCAATAGGAAAATTAAGGATAGGAAATTTAAAATTTTTTTATTGCCATGATGAAACCCATTGGACCATTCAGACATCTTATAGGAACGAGCTCAAGTTCAGCGGGCAAAAATGAATGTTGGTAACAAAAATACCCAACAAAATAATTTTTATAAACTTTATAATATGTTAGTTAGTATCATTAGAAATACTATCAGAGCCTAGCAAATTTAGTATTAAAATTTGTGGTGAAATGAATAAAGGTCAACAAGAATATCTCGATTTTGCTTGACAGAAATAAATACCTGATAGCTCTTTTTTGTATAATAAAAATAGAATAAAGAAGACATTGACATGAACATTACGAGAAACGAATTCAATATCTCAAAAGGGATTATGTTTAAGCAAAATAAACATTTTAAGGAAATGTATCATCTACTTCATCAGAAAGTAGTGTCAGGACATAACAACAGGAAGCAAATATTTTCCACTTTGAATAAGGTAAATTTCTAACCATTTTATAAATTTGGTATTATTAATTATTCTGTCAAAACTAACATCACTAAGTGAGCATTTTTATACCATAGTCTTGTCGTATCATCAGCAAACATGGTAAAATAACGATTTATAAAAATTGACGCAAGGTCCTGTATCTAGTTTAAAAATAATAAACAAAAAAGTTCCTTTATGTATTTAAATAAGCATGGTTCTCATCCTTATGTGTATATTTGTTGACTGTTCTTGGTAAAAAAAAACGAAAATATGTCATTTCACTATTTAAGATATTAAATGGAAAGGTTGATAATCCTGAGTTGTTAAGTCAGCCTGCTTTTTTTATAAATCGAGTCAATACTAGACCTAATAAAATGTTCTGTATGGATTTTCCCAGGAGAATCTGTTTAAGAGCTTTATCAAATGTATAACCTGTTTAATAAGTGTGCTTTTAACCAGTGGCGCAATTAGGGGGGGGGCAGGCTTAGCCCCCCAAATTCGAAATTGGCTCCCTCTAGACCAATTGCTGTATCTTAAAAAAATTAAATAAGTGTAACTAATCGTAATCATACTTGATTGCCCGTATCGCGCGCTGGGTTTTAAATCAAAAAAATGCCGCCGTAAAAACTGTTATCCTGCTCTTATAAAACTATTTCAACAAGAAATTGACGAAAGGCGAAATGAACTAGCTGTTACAGCTATTGGTAAATTGGCGTCTATAAGACAAGCATCTTTTATTGTTCATTTATTAGTGTTAGAAGAACTCCTTTCTACACTTAACATTTTGTCTGAAGCACTACAGTCAAAAAGTGCCACTTTGGGCAGTGCTGCAAAGGTGGTGAAAGGAGTTATAATGACTTTAGAAAACATGAGAACAGACCAAACATATGAAGGTATTCATAAAAAAATTAGAGAGTTTGCAAGCGATACTAATATAAGCTTAGACCCCCCAACGTCCAAAAGAAAGAAGCAAATTTCTTGAATACTCAAAGATTATGTAACAAATTCTACATGAGGAGCCATGGAACGTGGAGATATTCCAAATGTAGTTAAATACTGGCGAGCAAATGTTTTTTATAGAATTGTAGATTCTATTTTAGGATTTTTGAAAACAAGATTTTCAAACGAAAGTCTTATTATAGCAAGGGCAGTGGACCACTTTTTTAAACTGGACTTTAATGGTTCCATTTCATTTATTGACCATTATTTTAAACATTTCAATCTTACAAAAAATTCTGTAAAAGCAGAGATGACTGTATTGAGAAATGTCTTGATTAGAGCTAATAAGGAACTAAATTATGACAATTTTAAAAAAGAGTTGCATTCAGAAATGTACCCTTCTCTTTATACACTTTTTAAAATTGCCATAACATTGCCAGTATCATCCGCAACATGCGAAAGATCATTTTCAGTAATGAGATTGATTTTGGTTAAGGTTAACCATGTCGCAAGACAGATTTTCAGCGCTTGCAGTATTGTTTATCGAGAGAGATGTAAAAATAGATTTCGATAAAGTAGTAGATAAATATGCTTTAAAAGATAGAAAAATGTCTTTTAAACTTTTAAAAATGTACTTAGGTTAAGTGTAGTATGTATCTAATAAAAAAAACTGTTTTATATGCTATAACATGCCCATTTTGAGGATATCATTAACTTGCCAAATTGACTTGTCAAATTGCTTACTTAGTTTGTTTCTTAAAAATCTGATTTATCCTCAAATCAACTCTATCTTAAGAGCTAGGGCTTAAGCCCCCCAAATGCCTGTATCTAGTTACGCCACTGCTTCTAACATTGACATAAATACCACTAGTTTAAATAAATATAGTACGACTATATTTTAATTGCATCTGTTAATGGTTGTTGCTGTTGATACTTGAATGAATAAAAGTAAAATAAATAAAATAATAAAAAATATATGTATTTTCTACACTTAAAACGTTAATTCGGGAATACAAATATTTTAATCCTATTTAAACAGGACAATATGAGTATAACATATGTAACACGCATATATTGACCATGGTACCATGATCATTAGGGTGTCTCGTTATTGACAAAGATTGTGAATTAAACGATGATAGATACAGAAAACAATTTGATTTTGTTTTATTTAAATTCAGTAAATTTAGTCTTCTAGAATATTCTATCAGCTATTACTAAACGTTCGGCTAGGGAGCTTATCAAATCGAGAAAAGCGGTAAAAAAAAATTCAAAGTTAAAAATTAAAAAACAAAGAAAATCCAAAAAACAGAATGCTGCAGAGCATTTTGAAAACCTTCGCATTGCAAGGTGGAGTCACAGATTACACTTTTCGAAAGTTTTTCATAATAGTATAAGAACAACATATTTGGAGTTTTTTTCTTGTACCAATATTTTTTGGTCTCAATGGTACGGTTTGATGTATTGTAAATCTTAAGAATAGGTAAACGTTTTAAAACTAATTTCTGTAAATAATCTCGTTCAAATAAATTCATAAAACACTCGAAATTATATCAAAATAATAATTATATTGTCCCTTGAAAAAGGAAACTTTTTTTATCCCAGTACCATATTGCACTACTTCAATTGCAATCCCACGCCCCTTCACATCAAGGTTTCTTTAAAAAAAAAACTTTATGTAACTCTTTTTTTACTGTCTGATAAAATCAACATATTTATTATAGCAATACATTTTCAGCACGATTAGCGGCGTTTATATTAACATTAATTAAATAGGTAGTTTTTGCTGTAATTTAAATTTCGAATGAATCAACTTATCGGGTATAACAGGGTTTATTTAACTACAGAAATAAATAATTTGATTTATCTTACAAGTTTTTTACGATTGCACTGACATAATAACATTGCAAGGGTGATAATTGCTGCATGACTAATTTATTGGAAATAATGAATGAAAACTTCAAATTAATGTTATGACAAAAGTCAGATAAAATTTCACATAATAATAATAATAATAATAATAATAATAATAATAATGATAATATAATTATACTAGTACAAGTGCTAGATTAGGTCAAAACATAAAAATACATATATGCATTTTTTGCATATTTTGTCAAATTTATAATAAAATGCATATTTTTCATAAATTATTATTTTAAGAGCATCTTTTTATGTTTTTGGCTTTATCAAAAAATTTAAAACGTTAATAAATTTGGTATTATTAATTATTTGTCCCGTTCGGTACTTATTTCAGGGATTTTCCGATCTGAAGATTATAATAATTATATTTACATTTTGGTTGTACACAAGGTATTTATTGGGGGTTTTCGGGGTTTGCAGGTGTATTGTTAGGGGTTGTTTATTGTCACTTAATAATGCGTTATTATTAGCTGCTTAACAAACTGTATTTTTATATATTTAAAGATTTCAGTATTTTCAGTGTAAGAGTGCAGTTGTACAAGGAGAGATTACCAGGAGTTAGTTTACCTCCAGAATCTGTGGTTACGCGGTGGGGAACATGGATTAAGGCCGGAATATTCTACGCAAAGCAATTCAAAGCCATTAAAGAACTAATTTTAAATTTATATGGCGATTCGCAGTGTGTTGTGCAAAGTAAAGAGTTGTTAAAAAGTGCAAGTGTAGCTAAAGATCTTGTTTTTACTATGGTTATTTCAGTTTTATACCGGACATAATATCCTCGTTGGAGAGTGGAAATTTAAGTTTAAGAAACTCAATTAGTATTGTTGAAACTTTTTCCAGTAAATGTCACAACATTTCCGGTAAAGTAAAAGGTCAAGTAAGAAACAAATTGAATGTAACTATAAAAAAAAATAAAGGATTTAAATACTTAACTATATAATAGCATTGATGAGGGTAAACCTCAGTTTTGTTTATCTCGGCCTTATATTTTGCTACCTAAGTTGCAGTATTGTCCGATTACATCAGTAGATGTTGAAAGAAGCTTCTCTTTGAATAAACATATTTTTGCTAATAGAAGACAATCCTTTTTAGTTAAAAATTTTGAAGAATATTTAGTACTAAATAATGCTTTTTATACAATTTTAGGTTAAAAAATTGTTTATTTTTATTTTTCTTTGTTTTTTCTTTGCGTTTTTTAAAAAATAACCATATTTTTTAGAACCCAATGTGTTTTTATCTCATTTAATTATAATTAATTAAGAAATATTGAATACCAGTATGCATATTTGTTAAAAAAATGCAAATAACTGCACATTTTAAAGGCAAACAAGGCATATTAATATATCCGCATATTTTGGCTGAATTTAGGTGCATATACAGGGTGTCCCGAAATTAGCGGGCAATATTTCTAAGGCGTAAACTATATCCAAAAATATGACAAAAATATACCCCGAGAAATGCTATTTCAGGGGGCTAGAGCCCCTCAAAGAGGGTCGGGAAGGAAGTCTTTTTTTATAATAGTATGGAAACCCTTAAAGATAATGACATGAAAATTGGTACGTGCCTTACAACCGATAAGTTGTACATAACAGTTAGTTTAGAGTGAAAATATTTCTTTTAGTGGCGTCGCACGGAGTGGGGCTGAGGGTAAATATTATCCTATATTTTTTATTTCTAGGATTTTTTAATTTTAAGTACAATATTTTAAGAACCTCGAGTTTTTTCTTTAAAAAAGTGCCCTTTGTTTTATTTCGATAGGAGGCACCGTTTTCAAGTAAAATTAATTTTAAAATAAAACGTATTTTTTAAAAGAAAGGTTAGTCCATATGAATTCAGGTAAATCCGAAAGTTAGCGTGCAATATTCCTAGGGCGTAAAGTACATCCAAAAATATTACAAAAATGTTCTATAAACATACCCTCAGAAATGCTCCTTTAGGGGACTAGAGCCTCTCAAAGGGGGGGCAAATTTTTTTTTCGTTATAGCATGCAAACCGTTTAGGATAATAGCATGAAAATTGGTACATGCCTTACAACCGTTAAGTTGTAAATTACAGTGAATTTAAAGTGAAAATAATACTTGGCGTCTCACGAAGTGGGGCTTAAGGTAGATATTATCCTATATTTTTAATTTCCAAAACTTTAAATTATTTTAAATTCACTTTTTTAAATTTTTATTTACGAAAAATAAATAAATAGTAGGGTGTTTTATAAACTTGTTGAACATACACAGTATAAAATAATTAAAAAACAATATTATTTAAAATCAGTAAAAAAAATTTTAAACAAATTTTATAATTTTTATTTTTAAAAATGCATTGGGTGAACTTATATCAGGTTTTCGAAATTATTTCCGTTTTGCTGGATGCACAATCTAGCTCTTCGTCTAATATGTGGGAAAGCACGCCGAATCTGAAAATGTTTCCGGCTCGATTTATTCTGTGTGCTAATTCTTCTCTGTTTGAATAATTTGCCATTTTTGTTACGAGAAATAACAAACAGCTACTGAACTATTGAACGATAACATCAAATGGCAAAAATAATAAATGTGACACCTACAAATAATTTACTTACTTTTGTTTCCATGGCCTGCCAATAAAAAAAATTGCTTTAAACAGCTTGACACGATCTTTTCATAGATTTTGAAAAATACGTTTTATTTTAAAATTAATTTTACTTGAAAACGGTGCCTCCTATCGAAATAAAACAAGGGGTACTTTTTTAAAGAAAAATCTCGAGGTTCTTAAAATATTGTACTTAAAATTAAAAAATCCTAGAAATAAAAAATATAGGATAAGATTTACCCTCAGCCCCACTCCGTGCGACGCCACTGGAAGAAATATTTTCACTCTAAACTAACTGTTATGTACAGGGTTTTTCCGTATATTTTGGAGCACCCCTGGAGCTTTTATTTGAAGACCTAGAAAATACTTTAAATTACCAAAGTTGCATGATTTCTCCTGAACTGCCAGAATTTGTTATCGGACAAAACAAATGAACATCGTAAATTTGTTTAATAATGCCAATGTCGATTTTTTTAAATGGAACACCCTGTATATTAATTTTTTTTCTAACTCCTCACTCTTTTCTGATTCCAAATATGTATATATGTTATATGTTTACTTTAGTCGTTTAGGCAAAATTTCATTTCAAAATATTGCGGATTAGAAAATCTATATTGGTGTGAAGAAAACATGCTAGAACAATGCTTATTCAGTAACAATAATTAATATAAATAATGATAATAATTTATGAAACAAACATATAACATATATACATATTTGGAATCAGAAAAGAGTGAGGAGTTAAAAAAAAATTAATATACAGGGTGTTCCATTTTAAAAAATCGACATTGGCATTATTAAACAAATTTACGATGTTCAATTGTTTTGTCCGATAACAAATTCTGGCAGTTCAGGAGAAATCATGCAACTTTGGTAATTTAAAGTTTTTTCTAGGTCTTCAAATAAAAGCTCCAGGGGTGCTCCAAAATATACGGAAAAACCCTGTACAACTTATCGGTTGTAAGGCACGTACCAATTTTCATGTCATTTTCTTTAAGGGTTTCCATAAAAAAATACTTCCTTCCCGATCCTCTTTGAGGGGCTCTAGCCCCCTAAAGGAGCATTTCTCGGGGTATGTTTATAGGACATTTTTGTCATATTTTTGGATATAGTTTACGCCCTAGAAATATTGCACGCTAATTTCGGGACACCCTGTATAACTCGCCCTTTACTTATCTGAATGCTGGTGACCTTATTACTACCATTAATACCTGAGTAATACCACTAATACTTACATACTCATTCGGACTCCTTAAGTACTTAGATACTGATTTGCACGAACTAGATAGGCTGCTGACAAAATTCAAATCCACCACCCAAGCTCTGCTCTTAAAATAATCTATTTAACACGTTAACTATCATGTAGGTCACCGGTGACCTACGGGTAGTCGTCCGTGGGGCGCCGTGTGTGTCACCGGTGACCAACAGTCAATTTTGCCATTAACTTTGTCGAAACCCAACATAACATAAGATTTTGAGGCGGTAAGTGACCTACGATGATTCGTCTAATGCAGGCATAGCATGTTTTCCTTATAGTTAAGGAGCTAGCGTGCAAAAAACGCCATAGTTGGCTGCCCGTCAGTCGAGTTTGAAAAAACGTTGCCATTACTCCACTGAAGTTTTGCTTTTACCCATCAACTTTAAGATTTATTGGCAATAATGACATAGGGCGATTGGCCATAGTGAGGAGCCCGTCAGTCAGGTTGAAAATTAGGTTCTGTAGGTTGCCTAAAATTTCGTTGCGATCTAACCACTAGATCGTGAATTAGGCCAAATGGAAGATTATAATTTGTTTTTTGACCGCCATTTTGTTGGCCATAGTAAGGAGCCTCTCCAAAACTTGTTTCTACCTCTTCGTTTGGATAAAATGACAGGAAAAATGCACTTGACTGACAAATCGAATCACGACGTTCTTCCCTGGGTGACCTACAAAATCTCGAAAAATCCAATTTTTCAGTCTTTAGCATGGCTTTTTCAGAAATTCAACCAAAATCATCAGTCAATCATTTTTCCTGATTTTTAGACATCCAATTAAGTAGAAATCACAAACGACTGACATTTTCCTCGAATATTTTCAATTTGGCCATACTTTGAAAATTTTCTGATTTTGGACTTAAAAGTAAAACAATGTATGACGATGATGTTTGATGACCTAAAAAACGTTGATTATATTATAACTATTACTATATAATATACAATATATATAATATATATAATATATATAATATATATAATATATATAATATATATAATATATATAATATATATAATATATATAATATAATATATATAATATATATAATATATAATGATTATATTAAGTAAAAGTAATAGTTACAATATAATCAACAATTAAATATCTGTTTTTTTCTATATTGAAATTGAAATGTTACTAACACAACCCAGCTTGCTCAACCCAAATATGCCAACAATTTTATTCAATAAATAATAACCATTTAATTTTCGATTTTCTTCAGTAATTATTCATTTCTTACTGCTAAAATTGGTTATCGTATCTTTTTGTGGCAAAAATTCTATATTTTTTGATTACTGAATCCAATATAATATAACATAAATTCAACGAATGAATAGGGGAGGAGGGTAGCAGAGGGGTGGAGAAAGGGGTAAATAGGTGATAGTTATGTATTGAAACGTTTTTTAGGTCATCAAACATCATCGTCATACATTGTTTTACTTTTAAGTCCATTTGGAACAGCATTATTGAGCCATTATAAAAAAGTCCAAAATCAGAAAATTTTCAAAGTATGGCCGTTTGTGATTTCTACGTAATTGGATGTCTAAAAATCAGGAAAAATGATTGACTGATGATTTTGGTTGAATTTCTGAAAAAGCCATGCTAAAGACTAAAAAATTGGATTTTTCGAGATTTTGTAGGTCACCCAGGGAAGAACGTCGTGATTCGATTTGTCAGTCAAGTGCATTTTTCCTGTCATTTTATCCAAACGAAGAGGTAGAAACAAGTTTTGGAGGGGCTCCTTACTATGGCCAACAAAATGGCGGTCAAAAAACAAATTATAATCTTCCATTTGGCCTTATTCACGATCTAGTGGTTAGATCGCAACGAAATTTTAGATACATGATCTTGGCAACCTACAGAACCTAATTTTCAACCTGACTGACGGGCTCCTCACTATAGCCAATCGCCCTATGTCATTATTGCCAATAAATCTTAAAGTTGATGGGTAAAAGCAAAACTTCAAGCAGTGGAGTAATGGCAACGTTTTTTCAAACTCGACTGACGGGCAGCCAACTATGGCGTATTTTGCACGCTAGCTCCTTAACTATTATATTGTATGTTGCCTACCATTTAGGTTTAGCTGTATAGGGACACCGGTGACCAAAACCGCCCTGAGCGCCGCGTAGGTCACCGGTGACCTACACTTAAAAATCAATATTACAGCCCTTTGAAGAATGATATTACAATATTTTAGATATTAAAAGTCATCAAATGGTTTTTACTAGTCAAAAATGAAAATGGCGCCGAGGGAAATTTTTTGAAAATCGGCTCGGCAGTCAACGTGTTAAAACGATAGAAGGGAGGAAGAGGACTCATTAATATACGTAATTTGTATAAGACACAAGAGACCTCTGAATGAACGAAAAATTCCAAAAAATCAAAACAAGTAGGAGTACCTATAGTAGTAGTAACATGTTTCATTTAGCAAAAAGCTACAATTAAATATTCTTTAATACATTTTTTAACACATTTTTATAGATTTATTTTTAAATTTTAAAACGCAACCTATAACAAAAACAGACAGAAAAGTTAAACGTTTTGCAAATTGTATCAAATTTTACGTATCATTTTGTTTTTTAATTAAATTTAATTTTAAAGTTTTTTTAAACAGTTTTAATGATTTTTGAGATTTAAAAGATTTTTTCAAATTATTATATTCTATCAAACCTTTATAAAAATAGATTTATAAGCTAATGTTTTAGACACTCTATCCACATAAAAATTTTAATTAGTTCTTGTTTTATAATTATGGTCATAATTAAAAACACAAAAAAAATTTAAACAATCAGGCAATATATTAATTTTATGTATAAAGATACATACTAAAAAAAAAAAAAATTTCAACATTCAACCAATCTAAATACATAAACATAAAATTAATTTTTATATATTTGTCACAATTTAAAATAATCCCTTATTTTGTAAAATTTGTAATTTATCAAATATTTCCTCACTAGCACAATATAAAATGGAAGAACAATTAAGAAAATGTGGTAATATAATAGTATTAAATACAGTTTTTTTTAGAAAACAAACTTAAATTAGAACTGCTTCTTTTAAAATAACCTACTTTTCCGGCAATCTTCGATATAATACTTTCAAAATAATTAAAAAATTTTCATTTTGAATCAATGATTATCCCTAAATATTTAAAACTGTTTACTAATTTCAATTTTTTACCATTAATTACAGCATTTAAATTTTGACAATTTAAACTATTACCCAAAAAGTAGATATTCACTGCGTTTTTTTAACGCGGGCCGGGCCATAGGGATTTACATGGTAAATCTTTAAGCCTATGTTAGGCACATTTATATTAAACAAATAATGTTAAAACTTGAGAACAGATAAAATATGAGATGGGAGGAAGAAGTTAACATACAATCTGTGCAAAGAATCTCCAAGAGATACCCAAAAAAGCTCTTTTTATTTTTTTAAAATTAACTTTTTTACCCCCTTGTAGTTTATGTAATTAACTATTTTTTTTTTACCATAGATAAAGAAAAATATTGACACGGCTGTCAGTATTTTCCTGACTTTCTTGAAATTAGTTTAAATTATTAAACTTTATTGAAATAAAAGTTCTGCTTTAGAATTAAGAAATTTAATATCTACATTTTAAACCACTTAAAATAAAACATATTTAATACAAACTAAATAATCATCAACATTGTATAATTTCGGTACAACTTGCGAAATATTATAAAAATGTCACATACCAGTTGATGTCAAATATACCTGGTTAAACTTAATATACAGGGCTGGGCAAAACAGCGTGATATTATAACTTAAAATGGTATTTTTCAATATTTTGCGTTAGTAAAGTAATACAAACATTGTCCTAAATTGGATATGAGGCCACAAGAAATATTTGTGTAAAATTTCAACTCGTAGTTCTCAATAGAAATGTGCCTAACATAGACTTAAAGCAGAAGAGAAAATGGTGTAGAACCTTAATGGAGCTTTTATGGAATTAAAAATTTGATGGGTAAATTAAACACAATATAAAGAAATTAATGAAAATTAAAACATACTGAGTATGTGAGAAGTCAGTAAAAGAGGTCTAAACCAACCAAATAAACTGGGGAAGAAGAAAAAACCTTTCTAAAAAGTAGGTGTCGAAGAAAGTTTAAAATTAAAAAAAAAACATTTTTAAGGGCAATGAATATTATATTCAAGAGTACCCCACTAAACACTTCTCTTGAATATAATATTCATTACCATATTATTTACTTCTCCTTACAATGTCTTATAGACACATACCTGCTTAAAAATGTTTTTTAAAAAATTTTAAACTTTCTTCGACTCTACTTTTTAGAAAGGTTTTTTCTTCTTCCTCAGTTTATTTGGTTGGTTTAGACCCCTTTTACTGACTTCTCATATACTCAGTATGTTTTAATTTTCATCAATTTCTTTATATTATGTTTAATTTACACATCAAATTTTTAATTCCATAAAAGCTCCATTAAGGTTCTACACCATTTTCTCTTCTGCTAAAACCATCAGCACCGATTATATTTTCTGTCTCCTAATGATGAACGTTTCTACGTTCGAAACATGTAGGGACTGTTACTGAATATTCTTATTCAATTAAACTTTGTGGAGGAAGACTTTGAGTTTTTTCTTTCTTTCCCATATATGTACTTATTTAAATTACTTGGTCAAGCACTTCCGACCTACAAGTACATAACGTACATTATAATCTGTGAATGTCCTGTATTTTGTTTATGTAAATAATAATATAGTCTTTACCCATCCATAAGAGGCGGTTCATAAATTCCCTCTGATTACACGAAACGTATATTTTCTTTCTCCGATGCCCGAGGTGGCAATAAACACATTCAACTATAAACCCATATGAAATATCAAGAGATATACCATCTTTACGTCTTATGTTTAACATAAATTCCATTTTATGAATAAATGATAATACGTTTGAGCCGCTTAACATGAAAATAATTTTCAACTTGCTTGTGCTAAATAGAGAATTACTGCACCGAGTCTACAGTAAAATAAACATAATGGATGTGATTTATATGAAGATAAAGCCGATCAAGGGCGAGCACAGTATCTTTTGACAATTATTATGAAAATTGATTCTTTAAAATACTAATCCTTATTAGGTAGGTTGGTAGTTTTGAAAACGTCTGATTTGACTTCAGTTTCGGTAGTCACTTCAACGGGGCAAATAATTTACAGTAATACTGTGTTTTTAATAACTGTGCATTTTAAACAATATGTTGCTTGTAATAATCTATTATAAAGTATATCTCAAAGTTTATCGTCTTGCCTTTTTGACGCCAATTAATAAAATGCCAATTTCTAGCTAAAATTTATTTTTACAACAGGCTAACAGGTATTTTGGGAGAAGAAATCAGTGACGGATTAAAAAAAAATTAAATCTAATAATTTTCATTCACACAGTCTTAAATTATATACTACTAACTAATTTTACAACACTAACCAATAAAATAATACATAATAAATTTGTTTAATCTAAACCTAATTCCGTTTCACTGTCAGGGTCATCATATACAGACTGTCCGCGGATAGGGTTTACAATAGCACAAAACATGGATAAAAAATTTCATTTTTCGGGAAAAAGTCATTCTTGATAAAAAGTTTTGCTTGTAAAAAAAATGCAATTCACGAAGGAAAATTTTGATTTTTTATACAGGGTTCGCAAAAACTTCAAAAACATGATTTTTCTCCAACCTTTATTTTTCATTTGTGACCAAAAGGCCAATTGGAAAACTTATTTAGAATAACGTTTGTAATTTAAATCCGAGATTTAAAATAAATCCCCGATTTTTTTAGTTTTTTTAATTTTTAGAAGTAATTTTTTTTTTTTTGATAGCAGCATTAGCGGTCGAAATACATCCATTATCAATGACAGAGGGGTATCAAAAAGTTTCAAAAACTGATTTTTGATGTTTCCAGAAATATGTATTTTTAATTTCACAAATGAAATGACCCCGGAAATAACACAAAATTTTTTTAAAATAACAGCAAATAATAATTTTATAATTTGCTATTCAAACACTCCCCCTCCATATTCAACACATTTTTCCAGCTGTAAACGAATGTGGTCAAAACTTTTCCGAATTTCTTCAATGAAAATTGTTTGAACAGCTTTAACAATTCGCTGTTTTAGAAGCTGTACGTCGTTCTCAATTGGACGGGAGTACACTAATTGTTTGAGGCGCCCCCAAAGATAGGCATCTGAAATAGTTAAATCGGGACTTCTTGGGGGCCACAGAACCGGACCATTTCGACCAATCCATCTGTGGCCAAATGTATTATTAAGCCATTCCCTCACTTCAATTGCGAAATGCGCAGGGCATCCATCTTGTTGAAAGTACATTTCGTTCCTAAATTGGAGAGGCAATTCTTCTAGGTTGTCAGAAATATATGTTTCCAAGATTTCAAGGTAACTCCTACGGTTACACGTGTTTTCGAAAAAGTATGGGCCAATAATATCATAAGAATAAATCGAACACCAGACATTTACTTTTCTGTAATATTGTCTTCTTGCAGGAATTCTAAAACGGAGATTATTTTCGCTCCAGCATCTAATATGCGCAGAAGACAGTTTCCCGTTTGTTGAAAATGTCGATTCATCAACAAACTTGACATATGTAAGGACCAATGTCCCTAGCAAATCAATCTTTTTAAAGAGAAATACCTAGACCAATACTCCAATAATGGATAGACTTAGGTTCATTCGTTCTGGTATGATATATTAAAACGTTTAATAGTGGTTTACCTTCATGGTCATTGTAACTCGAATTATAAATATTACTGGCTGATGCTCCTGTTAGAAGTTTCAAGACATCATGTAAAAAATATTGAGTTACTTATACGATGGCCAGTTGATGACCACTGATGCGTTCGTACTGTATTGAGATATAATTACCATAATTTTTAAGGTTGTAGGTACTTACACCTCCTTAACGTAGCCTCATACCAAAAAAACCTCACAGAAAAAAACTCTCTAACAAAATAAAATTAAATTAATTTTAAAACGTAGAAAAGTGATTTTGTTTTAAAAGAATATGGGTTATTTTCTGTAAAGTGGCTCTAATGACTTTAAACACCTGTCACTAATATGGAAGAGTGTTGTAATGCGGATAATAGCAGGTAGATTAAATGGAAATTCTTTAAATACTTGTATCGCGTATAATATTATAATAATTATATTTCAACATAAATATAGCTTAACATGAATTCCATTCTGTTGTAACTATTAATTATGTAGGTATGCTTAATCATATTTAAGTTAAAGATTCATATATGTTTGGGTTTATATAATTGAAGAAACGTAAAATTGCCAAATATAGCAACCGCTAATAGCTACTTATTAGTACAAAATTATCAGACAATTTAACTAATTAAAAATGACATTGTGATTATGTGTATATGTCGGTTATACCAAAAGATCCAGAAAAGCAGCTATTCCTGTTTGCCGACAAGTTTGCAATGATCATCACCACCTAACAGTATTAACTAGACTACATAAAATACAATAACCTAATGGATAAACAAATGAAAAACACAAATTATCGCACAAATGAGACATGCCATCATTGTAACAAATTTAAGACAAGCCACATCCATTACCATCAGAATGAACAAACCAAGCACAGATCTGTTATCAAGCATTCCAACTAAAGCAAATTGGCTTTTTCACAAATACAATTCATTAATTATCAAAAGTTAGAAAGTAAATCTGCGAAATAAGACCACCACACGCAGCTGTCATCTTGTCCACTCTCTGCACCTCAGGAAAAAGCAAATTTTGGGCATTTTAAAATAAAACCATACGCATTATAGCCAACTCGCCATTCTTTATCCAAAACACTACTATAAACCCAGGCACAATGCACATCTTCATAGAAGAATTATGATCAAAAATTTCGCTAAGTTGATAGCAAGTCAAAACCTGCTAATCTAGCAATCAGTGGCGTAGCTAGCATGGGTGACACCCGGGGCGGAATTCGTGGTGTCACCCCAAAAATGAAAACTGATTATTATTTTTTTCTAATTAAAATATAAATGAGTAAACAAAAATATGTAAGTACCTTAAAAGCTCTTTTTTCTAGATTTAACAGCTGCAAACTCACTAATTACGTCCTCAAAATTTATTTTTTGCGTTGCCTCGTGTTCTATTGTTAACATGCCTAGACTGTTGAGTCTTCTTTCGCTCATTGTAGCCCTCAAATAGTTTTTTATTAATTTGAGTTTGCTGAAACTTCTTTCACACGAGGCTACCGATACGCAAATTGTTACAAATAGTTTGAGAGCGATTAATAGATAAAATAATAAGCAGGTACTATGATACTATGTATGATACGATAACTTGGTAAACTAAGACAATTATTTTGAATAATTTAATAACAAGAGAGATGATAGAAGTAAGAAGATTCTTAGATCTTAAAATATAAAAGCAATTTTTGTGTTTATTTTTATAAAATAAAATTGTGATTTGTAAAGTAAAATGAGCCGCATATAAGTAAATAACACATTTTGTATGTATGTTAATAATCACTGAATGATCTTAAAAAAAAATTAAAGTGGCTTTACTCAGTGATTATTATTGTTGATAAAAATTGTCATAATTATAATTTGTGTATTTTTTCATCACTGTCGGGTTATCGGGTGGGTCGGGTGTCACCCCTAAAAGGGTGACACCCGGGGCGGTCCGCCCCCCCGCCCCCCCTCTAGCTACGCCACTGCTAGCAATCTAATCTAAACCAACCATACAACATGGAAGAATTTTACAATCTTACCCGAGATGTTGGGCTCCAAGATACGACGCTCTCACCAACTAGAATCAATTACCAAATTAACTGCGGTCAGCCATCAAACTAAAAGCAACCAAAGGCATGGTCTGATTCGCAAAGTCCCAGTTATGATCTAGAGCAACTCTTGTAATTGATTGATGGAATAGTAGATTTATTTAATTTACAAGTCTTAAAGGAACTAAAATTAATGCATTTAAGGAAAATTACCCTATGTATAACCTCGCAATTCTTTTAATAAAGGTGCGAATCCACAATGAGAATATCTCATGAGATTTTTGTCTCATGAAATAAAAATCTCAGGAAAACTTTCATTTCATTGTCGAAACAGGTCTGAGACACGTGATAAACTAGCGATAATCTCGTAAAACAATGTGCCATGAGAGTTTTATTTCTTAAACAAGTTTCAACGTGGAAACACGATTTATTGCAAATCTTGCATGATACATTTATTTCACTCGCTGCAGTGAGTTTCGCTGTTGTGTCGTGAAACAACTATTTGTTTTTTCCAAAAATGAGTATCAAGTAAAAAAGGGGTTTGAAAAGAAAATACTGTTCTTTTAACTGGACAAGAAGCATGATACTGCAATCAATCGAAGTATATGAATTCTATCCTATTTATGGGACTGCTCGTCCTAGAACTATAAAAACCGAAATCTTCGAAAATCAGCTATGGACGAAATTTCCAACAAGTTTGGAATTTCGGCTCAAGATATAAAGGATAAAATACATAACCTTCGTTACCAGTTCCAGAGCATCAACAGAAAACGAAAATCAGCAGCGGACATTCAAAGAAAGTTCTTGTAACATTCCTGATCTTCCCGTTCTAGTTCTTTTAATAATTCCATTAAGTATACTCTTGTTTTCTCTCCTTTTAATCCAATCTCTCACCCAATATCTGTGAGACCTTTTCGTTTGTGTAGGTACTACGGGACTAAACGGTAAGGTAATAATAACAAGCTGCAGCCCTTCGTCTAGCCCTTTTTGTTGACATATTTTTATATAATCACTTCACAACACAAAGTTTTGTTTCTTTCTTGTTGTTGTTCTTTGATTGTGGAAACAGCGCATTTAGAGACACCTTATCTGATAAGAGAAAAATTCACCAAATCGAGTGTTTCATAGAAATCTCTCATATTTTGTACAAACACATCTGAGATAAAGTTCTCGTGAAACAAAAATCTCAAGAGATTTTAGTCTCCTTGTAGACACCTACCTTCTCATGTTCCATGCAAAAATCTATATTTCATAAAAATCATCTTGTTGCCTTAAACGTACATATATAATATCTAAATTATTCTGGGTCGGCATTTTAGAAAACCATCGTTAAAATAACCGAAGCCGAGCGATGACATTTTGTTTTTTAAGATAAGAAAACACTATACTAACCATAGAATGCAGGAAGGTGTCTAAAGGGGCCAGTTTTTTGCATCGCGACCTTATGGGTTCGTTTATCTTTATTATCTCTTAGACTGGGAGCAAATATGGATGGGCTGTATGTATAAGGTCAAAAACGATTAGCTGCCGGTGGTTGCCTTTCTCCATTACATATTTGTTAACGTGTCATATTATGGAAATCTCAAAAGGCTGAAATAAATTAAAACTTAATTCAATTAAAATGATAATTCTGTAGGTGTTCATGATGCTTGAAGATTTTGTCAGTTGTTTATTATATCAGATGTCATTCTATTCAGGTTCAGTCTGTAAGGAAACTATTTCTTGGCGTCCAGAATTTAAAGACCGCAAATAAATGTAATTTAAAAGGAATTTAAATCGTTTAGTTGATTATTATATACATTACATTAGCAGCAGATAGGTACAAATTAGAGTGAACCGATTTTGAATTATTATACTTAGTTTAGACAATTCAATCTGTCTTGTAATGTTTTAAATGTTCTTCGCGTACAATTTTTTTACCTTAATCAACGCTTCATGCAGTAGAAACAGGTTACTCTAGGAGTAATTTGTGTAGTAGCGTAGGATATCGGAGTGGTTTCATTTCAAGGAATGTATACTATACAGCGTTATGATAAAGAAACAGATCAGCCTATTATATTAAATACCGCCCACTTAATTAAGAATCGCTAGGATCCGTCAAATTAACTTTTTAAGATATTATAAGTACAGGATAAATCAACTTTAATTTTTTTTATTAAACATATTATTACATATTTTTGCATTTTTACATTCTATAATAAATTCTAGACTTTTTCATAAATCATGCCCGTTCTTAAACCGTGTACGACATATTAACTTTTAAAACAAAATAAACAAAAGATAAAGTATAAAAAGAAATTATTTTATGAGATGTTGAAAATATCCTTCACCAACTCTGCCGTCCTAAGAGTAGGTAGTTGTCCTAACTGCTAAATTTTCAATTTTTTGTTATTGGTATGTTTGGAAAGCTATGTATGTTTTCTAGATTTCTATATACATACTTACAAAGTCCTATCTACATTAATAAACCCAATATAACACTAAAACTTTTGTCCTATGTGAAAATATACCATGCTTTCCTAAATTAAATTGTCCCTTGTGTAATATACTTAGACAGATTGTCCCATCTGAAAATATTTTTGTAGTTAGGACAAATAAGCTTAGCAATATGTAAACTATTCAAATTTACGGTGATACTAATTAAATTTGTCCTATCTATTACACTTAGGACAACTCTGTTAAGCATAAATTATAAAGAAGAGAAATATTGAGGTTATGTCACAAATGTTTTCTTCGCGCCAGAATAATATAACCTCTAAAAAAGTGATTATAAGTGTGCATCGTGTGCATTACGTTTGATTTTACGGTTTGATAAGAGTTTTATGAGGGTAAGTTTAATTGTATTCATTTAAATAACTATAGTTACTTACAGTGTGTCATTTCTAGCTGAAATTGTTGACCCTTCTTAGTTTTTTTTCTATACCTATATCGTTAATTCGTCACAAGTAGGTGTTGAAAACATAGAAGTAAAGTATTTCGAACCAGGACATACCTTTATGTCTGCTGATGCATTGAATCATCAAGTTGAATTAGCATTAAAACAAAAAAAGAAGGTCTACGGTTTTGGAAATGTAGTTTAAAGGTCAAATTCTGGTCGAGTCAATGTCATAAAAATGAATCTTGATAATTTTTATACCTTCATGATTATACATCTAAATACAAATTACAGAAACTAGCTCCTCGAATTTACCTTAGAGATATTGTTGCGCTTTCTTTCAAAAGAGGCCAAAAACATTTTCAGTACAAAACGAACTTTTTGGACACCTTCCAAGATATGGACAGCATTTAAACCAAAAATATATTAAACGGCTGTTTACTGATCCTGTAGTGAAAACACAATGCCGCGGTATTACTTTTGAAAGAAAGCTTAATTTAGTTACAGTTTTAAAGTCCTATATACCCGAAAATAGAATGAACTTTTGGGAGAGCAGTACCAGTCAATGAAAATGTTATTACCAGTATCGATGACTAGTAACATATTATGTTTAGATACTAATAAATAATAATAGTAGTGTTATTTCATATTTCTTGTATTTTTTTATACTTACTTATATTATGTTTATTATAATAATAGTACTTCACTTAGGAAAATAAATAAGCACTGTTCAGTTGTATTTTACTTGGTCATTTTGTCCTATCTACCATTACAATCAAAGTGCGCCTCCAACTTTAATCAACAGGTAAAAATAAAATCGAGTTTGTTCTCATTTATATTTTGCCCTTATTTCAAGAAAAAAATAAGAGAAACATCAAAAATATGTGCATAAGCACTAAAACTGTAATATCTCAAAATGCATAATTAGCACATAGGACAACTAGTCTTAGGATGGCAGAACTGTTCTATAGTAGATAAATCGATCTAAAAATTCTTGCTGTACATTTTGCACTACTTGTGGAGAAACTTCTCGTATTGAGTTGGGTTTAGATTTATAAACAAAAATTTTGACGTAGCCCCACAAAAAATAGTCCAGTGGGTGAAAATCGGGCGATCTGGGTGGACACTCTATTGACCCCCGTCTATCTATCCACCGCATCGGAAAACATTTATTAATTTAAGTACTCCGTTAAATAAGCAGCATAATGCGGGGAAGCACCATCCTGTTAAAACCATACAGTTAAACTTGGAATATCTTTATCATCTGGAAATAGAGTAGCAAGACCTAGAATCAGACTATATTTAGATATATTTCTTCATTAAGGCTCTTATCACAGAAAAATGGTCCGATTACCCTATTGTCAACAATTCTCGCTCAGACATAACCTTTTTTCTGTGCCCAGTATCTGAAGTTTTGTCTATTAACTGACCAAAGTAAAAAAAAGTAGCTTCATCTGAAAAACAATTTTTTTGACAATTCGTGCGTGATGTATACAGGGTGACGCACCGAAACCTTTCCACCTAGGTTTATTTTCTTTCTATCAAAATTCGCTCGAACACGGAAACCTTAGTTCTCAGTGGGACATATTATTTTTTTGCTATTTTCACCTCCCTGCTTGAACCCTTACGATGGGATGACTTCCTCTCTTAAAATCTTAAATAAAAAGGGGGGTCGAGTGATACCTTATTTTAAAGGGAATTGAATTGCCTTCCAAACGCGACCTTGCTCGTTTAAATCGAGTGAAGAGTTCCTGAGAAATAGGGCTAAAAAGAAAAGAAAATTTAAAAGTAATAAAGTTTATTACCGCTTGTATCAATCAAGTAAATGTTGGAAATGTCCACCTCCAACCTTCATGCAATTTTAAAGGCACTGTTCAAAATATTCACGAACATTATGGAGTATATGGGGTGGCTTTCACCCTTAAAATCTGATGGTCGAGCGATAGCTTAATTTAAAAGGAATTAAATTGTCTCAAAATCAGCATAATAAGTTACCGATCCTTCAATCCTTTCATATTTACGTGCTACAATTAGTGGCTAAATTTTGTGAAACAGAATCAGTGCTAAACAAAAAAAGGATTCGAAAAAGGTTTTTCTGTTAAAAAGGATTGTTGAAAATCCTGTAAGAAATAAGGCTGTAGAAGTTGCAGTTTTGGGTCATATTGCTATCGATCCCACACTTAGAACGAGGAAAGTATCAGATGTATCGGGTGTTTCGCGTAGAACCATTCAGCGTACTTTAAAAACGCATAGGTTACATCCCTATAAAATAAAACTGATGGGGTGGCAGCCACCCCGTCGTAAAGATTTCAGCAGGGGAAGGAATGAAAATAGCAAAAAAATATGTTCCCCTGGGAGCTAAGGTTCCCGTGTTTGAGCGAATTTTGATTTATTTAATAACAAGAAAATAAACCTGGGTGGAAAGTTTTCGGTGCGCCACCCTGTATAAATATTGCTCTCGCCTATCAGAATCATTATCAAATAACTCTTGTACCATTACTGATTTAAAGGAATGAAACTTTTTAATATGTAGGTGCTTTGTTGAGTATCGTAGTAATTCAAGTTGTGTGCTTGAGCTATGATAATCTTCCTCTAGTGATAATAATATGCTGGCTAATAGTTATATAGTTATATAATACATTACCACTTTAGTTCTGTCTTTATGACTATAAAAAGTAATATGTAGAATTGCAGAATACCCACTAATTTTTGAGATGCAAAACTTGTAATCAACCACTAAATACCTAATTTTTAAATGAATATTATTTGTTTGGATTAAACACCATAACAGATGCGATTTAATAAAACGTCTACTTGACCATATTTAAAACTGCTAACCTTAATACAAATTAATATAACGTTTGTAGGAACTGTTGACACATTATAACGTCTCTGAAGTAATTAAATTATTATTACTTATGAAAAATATAAATCTTTGTGAGAAAAAAAATAATGAAAAGATTGATGAAAAACAGTATTTAGGAACATTGACCATATTACTACACGGTAGTATTTATAAAGAGCGGATTTAAAAAAAACTTGCCGTTAATTTTAAAGCTTTCTTGCGGTATTAGATCTGTACATCACGCAGACTTATGGAATTGTAATAGTTTTTTTTTGGCAATAAAGATGATTTTTAATAAGATTTAAAAAATAATCCTATAGGCCTAAATTGGTAATTTTGCTTGTAATAACGGTGAACCATAAAGTAGTGTCTGCTGTAGTAGCCCACAGACTGCGACTTTGTTGCCTGCTTTGCTCGACGGACCTTCTATTTGAACACAAAAGACGCACAGTGTTTTATTGTACCGTGCGAGCAAAAATTATTTGCATCAAAGAGGGCCTTGCATCTAAAAACGTAATGCTTAGCCGTAGAGCTTAATACTTGTTGGGTGTCAGTAACTACCTGAATTAACAATCAATCAGTTATTCCGTAATCTTTGACAGTCGTTACAAGTAATTTGATTCATCGCTAATTTTTCCAATTTCTTGAACAATTCACACAATGGGCTTTACGAACAGCAGAAAGCATTCATGGTTGAAGCGTATTTTCGAAACGGGGTTAAAGTAATTGGTGAGTGGCAATACAATCCGGGTTTGTGCATGGACGATTTTCACGAACATTTTCCTAACGTTGGTTTTATTGCTGGGGATTTTTATCATTGCCTGAAAAGAACCGTGGCTGTGTTTAGGAAAGCAGGTTCTATACAACACAAAAGGGAGTAGGAAGGCCATCTGTAAGAACTTGTTGCAAACGTTCGTGAAATAATGCAAAATACGCCAACAAATTGTATAAGACGCCTGTCCCAAGAATTGGGAAGATCTTATGGAACATGCAGGACTATTCTTAAGAAGCAGCTAAATTTATTTTCCTATAAAGTGCAAGTATTATACTTTTGTAAACAACAAAAATAAATTTGTATTTGTCTATATATTTTATTACTCATTAGTTTGGCATATCATGTCATAATATGAGTTTTAAATTTAATTTTAACCTAGATTTGGTTAGATATATCGCCCCCAATCATCGTGATCTAAACCAAGCCCTACGTTTTTTAATCCAACCCCTTTTTGATGCAAATACTCGCACAGTACTAGTAGCTACCCAAAAACTAACAGATTTTTTTCCAACTTGAAGTTTTTGATTTTTGCAATTTTTTTATTGTCTTTCTTTGTTTCACACTTCTGCAGACTGTGAATAGAAAACATATCGCTTAAATTGTGACAAAAAGCGTCTCTTGGTGGATTATAATTGCCTTGTTGATGCATTTTATTATCCCGTCTCCTAAGTCGCCACAGCCACAGACTCGTAAGGTGAACTATAAATATGATGATAATAAATTGGTGTACCAATAGTACCAATTGCTTTCAGCAAATAAAGAAGCTTTCGAGCGAAGCGATCGAGATGAAAATTAAGCAAAAAATAGTAGTGACGTGATTCGCATTATCTGTCAAATTTAATTTTTTTGCAGAAAATAATTCAAAAGTGGAGTGTTTTCTGTAAGTATCGAAAAACGTTATTAGAAAAAGTTTTTTTTAATGCAGTTTCTAGCCCACATGCAAAATTTTAACTGCATAAGATAATTTTGATTTTTTACACATAATTTGTAAATTGCACCACTTTTGCAAAATAAGACTCACGCAACCTACATAAAACTTCTTAGTTTTGACAATGTTTTATTTCAGATACATTTTCTTTAAAGTAGCGCCATATTAAATGTGTGTTTTTCTACAAAATCAAAATTCAGCTATTAAAATTTAGTCGCATGTGATGCAAAGTTTATTTGTATTTGTCCGTGTATAAGGTAACTTCATAAAATAAGTATTTTTGAAAACGTAGTTCGTGTCTGAAAGTAATACACCTTAATATTAAGACAAAAAAGAACACAGCCAGTGTCATCGGTAAAGTGTTCATTAAGTGGAAAATAAATTTTAGGGGTGGGTAAAAAATCAAAATTATCTCAAACAGCTGATATTTTGGATGTGGGCTAGAAAATACATTTAAAAAACTTTTTTCGATATTTTCAGAAATATAATATAATAAATATACCCCCTTTTTTGAATTATTTTTTGAACAAAATTAAAATTTGACAGATAATGCGAATCACGTGACTACTATTTTTTGCTTAAATTTCATCTCGATCGAAGCAGAACTTGATGCCAAAGTCAAATTTCAAATAAAGCTATTAATAAAAGAAAATCCCATATGATGCGGACTTTAGATACTGGTCACTGGTCACACTGTATATTTACGATTAATATATTGACAATTAGATATTTACTACTAATAAATTATTAAATGTTACATATTTACATTATATTATAATATATATTTACCATTAATATATTAAATATTAGATATTTATATATTAGGAGTAGAAATTTTGAAAACTATCCCACGAAATCATGGGAATCTCCTTTTGCACGAACGTGTCGAAGGCCAGACAGGCTTGAGAATCAGGTTGTTGAGAAAACTGGAGCAGGTACCTGAACCACCCTTCTCGCAGAGGGTTGTTAAAATGTGACACTATATTAAGGGTCAAACAATGTGATCTCGGCGATCTCATGGGAATAGATCGGAAATAACGGAAGTTTTAACATCCTTTTATAGATAGATAGATAAAATATATCATGCAGTAAGTTGTATGGGATTTTGCATTTATTTTAGTGTTAAGAAATTTGATGCATTATTGCCATTGGTAAAAATGTGCCTTTTGCCCATACCTTAACCTCACAGGATTATCCGTATTCCCCAGATTCATATACAGGGTGTACCACCGGGAACCGATCCGATCTATATGTGGTAAAACATTAGATAATTTGACAATATGCTAATATTAATGGGGGCGGGGCACATTATTACGATGAAGCAGTACTGCTTTTAAACTTATTTACAATGAATCTATCACCATTCGTCTGGGTTATGTGCAAGTTCTAATTTTTTCCATAACACTATTAGGATTAACACAAACACATATTTTATCCTGCATAGTAAATAAATATAGTTTAAAAAAACTAAAAAACACGCTTTAATAATTAATCAAACTAAAAAGTGGAAAATAAATATAGTATTATATATTATTATTATAGTTATACAGGGTGTTCCTTAATGACGTGCTAATATTTTTGGGTGTGATTCCTCAAGTCATTTTATGAAGAAAAGTTCATATAAACATATGTCCTAAATGGCTTAAATTTTTTGCTACAGGGTGTTAAATTTTTTCTTTTTTAATGCGTTTTTTGAAATATTTACGAAAGTAATTTAGATAATATTTTTAATTTTGGCATGTGCTAATAGGACATAAAACCACATGTTTTAGTTATAAAAGTTATTTTTTTGTCCGGCGTTCCTGCAAACATGTCCTCTGATATTTTTTAGAAAAAAAGTGGTACACCACTGACATTTTTTCATGTGAATATTATTTCTGATTAGCCTGGTCAATTCTACATAAGAATGGTCTCTTGAGTTTTTTTCCTCAGGCACACCGTTCCTAATTAAAATAATTAAATTAAATCAGCTCTACTATTTATTATTATTAACATTGATAATGCAAAATTTTGTTTTATAAAAATTGTTGGAAATGACCACGTTCACTGCTTTCGCCCGTCTTTGCATCGAATAGCGCACTCGTTCAAATATTCCATGCGAATTCCGTTTGTTTCAAAGAAGGCAATTATTCGCTCCCTTATGGTGGGAGTATCAACATGCTTGTCAACCTATAACCTATTTCGCGTAGATTTTTTTTTAACTTTTACACAAAATTTAAATAAAATCAATATCGTCTTCCTATTCTATAGGTAATAATTAACATGTTAAATAAATATCAAGGAATGTCATAAGCAGGGTTGGGCTGATTTAAATCAAGTGATTTAAATCACGATTTAAATCATGATTTAAATCACTTAGGTACTTATCACTTATTTTTTTTTAATCATGATTTAATGATCCTATTTATTTTTAATTCAGAACAATGAACAATATAACATATTAAAAATCAACAGTATAAGTATTTATAGAACTCGCGCTTTTAAGAAATAAAAAATTAGTAGGTGTATAATACATAATATAAACTTTACAAGCGCGTTCTGACAATATTTTGGGTATATAGAATTTAGATCTACTATATTGTTAGACAGACATTAAAATAATTTGTATAAATTTAGAATGACAGAAAAATGTTAATTTTTTAATAAAATCAATAAAAAAAAAATCAATAAAAATCAAAAAAATCGAAAAAATCAAAAAAATCAATGATTTTTGATTTTTTTAATAAAAATCAAATTTTGCCCAACCCTGGTCATACGGTATTTAGGGAGAATAATTGTAGTTTATCGAAAAATATCGGTTAAGATTTTTTTTAACATTATTATGTCATTGTTCTTTCACTATACAATTCTCCCAAAATAAGGAATGACATAAATTGATATTTTTGTAATATATCAGATATTACCTAAATAATGTGCAGACGATATTGATTTTATTTAAATCTTAGTCAATAAAATAATAAACTAAGAAAAACAAGACGAAATAGGTTATAGGTTGGCAATAAATGGAATGACGTTGATAATTTCACCTTAAATTTTCTAAAGTGTTAATGGGGGTTTTATACACTAGAGTTTTAAGGTGACCCACAAGAAGAAATTCAAACTATTGAGATCAGGGGATCTTGCTGGTCATTGTTGAGCTCATCCGCGACCTATCCAACGATTCGGATAAACTGCATCTAAATGGTCGCGAACGATTACACTGAAATGAGCAGGAGCTCCATCATGCACATCCACATTTGATTCCTTAGGGTACTTCAAGTAACACAGATAGTTCTTCTTGGAGGAAATGCAGATAAGGCGTTAATTATGTTTTTAAGAACGTCCACCGTTCCAGAATAACTAGATTTATGTGATCAAAAATTATTCGTCAATACTGCAAAATGAAGGTAATTTAATTTAATTATTTTAATTAAGAACAGTGTGCCTGAGGAGAAAAACGCAAGAGACCATTTTTATGAAGAATTGATCAGGCTAATCAGAAATAATATCCACATAGAAAAATGTCAGTGGCGTATCACTTTTTTTCTCAAAAATATCAAAGGACATGTTTGCAGGGACGCCACTGGTGGGACAAAAAAATTACTTTTATAATTAAAATATGTGGTTTTATGTCCTATTAGCACATGCCAAAATTGAAAATATTATCTAAAGTACTTTCGGAGATATTACAAAAAACTCATTAAAAAAGAAAAAATTCCACACCCTGTAGCAAAAAATTGAAGCCGTTTACGACATATGTTTATATGAACTTTTCTTCATAAAATGACTTGATGAATCACACTCTAAAGTATTAGCATGTCATTAAGGAACACCCTGTATAGTTGAAATTCTTAATATTGGCAGAAAATAATAATGAACGATAAACATTAGTATTATTGTAAAAAAAAAGCGTTTATCAAGCACCCCACGCTTTTTCCATAATAATACTTGTTTATCGTTCATTATTATTTGCTGCCTATAATAAGAATTTCAAGAATTATTTTAAACTATATTTATTTTCCGCATTTTAGTTTGATTAATTATAAAGCGTGTTTTTTAGTTTTTTTAAACTATACTTATTTTTCATTTTTTAGTTTAAGTTATTGTTAAGAAATTTTTTTTTTTTTTGAGTAGATTGAGCTAGATTAGTAGATTATTGTATTGTCATCGGTTCTTGATAAGTCTACAAAATTTAAATTAAATCTGACAGTTTAAAGTGGGTCAAAATCGGGTTCAAAGAAGTAGGTTATAAACAAACATACATACAAACCCGAACAAACCCGATCGCCTATGCCGAATTATAAGAAAAGAACGATATTTGCAAATTTTTTTAAAATTTTAATTTTCCGACATTGTCAGGAAAATTTCGTAATATTCATAAATTGCCATTTTTCTCAAAAAGTCTAACCTTTAGGAAAAAGTCTATATAGCTAAAAAGTTGTATCTCGAAGAAATCTACATCGCAGCTTCTTATTATTTTTTCGTATCTCTTACAGTTTTCGAGATATCGGCCAAAATATGATTTTCCTCATATCCCGAAACTGATAATACTTGGACGAACATTTTTAAAAGAAAAAAGACGCCTCTTCGAACGTTCCATAAATATAGTTATATAACATTTTTTCTCTCAAACTTACATTAACGGAGTTATTCGCAAGAAATAAAAAAACGACAAAAACTAATTTTTTTAAAAAATTTGTCAAAATTTTATTTTGACGAGTAGAACTTTTTTAATAATTTTTCTCTATTTTTAGCGACATTATATACGGCCCCAAGTTTATTTTATTACTATCGATTATTGTAATAATTCTGACATATTGACAGGTGACAAATTTTGACAAGAGAATTTTTGGCGTATTGTTTTCAACTTTCCACCGTCCATATACATACGACCTTATAGTTTTTTTATTAATATAATTTTTTTTAAACGATTTGACATATTGACAGGTGTCAAATTTTAACAGGAGACTTTTTGCTTATTTTTCCCGAAGTCTCCGCATCGAATACTTATACGACCCCATAATTTGTTTAGTCAAAATCGCATCTTCATTTTATACCTGACAGCTGTCAAAATTTGACAGGAGAATTTTTTTACGTATAGATTATTGTATTGTCAGCGGTTCTTGATAAGTATACAAAATTTAAATTAAATCTGACCGTTTAAAGTGGGTCAAAATCGGGTTCAAAGAAGTCGGTAACAAACATTCATACAAACAAACATACAGGTGAACCTAATAAAAGCGTGTTAAAAACGAGGATAGCTCCTTGTTATGGTTCCTAAATTTTGTGTAACTTTGGTTCCAGTGGCTAGTAAATTCCATTGTTGTAATTTAGAACCTAATACACATGCTCTTGCTGAAAAAATCATATCTCAAAAATCTTACCTGTTAGAAGTTTTTACAAGCATTCCGCATTTAAAAACCAGAAATTAACAAAACACCGCCTTTTACATTACAGTAGCAAATTGGCTGTAAACTGGGCTAATCTTTGGAGATATCCGAAAAAAATCGAAAAACTCTTGATTTTTAATTTTTAGCGCCTTATTTTTGACAAAAAACATTTTTTTATTGCCGTTTTTCATGTTCTACAAATGGCGATATAACTTTAAAAATTTGACGTTTCGATCTTTAGTTACCAGACAAGTAAATTCTTTTGAATACGGTACTATAGGGACTTTAGCTTTAGAAATTTAATAAAAACGATTTATCATCAAATAACACATCATCAGTATTTTAAATTACCATTTGTTTACCAATACGGCTATGGCAATTATTTTTAGAATTAAATATCAAAATTACATTACAGATGCAAAACCTATGGTGTTTAAATCAAATCATAATACACTTTATTGTTATAAGAAATACATTTTGTTAACAAATCTTTGGACAGTATTAAAACTGTTATGGAAATTACAATATTCACTATTCATTTGAAAACTTCCCACCTCGATTTTCCTGCTTTAAAATGAAAATGTGGAAAATCGCTCGGACCCGTCGATTTTTGCTTTGAGGGGGACATCTTTTGCGTATATTGCCAATCTTGTTACTTCAAGCCCCTAGGAGGGAGGGGGGTGGGGGGGGGAAAGATCTAAATCTTAAATGGATACCCCTATTTTATATAATTTTTTTGGATTCTGCATAAAATTCTGAACATTTTTTAATAAAAGCATTATTAGCCTATACTTAACAGTTTCCGAAATATTGACTCTTGAAAAATGACATTTTTAAACTTTGACAGCGTCTAGCTTTCTAACTGTACGTCTTAGAGCAAAACGGCTTACATGTCCCTATATTCGATTTTTATTATCTTTCCAATAATGTGAACTTTCATTTAAACCGGATGTAAGAAATATAGTACTTCCGGTAAAAATGGTCTCTTGCGTTTTTCTCCTTAGGCACACTTTTCTTAATTAAAATAATTAAATTAAATTATAAAGCTTCATTTTGCAGTATTGACGAATAATTTTTGATCACGTAAATCTAGTTATCCTGGAACGGTGACGGTTCTTAAAAACATAATTAACGCCTTAACGGCAGCCTTATCTGCGTTTCCTCCAAGAAGAACTACCGGTGTTACTTGAAGATGTACCATATGCGCTAAGGAATCAAATGTGGTACATGCATGATGGAGCTCCTGCTCATTTCAGTGTAATCGTTCGCGACCATTTAGATGCAGTTTATCCGAATCGTTGGATAGGTCGCGGAGGAGCTCAACAATGGGCAGCAAGATGCCCTGATCTCAATAGTTTGGATTTTTTCTTGTAGGTCATCTTAAAACTCTAGTGTATAAAACTCCAATTAACACTTTAGAAAATTTAAGGGAGCGAAAAATTGCATTCTGTGAAACAATACGGAATTCGCCTGGAATATTTGAACGAGTGCCCTATTCGGTGCAAAGACAGGCGAAAGCATGCCTATTACGTAAAGGTGGTTATTTCCAACAATTTTTATAAAACGATATTTTGCATTATCAATGTTAATAATAATAAATAATAGAGCTAATTTAATTTAATTATTTTAATTAAGAACGGTGTGCCTGAGGAGAAAAACTGAAGAGACCATCTTTAGGTAGAATTGACCAGGCTAATCAGAAATCATATCCATATGGAAAAATGTCAGTGGTGTACTACTATTTTTCTAAAATAATATCAGAGGACATGTTTGCAGGGACGCCACTGGTGGAAAAAAAAAACTTTTATAACTAAAACATGTAGTTTTATGCACTATTAGCACATGCCAAAATTAAAAATATTATCCAAAGTACTTTCGGAGGTATTACAAAAAACGCATTAAAAAAGAAAAAATTCAACACCCTGTAGCAAAAAATTTAAGCCGTTTATATATATGTTTATATTAACTTTTCTTCATAAAATGACTTGAGGAATCACACCCTAAAATATTAGCACGTCATTAAGTAACACCCTGTATATACAGTTTACTATTTTAATAAATTCTAATTAATAAAGATTTACCATAGCGATACTCAAGGCATGGAAACTAATTGATGTTTTTATTGATATTCTTATTTATTTTGTAATTAAAACATTTACCTTAATTCCAATAGTTTTAGCTCTAGACTTCGCAATATTGTACAGGAAAAAGTGACTTTGGTCCCGAGTAAAAAAAACACAACAGTAATGTAATTAATTAAATAAAATTAAACATAAATTTTAAATAAAAAAATAAAAAGTCTGTCTAAACCACAAATCTATGTAATAAAAAGTTAAAAAAGTTATTACATTAAAGTAGACGTGTTTCGACCTTAAAGTCATCATTAGTAATTGGAAAAAAGTAATTCGGAGTTAAGCTCTACGACATTATAATAATGTCAATGTACAAATATGAGAACTAGTTTCAGAGGAAAAGCTATTCGTAGATCAAGGTAAGAACTGACAGTTGAGAAAAATTAACTCAAGTAACAGAAAATTACAATAATAAATCATTTAAGTTTTAACTACTTCTGAGGTAGTTTTACATTCTATGTTTTTAACTACGGTTTTATGCTTAAAACTTTTTTGTGACACAACAGGTTATTTCGATGATTTGATATGACAAATGTCCAAATAGTTAATTGGGGGGAGGGGAATATTCTATACAGCTTTTCAATGGCCAGTAATAAGAAACTTGCAACAGAAAATCCAACATTTCGATATCTTAAATTCTGTTTCTTGTTGTTTGTTACTTAAAACTTAATTGTATCGCGATTGATTTGTTTCTACGTATAAAATCTTATTTCTGTTGCTTATTGCTTATCGCCTAATGTTTATTTTCTAATTGTCTATCGGCCATATCTTTTGTTTAATGAAATAAGATGCGGAATAAGATCTTTTACAATGACTAAATTTTAAAAACTGTCAAATTTTCCTAAGGTTATTCCACTTTTATTATATAAAATTTAACTGACGTTCTATTGTCATTTTCTATTACTTGAGTTAATTATTTTTCTCAACTATCATTTATTACCTTGATCTACGAATCGCATTTACTCTGAGACTAGTTCTCAGATTTGTACATCGAATTATTTATTGTTATGTCGCAAAGCTTAACCACAAACACCTTTTTTTTCAAATTGCTGATGATGACCTTCTCTAAGGTTGAAACATGTCTTCTTTGATATAAAGAATTTTCTTAAAGATATTTGTGGTTTAGACAGACTTTTTATTTTTTCATTTAAAGATTTAACCATTGATAGAATGGACTACTTTTTGAACCTAGAAATTTTAAAGGTCAGGAAGTAGTCAGAACTTATAAGGTTAGGGTTAGGGGTTACTACCATACCATCTGGGGACAATTATTAATAAAGAAAAAATAAAAGCACAAAGTCTTTCTCCACAAGTTTATTAGAATAACTAGGCGAACCTAGAATAATTCATAATAATTCGGCATGTTTCGAGTGTAGAAACAATAAGCAAAAATTTAGAAACCAAAACTGAAAATTTCGGTTTTCTTCGGATATCTCCGAAGGTATTCGGAACATTTGCAATTTTCGTTCACCAAATTATTAAGCCCCAAAAGATGCAACTTTGCCCCAATTTAACCATCTTCCTATCTTTTACCGTTTTCGAGATACGCACACGAGTTTGTAGCACCCTGCTGGAAAAATATTCAAATCAAAATGATAAATATTTTTATACTTAAAATTAGAAGGCGCTGCTTAACGATAAACCGCCCCTGCCTATTGCACATATTATACTTTCAGTCATTAAAAATGTTTTTAACGTGGCTAAATCTTTTTTATTATCTTTAATAGCTTCACCTACATCTTTCCCATTGTATCAGCTAAGCTGCAATTTTATTAATAAATCTTCTTAATTCAGGTAAATACTCATCGTCTACCTACGCCTAGTTAAGGCGGCACGAATTCGAGACGACACAGCTGATCTTTACCGAATGTGCTCCAGCATCTCTTCGCCGGAAGTTAATTTAAACGTAGACACCAACACATAACCTGTTCCACTATTTAGACCTGTTGAGCTCATCCCGGCCATTCGGTTATATTGTAATTTTTCGATTGGATCATACTGATGGGTAGAGTTAGGTCATATACTTAACAGTTTTTCCCGATAAATGGCTAAATTAAAATCAATGTATGTTTAGTCGTTCATTATTATTTTCTGCCTATATTAAGAATTTTTAAACTATATTTATTTTCCGCTTTTTAGTTTGATTCATTATTAAAGCGTGTTTTTTTAGTTTTTTTAAACTATATTTATTTTTCATTTTTTAGTTTGAGTTATCGTTAAGAAATACTTTTTTTTTAGTAGAGATAGCCACAGAGAGGTCCGGAGTAGAGATGGAACACTGTCTCTAATTTAACAATGCCTTTTTGAAATGGCTAGATTCAAAGCATTGGATCCACAAACCCGAACAAAATGAGATAAACTTATCAAATTATTGTATTGTGAGCGGTTCTTGATAAGTCTACAAAATTTAAATTAAATCTGACCGTTTAAAGTGGGTCAAAATCGGGTTTGTTCGGGTTTGTATCAAATTATTGTATTGTCAGCGGTTTTTGATAAGTCTACAAAATTTAAATTAAATTTTACCGTTTAACGTTTGTCAAAATCGGGTTCAACAAAGTCGGTTGTTCGGGCTTGTATCAAATTATTGTATTGTCAGCGGTTCTTGATAAGTCTACAAAATTTAAATTAAATCTGACCGTTTAAAGTGGGTCAAAATCGGGTTTGTTCGGGTTTGTATCAAATTATTGTATTGTCAGCGGTTTTTGATAAGTCTACAAAATTTAAATTAAATCTGACCGTTTAACGTTTGTCAAAATCGGGTTCAAAGAAGTCGGTTGTTCGGGTTTGTATCAAATTATTGTATTGTCAGCGGTTCTTGATAAGTCTACAAAATTTAAATTAAATCTGACCGTTTAAAGTGGGTCAAAATCGGGTTTGTATCAAATTATTGTATTGTCAGCGGTTTTTGATAAGTCTACAAAATTTAAATTAAATCTGACAATTTAACGTTTGTCAAAATCGGGTTCAAAGAAGTCGGTTGTTCGGGTTTGTATCAAATTATTGTATTGTCAGCGGTTCTTGATAAGTCTACAAAATTTAAATTAAATCTGACCGTTTAAAGTGGGTTAAAATCGGGTTTGTATCAAATTATTGTATTGTCAGCGGTTTTTGATAAGTCTACAAAATTTAAATTAAATCTGACCGTTTAACGTTTGTCAAAATCGGGTTCAAAGAAGTCGGTTGTTCGGGTTTGTATCAAATTATTGTATTGTCAGCGGTTCTTGATAAGTCTACAAAATTTAAATTAAATCTGACCGTTTAAAGTGGGTCAAAATCGGGTTCAAAGAAGTCGGTTACAAACATACATATAAGCAAACATACAGGTGAAGCTAATAAAAGCGTGTTAAAAATCAAAAATAATCTATAGCTTAACATTGAGAAATGTAACGTTATGTCTTGCCTAAATTTCATCATTTCAGCCCAGTAATAAATAATAATCGATAGGTAGCAAAAATGTTCTTTATCTTTAACAATTTAGTTTAAAAATGCTTAAAAAGAAAGAGAAATTCCTTTGAAATATTGTCGCGTATCAGAATGGTAGGCGACTGGGTTGTGTAGCTTTGATGTCTTTATTTTCTATTGAGAGTGTTTTTTATTTCCTGTGCCCTTATGGTGCGCTATCTAATCACTAAAACACTAAGGATTTTTAAAGAGATTTATTTGATAAACAGTAAAGCAATGAAAGAATGAAAGATTACAATAAATAGGGTGAATAAAATACAAATTAACGACTTAAGAGTATAAAACGGTGAATTTAAATAGTTCTGTAATAAGGAGAGAGATTATCCCTTTTTACTCACTTTAGGAAGGTGTTATTCCAGCAAGTTTAAATAAACAATTTTCATTTAATGGATAACTCTAACCAAAATGAGAATTATACAATTTTACACAATAAACAGTTAAATAAATGACTCAAAGAACACTTTGCGCACGCAATTGGAGCTAAATAGATTGGTTCTGATGCAGTACTCTTCATGACTTCAAAATTGTTGAATTTAGTATTGACTTTAAACTGAATAGACAAACGGGCAGAGGTTATCCTTACACTTGAAAAATTGTTACAACTCTCTGAGTAAGTGTTCCATCGAGTTTTTATACAGTTTTGCATCCTTACCAACTGGAAGAAGGGGTTCCGTTTTACTATGTCAGCAATAATTTTGCACATAAATAAGAGAGGGGATTTCCCTGGATGTACTATTAGAAGTAGAACCCTTTATCCCAACCAATTACAAACAATTATTTTTTATGAACATTCCTCTACTGACTCCTCCTACGAAACTAGAAATGTCCTTGTCCTTGTTCTAAACACTATCTTTCCACTACACCTCTTTTTTATCAAGCTCAACACCCACTAAGAGTCTTGGCACCACAGCGAAATACGAGATGAGTAATCCTCCCTTAAGGATGCCAATCCATATCCGACAATATACTAATATTTTAACTTTTTCGTTTTTAGAATGTTTTTTTTATATAAAAAATGTTTCTCCATTTAAGTGGCTCGTGAGGTAAGTTTTTTGATTTCTTTTGTCCGTCCGTTTTTTCCATTCTAAAATTATTTTAGCTACCTCTGATATGGTGTTGATGATGGTGCTAACTAGCACCGAAACATGTACACCCTTTTTTAATTAATCCATAGTCGGAGATGTGCTTGTACTTCTCAATAATTAATAAAGTTTTGCATATAATAAACTGTAAATTTATTATTTTTAAGATTAGCAGAGTTTGTAATCCATTCGCAATAAATTAAACCAATTTCCCGGCTCCAGTTTCAGCTCATTTAAAAAGTTAATTTAAGTTTGTTCGGGTTTGTCTGGGAACCGCTCTACAAGTCTATGGGCTACTTTGGACCAATGAAATTATCAAAAAGCCATCCAAAGTAAACACATGGCAAACACATTTTTTAACATAATTTAAATGAGAAAAAGTATTCTATACCATTGGAATTCACATACTCTTTATACAGCTGTTTACTTAATACAATAACAACAACACGCTTTCCTACAACTATAAGACAACGAAAATTGCTAGACCGTTGTGTAGTGAAATATCGCGATAATTTAGCCAATAAGAATTAGGAGTTAATGCTACCATGGAATGGTTTATAGCCATTATTGTTCTGAATACTCACGGTAATTAGTAAGTTCTATTGCCCAGAATCTTCCCCCAACCAGTATGACCACTTTTGCTGTTGCAAAAATTTCCCGACCTCCTTATTTTAGTATTGAAAATACTATTGGGATCGTGTTTACGCAAACTTTGCATTGCATGTCGATGTCGCTCATGTCGATGTCGCTCATGTCGATGTCGCTCCGCCGTCTGTCGCGGCCAACAGCGCAATATCTAGATCGGTCTTGTAACATAATACTCTGATAAGACTTGGTAGAAATATAAATATGAATCAGCGTAAAGTCGGCAAGTAAATAATGAATAATGTTTAGTTTAGTTTGTGTTTTAAAGAACGCCATAGTAACTTTGTTAAAAAGTGTTTTATTGAGATAAGTTCACGTTATTTAAATCGGAATATTATATCGAAAAAAAAAGCGGGAGGCAAAAAGTTGGAGCACAATAATTGCATATTACAGGGTCCGCCCAAATTTGGTTAACAAATGGGATAATTTTTTTATTATTGATTTCTCAGAAAATGTTATTGTACCGGGTGATTGGTTATATTTTGCACCCCTACCTATCTTATGAAAATCTTCATGGTCTATTTTGAACGCTTGGGTAAATAAGTATAATTTAAAAACATAGCATAAGTAGGCTTAGACAATATGACCGATTGAATATAAGGCAATTGTTCACCTTGGTTGGTCTGCTATGTGAATATTATTGTTTATAAACAAATTAATATTAATTATTCTTAGAAATAAAACCATACATTTAATATAATATGTTTTAGTTAATATACAGGGTGTCCCAAACGTAATGGGACACAGAGCAACAGCAGGCTCCTTAAGGCGAAATAATGCGATTTATTTAAACTTGCATTATCCCAAAATTGATAACAACCAAGATAAACAAACCCGAACAAACTTTTATTTTTGTTTTCGATTTTTTGGGATTATTTATAGTTCACCTTGGTTGGTCTGCTATGTGAATATTATTGTTTATAAACAAATTTATATTAATTATTCTTAGAAATAAAACCATACATTTAATATAATATGTTTTCGTGAATATACAGGGTGTCCGTAACGTAATGGGACACAGAGCAACAGCAGGCTCCTTAAGGCGAAATAACGCGATTTATTTAAACTTGCATTATCCCAAAATTGATAACGACCAAGATAAAGGGTGTCAAACTTTTATTTTTGTTTTCGTTTTTTTGGGATTATTTATAATATGTTTTAATTAATATACAGGGTGTCCCAAACGTAATGGGACACAGAGCAACAGCAGGCTCCTTAAGGCGAAATAACGCGATTTATTTAAACTTGCATTATCCCAAAATTGATAACAACCAAGATAAAGGGTGTCAAACTTTTATTTTTGTTTTCGTTTTTTTGGGATTATTTATACTATGTTTTAATTAATATACAGGGTGTCCCAAACGTAATGGGACACAGAGCAACAGTAGGCTTCTTAAGGCGAAATAATGCGGTTTATTTAAACTTGATAACAACCAAGATACAGGGTGTCAAAGTTTTATTTTTGTTTTCGTTTTTTTGGGATTATTTCCTAACGAAATGACATAGGTAGCAGCACGAAATTAAGGATTTTGGGGTTTTTTGAGGTGAGGAATTTAAAATTATCCATAGTTTTTATGTAACCAGTACTGTAAAATTAAAGAACATTTTTTAAACTTTTACAAAATCCAAATTAGAATGTGGGCTTAAATTACATGACATAGGTCATTAAAATTTTAAAGCTGTGTCAGGTATTTTCAATACATAGGATGCTTGCGTAAGGTGCAAGATCTGTGAATTTTTTTTAGGCAAGTATATCGCTTCAATGTCCAGTAAGTGGGGTACTGATTCCTATTAAGGGGTTCAGGACACATCGTATTCTGTTTAAAATCCACTCTAATCTTGGGATGACATACTAAATATCTGTTCTCCTCTTTTTAAACTTTCAGCTTTCGCACCGTCTTTTTAAGGAAAGGTTTGTGAAACTCTAGGAAGATTTTTATTATTGGGATTTGTTATCGATAGATTCTAATCCAGGATGTCAATGCTGAATAGATATGATAAAGTTGAAAATGGCCCAATCTTTTCGTAAAAATTAGTCATTATATGACCTTTCTTCCCTTTTAAAGTTTAAGATCAACATTAACCATGAGTAAAAGATGTTATACACTGAGAAAAAGTTTATTAGATCTAGGTGAAAATACACTTACTTTAATTAAAAAGTTCACTACATATAGTGACTAGTGAAGGGTTCACTTGGCCTAAGTAAACGGAAAATGCTGAAATAGTTTACCTAGAACTAGTAAACACAAATAAACAGGTGTGTTTAGAAATTCGTTATCTGATCTAAACGAACTGTTTACTTGGAATAAGTAACCCATTTATTAAAATATGTACCTTTAACCAATAAACCATTTATTTAAAATAGACAAATTGTTTAGTTAGAATTAGTGAAAGGGATAAGGATAAGGGATACCCTGAAAAGCAGAAATATGATCATCTAAATTCCAATTTATTAACAAATACTCCATATTAGAACACTCCATAATATTATAGTACACCGAAATGTCCAATACGGCAACACAAATATCGCCTAGGACGAAAAGAAAATGATAAATCGTATTGCGTGCGACGCCACGAGTTTCGAGTTTCATCCTGCCGAAGTGAAGAGGGAGCGGCTAAAAGCGAACCGAACATTGACGAAAGGCCAAACAAGTGAACTGGACACTTTATTTAAGCAACCAAGTTTACTTAGGAGAATATTTTGGTTTACTTATTTGAAGTAAACTTTTTTACATGTCTTAATTTATCCAAAACAAGTGAATACAAGTTTAAATTAGGTGTACAGTATACTTAAAAATTATATGTTTACTAAAAACAAATAAACATTGTTTACTAATTTATTAGATCCAACTAAACCGATTGTAGCTAATTTGTTTTACTTGCTTTAAATAAACTAAATTTCTATAATAAATGAAATATTAGCCGGTGTAAGTAAACTTTTCCCAGCTACCACAGTTTACTTGGAGCTATTTTCTCAGTATAAGATAAAATGTGTTAAATATTACTAATCTATTTTTACTTATATTTGATATTGAGGAAAAGTCAAAATAGAGGGTCAATGTCAATTGTCCATTCCTTCCTATAAGCGTGGTTTCTTTCTTTGTATAATCGTGATCAATTATCCATTTATCAATAATTCAAACACATTCTTAACAATTTGGTTTGCATCCAATGTCATTTCGTTTTCTTCTGCTAGATGCAGAGCGATAAATTTTCCACGGGCGCCACATGATAGAAAACTAGTTGAACACTAATATTTCTATGCAGTACAGAATCAACACTTCAACGAATTTCTTAAACGCACAATACAGGCTTTCTCAAGACTGATTATATATCCTAATTGCACCAGGTCCACCCTGGGGTCAGTTAACAAGGGTGCCTGACCATACTAACAATTGCCAACGCCATAAAACTTATCGAATGCGGGGTGCGGGGCGTTTCTATGCAAAATAAGGACAAGCAAGTGATATTATTAAAATTGAAAATATGTCATGGTGTAGACCTTTCAGGTCAATTATGTTTTATTAAAATAAATTATAGGTAGTAAAAGCCAAAATGATACACTTTGAGATGTACTTTACTAAAGACTTTAGAAAGCAGTCAATGAATTTTGAATTTTGATTTTCGTTTGAATTAAATCATCGGATCGTTTCCATCCGACCTAAGCCTACGATATAACGTCACTCTATTTCGACCTGTTGTGCTCATCCCAGCCATTCACCGGGATACGAGATTTCCGGCCTACTATGTTTTGCATAAAGGGCGTATTGAAAAGTTTGTATTTCATCTTTTATGTTGCTAAATATCCTTCCTTTGACAGGTTAAATCGAGGATGTGCGGCAGAAAGTACCCTTTTATGTTACGTCCTTAGTGTTCCGATCAAACATATCATTAACTGCACGGAAAGAAATTTTGGATAAATTTCAATGAATAGGGTACAAAATCAGTATTATCTAGTATTGATATTGAGCTAATCCACATTTGGATTAAGATCATTAAATATCTTAATAGACTTTATTTATGAGATAAAATCTATCGTTTTTGGGTAAATATAAAAAAAATTATTGTTATTAAATACAGTGTTGTTACCATTAATGTCCGCATCATATGGGATTTTTTTTTATTAATAACTTTATTCAAAATTTGACTTTGGCATCAAGTTCTGCTTCGATCAAGATAAAAATTAAGTAAAAAAATAGTAGTCACGTGATTCGTGTTATCTGTCAAATTTTAATTTTTTCCAAAAAATAATTCAAAAGTAGGGTTATTTCTGAGAGTATCGGAAAAAGTTATTAGAAAAAGTTTTTTTAAATGGAGTTTCTAGCCCATATGCAAAATTTTATCTGCATAAGATAATTTTGATTTTTTACCCGTATTTTGTAAATTGCACCACTTTTGCAAAATAAGACTCAACGCAACCTACATAAAACTTCTTAGTTTTGACAATGCTTTATTTCAGATACATTTTCTGTAAAGCGCCATATAAAATGTGTGTTTCTCTACAAAATTAAAATTGGGCTATTAAAATTTGGTCGCATGTGATGCAAGGTTTATTTGTTTTTGACCCTGTATAAGGTAACTTCATAAAGTAAGTATTTTTGAATACGTAGTTTGTGTCTTAAAGTAATACACCTTAATATTAAGACAAAAAAGAACAGTGTCAGTAAAGTGTTCATTAAATGGAAAATAAATTTTAGTGGTGTGTAAAAAATCAAAATTATCTTATGCTGCTGAAATTTTGCATGTGGGCTAGAAACTGCATTAAAAAAAAACTTTTTTTAAAAACTTTTTTCGATACTTTCAGAAATAACCCCACTTTTGAATTATTTTTTGGAGATAATTAAAATTTGACAGATAATGCGAATCACGTGACTACTATTTTTTTGCTTAATTTTCATCTCGATCGAAGCAGAACTTGATGCCAAAGTCAAATTTCGAATAAAGTTATTAATTAAAAAAAATCCCATATGAGGCGGACTTTACTGGTCACACGGTATAAAAAAATTATTGTTAATAAATATACTAGAAATTTTGATACGATTCAGTACAATTTGATTGGTTCGAGAAACTACTGGATCAATAGCACTCAAAATTCAATAGGCGTGGAATATTGGTTAGTAAATATTTGCTACAGTCTACCTAACATCTTCTTGAATGTAGCAACTTATTTTACAGTAATAAACCGTTTTTAAATGAATTTGATCAATATGAATGTTAGTGGGTTTTAGATACAATTAACTATTATTTTTATAAAATACAACCAATTATTTGATTAAATCTTGTGTACACTGAATTAATTTTGTCTAATATTTTAATAAAAGGTGGTAATTTGTTAGTAATATCTACACTTTTTTAAATAAGGCCCCGTAAATTATATATTTGAATTAAGCACCGTTTTTGCAAAAGCAATATAATTATCTAGCTTATAACGGAGTAACGTAAAAGGCGTCAGTTGCGTTCTATGCCTGCAAAAAAGCTATTGGTAAGAAATGGGGATTGAAACCCCACATAGTTCACTGGATTTATACAGCCATTGTAAGACCTATACTAACCTACGGGGTCATGGTCTGGTGGACTGCTTTGGAAAAAGCAATAAACATGAAGAAACTAATAAAGGTACAACGGGCAGCTTGTTTAGGAGTGACCGGTGCCCTTCACTCAGCACCGACGGCGGCACTGGAAGTGATGCTGCATCTGATACCCATGGATATTTACGGAAAAAGTGTGGCTGCAAAAAGTGCTCTGCGACTGAAAGAGTCAAAATGCTGGACCAGCACCAACTACGGACACAGTAGCATACTAAGGATATATCCAGGCCAAAATCTGCGAGAGCCGACCGATTATACTGTTTCGCTGCCAGACTTTGAAATGGGCTTTTCTATGCTCATTCCGGGTAGGGAGGAGTGGGAAGGCAATCAAGTAATAATGGAGGCGGATCACTCGATCTTCACTGACGGTTCAAAAATGGACGTCGGGGTTGGAGCTGGTATCTTCTCCGAGAACATGCAAATACAGAGGTCGTACAGACTCCCTGACTACTGCAGCATTTTCCAGGCAGAAATTTTTGCAGTGGATAAAGCAGTCAACACCCTGCGGGATCACCCTGGCTTGAAAGCAGCTGCATCTATAGCAATCTATATAGACAGTCAAGCAGCCATAAAGGCAATTTGCTCCAGCAGCACTAAGTCAAAATTAGTAAGGCGCTGTCGCAATAATCTCTGCACACTTGGTGCTCAACATCGAATCACCCTGTGTTGGGTTCCTGGACATAGCAAAATACAGGGCAACGAGACTGCTGATGTGCTCGCCAGGGAGGGCGCAAGCAGGTCTGCCGAACTAGCAGAGAATACTGTGGCTAGACCACTGGGATCAGTCAAAGAGGATATAGATCAAATAGCTAAACAACTTGCACAAAGCAGATGGACAGGGCTGGCAACTTGTAGCATCTCCAGGCAATTGTGGCCCCTACTTGACGACAGGAAAACCGCAGTGCTATTACAACACGGTCGGAAGGACCTAAGAAACATCACTGCCGTAGTCACCGGACATTGCCTGTTCGGTAGACACGCTGAACGTATGCAAGTACCAACTAACGACTTCTGTAGAAGTTGCAGAGATGAAGAGGAGGAGGAAAGTATTCAGCATTTCTTGTGTGAATGCCCCGGCCTCGCTAGAAGAAGGTTCAATGCCCTGGGCGAACCATTCTTTAATGATCTGGAGGAGGTGAGCAGCCTGCAACTGGGTCGACTTACGAAGTTTATTAACAGCAGTGGCTGGTTTGAATGAGCTGTCAAGATTCTTCTACGATCTACGTCACGTCGCGTTAACCATCAGGAGGCTGATGCGGATAGGTTCCGCGGAACACGTGTGGTACCACAACGGTCCTACAGGACTACGTGTGACTGTTTGGTCAATGCCAGAGGTCTGCCACTCTAACCTAACCTAACCTAACGTAAAAGGCACCTCTTTGCATGGGCATGTCCACCCAAATTATCTTTGGCCAAACACGTATCATGTGTGTGCCAATCTTATTATTTACTCAATCTATACTGAAAACAATTCACATACTAAATTAAAATATATTGTTTATTCTGTTTCTCTGCATACATATTTGGAAATGAAATTTGAAATACAAAATAAGCTTTAAAATACAAAAAAAAAACAACGTTATAATGTATAACTATACAGGGTGTCAAAAATTCGACTCTCATCACTGGGATCCCGTAAACAGTTAGAGATACAGCAAAGGTCAAATTAGAGTAAAGTTGCGCAATTTGGCAGCGATTAATATTCCGTCAAAAAATTTGAATAATTCCGAGAACCTACTTCGGAAGATATTCGAAAAAAACTGAAAATTTTCAATTCATATTTTATTTTCTTCTGGCTTTATTTACAGAGATGGCGAAAAATTAATTTCATATTTTCATTGCCACTTTTTATTTTCTATAACGTGTTCTTATCAAATATTGATTCTGACGTTTCGTCTTTCGGGTACCATCGTCAGGTATGTTTTTTAAATACGAACCTCTATTTTTTTATTTCAGTTTTGCAAACCTTTTAAATTAATAATGCAATACTACTTTATTTAAAAATTAATGTTTCGACCCCAATAATAACATCTTCATTATTAAATGATAAATTTGAAAAATTCCGATTCCTTCCGAAGACATTCGTCAGTGACCGACAATTTTAGTTTTTTTTTTGTGGCGTTATCTACGAATATGAGAAATAATAACGTCACATCACGTTTAAATTGTATGAACATACAAAACTACAGACCTGACGATAGCATGCAGAAGGCGATTCGTCGGACTCAATAAAAAGTGACAATTAAAAAATTGTTATGCGTCATAATCGTAGATAACGACACTAAAAAACAAAAACTGAAATTATCGGTCACTTACGAATATCATCGGAAGGAATCAAAATTTTTCAAATGTATTTAAGAAATGTTAGTCGCCTCCAAATTACGCAAAGTCCGTATTTAAAAAACATACCTGACGATGGTACCCGAAAGACGAAACGTCGAAATCAATATTTGATAACAACACGTTATAGAAAATAAAAAGTGGCAATGAAAATGTGAAATTAATGTTTTGCCATCTCTGTAAATAAAGTGAGCAAAAAATAAAAGATGAATTGAGAATTTTTGGTTTTTTCCGACTACCGTCCGAAGTACACCGAATTTTTGTAATTTTTTGACGGCATGTTAATCGTTGCCAAATTGCGCATCTTTGCCCTAATTTGACCTTTGTTGTATAACCGTTTACGAGATCCCAATGGTGAGCGATGAATTTGTAACACCCTGTATACAGTGTGATTTACGACGAGCGTTCGTCGTTCACTCAATAGAATCAATAATGCTAAAGCCAATAATATATTTAAAATAAGAGTTAACTGAAAACTTATACAACACCCAGAATTTACGTAAATTTATGCAGGGGCCGTTTTTTATAATTTCATTATTATATTCCATATTCTATTCAATATCTAATAAATTCGAAAATTAAAAGTGACATTTTAACACAATTTTATTGTCATTTGATAATGTAGCTAGGATTTCTTTTTGGGGAAGCACATGGAAATAAAATTTACCACCAAAACATTTTTTATCCAACTGTTATTGTAAAATTTGATTTCACTTTGTCATTCTGTATTAAAGTTTACAATCGACATTTTATCGATCAAACTGGAGAATTGCGGGAAGGGCAACCTTCCTCCCCTCCCCCCCTACGTGCCTGGTTTTTTGTTTACAAAGTAAGAAATGAACTGGTCGCTTCACCCAAGTATATATGGAAGTCTTGTTAAAATAGTTTTAGATTTGTTCATTTTCTATGTTATTGTCATCTGGTTTCTTGACTAGGTATCCATCGCCATTCACAGAAAAATTAGTGTAAACAAATTTTATTGAACACAAACTGCAATCCATAATACAGAATTGATACAAATTACGACAGCGGCTGCGCAGATCACCCCACCACAATTTGCAAAGAGCAACTGAAGACAGACAAAGCTCAGAGAAGAGGTAAACAATTACGTAGTTTTGGATATATTCAATTTTTATTTGATAGATTCTATTCTGGAGTAAAGTATATCTTTTATTTGATAGAATCCATAAAACTAAAGTAGATTTAATCTTTATTTAATTGATTTAAATCAATATGAGTTTACATTACATTGTTGTATAATATGATAGAATTTGCTATCCATTTAATCGATTTTAGCAGAGATCGTAGAATTTTTTTAGATGTCAGATAATAATTCGATTAATTTTATCCTCCCTCTTATCATGATCTTAAATTTTATTGATCTAATATCTAATTATATTTCTATAAATTTTAGTAATATTATTATTTATAATATTATAAATATTGGTAAATAATAAATAGTCATGTAGAAGCCTCACTTCAATATATATGTCTGAAAATATCTTAAAAACAAGAAAGTTAAGAAAGCTAACATTTTGCAAAAAGTAAAACCTCACCCCAAATTCCGGCATTTTCAATGAGCGACCCGCTATTTCATTTCCATATTTAACCAATAGGACATTGAAAAATTCTGGAAGGGTTAAAAATTAGATTAAGCCAAAATGTTAATTTTTTACAATCCCGTCACATGCATAACAAGATTTTCTAAAATAAACTTATCGGGAAAATTTGAAAAGGTTTGTAAATTGATTTAATTACTTTCATCGATATTTTGATTATATCGTGGGCTTGCGGCGAAAACTCACCAAGTCATATTTTCCCTGTTTTGACATTTTTATATATTTCATCAAGTCTAATTTAGGTCTAACATATTACTATGTATTTTCGTTGAAAAACTCACTAAGTAACCAGAAATAGCATACTAAGAATCGCATTAAGTCAATATTGTCCTTTGGTAGTTAATGCGAGAACTCACTAAAAGTGACTTGGTGAATTTTATGTATAGGGTGCTGCTCAAAATCTGACTTAATGAGTTTTATATGCCAAAATAAATAATAATTATTGTGCATGTATGTGTTAGAGACTACAAAAATCTACCGCAATGTATTCAAATCGACAAATAAAATAATACAGCTATCAAAAGGCATTAAGTTGGAGCCGCGATAACATAAAATATACAATTTTTTTAATAAGTCAATCCTGTAATAAAACATGATCAAATTTAAAACTCACTAACTCACACCACGGGTCACACCACTTGTATTTTTCTATTTTTACGCAAAAAATTAAATTCATGTAACATTATTTTGTTAAAAAATGTTAAAGAAACAGTATATATTTTCTATAATCCAAACTTAAAACTTAAATATTTCTTTCATTATTTTTGGATTTAAACGACAAATGTCTATGTAAGTATTTTTTTAAATGGCATTTTCTCGAAACTTCATATTTTGACTTATAGTCGGATCTGGTCTTATCGTGCGGGTCATACGATTCAAGAAAGACATACTCTCAGTTTATGTTTTCTTTACTTGCGTTTAATTTTACCCTCTAAATAAAATACGTAAGATAAATGAGACAGACCTATTCCATTTTGACATGAAAAAAAAAGGATATGTATTTACTTTTCAGCGATTCTAAAAAAGCTTATAATAGCACCAGCTACGTTTTATTTTAAATATGCCAGTTTTGTGACTTTGACAGTTTGTGACAAAATTAAACAATTTTCTGGGTTTTTGCATCCCCAATCAAAAAAAATGGTACTTAATCTGATAAACTATTTCGAAAATGAAAGAAAAAGTGGAAATTCGCCAACCAATATTCAGGAAACAGTATAGCCAAAGCACTGGGAATTAGTTTAAGGACTGTGCAGAAAATTGTGCATGAAACAAAACATAACATAATACCTCAGACCAACATAATACCCAAGAATACTAAAAAGTGTAAACGAAGAAAGCCAAAGACTGAGGATTTAAGCGAAAATATTAAAATGAGAGTTCGAAATGTGATTTACGATTTATACAAATCAAAAACCAATGTAACTCTTCCAGTTTTACAAAAAACATTAAAAATTCGGGGTGTTTTGGAAATTGGACTTGAAGCGTTATCAAAATTAATAAAAAATTTAGGTTTTCGCTATAAAAAAGACTGTAACCGAAGATTTTTATGTGAGCAGCCACAGATAGTGAGTCAGCGTGTTCAGTTTTTAAAAAAATATACGGACAATTACAAATCGAAATTTAGAAAAGTGGTATTTTTAGACGAAACGTGGATATTTTCGAATGGAAGTGGTTCAAAATCTTGGCAAGATGAGTCTGTAAAATGTGTTAAAAGGAAAAAGGGGTGCGGTACGGGAAAGCGTTTTATTATTTTGCATGCCGGTTCTGCAACAAGATATGTTGCAGGTGCGAGTTTAATTTTTTCTTCAACATCAAAAAGTGCTGACTATCATGATAATATGAATTGCGAAATGTTTGAAAAATGGTTAAAAGTTCAATTGATACCAAATTTGGATGCTCCGTCTTTAATTGTATTAGATAATGCATCATATCATTCAAGAATTTTAAATAAACAGCCTACTTCATCTTGGAGGAAAAGTGATATTTATGAGTGGCTGGAAAAACACAACCAAAATCCTTTACCAAATATGCCTAAATCGGAACTTCTATCAATAGCAAAGTCTCTTAAAAAACCCAAAATATACGCGGTAGATGAAATACTGCGTGAATATGGTCATGAGGTTCTACGACTGCCGCCATATCATAGCCAGTTTAACGCAATAGAATTAATATGGGCTGGTGCAAAGTCTTATTATGAAAAACATGTAGGTGATGGTCTTAAATCCGACCAAGTACAAATAGTTTGGCAAGATTCGTTAGATCATATTACACAAGAGTACTGGAAGAAATCGGTGGAACATACAGAAATATTAATAAGGGATTGGTGGGATCGAGAACAAGTACTAGATGTCGAAGTAGCGCCAATGATAATTGCCCCATTCGAAGACGACTCAGACGACGAGGACTTTTCAGATTTTATAAGTGACGATGAGAAATTTTAGGCTATAATTATAAACGGTGTTTTTCGTTTACATTTTTTAGTATTCTTGGGTATTATATTATGCTTTTTTTCATGCACATTATTCTGCATAGTCCTTAAACTAATTGCCAGTGTTTTCATTACGGTTTCCTGCATATTGGTTTGCGAATTTCCACTTTTTCTTTCATTATCGAAATAGTTTATCAGACTAAATGCCATTGTATTTTTAGGTTTTAGTAGTAAAAGTGTTAAAATAAATTGCACTGTTTATTATTGTCGTTTTTAATTAAAGGGTACAGTAGGTATATAATTAACGATCATATAATTTTTTTATAACTGTTTTAACTCCCCTGTACATAATTTTTACAAAACTAATAATATTAGGTATATGTGGCTATCTTCGCGATAGCTAAAATAATGAAACTATTTTTCCTTCCTTCGGTATATTTGTAAATAATCTCACAGCATTTTGATAGCCTCTGTGTTGTCTGATTTGACGCATATGACCAGCGAACAAACCCGCACGTTAAGACCAGATCTGACTATAGTGAGTTTTCGCCGCAAGCCCACGATATTTACTTTATACGGTACACATAGGTACATATAAAAAATAGTTAATAACTTGCCAAAATATATCACATGATATGTATTGGTTTAAGGCATAATTTTATTCAGAGTCGATAAAAAATTAGATCATAATATTGAGCATGAAGGCAGTAAACTCAACACTTTTACGTCTATGGTATTAAATATATCTTGTTACGCTGAATTTTAATAATTTGTCGATCGTAAAAATACATTATAATTAAAAATAATCAAATTGTTGATGATCGAAACTTTTCTCAAATCAATCAAAGCATTTGACTGATTTTAGAAAACGATTTTTTTCCGTGTGCTGTAAAACCGCAGGTATCGTCAAAATAAAGAATTTTGCTGCTTATATTTTTTTATGTCCGCGGATCGAGTTCACAAGACAAAAAACTATTATTTTTGATTTTTTGCAAAAAAGAAATTTTAATAAAAGAGTTTGCTTGTAAATTGGCACAAGTCATTTTGCCTCAGATTTACAGGATGCCCAAAAAATACAAAAGTATGAAAGTTGTATAAGACTAACCTTTATTACTAACTAGCGGGTAACTGCGGTCTCGCTAGCGCAATTCAATTGTTATAAATTTGATATCGAAACAAAGCACCGGGTACCATACGTACTACCCAATAGAACCTTTAATAGGTAGATAGGTACCCATATTATTTTTAAAAATAAATTTATGCTGCTTTCTTACAATATTTCTTTTTCTTTCTCTTTCAATAGAAATGTCATTTATCTCATAGCTTTTTGTATCAAAATAATGCCAATTAATATTATAGTAATTCCAGATTTGCTAGAACAGTGTATTTATTGGTAGTAATCAGTTCCATTAGCTACTGCCCTGCATTGGGAAAAAGCCGTAAATGAAATTTTATAGTTTTGAGAAAACTCCACTTAGAGTTGAAATTAGTGTACTTTTGCACCATTTTTGTGTTTTGGCAACGGAACAATTTTAAACTCTCCGGTAAAGGATATAGATAGTAAGTTTTATTTTTTTAGGTAGGTACTTGTTTTTTTTTTGTAGTTTTAAGCAAAATCTGTTGCTTACGTCTTTTATCCATTTTTTTATAATTAATGGTTTAGTTCTCATACTAACAAAAAAAGACTTAAGTGCGTTTAAGTCTATTTGCCATTGTTAAAAGTTTCCATTTTTAAAGCAAAAATTAATGGCTGACCAATGTAAAGTACTTATACGTTTAATTTTTTATTAATATTTTAATAATATTTATTAATTAAAATAAACAAATTAGAAAGTAATATCATTTTTATCATTTAAATCTTCAGACGTTGAACTTTCTGGTAAATTCATCCCAAATCTTCTACGGCTTCCTGGCATTTTGGTTACCAATTTTTTAATAATGTCTTTCTTCTTCTTTGACAATACACCTCGATGAACCGATCGCTTCTCAGGTAAATTTCCGACATTTATATCTCGTAGGCTGATAGTGACGTATACGATTTATACGTTATATTGCAATTGAATAAAGAAAATAAAAGTTTAAAGAAAACCATACCACAAACACGTATGACTTTTATAAGGTTTTTTGCCTTTTTTGTAAACTTTAAAAATTAAGAAAAGGAGAAATGGTATAAAATGGTACAAAAGCATACATTCTTTTGCCAATGTATAAATATTTCTATTTTGCTGGCGAAAAACCTTATAAATTGTATAAGTCTTTTTGACACAGGAATTGTATTCAAAACATGTCGGATAAGGTTTTTTGACATTGTAAATTTAAATTTTTTAGCGCTTACATCATTTGGCCAATGTATGTAGACAAGAAACTGCAAGGGCTATTCAAAATGTAATTTTTGAGTTCGAAAGAGAATAAAAAGTTACGGGGGAAAATTGAAAAAACGCAAAACGTTAAATTTGCATATACGGCTTTTTACCATTGTAGGGCAGCAGCAGCACACTTTTGTTGAGTAATGAACTAGTTTTAATACAGCAATTTTGTTAGGAAATAAATCGTATCTCCTCAATGCGACGCATTTTGTTCCCAGTAAAGCGCTTTCTCTACACTTAAGAAAGCAGAACAGCGTCCCCAAAAACGAATTGTATCCGTTGGAACCTATAATCTACAAGACGTTGGTGGGGATTTGTAGCGATCGGCAATCGCCCCACGCCGTAGTATTCGTGTTAACGTATTTGTTCGCAAATTACATCGTTGTTAACTTCTAACTGTCCTGCTTAAATTTGAATTTTATTGATCGTACCAATACCTGTTTCAATTAAATTATTTTTACTTTGTATTTAAGTTTCTTTAAACTTTGCATGTCAGATAAAGCAATAGAAGGTTTTTATTTCGCACAACCCATCATTACCAATGTACTAATTTTACCATCTCAGTAAACCATGTTGCATAATAGATAATTATATGCAATGTTAAAAGACTAGAACAATATCACACTAGAAGCTATTTAAATTTTTGAGAACCGCAGTACTGATTTTTAGTGGTAAGTATGTATACTTTACCGTAGCAAGCAAATATTATTATATAGAAAAAAAAGCACAAAGTCTTTCTCCATAATTTTTATTAGAATAACTATCTAGGCGAACAAAGTGAAAGGTACAATGCTGATGTTGTTAGCAATAGAGAAAATAATAGTGGGATTGAGCCGTAATGGAGCTTTTTATGGTGTACAAGAGGTGTAAAATTGAATAGTCAAAAGACAGACACCTCTTTTGTACACCATTAAAAGCTCCATTACGGCTCAGTCCCACTATTATTTTCTCTATTGCTAACAACATCAGCAGAATACCCTGTTTTCCTGATGATGAGTGTTTGTACACTCGAAACATGTCGATTTGAATTATTATGAATCATTCTAGGTTCGCCTAGTTATTCTAATAAAAATTGTGAAGAAATACTTTGTGCTTTTCTTTTTTCTATATAATTTAACTCAACTATGAGTATGGACTACTTCTTCAAAATATTGTTATGACTAATATCAAGTTTCATTATAACTGCCAGTCAGACCTAATACAGTATATAAAACCAGATTACATCCCCAATAGAACTTGATAATTACTGTGGGTATTCAGAGCAATAATGGCTACAAACCATTCTATGGTAGCATTAACTCCTATTTCCTATTAGCTAAATTACCGTGATAATGTCACTACACAACGGTCTCTCAATTTTCATTGTCTTACAGTAGGAAAGAGCGTTGCTGTCACATATAATAGTAACAAACAGTTGTAAAAAGAGTATGTGAATTCTTATAAGGAATTGAAGACTTTTTTTCAGTTTTAAAAAAAACATTTAATGCAAAGTTTAGTTCGGAATCGGTTACTATTTTTTTTTAATTTCAGATTACCATGCGCCGACCCAAAGTTTCTTCTGCGCGAATGTAATAGAGATGGATTGGATATACTAAATACATATGCGGACAGACGATAATACGATAACCATTTATGTTAAAAAAAAGTCGGTCGGTCGGAAGTCACAGAAGCAACTATCGATAATTTTTAATAGTAAATAGGTTAAGTATTCAATACCTCACCTATCTTCTATTTAACTTGGTCTCTGATTTTGCTCCAAAGGCCGATTAGCCGTTCTTTTGACAAGCGCAGACATTAGACACAACGGATACGGAAATCGGTTCTTAAAAATGAGGGCGAAGAGCGAGAATCATTTCGGCCTCCTTGTATCGGCATTTCTAACACGAAAATTAGTTAGCTACCTACTTCGCCGACTAAATGCTTGGTTAAATTAATTAATTTTTTTTGGCGTTGGAGGACGCCAACCAATAGGGAGGAAGTCACGCCGTCCCCCTTGGCCACCTTTTGGCTACGCCACTGCCTATATGATATTCCCCCATTACTGTCACAAAATTTTTATCACAGTTTGACTGATGCAGACAGATAATCGACTTGTCCCAGAAAGAAGGGCATTGTTAAGCACATTTAACAACGATATATATGCATAAATAAAATTCGTGCACGACATTTATTTCGAGCCTTGCATATACGCCCATCCGATTGTGTTTTTGACCTTAGCATCCAGAGAACCATAAACTAGAATGGCTCTTTTTTGCTCAATGAAAAATAATATCCGAAGACAGTTATAGGAAGTTATTTGCGAGTCGAAGGCGGGTGAATGCAGGTCATTGGGGCATGTATGCTAAAGCTCTGCCTTCCTATTATAATTTTTCGCCGTTCGTAGATAATATGCATCTTACAGCACCAGTAAGGTGAACTTTACTTATTCTTGTTTAGTTTAAGCATAGAGATTTATCGATGGTTTAAGCTACGAGAGATGCTGGACAAGTTTTGTTACTAATAATGAGATGCTTTTTTGGATCACTTCTTCGGGTAGCAGGCATAATTTTTTTTTTGCTCCTACATACAGTGTGACCAGTGGCGGATTTAGAGGGGGGCACAGGGGCACGTGCCCCCCCTATCATAATAATTTCGCACGAACCAACCTAAGCGCAACACCCAAAATTTCAAACACAGTGACAAAGCATTGTACTGTAACAACCAAATATTTTTTTGATGCCAAAACTTTGCAGCATTTAGAAATGGATATTAAAAATCAGGTTTTCAACGTGGTTTGATAATTAGCGAAAAGATGGCGTAAAAGCACGTTAGATAAAAAGCATACATTTTAGGATTTTAGAATTTGTGTTTTGTTACAGAAAACTGTAATTTGTGGTATTGTTTACAAAGAAAGTAAGTATATTATTTTGGGGTAGTAAGAACTTATTTTAATAAAAATAAACATGCCAAAACGGCTATGAATGTGGAATATTTGAGAAACAATTTTAGCTCATTAAGTATTGAGCAAAAAATTGAAATTAAAATTGAAGGAAGACCTAAACCCGAAATTAACTTGACACAGATCACAAAGTGTAGATCTAGGGACTTTATTGTTATTGATAAGTTTGCTGAAAATAAAACCAGAAGATTGAACTTTACTTTTAAACAATGTACCCGCTAATGAAAAATAAATTGGCCTTTTTTTATTTTTTTTATCTTATTTCATTTTCAATAAAATAAGTAGGTAATCATACATTTTAAAAATATTTACTAAAAATTATTGACAAAAATTGGGCGTGGTCTTAAAAAAATTTCGCCTGCGGCGCGTTTCGTCCGCAGCGGGCTTTTCGTGCACCCCAAGATAACAAGTAAGTGCCCCCCCCCCGTCAATTTTTTCTGAATCCGCCACTGAGTGTGACCAGTAAAGTCCGCGTCATATAGGATTTTTTTTTTATTAATAACTTTATTCGAAATATGACTTTGGCATCAAGTTCTGCTTCGATCGAGAAGAAAATTAAGCAAAAAAATAGTAGTCACATGATAGATTCGCATTATTTGTCAAATATAATTTTTTTCCAAAAAATAATTCAAAAGTGGGGTTTATTCTGAAACTATCTAAAAAAGTTATTAGAATTTTTTTTTTAAATGCAGTTTCTAGCCCACATGCAAAATTTTAGGTGCATAAGATAATTTTGATTTTTTACCCATATTTTGTAAATTGCACCACTTTTGCAAAATAAGACTCAACGCAACTAATATAAAACTTCTTAGTTTGGACAATGCTTTATTTCAGATACATTTTCTTTAAAGCAGCGCCATATTAAATGTGTGTTTTTCTACAAAATCAAAATTGGGTTATTAAAATTTGGTCGCATGTGATGCAAAGTTTATTTGTTTTTGCCCTTGTATAACTTCATAAAATGAGTATTTTTGAAAACGTAGTTTTTGTCTGTATGTAATACACCTTAATATTAATACAGAAAAGAACACAGTGTCATCAGTAAAGTGTTCATTAAGTGGAAAATAAATTTTAATGGTGGGTAAAAAATCAAAATTATATTATGCAGCTGAAATTTTGCATGTGGGTTAGAAACTGCATTTAAAAAAAAAACTTTTTCTAATAACTTTTTCGATATTTTCAGAAATGACCCCACTTTTAAATTATGTTGGTATTTTAATTAACTTACGTAATAGTCTTTGTTGCATCTGTCAAACTGTTAATGCTTTCCCAGTCAGCAGTATTCACCATAGCAACCACGGCTTACGCCTTATACTTAATCGTGATTTGGTGGTCCTACTACACCAAGCGGTAAGTTATTCAAAAAAATATGTTAATAACTGTGCCACTTAACGCCCCTAATCATTTAAACATTTAGGGGTTATTTCACCCCTACCCAGTGGGTTAAAGAAAAACGATAGAAAATATGTATTGGCTATTGGATAAGTGTTCCCTGTGTCCCAGCTTTTTTTTTAAATAACCTTATCAAAAAAAACAACGCTGTTTCGTTTTCGTTTGGCCACCCTTTATGTTCTTTTATTTATATATATATTTATAGTTGCTATGGATGCACAAACGCCTTTTTTTTTTCACCGTTAAAAATGTTTTTTTTTCAGGGCTAGAAAAATGTATTAATGTTTTCGTATAAATTCAAAAATCAATTTACAAAATATTTGAAACGGTTTTTATCTTCTCTATGTTACACCATTCACAAAACTGAGTGTACCCTTTCTCATATTGGGTTTTTGATTTAGCAAGCAAAAAATTTGATACAACGATCTTCGCCGAATCCGTTATTTCTCGAGGTGTCTCACTATCGCTATCAGACATTATCGTACTGGACAAACTTGAGCAAAATATTATAAATTTCTTGACACGAAGAACGATATTGACAATCAATTTTATTATTGCAGATTTTCATCAGAAGAGGTGTAAGAAAAAATACCCTAAAAGCTATGAATTTTAGTTTAAAATTATTGTTCCAAACACGATAAATTGGTAATGAAAATAGTCTAATATCCATATAATTAATACAATAGGTAATGACAAACAGTTGTACAAAAAATGTTGTTTGTATTTCGCGTGCAAAAGTGCTGTTATGGCACATTTCATTCAATTTTTAACCTCGACCTAACGGTCTAGGTAAAAGTTGAAAATCATGTGCCATAAAAAAATACCCATTTTGCGCACTTCATACAAAAAAAATAACTATTTCTATAAGTGAGTTGGAAAATAGTTGGCTGACGAATTTGACAGCAAATTTATATTATTTAAAAAATAACAAACTTACGGGGCCCTTGGAGTGAGTTGAGGTTCTGGGTGGGGTAAAGTGCACTATATAGGGCAGTACTGGAAATAAATCAGTGCTTTTTTCTCGTTACTTCTGGAAATCATTAAGAGTTTTTATGATAAATATAAAAAAAAAGGGAAAATAGAAAGGGGAACCCACTAAGCATGTCAACTGAGTTGAGCCACAGAAAAAAAGAGTTTAAATGGAGCAGAAATGGAATACCGATTTATAATTTAGGTTTCATTTCTACAATTATCTAGGATAGAATGTCCATACAATGTTAAAAAATACGGGACCAGACCGAAGTTACAGCCTTTTAAGTAGTTTTAGTCGTTACCCTTCTCCACGCTGTTACTACAACAAAATTGTTGTTGCAAAATTTATAGAGGATATTACAGAGCATATAAAAGGTAATTTCTGACCTACATTGTATTAGTAGTAGTAACATGTTTTATTTAGCAAAAAGCTACAATTAAATATTTTTTAATACGTTTTTTTATTTATAGATTTATTTTTAAATTTTAAAACGCAACCTTCTTTTAACAAAAACAGACAGAAGGTAAACATATTGTAAATTGTATCAAATTAATATTACGTATCACTTTGTTTTTTAATTAAATGTAGTTTTAAAGTTTTTTTAATTAATCAGTTTTAATGATTTTTGAGATTTAATAGAACTTTCCTAATTATTATATGCTATCAAACCGTTATAAAAAATGGATTTATAAGCTAATGTTTTAGACACTCTATCCAAATAAAAATGTTGATTAGTTCTTGTTTTATAATTATTATGATAATAATAAATAAAAGAACAAAAATTTTTTAAACAATCAGGCAATAAATTATTTTTAATTTTATGTATCACTAGCGTGTACCCGGCATGCGTTGCAACCCGCTGGTATAAATACAAACCCGATATATTAGTACTAGGCATGCCACTTTCTGAAATTGCACCCGTGCGAAGCCGGGGCGGGTCGCTAATTATACATAAAAACCTTCCTCTTGAATCACTCTATCTATTAAAAAAAAAACGCTTCAAAATCCGTTGCGTAGTTTTAAAGATTTAAGCACATAAGACAGGATAGCGACTTTGTTTTATACTATGTTAAGAAGATACATACTAAATAAAAAATTAAATTTCTGACATTTAACTAACATAAATTTTTCAACATAAAATTAATTTTTGTATATTTGTCACAATTTAAAATAATCCGCATTACCTTATTTTGTAAAATTTGTAATTTATCAAATATTTCCTTACTAGCACAATATAAAATGGAAGAACAATAAAGAAAATGTGGTAATATAATAGTATTAAATACAGTTTTTTTAGAAAACAAACTTAAATTAGAACTGATCCTTTTAAAATAACCTACTTTTCCGGTAATCTTCGATATGATACTTTCAAAATAATTAAAAAATTTTAATTTTGAATCAATGATTATCCCTAAATATTTAAAACTATTTACTAATTCCAATTCTTCATCGTCAATTACAACATTTATATTTTGACAATTTAAATATTACCCATAACCATACATTTAGTTTTTGAAATATTTAGTTTTAATTTATTTACTTTAAGCCAATTTAATAATATATTTATCTCAGAATTTAGAGTACTTAGACCATCAAAAATATTTAAAACATTAATGTAAATTAAGGTGTCATTAGCAAACATTTGTAACTGACACATTTTTAACAATAAAGGCATATCGTGGATGTATAAAATAAATAATATTGTAATGCAGTTATTAGTAGAAATTAAGGACATTGTATCATAGCATAGCGACTATGCACCCCAGCGGTCAAATTAGGAACTTACAACTTATTTTCGGTGATTTTTTTCTGCTCATTTCATAATAAATTTTTTCCCCAAAGTCGTAGCATGAATGGTTTCAGCCGCTCGCCACTCGTCGTGGATCACCCTGTATAAATGTTTTATTAAGATATATTATTATAAATATCATGAGGTTATTTTAAAAATTGTTTATAATAAACTTTGTTATTTGACCCTTCAACGAACCCAAATAACATAACCGTCTATTTGAAAATTTGGCGCGCGTCGATCGCTACGACGCTATTCACTTGTAATGATGCTGCCAACTCAAATTAGTGGCAACCTATAAAAACCAAATCACCATTTGTACAGAGATATTATAGTGTGCCATTTATACAGCCTATTTAGCATTCTACTTTTTTTACTAGTTCTGTGGTAACAATCATTATTCCAGTCGTGAGTATCGAATTGTATTTTCCGGTGTAGGTAGAAGTAGTAGTAGTAACATGTTTTATTTAGCAAAAGGCTACAATTAAATATTTTTTACTACATTTTTTAAACATATTTTTATTGATTTATTTTTAAATTTTAAAACGAAACCTTCTTTAAACAAAAACAGACAGAAAAGTTAAACATTTTGAAAATTGTATCAAATATTACGTATCATTTTGTTTGTTTTATTGATTTTTGAGATTTAATAGAGGTTTTCGAATTATTATATTCTCTCAAACCTTTATAAAAAATAGATTTATAAGCTAATGTTTTAGACACTCTATCCACATAAAAATTTTGATTAGTTCTTGTATTATAATTATGATGGTCATACTTAAAAGAATAAAAAAATTTTAAACAATCAGGCATTCAATTATTTTTAATTTTATGTATAAAGATACATACTAAATAAAAAATTAAATTTCTGAGATTCAACCAATCTAAATTTTTCTACATAAAATTAATTTTTGTATTTTTGTCACAATTTAAAATAATCCGCATTGCCTTATTTTGTAAAATTTGTAATTTATCAAATATATCCTCACTAGCACAATATAAAATGGAAGAACAATAAAGAAAAATGTGGTAATATAATAGTATTAAATACAGTTTTTTAGAAAACAAACTTAAATTGGAAAGATTCTTTTAAAATAACCTACTTTTCCGGTAATCTTCGATATGATACTTTCAAAATAATTTAAAAAAATTAATTTTGAATCAATGATTATCCCTAAATATTTAAAACTATTTACCAATTCCAATTCTTCATCGTCAATTACAACATTTATATTTTGACAATTTAAATTATTACCCATAACCATACATTTACTTTTTGAAATATTTAATTTTAATTTATTTATTTTAGCCAATTTAATAATATATTTATCTTAGAAGATAGAGTATTTACACCATCAAAAATATTTAAAACATTAATATAAATTAAGGTGTCATCAGCAAACATTTGTAACTTACATATTTTTAAAACTAAAGGCATATTGTTGATGTATAAAATAAATAATATTGGACCTAGTATACTTCCTTGAGGAACTCCTATATTATTAATTTTTTTATTTTAATATGTTTTTGATATTTTTGTTTTTGTGACCTGTTACTTAAATAAAATACGGTCCAAAAAAAATTCCCTGTTTTAGGGATATTATTTCGCTGCCTCCTACCATATTGTGTTTTTATCCAGTCATAGACTTCCCGTTAGAGAAAGCAGCGGATGTTTTAAAAATCTTTCAGTATATCAAGCACCAAGTTCACGTCACCCAAGTTATTTAAAATAATCACTGAATCTAAACCACCAGTAAATTAAATCTAAAACATTTCTAAACCACAGCACGCATCCAAGCAGCCAGTGTAGTCTCTTACCCTAGAAATTCGATATCCTTTTCCGGATACCTTATCCTCAGCCTGTCATTATGTATTTAGTGCACACTCGGTCAATCAAATTTTACACCCCACTTGGCATAGAATAAAGAATAAAACACTTTTAAAATTAACTGGTCTACTTTTCCAATCGGGGGCGAAACAAGTGTAAAAAACAACTGCAGCCGTTTCCGCTGGGTTGTCACTTAATTAAACAAACACAACATGGCTTTAATTATCTTTTTGAAGGTAAATACGCACTTAGACGAGATTTATACATCCCTGAAACAGTTCAGGGATATCTTAACCCTATCTAAACGTGGGTGGTTTGTATTTGTTCTATTTTTAATTCGACAAGTCATTTAAATCTTTTTAAGTGTGATACTTAGGCGCCTGTATTGCGGAAGAGAAACAATATAATAACTTTGAAAGTGTAATTTAAGTTATACATTTAAGCATAATATTAGGTCTCACTTACATTATGTAGGCAGGGAAACAATACCATACGGGTTCGTTTATTAAGGCATTATAATATCTCTTAAAAGTTAACTTTTCTGGCTTTTTCTGAGATTAATTTGTTAATAATATGGTCTACATTAATACTTCTTGCAATCTCATACCTATCCAATTGAAAGTATAGTGAGATTACTCAAACGTTCTTGCAACTGCGACCGTAAATATTTTTTTATTAATTATGCTTATAATTATGCTGGAAGATCTTTCACAGCTCGCAGAAATCACAGATAGCGTCAATACTAGGCGAAGTACAATCTCTATTAAGAAGAGCAATGTAACAAATGCATTTTTTAAATTAGGCAATAATGATTTTATTTGGTGTTTGTAGCTTTCAGTCTAAACACGACGTCGGCATTTAAATCATCTTTGTATTTAATGCAAGATCAGCTGCCCACTTTAGTTCTTCAGTGTTGGTGTAAAGAAAGTCCTGTTAGGAAACTAAAATCTGAAAGCTACGTCAGGTAAACTTTGAAATGTCAATCCCACTTGCTGAATAAGTGTGTCTAATCCACAATAAGGCTGAATATCTTGAAGTGACTTTGGACTCCAGACTAACCTGGAACAAACACATGGAAAAAAAACATCCGAAATAGAAAGTAGCCTTGGCAGTAACTAAACGAATCTACGGAAAAACATTTGTACTCTCACTTGGACTGGTGTACAGCGTGGTGAGACCTGCAATCACATAATATGCTGCATTGGTTTGGTGACCAAAGATACAGCAGAAAACCATAATATCAAAGCTAGAGAGCCTACAAAGACTGGTCTGCTTGAGCATTACAGAGGCTATAAAAAGAGAACATCTTAGATCTTCTACCACTTTCACCTAGTGATCAGAGGAGAGGCAAGAATGAGACTTTATAGACTGCTGTTCTGGGTCACTCCTTGGGTGCACAGAACTGAATACGCACTCCTATGCAATACTTCAAGAGGACCTGATTTAGAAACAATATCAGATTACATAACTGATAATAATTATCATTAACGAACGGGATGCGTATGGAACAATAAAATACCAGACACTTCGGGGTACACAGATGGCTCAAAAACCAAGGAGGGTACCGGAACGGGAATACACGGAGTAATACCGAAAATAGATGATTACTTCTTCCTGGGCAAAAGTCTCCCACGGTATTCCAAGCATAAATCTACGCCATTTTGCAGTGTGCGTATGAAAACAATAGTATAATTGATACCAATAAGCGAATCCATATATACTCTGACAGCCAGGCAGCCCATAAAGCGCTAATATGCAACATGGTCTGGGAATGCCAAGAAGAACTTATGGCCCTGGAAAATTTTTGGCTTGCTAATCAGGCGTTTTGATTGTGAATAAATAATGCCTGCCAATGTCACTATGTCACCATCAATGTTGCTGGTTGGTTATTAGTAAAAACCTTTGTGCAACCAACATATGAGTTATTGAAAAATAAGCGAAAATATGTGTCTTTTTGTTATAGATTGTATTGTGATTTAGGAAATTTAGATTATTTACAAGAATAAAACTGAACTACTTCTAGAAATAAGTTAATAACATGTACAATAATTATTGTTGAAAATGACCGCCGCTACTGCAACGCATGCATCAATTCGCCTAAACATTGATTTTAATTTATTTACTTTAAGCCAATTTAATAATATATTTATCTCAGAATTTAGAGTATTTTAAACCATCAAAAATATTTAAAACATTAATGTAAATTAAGGTGTCATCAGCAAACATTTGTAACTGACACATTTTTAACAATAAAGGCATATCGTTGATGTATAAAATAAATAATATTGTACTGCAGTTATTAGTAGAAATTAAGGACATTGTATCATTGCATAGCGACTATGCACCCTAGCGGTCAAATTAGGAATTTAAAGCTTATTTTCGGTGATTTTTTTCTGCTCATTTCATAATAAATTTTTTCCCCAAAGTCGTAGCATGAATGGTTTCAGCCGCTCGCCACCCGTCGTGGATCACCCTGTATAAATGTTTTATTAAGATATATTATTATAAATATCACGAGGTTATTTTAAAAATTGTTTATAATAAACTTTGTTATTTGACCCTTCAACGAACCCAAATAACATAACCGTCTATTTTAAAATTTGGCGCGCGTCGATCGCTACGAAGCTATTCACTTGTAATGATGCTGCCAACTCACATTAGTGGCAACCTATAAAAACCAAATCACCATTAGTACAGAGATATTATAGTGTGCCATTTATACAGCATATTTAGCATTCTACTTTTTTTACTAGTTCTGTGGTAACAATTATTATTCCAGTCGTGAGTATCGAATTGTATTTTTCGGTGTAGGTAGTAGTAGTAGTAGTAACATGTTTTATTTAGCAAAAGGCTACAATTAAATATTTTTTACTACATTTTTTAAACATATTTTTATTGATTTATTTTTAAATTTTAAAACGAAACCTTCTTTAAACAAAAACAGACAGAAAAGTTAAACATTTGGCAAATTGTATCAAATATTACGTATCATTTTGTTTGTTTTATTGATTTTTGAGATTTAATAGAGTTTTTCGAATTATTATATTCTCTCAAACCTTTATAAAAAATAGATTTATAAGCTAATGTTTTAGACACTCTATCCACATAAAAAATTTTATTAGTTCTTGTATTATAATAATGATGGTCATACTTAAAAGAATAAAAAAATTTTAAACAATCAGGCATTAAATTATTTTTAATTTTATGTATAAAGATACATACCAAATAAAAAATTAAATTTCTGACATTCAACCAATCGAAATTTTTCTACATAAAATTAATTTTTGTATTTTTGTCACAATTTAAAATAATCCGGAAATACGGAAAAACATTTGTACTCTCACTTGGACTGGTGAGACCTGCAATCACATAATATGCTGCATTGGTTTGATGACCAAAGATACAGCAGAAAACCATAATATCAAAGCTAGAGAGCCTTCAAAGACTGGCCTGCTTGAGCTTTACAGAGGCTATAAAAAGAGAACATCTTAGATCTTCTACCACTTTCACCTAGTGATCAGAGGTGAGGCAAGAATGAGACTTTATAGACTGCTGTTCTGGGTCACTCCTTGGGGTGCACAGAACTGAATACGCACTCCTATGCAATACTTCAAGAGGACCTGAGTTAGAAACAATATCAGATTACATAACTGATAATAATTATCATTAACGAACGGGATGCGTATGGAACAATAAAATACCAGACACTTCGGGGTACACAGATGGCTCAAAAACCAAGGAGGGTACCGGAACAGGAATACACGGAGTAATACCGAAAATAGATGATTACTTCTTCCTGGGCAAGTCTCCCACGGTATTCCAAGCATAAATCTACGCCATTTTGCAGTGTGCGTATGAAAACAACAGTAGAACTGATACCAATAAGCGAATCCATATATACTCTGACAGCCAGGCAGCCCTTAAAGCGCTAATATGCAACATGGTCTGGGAATGCCAAGAAGAACTTATGGCCCTGGAAAATTTTTGGCTTGCTAATCAGGCGTTTTGATTGTGAATAAATAATGCCTGCCAATGTTACTATGTCACCATCAATGTTGCTGGTTGGTTATTAGTAAAAACCTTTGTGCAACAAACATAAGAGTTATTGAAAAATAAGCGAAAATATGTGTCTTTTTGTTGATTTTGTGATTTAAGAAATTTAGATTATTTACAAGAATAAAACTGAACTACTTCTAGAAATAAGTTAATAACATGTACAATAATTATTGTTGAAAATGACCGCCGCTACTGCAACGCATGCATCAATTCGCCTAAACATTGATTGACGAACTCTTTCAAATATATCTGGTGTTTGATTATCAATGGCACACGATTCAAATATCCTGTTTCTTAGATCTTGTTCATTTAGCATTGGAGTTTTGTCAACTTCAAGTGACCACACAGAAATTAATCCAAAGGATTGAGGTCTGGTGATCTGGGAGGCCAGGCTTGCGGTCCTGCTCTCCCTATAATTTTCAACAATTATTGTAAATGTTATTACCTTTTTGGAGAAGTAGTTTCGGTTTAATCTTCAGAATGATCTAAGTTTCTCATATCACAATACAATCAATAAAAGACACATATTTTCGCTTATTTTTCAAAAACTCCCCATGGTTGAACTAAAATTCCAACGCAGGTTTAAGTGTAAACCCGTTTTTTTTTTCAAAACGGCTACTTTTGGCGACAAATAATAAGAGTTCCTTTTATATATAAAATTGAATAGAGAATAGGTCTGTCAAGTCAACAATGGCGTACAGTGCGACACAAAAAAGTTATGGTTATTTAAATCCAGGTACAACACTGTATGCAAAGCCTTTTAACCTTAAACAAAAAAACTAAGTAAATATTTGAATTTCTTACCTTTAGTCCTTCCAGTATCCTGAATTTTGTCAAATTGTCATGTCAACTTTTTATCTTAAAATTAGTCAAAGAGTAACCGTTTAACGTTTGTACAAGTACTTAATAGACACCCTGTATATCTAGACATCACTTAATTTTAATGAAAATTATAATTTCTTAGATATTCTAAAACCCGCTTGGTGATGTAATTTTACATTGATAACATATTCCAATAGCTTCGTCGATTTCTAATATGGATAGTGCAAATAAATATGGTTTTATACTTTTGCTATGTCCTTAGGTAAGAGCTGTCCGGTATGTATAAAATCTAGCAGGAAATTTTTGTAACCTATCATTCGTTAAACGTTATTTAATATTTCACCACTTTGATCTGATAAAACAAGATTAAACCAAAGAACCCTATACCTACAACACAAGCATACTTTCTAACTTTCCAATCAACGCCTTTTTTCGATAAAATCACTGTAAGACTGCACCTGTTTGGTAACAGGTAATTTGTTTGTAATACAAGACCTATAGGTGTTTTAAAGGTGCTTTGTCTTGTATTATTATTTTATTGAATTACATTAATTTTACCTACCACCGCGTGAAAATCGATTTTTGGTATTATAGAATAAGGATTCTTAATTACTCTCCGTGGCAGCTCGTGCCATTTTAGTGAAGTAGGGCCAGGTAAACCCTTAGCGCCGCAGGCAAAAATTTGTTGGGTGCCACGCCCTTTTTTGTTAATAGTTCTTGCTTTTGAAGTAGGAAAAATAAGCAAAAAGGCACCTAATTTAATTTATGAATTTACAATCATATCTTGAATATACCTAAACACGATAACAAGTTGAAACACACAAGCAATGTCAGTGGTTTCATCTGCGATAACAGCGATAAACGGAGAGTCCTTTATTTCTTTTATGACTTCATCATGATACACATCTAACATACAGTCCAGAAGTTCATTTTGTATGGTTTTTGATGTTCCTTTAAATACTTTCGATTTTTCAATATGATCTTTAAGAGTTTTGTCTAATTCTGAGCTGAAATTTATTAATTCACGAAATACGCCCCTATTTTCCGACGTCTCTTTTTCGTCATGACCTCTCAAAGCCAACTCAAATGCACCACAAAACCGAACGCAGTTTATAATTTGATTTAATAGGTATCTGTTTTTATCAATTTGTTCGTTTTTCTTCATTATTTCATTGTGATATGCAGAATTTAATTGAGTTTTAATGTTAATTTTACCAAGCATACTGAAATTAAATATATTGTTTAAATGTACCTTCGATTTTTCATGTGTCTTCATTTTGTCCCAGAAATGGACCAAATCATCTGTACCTTTTTGGGACCAAGTTTGCTTCCCACCAAATAAAACACACATAAAACCAAATAGTCTATTAGATTCATCACAACCGCACACCCAAGTATTTTTTCCATAAAGTTTCCTTTAAAAATCTAATAGTATTCATTACTTATGTATTTCTAAAATAAAAAGTTCGTTAACCCTACATTAAATCAGCCGGCCGAACGAAACGAAATCGAGACGCGACGCGAACATCAGCTGTTTGAAACGTCTAACATCAAACGGTCAAACGAAGAGAGCCTGGCTATCCGCCGGGATTTTTGCCTGCTTGCATTCAAGGTCATTTTCCAACGTTTTTTATTGAGGTGATGGAGTTTCGTCACCTCCCGTGTGCCTCGTCGCGCTTGACGCGAAAGCTACGTTACCGTTTTACGCATAATCGCTTCCTTTTAGATGGAAATTTGCACCCGACTGTGTTCCATTTTTAAATTATTTTGCTAATTGCTTTAAAAACAAGAATATTAATTTTAACAGGTTTTGGTAATTTGTAAAGGGCAGGACGCTAGACAGGAGGGCAGGTAGTGCCATGGCACTGTGGCTCTACCCCACGAGCCGCCACTGATTACTCTACACTAATATATAAAATTGTAAAGTGACTAATTTATCAACGCCCAGCCCAAAGCCCTTATCCTTGAATCATGAATTTCGAGGATTCATTTTTCGTATAACGTCCACTAAGAGTGATACTTCGAAAACAACCCCTAAGAGGATAAAAACGGGGATTGAAATTTTTATAGGAATGTCTGTATAATATACAACTAAAACTAGTGGAGAAGGTCTTCCTTTCTTTAATAAATTTATAATATACGTGTTTCGTGATTTCGCGATGGTCCTATTAGTTGGCCTCCTAGATCGCCAGACCTCACACCGTTGGACCATAATCTATGAGCTTGGTTAAAAAATGAGGTATACAAAGTAAAAGTAGATACTAGGGATGCATTAATCAGACGCATTAGAAATGCTGCACTCAATATTAAAGAAAGGCACGAATCAATTAGAAGAGCCACGCGCGCCCTTCGTAAACGAAGCAGAAAATGTTTGGAAGTCAACGGTGGTATATTTGAAAATTTACTAAACCAATGATTTATTTAAAACAATGTTAATGTTGCATATTTTGGTTTACCAATATTATTATTTTATTTAGCGCTAAAAATCGAAAACAAATGAATATTATATAATACCATTTGAGTTTTTTCTTATTATTTTGATGCATAGATTACACCATTATAGTTTGGCCCATTCCTCCCGACTCACCCTGTATTATCATCCGTTTTTTATTTAATCTTAAATAATTTTTGATTAAATTTAAAAAGTTTATTGACAACAATTAAAATTGCTTTGGGATACCCCTAAATCGTTTCTGAACCTATATAGGTATAATTTTGTATAGGCTAAACTAGCATAAACTAGTTTTAAAGGCGTTTGAACGAATTAATCTGCATACCACATAAAATAGCTTCGCTCTAAAATGTCTGATTAGGGTGTCAGTTTTGGTGGACGCTAGAATGAGAAAAATATTATAAGAAACAAAAACGATTTTTTTTTGTTGTACGATAACAGCCAACCCACTTGCTTATGTCACACTCAAAGACAAAATGAACCGGCACCGTGTGAACGACACATAACTTTCAAATCCAACGACAGACTTATTCCCACTGAAAAAATAGAAAAAATACTTTTTGTATATTTCACTTTTATAATATTACCGATCGCCAAGATGAATATTTCAAAAATAGTTGCAGGCGTTCGGCTGTCATTAAATATTAGCAGTATAGTATATTAAAGTATAAGTGGATATAAAGGTCTTTAAAACACGCGCGATTTTGCAAGCACGACGGCGCAGCCGGAGTGCTTGAAATAGAGCAAGTGTTTTAAAGACCAGTTATCCACGAATACTTTACATTATTTTTTTTATTGGTATTTATGTTACAAAAACTGGAAATAATAACTTAGTAAGTAAGTGAAATGGTCGAGTTCGCGATGTGATATACCTGTCGTTGTCATGAAAATGAGGAGAACAAAAAATACCTTCCAATCTGTCACATAAGATTCATTGTTGTCACCGTTGACATTGGTTGTTTATTGCTTAAAAAAATATTTTATTTGACGTTAAAAGGTAATTCTGTCAAATCAATAATTCAAAAGTTGACATATTTAGACTTCACGTTTCACGGGTTGTTGATGTTGCCATGGTAACTTTAAAACACGCGCGTTTTTGAAAGTGGGATTTAAACACGCTGAGGCGTACTTTAAATAAGCGAAATAGGGTATCAATAAAAAAAAAATGTAATTAAGCAGGTATACATTTGGTGTCACTGGATAGTTAAAATGTTTAAACGTCGTTTGTCTTGTATTTTTTTTTTGAGAGAAAAGCATTCTTTTTGAGTTGGCCCATTTATACTAACACAAATTAGAGTTTATTTTGAAAAAGAAACCGTAATCTGAAATTCAGCTTTATGAAATAGTTATTATCCTAACAAGTGCGGAAAGAGCCACTTTCCTGCACGCGACTGCCGTGTCGAGTGCGGGGAAGTGTCTTTCCGCTTGAGTTAGGATCAAAATTTTTTCTACAAGCGTAAGAAAAAAATATTTCTAAAAACTTAATTTTACTAACGAACAAACACAGATTTAATTTCTACTTATTAATAATATTTATATTAAAAGTACAATTTGATGCACTATGCAAATTGATTGCGGATGCCAGATAAGTTGAAGCCATCGAAGCCCACTGTTCCTGATGAGCGGATGGTTGCAAAGAAAGAGGTATCGAGCTGTTGTTTGCGCTGCTGAGAAACTGTGGACAGCTCAAATTTGATGGAATATTGAGATTGAGAATTTTGTTAGACATGTCTTTTTTGTGTGTGATGGATTCCTCCAGGTAGCCTTCGCCAACAGATGTGGGTTTCCATCCTCCTAAACGTTTAATGTTTGTGATTTCTTCGCCAGAATTAGCCAGTAGAGTGTCTGAGGAACGTCTAAAACTGTGGCCTGTGTATAATTCTGGATTTTTGAGTCCTATATAAGCTGCAATGTTGGAGGGAATTTTTCCTATGATATTAATTCCAACACATTGGGTACTGCATTTTCCATGTTTGTAGTTCAAAAACAATCGGCGGTGTGGAGTTTGCTGTGGACGTAAGCTTGCATATTTTCTGTATAGATTTAGAAAACTTTCATTATTGATGTCTTGAGTTATTGCAAAGGGTCTAGCAGAATGGTTTTTGGAGTCCTTTATTGTGACAATTATAATGTCTCATTTGTCGTCTATGTCGTCAATGGTAAGTTTAGTTAGCTCCTCACGGCGGCAGGCACCAGCCAGTCCAGGAATGGTTACCACTTTAATTAAAGGGTAAATTTCATCAGGTGCTTCTTTTATAAATTTCGCAATCTCTTCTTGTGTAAAAACTTTCGCTTTTTTTGCTCGAAATCCTACATTTTGTCTCTTGATGTAGGCAGTAACTTAATAGTATTTACTGATATCTAAATCTTTCTTAACCTTAAGTACACTTTTTAACATGGAATATCGAGACCATAAGGTATTTGGTTTCCAAAGTTTAGACATTTCCAAGAAATATGCCAAAAGTACTTCTTCTCTCGGTGCTTTTACTTTTTCCGCTTCACACCAATTAACAAAATGGTCGTATTGTTTTTCATACCTGACTAATGACTTTTTTGGTAGCAAATCCAAATTTGAGATACTTGCAGCTTTTAGAATATCTTCTGGAAGCTCATCATCCGAGAAATTATCTATGGAAGACATTTGTATCAGAATCTGAACGAAATCAAAAATCAAAGCCACGCTCCGGTGAACTGTTATAAGGTGTCACTTTGACAATTAAATTTTATGTGTGTGTTGTGGTTACCATGTTAATTAACATCTATGTGCGGGGTTTTTGAAATAAACCGTGTTGAAAACGGCAAAAATTAATGTTTCTGTAATATACCTCATTTACTTTCAATAAAAATTAGTCTAAAAATTCATATTTTATTCATTAAAGTTGTATGTTATTATAAAATTACAGAAAGAATATTTTTCCGGTACACCGTGCGGGAAAATGGGTCTTTCAGAACCAAAACGGTTGCGGGAAAACGGCAAATCGCGCACGCTTGTAGGAAAATCATTTTACAGAGCATTTAACCATCTATAAGAAAAAAATATTGACTCATAAATTTTTTTTTTCGAAAATTAATATTTATTAGTGCTTCTTTCTCCAATTTTTTGTCTCTCTTGTAATAGTTGGCTATATGGGCCCCCAAAATAGACCTTTCACTTGCCTTCCATGGTCTTTAGGAGCGTACACAACGCCATTGGCATAACTAATGCAATAAAATAAAAAATCGAGCGGTATCAGATTTACAAGCCTCCCAAATAAATATAACTACTGCAAAACTCCTTATAATATATTTTAATTTTTAGTTGTCTCATAAAAGCAAATAGGAACCCCGAGCAAACTGAGCCATTTGTTCAACCATAGCGTGCCGGTTATCTTGCTATTGTACCTGACAACTATAAGACGTGAAACATTTAAATTTAAAAACACGCCAACGTAACACATACCCGATATTTTTATTCAGATAAGATTTTCTTACATGGTGTTTAAAATTTCTTAATATATCTCAAAATGCATACACCGAGTTGCAAAAAGTTAGTTTCTCTCCGTGCGATAGGCGTAAGTAGCACCATTTACATTGTAGAGGTAAAATTTTGGGTTGGTAACTGCTACCTTAGGTGCAATCCACCCCAGTGGTGTAGCTAGGCACTTACTATTAGGGGGAGGGCGCTGTCTAAAATCCACTATAGAAAGTACTATACGGGTGATTCACGGTGGATGGAACGTTAGACGTTTCTGACGAACCAGTAAAGGAATCGTTCTGAAAATTTGGTCCTTAATATAAACGGACACGCTCTACCTATCTAAAATATTTTTACCAATACAGTGTTGCCGCTTCCACACAAAAATAATAGCTACTTCGATATTTTAAAAGGAACACCCTATATATTATTAAATTTTTAAATTCTACATAAAATTATAATTATTTTTTAATAAAAGCATTATTAGTCTATGCTTAATGGTTTCCGAGATATTGTCTCTTGAAAAATGACATTTTTGAACTTTGACAGCTTCTAGCTTTTTAACTGTACGTCTGAGAGCAAAACGGCTTACATGTCCCTATATTCAATTTTTATTATTTTTCTAAAAGTGTCAATTTCCGGTTAAACCGGATGTAGGAAATATAATACTTCCGGTTTGACCGGAAGTTCTTACTTTTGGAAAGATAATAAAAATCGAAGATAGGGACATGTAAGCCGTTTTGCTCTCAGACGTACAGTTAAAAAGCTAGAAGCTGTCAAAGTTCAAAAATGTTATTTTTCAAGAGACAATATCTCGGAAACCAGTAAGCATAGACTAATAATGCTTTTATTAAAAAATAATTAAAATTTTATGTAAAATTTAAAAATTTTATAATATATAGGGTGTTTCATTTAAAATATCGAAGTAGCTATTATTTTTGTGTGGAAGCGGCAACACTGTATTGTTAAAAATATTTTGGATACGTAGAGCATGTCCGTTTATGTACGCGACCATATTTTCAGAACGATTCCTTTACTGGTTTGTCAGAAACGTCTAACGTTCCATCCACCGTGAATCACCCTGTAGAAGCAAGAAGCTCGTCAAATTTTTTTGTACCACGCCCAAATTTTCTTAAACTTAGTCAATATTATGTACCGTGCGAGCAAAAAATTTTTGCATCAAAGAGAGCCTTGCATCTAAGGACGTAATGCTTAGCCGTAGAGCTTAAAACCTGTTGGGTGTCAGTAACTACCTGAATTAACAATCAATCAGTTATTCCGTCATCTTTGACAGTCCTGTCGTTACAAGTAATTTGATTTTTCGCTAATTTTTCCAATTTCTTGAACAATTCACACAATGGGCTTTACGGAACAGCACAAAGCATTCATGGTTGAAGCGTATTTTCGAAACGGGGTTAGCGTAAATGGTGAGTGGCAATACAATCCAAGTTTGTGCATGGACAATTTTCACGAATATTTTCCTAATGTTGCTTTTATTGCTGGGGATTTTTATCATTGCCTGAAAAGAACCGTTAGGGAAACAGGTTCTATACAACACAAAAAAGGAGCAGGAAGACCATCTGTAAGAACAGAAGAACTTGTTGCAAACGTTCGTGAAATAATGCAAAATACGCCAACAAATAAAATTGTGTAAAGGCGGGGCTTCACCAAACTGGCCTAGCCTGGCGACACTGGCGGCACTGCCGCCGGCATAATGTTCGGCGGTTTGCAGTGACCATCAGTGGCTTTGCCGCGAAATTAAATTCGACCACACCAAAATGGGCAAAGTGACATTTGGCTTTTTAATTATTTTTGTCAGTTAGTATTTGTTCGTGGAGATGTATGGACGACGAACATTTTCTTTTAGACCATCAGTGGCTTTGCCGCGAAATTAAATTCGACCACACCAAAATGGGCAAAGTGACATTCGGCTTTTCAATTATTTTTGGTCACTTAGTATTTGTTCGTGGAGATGTATGGACGACGAACATTTTCTTTTAGGGTATCTGGCCCCTACAGATTATTCGAAAGAGGTAACTGAAAAAACGCTGGTTTTGGGTACGTCCCGGTTTAAGGAGAAGCGTATATAGTGGAAGTGTACTTTTAAATGACTTAGAAAGGGATGATCTGTGTTTTGTGCACGATGTAAACTCGGTAACTGCAAAATGCACACTGGAGTGCCCGTGTTTTAACCAGAAGTGAAACAATAATAGCCGTAGGCCGCGAGAATTCTTTTTGATCTTTACCGACATTTTGCCGCTAGTGAAAAAAAAGCCGGCGGCCCTGATGAACGTTTTTGTTTATTTTATTTTAGGCATAGGCCGCCGGCACGTGCCGCCGGGCTAGGCCAGTTTGGTGAAGCCCCGCCTTAAGACGCCTGTCCCAAGAAGTAGGAAGATCTTATGGAACATGCAGGACTATTCTTAAGAAGCAGCTAAATTAATTTCCTTATAGAGTGCAAGTATTCCTAGAAATACAAGCCGCAGATTTTGAAAGATGCAGGAATTACTCTCAATGGTGGAGTCCACTTTGCACCCTTAAAAAATTGGTGTATGGTTAGGTGTTTCCTGTAGAAGAATTGTTGGTCCTATTTTTTTCAATGACACAGTTACAGCACAGCGATATAGAGACAATATTTTGAATCCATTTGTGAAGCAATTACTTGACGACGAACTATATACGTTTTGGATATTTTCAACAGGACGGTGCAAACGCCCATACAGCCGCCGAAACTATTAACTACTTACGCAATTTTTTCGACGACAGATTGATCAGTTTTCGATCAGACATTGAATTCCCACCTAGATCACCTTGTTTAACGGTTATGGATTACTTCGTTTTTCCTCATTTAAAGAACATTAGTTTTTAAAACACCAGTTGCAAATTTAGAACAATTACAGGAAAGGATTATCCAAGAATGTGGTAACATTTCTCCAGAGATGCTGGTCAACACTTTCGAAAATATGAAGAGACGTGTGAATTTATGCTTGGAGCATGGCGATGGCCAATTTTAGCAATTTATGTAATTATTTTGCTTTTTCTTTCTGTATATTCTTACTTTGTTAATTTTGTAGACAACAAAAATAAATTTGTATTTGTCTACTTATTTTATTACTCATTAGCAGTGGCGTATTTAGAATATTGCTACGGGGGGGGGTCTATACCTTTCGTTTTATCTTTCTTTCTTCCTTTAAAAAAGCGCCGCAGGCGAAAAATTTTTCGGTGCCACGCCCTATTTTGAACTATCAAAATTTATAATTTCTATGTTTTGATAGCTGAACCCAAAAAAGGAAGAAATTAAGAAATTTTTAAATATAAACGCAATAATGGGAATATATATTTTTTTAAATATTTATGTTTAAAAATATATATTTCTACATAATATGACCGATTCCGAAAATTATTGGTTTTCAAGTTATTTTTGCCAAGTTTGGCCATGTTGTTTTGTTATCTGTGACACAGTTACTTCATTATTTGTAAAAACAAAGTATTGCTAATAGTTCTAGTTTGCAAAAAAATTACAAAACTAAGTGAACATCATTTCAATTTTTTAATAATTTTATTTAATAATTATAATAATATTAAAGGTCTTTATTCAAAAATTGTAAAATAGAAAATTATTACATTTTGTTATCGGGCGAGGTTCAGTTCACCCTGTCTACATTAAATGCAACAAGGCATCTAATCTGTTCTGAGTTTTTTTTGTTGAGCCCACGGGGGGGTCCAGACCCCTCGGACCCCCCCCCCCCCCCTAAATACGCCACTGCTCATTAGTTTGGCATATCATGTCATAATATGAATTTGACAAAATTTTAACCTAGATTTGGTTAGATATTATTATATCGTCTACATATCATTGTGATCTCAACCAAGCCCTACGTTTTTTAATCAAAGCCCTCTTTGATGCAAATAATTTTTGCTCGCACGGTATTTCGTATACCAGTCAAGTCACCGCGGCATATATTTCCAACAATATTTAAATCTAGTTGTGACCGGTCGGTAATTAGACCTTAGACTTATTTAGGAAAAATGTTATGAAAGTTGGTGAAAATTAAACTTTTTTAAATTTAAATATATCCAACTCGTTATGTAAAATAGCCAACTCAATTGAATATTGGGGGGATGGGTGGCGCTCCCTGCTCCCTCCTTATCCCGATCTAGCCCCAATAAAAAGGATCAAGCATTAATTTTTGTGTTTTTTAAAATGTAAGTTTGAGAAACATTTAAAAAATTTCGTTTTCAATAAAAACATTACCGGTTAGTTGCATAAATAACCATTCAGGAATCTCCATAGTTCCGTATTTAAACTGGAACAACAAAAAAACACTTACCTGCCAGATATCTCTTCGTTTTCAACCTTGCATAATAAACCCCCAAGAATTGCAAACAGTTCTGTAGAAATCCACCATACATAAACATAAACACCGAGCGACATAAAAACCTACAGTATCTTCGTATGGTCACTGACAATACAAAAAACGGAGCTTGCATTTCTTGATCGGTGGTGCCGATAAAAATACCCATCAGTATGTCACCAGGAACTTGTGCTTCGGTCCGCACTGACCCTCGAACTTTTGGTACCGTTACTGGTTATTTTGAATGTATAATTTAATACGTATTGTAGGATCCTTATATTTTAGGTTGAATTGTATTCCATTTTCGCTAATACTACATGTAACTCCTCCCAACTAGAATTTGGACCTACACGATGGTAAAGAAATGACTCATAGAAAACTGTTCAACATTTTTCTTTAAAGGACAGTCCAAAAATTTGGGCAACAACCCGTAAAATCAAACTGCATGCGTCGCATGGAATTATTCACATCCATTCCTCTACAGTCTACACAACCAAGTGTTCCTTATAGTAATGATTTTGATCTCTGACAGTTGCGTCATACCTTATTGCTTCCTCTACTTTATTTCAAAATTAAGGGAAATATAACTTTGACGTCATTAACGCATGTCCAAATATGGCAGCTCCTAAACAGCTGATTTTAAAGGAATTTTATTATTTAGGTTAAATTTGTTAAATGTCATCAGCCAATGCCAACCACGTAACTTTTAGTGGATGCTGTGGGCAAAAAGTATTCTGCTATCTGTTAAGAAACACCATAACTAAGAGGCATCTTTACGTCGCACAGACGTTACATTCTTCAACCTGATGTAGGAAACTTACTTCGATCTGACTTCGATAATTTACACTAATTTGGTGAAAATTAAGGGTTTAAAATACCTCAATATATTATAATTCTGCACCTTGTAGGTAACGGATTGCCGTTAAGACTGACGTCATCTTTGTCTACTGCAATTAACCACAAAGGTGGCATAGTTTTGTTTTGGTAGACAAATAACTTTATTTGATTAGGGTAGATATTATACTAGATCACTAACAAATATAACCAACTGACATTTGGTGGGGTGTTTTAATAAAATATTATGGCTGCTATATAAACACAGTGTGTATAAGCCAAATGGAATAAATTCGATTATAAATACCTGGGGGCGTGTCCGAAAAAACGCTCGAACACGTCGATTAGTAAATTATAGACCTATTTCATGTACAATATCCTATACCTATTCAACTGTTTCGGAAATTTTAAGTGTTTTTATATTTATTCCAAAAATTAACTGTTTATTTCTTGATAATGTAAAAAACAAAGAAAAACATTAATGTAGGAGATGTGGAAAATGCTCGCCGCGAATTTCTTGGAAACATCCTAATCTTAAATAGAAATTTCTTCTACTGTTACTGAACATGACCGTGACCGATCTAATCGCATACGTTATTTGTAGTCAGCCAAGTCAACGGGTTTAGTTTTGTCTACAATATTTTTGACATAACCTCATAAGAAGAAGTCTCATGGCGTCAGATCAGGGGATCGTGCTGGCCATTCCATCGATCCACGCCACCCTACCCACCGATTTGGGAATACTGCCGGACATTGATTTGGTAATGGGGCGGTGCCCCACGTTGCTGAAACCATATCATATTCGCTGGAAGTTGTGAGTTTGCTGGATCAGAATATAAGTTTGTCAAAGTTGGCAAGACATTATTTTGGAGCAGTGCTATATATTTATCGCCATTTAAATTGCCATTAATGAAAATAGGATGTATGATATGATTTCCAACTATTCCTGCCCAAACATTAACCTTTTCAGGATATTGCGTATGTTCTTCTCTAATCTAGCGAGGATTTTCCCTAGACCAATAGCGGCAATTCCGATGATTAGCATGACCGTGAAGTGTAAAGGTGCACTCCTCAGAAAACAAAACATGTTCTAATTGGATCACATTGTTATATAACATTGCCATCATTTCTTCACAAAAATATGTTCTCCTATCAAAATCGTCTTCCATAAGCTGAGCACATAAGTAGGTATCATTTTATAGGAATACATTTTATTTTCTTTTAATGTTCGAATAATCGATGAATGGCTCACATCGAACATTGGGGCTGTTTTTTGACTAGAAGTATATGGGTTTTCCTCAAACTCAAGCATAATATCTAATTTGGTATCATCACTTATTGCATTGGCAGCTCCTTTTTTATCTGCTTTACATATCCAAGCTGGCGAAACTGCTTTTCTATTTTACTAACTTTTCCTTGAATTATAGGCGGCAAATCTGGAAATTTTCATGAAATAAGCGATCAACTTCTATTTGTGTCCGTGTTTTATCTCTTTAACCAATTATTTGTAGAATTGTTAGTTTGTGCATTTCTGTTAAATAAACCATTCTTCTGATATGCAGTTAACGAAATTCAAATGACTATAATACTGACAACTACCGTCATGCAGACAGACAACAATTTGCGAAGGTCAGGAGTTTTAAATAAAAGTAAACAAAACTATTTATACCTTTTTTTTTATTTCATATTAGTAAAAAGAAACGCTGAAATGCAATAAATCTGATAACACTTAATATTTCCAAAAATAGTCGTGACAGTGATGGTCAGCGGTCATTGAACAGACTTTATCCAGTCCACATATGAGGCCATTAATTGCAAAACTCGCTCTTTGCTATTTGGTTTACTTTTCAGTAACAACAAAAAACTTTCTAGCTTGAACGCAACTTATTTTTTCGGTTCAATTTAATATTTTTTTCAATACATTAATAGGCATGACTAATAAATATGATAATCGTAAATACGAAAATACGAAAAAAAATATTTTTTTGCATATAGAGAGTTTTGAAAAGAAAAAGGTAAACACAGTGAAATTAAACGTTAATTAAATTTATTTACCAACCTGTAACAATAAAAAGATTTTTTGACTACAACATGCTTAAAGTAGAGTTAAAAATATGGAAAAGAAAGAAGAAACTAAAAGTCTTCCTCGACAAAATTTGATAGAATAAAAATTCTTTAGGGGTCTGTACATGTTCCGAACGTAGAAACGTTCATCATCAGGAGACAGAAAATTTATTTAATGCTGATGGTTTTAGCAGAAGAGAAAATGGTGTAGAACGATAATGGAGCTTCTACATATCAATTTTTTAATTCCATCAAAGCTCCATTAAGGTTCTACACCATTTTCTCTTCTGTTAAAACCATCAGCATTAAATACATTTTCTATCTCCTAATGATAAACGTTTCTTTCTTTTCTGAAAAAACTTAAATTATTTCAGATGTAAATAAACCCCGTCCGTGCACTATCCACACCGGTTAGTCACATAGGCCGCAGCAGAGAATGCCTATTGGCTGGCGAGCAATAGGCCGTTTTGCAAATATACCGTTAATGTAAAGAAAGAGTTTTGCAAATAACCGATACATACCCTATCAAAAATCTGAGTGAATTTTGATTATTTTGTCGATTAGAGAATTTTGTAAATAATGGCCTCATATCCAGTTTAGGGATAATTCAAAGAAAGTGTCTAAAATCAGCTTCTTTTTATATTAGACGGTTTTTGGCCTGGTGTCGGATATCCGCATATCATGTTTATTGAAACTCTTACATGGTACAATGTAAACTAACTAACTAAATAATTCTAATGGCTACTCGATTGGAGGCACGTAGATCTAATTTGAATTTTTTTCCAGTACCATAAACAAACATCCTTACATCATCTCCTTTTTATCAGACGTTTAAAAACTACAGCAGAATTGAAAATAATCTTGATAGACATATTTTACACAAATATTTTGCAGATCAAAAGGTCTAATGGTTTCTAATATTTTTCTGTATTTTTATTTCAGTTAATTTTCTACCTAGAATTGATATTTGTAATAAGTTTTTAACTAATCTAATAAATGAGGTATGGTGTAATTATTGTTTTCCTTATCCTATAATTACTTGTTGTTGGCTACTGTAAATCAAATAAGTAAATAAATAACCTTTTTTTTTACTTTATTACGACTAAAATAATATATTTTTAGATATATCTGTAGGTCTCTTATTCTTTTGTTGCTTCACCTGCTCCTATCAAAGAATTATATTTTAACAGTTTTAATATGGGTTTTTTTAAGATATGACGTAACAAATTTAATGAAAACTAGTTGGCGTGTATGTTGTTTAAAAAAAAAACAAGTGGCGCCTACTTTTATACTACTGATTAAGATCAGTGAATAAGTTTAGACTAAATTAACTTTTACAAATTAGGGGGAGGTCTGCTATCACTGGACACTTTATATAAATAAGATATTGCAGATTTATCGCGTGATTAATTCAAGGGATTGGGGCATTTTTTTTTGTATGTATTAGATTGATTTTATACCTGTTGTGCTGTTATTAGAAAAACGTGGTATTATGGAAATTATATCATTATGTAAACCAGTAAAATCTAATATAAAAACAAATTGCAGAAAAATATATTTAAATTTCGCTAATAAGCGAGAAACTTTACCATTTGTCTTTTAAAGTTTATATTCCGCCGCTTCTGTTCTAACGGGGGTCCGTTTTAACCACTGACATGTAATGTATAGGCCATAGGGAGATCAAATTGTTTACAATCAATCGTGTTTAACAGAAATCATTAATGACAAATTTCTGCTGATTGCCCTAGATCTAACTGTGTTTGAAAACAAAGTTTATATTTATTATATTAGATGCATTTGCAATTGCAATGTGTACATTACTGTACATATTCAGTAAAAATAATGTACTAAATATGTGTGTTGTGTAAATTTTCTACTAGTCAAATATTTTTGCTTTTGATATCAAATTATAATGCTTTAGGGAAATCAGAACGGTAACGCTGCACGGACGTTCTTACTACGAGTGACGCAGAGTTTTTCATATTTATTCAAATATCTAATGCTACAAAAATGTAAAAATATACTGGGTGTTATATTTAAAAATATAAAATTCGTTCGAATTCCAGACAAACTAAAAAGCTGGCAACAACGCCAATATCGTCATTCGGTGCGTTAGATCCTCTTACACAACTGTACCAAATTTGGTTTAAATCGGCCAGTAAATTGTGATGTTATTAAGCCGTTTCCAGACTTTATACACACACTGTATATCCATATTATATAAAATTCCCACAAAAGTAACAATACCAAAAAAGTTCCACTTAACTTACATCTCGCAAAAAATGTATTACTTTCTTCCTACACAAATACCTATTTTTGCTTTTTATAAATAAACGGGTACTAAAAGAAATAAATGTTGTCTTCTTTTTCTTTAGGTTTATAATGTTTTCACATACTTATTTTGGTAGGTACGGGTCTGTCAATATTTTATTTTATAAGTAATACAATTAGTATGTACGCTATCTTGACAAAATATTAAAATTCCCTTACAAAATTTAACAGATGGCGAAGGAGAAGGTGAAAGAATTTAGTCCGGTTCTGTTTCTGTAGCCAACCGCTGAACGTAAAATATACCAGCCTTCAACAGGGTGCCATTAATGACAGATGATGCGGCGAGTTCTTACATTAATTTGACTTTATGTATGAGTGTAAATAAAAGGTTTTTAATAAATGGAATGTTTTGTTTTCTTATGTCTGTGGTTCTAACAGTATTTTCTCGGCGTCCGGCGAAGCGCTAAATTTTTCTGATGACTGATTTTATACGGAATTAAAAAAATAGTTTCTCTAGGACTAGGAATGGCGACTATACATTAATGTTTTAAAACATATATCGGGTTTGTTGCTTATATCTTAAAAACTAATTAGTTTAGATATAGGGAAGCATAAATAAAAAATATTAAAAAAGTAAGATAATTTTAAAAATTACATTAAATTATATTAAAACGGGGAGTGCCACTAACATTATTAGAGAAATTTGTGTTTGAATGTCAAACTTTGCAGCACTTTAAACTGGAAGTGAAATAGCTGTAATTCATTCATACGAAATATATACCGAAGTTAAAAAAATGTATTACATTTTTTATTTATTCATTTGTTTTTTGTCAAAAAAATAAAACTTATGATGCAGTTCTAGTTAAAGTACCAAAGTTGTGTGCGCTTACGGTTCAACCGAAAGTGACAGTCAGAGATTTGAATACTGAAAACATGCGCACACTGCAACCATAATCTAACAAAATTTTCTAACAATGTTTTATTTTGTAGGTACCTGACAAGCGGAGAAGAAATTTCATTATCACCTGGTATTTTTGAGTACATTACGTCTCAATGAGCGCAAGGTTTCTCAACATCGCGCACTTGACATTTCAGTTACTGACTGGCTTAATTTTCTCAATAATTGACAGTTCGGGACTTCCCCTGTGGTTTTTGTTAATAGATATTTTTCTTTCGATGTATCGATTCCATTGATCCACCGATACCAAACGAACTCGATATTTTTTTATTTAAATTGCCATACCAACTTAGGAGTCACCCATTTATATACAGCATATACAAGGGCCACTCAATTTCGCCTCTCTCCCTTATCAACTGATTTGGAAACCCTTTGTTCAAAAGTCGATGCACTAGTGTAGACCAAAATGAGCTGGGCGCCATCCTGTTGAAACCAGATATTCCTTCGGTGGATAAAAAACGTCCAGTTAGGGAATAATTTGTTCACATAATAACTGCGAGTATAGTTCGCTCCTATAAAGTTCCTATTAGTGAAAAATGGTACAATAATGTTATTTTTTACTGGTCTTTGTACTTTAACTATCCACAGGAAATAAACGCCAATATCTACAGTTATGAAGTCTATTGAAATTTAGCTTCATTAGAAAACAGAATATTATGGACAAAATAAGGATCCGCATTAAATATTTCCAACAAAATTTCGTAAAACTTATTTCGTCTGTCCAAGTCATCTTCAGTCAGTTCCTGAACTAGGGTGCATTAATTCGCTTTCAAATAAATTTTTAACTGATTGGTGATACACATTGTGGCCCAAGGCAAACTGTCAAAGTAATCGATTTGGATATTATGTGATCACCTTGAATTTTGCATGCATGGATTTCCAATGTTGCGCCAGAAGAAGTACCGTTCTGTATACCGTGCTGGCAAGCCTGTAATTACAGGGCAACTTTTAACGTAAAGAAATGAATACCAAAGGGACATAGCGTGAGTAAAAAAGAGATCGATCAAGACTCAACGTTGCCAACTTCTGTTGAGTGCGATTCATTCCCATTTCCCTCTTGCTGCATTCCTCCTCCATAGCAGCAAATACGTTCCCATAGCGAAGCACCTACCGCGATCTTTTAAGTTTTCGTTTTCTATCTTGGCTAATTCTTTCAGGTAAGCGTTGATACTGTGATATTCTGCTGATATTTTGAAATGGTTTATTCAGTTTGCCAGTAGTGTCTAGATGTTATTGTTTTCTAGTTATTTTCAGAACTATTTAACTATGTCTCTTTTCTCGGCAATAAAGTACTATATACCGTCCGACTTTAAAAGATCTTCCCCTTTAAACAAAAATAGTAAGTGTGTAGGAATATATTGTGTACATTTTATTGTTATTTATGAAAGTAGCGATGTTAAAGTGCAATAGGTTTAAATAAATCAAGGAGAAAGATCCAAGAAGCCATTAAACTGACAAATTATATTCTTAATTTCTACACAGTTTAGGCTGCAACTAATTTAAATAATTATACGCTTTGTGTTTGGTGAATTGATTTGAGGGTGTTTATGACTGTTATTAAGAGTGATCTAAAAAATACCTGGTACTGTATTGCTTAAATCAGAGCCTCTGGCGAATGAGGTCAATGTTGTTGTAACGGGTTGTTGGGTGGAGACACTACATGTTATTGTATGACTTGCACCGGTATAAATTTAAAAAATTATTATAATTTAATGTTAGTTTTCTAGAAACATCTCGGGTATCTTTTGCGAAAATTAAAATAAAACGGTAAAAGAAAATTTAATTTTGCAATACTAGTCAATGCACGGCAATTTGATTTGAATTTCTGAAAGTTTCAGATATTCTAACTCTAAATGCAACACTTATTTCTTATTTTTTAACGGACTTTCTTGGCGTATTTCAATAAATCAGAAGAATTTTTCCTTTCATCTAGACAGCTCCTCCCCAGACGCGTTTCGCCATATCATGGCTCATCAGTGAGGTTAGGATTTGATGAAAGAAAGGAAACTCAATGTATTTCAATAAATTCTATCCATAAGCTCTTTTTAAACGAAAAGTCCATTAAAAGGTTCTGTGAGCGGTATTAATGATCTGTAATGAAATAAATCTACAATGCGACCAGTAAAGTCCGCAAAATGAAGCAAAAAAATAGTTGTTACGTGATTCGCATTATCTGTAAAATTTTAATTTTTTCCAAAAAATAATTCAGAAGTGGGGTTATTTCTAAAAGTATCGAAAAAAGTTATAAAAAAAAGTTTTTTAAATCCAGTTCCTAGCCCACGTGCAAAATTTTAGCTGCATAAGATAATTTTGATTTTTTACCCATATTTTGTAAATTGCACCGCTTTTGCAAAATAAGACTCGACGCAACCTATATAAAACTTCTTAGTTTTGACAATGCCTTATTTCAGATACATTTTCTTTAAAGTAGCGCTATATAAAATGTGTGTTTTTCTACAAAATCGAAATTGGGCTATTAAAATTTGGTCGCATGTGATGCAAAGTTTCTTTTTTTTTGACCCTGTATAAGGTAACTTAATAAAATAAGTATTTTTATAAACATAGGTTGTGTCTGAAAGCATTACACCTTAATATTAAGACAAAACGCACACAGTGTCATCAGTAAAGTGTTCATGAAGAGGAAAATAAATTTTAGTGGTGGGTAAAAAAATTAAAATTATCTTATGCAGCTGAAATGCATGTTGGCTAGAAACTGCATTTAAAAAAACTTTTTCCAATAACTTTTTTCGATACTTTCAGAAATAACTCCACTTTTGAATTATTTTTTGAAAAAAATTAAAATTTGACAGATAATGCGAATCACGTGACTACTATTTTTTGCTTAATTTTCATCTCAATCGAAGCAGAACTTGATGCGAAAGTCAAATTTCGAATAAAGCTATTAATAAAAAAAAATCCCATATGATGCGGACTTTACTGGTCACACTGTATACAGTGTGTATCAGCCAATTGGAATAAATTCGATAATCAATACACGGGGGCTTGTCTGTAGTAATATGTTAAGGGCATTGGAACTTGTCGAATATTTTGCCTGAATATTTGTTGCCTAGAAACAGCTAGAAACGAAGTTTCGGGCACTTTTTGTCAACAATATGAATTAATGAATGCTGTTTTTAGGCAACAAATCTAAAGGCAAAATGTTCTACATAGTTCATATGCCCGAAACATATTTGATAGACTATTTCCTGAAACGTGAAAAGTACAATACCTACCCTAAAATAAAAATAGAGAAACGTGGTGTTTTAAAAATACATATTTATTTCGAACAATTTAACGTGTTACAATTAAAAGTACAATTATTATATTTAATTATAGTCTGACTCGTAGATAGCGTTGTCTCCCTAACAGAATTATTTTCTTTAATTTGAACATTTTCAGCATTGTTTACATTTTCACCTTTTATTTTTTCGATACTTTTTTTGTGATGTTCTTCACCAAGTTGTAAATAGGGTCTAATGGAGCTTGTTAATGAGTGTCCCGTTATCTTTATAAGTTCTTCTTCTTGAAATCCATTTTTTGCTAGCTCCGAGACCGCTGAAGCACGTAGTGAATGATTTGTAATTTTTTTATTTTCAATATCCAGACCGACTTTTTTTGCGGTATTTTTCATCCATTTCGCAAAAGTATTTTTTCCAATGGGACTATTTTTATACCAATTTTTACTTACTTGCCAATTGAAATTTGGAGTAAGAAAAAACCTGTCACATTCCATAAGATGATTACGTTTTTAAAGATTTTTAGTTAATAACAATGACGTTAAAATTTGATTTGTTTGTATTGTATTGTTGCGTCCTTAGCAACAAGAAAGATTTTTAATTAATAAACTTGCTAGATAAGCAAAAATCTAAATAAATATCTACAAAAAGGATGGCCATGCAGGAAATTATTTGCGAATATTCGCCGGCTAACGGGCAAATTGTCGCTGATATTTTGACTATTTTCCTCCAATTTTTCATATGTGAGGGAAATAGTCTGAAAAAACGCTCGGACACGTCGATTGGTATTTCTAGTTGCGCATTTTTTTTAATAAAACATTTTTATATAGGGTGTGTCATGCAACAGTGGCCAATACACTTACTTATTTTAAATGCATGCATCTTGCATACTATTCAATTTTTGGATTCTTCAGAAAATTTTAGAAATATTTCATATTCACATCATATCATATCTTATTCATATCCTATACCTATCTTCAAGTGTTTTTAAAATATGAGGTGTTCTCAGATTTATTGCATTTCAGCGTTTCTTACTGGTATGAAATTAAAAAAAGGTATGAACAGTTTTATTTACTTTTGATTAAAACTCCTGACCTTTTGTTGACCAAATTGTTGTCTGTCTGCAGTATGCATAACACTAGTTGTCAGTGTTATAATAGTCGTTTGAATTTCATGAACTGCATATTAAAAAAATGGTTTATTTACCAGAAATGCACAAAATAACAATTATACAGATGATTGGCTATGGAGATAAAACACGGGCACAAATGGAAGTTGCTCGCTTATTTTATGAAAAATTTCCAAATTTGCCGCCAATAACTCAAGGGAAGATAAGGATAAAAAAAGTAGCTGCCAATGCAATAAGTGATAATGCCAAATTAAGATATTATTCTTGAGTTTGAGGAAAACCCACATAGTTCTAGTCGAAAAACAGCCCCAATGTTCGATATTAGCCATTCATTATTCGAACATTACGAGTTTCAACATCTCCTACATTAATGTTCTTTACGTTATCAAGAAAAAAACAGTATTAAGTACTTATTAGTTTTTGAGTGTGTTGTTAATTTTTGCAATAAATCTGAAAATACTTAATATTTCCGAAACAGTTGAAGATATGGTATACCTACATGAAATACGTCTAAAATTTTCTGAATAATCCAAAAATTGAATACAGGGTGTTGCATTTAAAATAAGAAAGTTGGTAATGGCCACTGTTACATGACACACCCTGTATAAAAAGTTTTTATTGAAAAAAATGCGCAACTAGAAATACCAATCGACGTGTCCGAGCGTTTTTTCGGACACGCCCCCGTGTATTTATTATCGAATTTATTCCATTTGGCAGATACACACTGTATGTACAAAGTATGTTAAATTAATTTAGTTTTAAAATAGTATATTAAAGTACACGTTTCATAAAAAGCGGTTTTAGCGCACGCGTCTATTTTAAAAAATGAGCGTGTTTTTTTATTGACACGTGCGCTAAAACGCCTTATGAAACATGTGCTTTATACATTTTTTCTATTTCACCTTTTATAATCAAGAAAAATACATTTTAAAAAGAAAATAAATCCTTCAAATTTTGCAAATTTTTATGTCTAAATTTTATGTTGGTAATACTATTTTTTATCATAGTAGCCTCTGGACAACAAAAATTATTTTGCAAACTGTCATTTTTTGATTTATTGACCCATTTTCACCACAAGATTCTAAAGTTATTTTAGCGATATGAGATTTGAAATTGGACGGAATACGTTGTGTGATCCTTGTACATTCGGTTCATATACAGAGCGTTCGGAAATTCGGGCGATTTTACTACTTTTTTTCGAATTTCAAAAGACGTGATTTTACGTCACGGCATTGCAATTTAGTATAGGGAAGATGGAAAATTCAAATAAAGTTGAAGTAAAAATCGACATTGGAAGGTTAGTAGATTGAATTTTGGATAGGATTTGGCAGAAAATGATAGCTTGAAGCATCTACAAAAGATTGATTTATAGATTTATGCAACCAACATACATGACTGTAATCCACACAGAATAAAAAAGTAAGTTATCAAGCTATTTTTCGTCTGCGAAAAATGGGTTTTCTCGTAAATCACAAAGGCCGCGCAAGTCAATGAAATAAAACATTTAAATGTTACCAACATCAAATAAAGAAAAAACGCGTATCGAAATAGCTTCATTACGATACGCAAATGCGTATCGTACTGAGCTTATTATGAACGTGAAATAGAAAAATATATAAAATAATATGATAAATGGTCATGTCATAAGTCACAACGCCACATGAAATGAGACATAATATTTACCTTGTAGAATGTTCTTTTTATGTTGATTACCTAAACGAAAAGTAAAAGCAAATACCATAAGCTTAATTATAAAAAAACTATGTTTACTACAAAAATGTTTATTATGAAACATCGGTAAAAATGATGTAAAATAGGAATGTTACTACTAATAAATTCCTATTTAATATATTACAACAATAATGCGTTGTAACTTTTAGTAAAAATCACTTATTGATTCAAAACTCAAAATAAAAGAGCTACAATACTCAATGCATCATAAACCAACGGCACACGATCTCGATGTTTGACTACCGTAAATTTCAGAAAGCAGCATGTTCTCATAGCCTTAGTTTACTTGACTAGAATTTATGCCAAATTATGCATACTATCTAATGAAATGAATACAATATACACACTTTAATAATAATAAAATTATTCATTTTGCTCTAGCCTGATAATGAATAGTTCTGGTTAGGTCTATTAATTATACAAGTGTATAGTTTGTATGGACTCTAAAAGGTAAAACTATCATAAGGAGAGTCGGTTGTACGCCGTATTTTAACAAACGAAACATTATTTTGTGTATTAAGCGTATTTTTATTAATATTGCCTAGCGCTTTCGGCTCATTATGAGCCCATCATCAGGGCTTAGGTTTTAAAACAAACACACAAACAAGAGTAAAAACACAGTAGGATTAAACTACGTGAGAATACTTACTCATCAAATTATGTCCAGAAGACAAGAAACATATTAAAAGGATATTTGAAAATTTATAAACTAATTTTCCTTCTAGTGGTTTCAAATTTTATAAACAACACCTGACTGACATTTGACACATGGACACGAAGTGGTGAGAGACATCTCAGATAAAAAAGTAGTTAGTCTACACAAAATGACGAATAATAGGAAACAGAAGGGCGGTATAAAAACTTTAAATACATAGGTCTTAATGAATAAAATTGAATGCAAAGGTAGGTAACTCCGTCAACTCTATCATAGCCTAGGTAATTTTTTGAAAAATAACCCTTTGCTTTGTTAAAAAATGTGTTAGTAGAAGTAGTTGAGGGAAAGCTCGGCAACCTGGCAAGTAGAACAAACCGATTTTTTTGCCTACCCCTAAATCTTCCCCTAACTACCCTAACAACTTGTGCTCTGGTCCAAGCTAACAGATACATAATATGTTGACGTTCGGGGAGAGGATGGTTTTAAAGCACCTTCTCCACGAGATACTACTATATTTTCTAATGTTTTCATCATAAAAAAGGTAGGACTTATTCGCTAAAAGCTTTGGTAACTGAGTAGTCTGTCCTTAAATTTTGTGAGCGTCACACGTTCTCAGAAAGGTATCTTCTCCTTTTTCTGAAACCTAAGACAAATTTGGTAATCCTGCAGGCCAATCAGTGTTATTTGTTTTCTCATCCGACTGTGTCCACTCAGAATCCCTATTAATGGATTGAAAGCCCACCGTCTCCTATTTTCAGAAGCCACTCTATTCTGGATTCGACCGTTTCTGTTATAAAATCCTTAGCCTGTCTGCATACTTGAGATTGCCGCCATTGTTCCATAGAACACCATAATATGACCCAATCCTTAAGTGCAGACCCAACCTGTTGAAGTTTCTATTACTTGTTCCAGCCTTGGAGCAAAGGCACCAGTGTGGCGAGCTCATCTGCTCTTTTGTTGCCTTGCACTACCCCAGCTTCCGATGACTAGATTCCAGTCATGCGTGATCCGCCAGTGTAGAAGACCTTAGCGTCCTTAGGAAATATTTCTTCGTTCTTCTACCTCTGTTTCTTGCTCGGTATCGTGAGAGTGTAATTTCTGTTTAAAATTAAAGAGGGGGCTCTCTTTAAAGGAAAGTGTTGGAACTTCCCTCTCGGCAATGCCTGCGATTCTCGTATATCATGCACGCTCTACGCATTCAAAAAAGGCTGCCATCGTCTCCTATAACCAGGCGGATAAGCTCAGCAGCCCCAACAGTTTGTCCGCTGCTGCTATAGGTGAAGTGCGTTAGTTTATTTTAGTTTATTCCACATCATTTCCGGCTTGCCGATACGTATGTTGACTTCCTGGGAGAGAAAGGTTTTTTAGTATCTTCTCCACGAGATACACATCTACAATATTTTCTAATGTTTTCATAAGAGAAAAGGTCGGACTTATTAGCTAAAAACTTTGGCAACCGAGTAGTATGTTCTTCCGTTCTGTGGGATGAACCAGTGGCGGCTCGTGGGGTAGAGCCACAGTGCCATGGCACTACCTGCCCTCCTGTCTAGCGTCCTGCCCTTTACAAATTACCAAAACCTATTAAAATTAATATTCTCGTTTTTAAAGCAATTAGCAATATAATTTAAAAATGGAATACAGTCGGGTGCAAATTTCCATCTAAAAGGAAGCGATTATGCGTAAAACGGTAACGTAGCTTCCGCGCCAAGCGCGACGAGGCATACGGGAGGTGACGAAACGCCATCACCTCAATAATAAAACCTTGAAAAATGACCTTGAATGCAAGCAGGCAAAAATCTCGACGGGTAGCCAGGCTCTCTTCGTTTGACCGTTTGATGTTAGACGTTTCAAACAGCTGATGTTCGCGTCGCGTCCCGATTTGTTTTCGTTCGGCCGGCGGCTGATTTAATGTAGGGTTAACGAACTTTTTATTTTAGAAATACATAAGTAATGAATACTATTAGATTTTTAAAGGAAACTTTATGGAAAAAATACTTGGGTGTGCGGTTGTGATGAATCTAATAGACTATTTTGTTTTATGTGTGTTTTATTTGGTGGGAAGCAAACTTGGTCCCAAAAAGGTACAGATGATTTGGTCCATTTCTGGGACAAAATGAAGACAAATGAAAAATCGAAGGTACATTTAAACAATATATTATTATTTAATTTCAGTATGCTTGGTAAAATTAACATTAAAACTCAATTAAATTCTTCATATCACAATGAAATAATGAAGAAAAACGAACAAATTGATAAAAACAGATACATATTAAACCAAATTATAAACTGCGTTCGGTTTTGTGGTGCATTTAAGTTGGCTTTGAGAGGTCATGACGAAAAAGAGACGTCGAAAAATAGGGGCATATTTCGTGAATTAATAAATTTCAGCTCAGAATTAGACAAAACTCTTAAAGATCATATTGAAAAATCGAAAGTATATAAAGGAACATCAAAACCCCTACAAAATGAACTTCTGGACTGTATGTTAGATGTGTATCATGATGAAGTCATAAAAGAAATAAAGGACTCTCCGTTTATCGCAGATGAAACCACTGACATTGCTTGTGTGTTTCAACTTGTTATCGTGTTTAGGTATATTCAAGATATGATTGTAAATTCATAAAGTAAATTAGGTGCCTTTTTGCTTATTTTTCCTACTTTAAAAGCAAGAACTATTAACAAAAAAGGGCGTGGCACCCAAAATTTTTTTGCCTGCGGCGCTAAGGGTTTACCTGGCCCTACTTCACTAAAACGGCCCGAGCCGCCACTAGGATGAACGCTACTCTTAAAAAAAAGTTCGTCACGAGATACCTATCTACAATATTTTCTAATGTTTTCATAAGAGAAAAGGTCGGACTTATTAGCTAAAAACTTTGGCAACCGAGTAGTATGTCCTTCCGTTCTGTGGGATGAACGCCACTCTTAAAAAAAAAGTTATATATCTTAAATAATTTGTTTTAACTTAATTGTCAACAAAACAATTTGTTTTTGTTTTAATGCACTTTATTTTTCAATAATAATACCTGAATCCATGACTTTCATGCTTTACGGTAATTTGGTCAGTATATAGTGTCACGAAAAAAGGTATTTTTAATCCATAACAAATCCATATTTCCCGTTTGGTATCTGGTGACCCAAATCATTAAAGAAAAAATAGACTTCGTGTTTTACTAATAGCACTATATCGTGTTTAACTGGTTCTTCAGATAAATATACGATCATGATTTAACAATAGTACAGACAAATTCTACGCCCGAAGCTGTAGAAATTTTAACAATTTATTTCTGAAATATATCGTTAAGGTGAATCCAGTTGAACTGATCTTGTGATCTGTGATTCGATTAGGATGGGTTGTAGAAAGGTCGGTTAATAGGTAAACGATGTTTGGATTACAATGGGTGTCAAAAGAATTGGGGAATTAATTTTAACCGATGTTGACGAATAGTTATAATAATTTTTACCATGTTTCCAAATTTTAACGACTAAAAATATTATCAATTAGAATTAAATTTGTCACACATTATCACTGTTTGACAAATAATATATTACCTATACATTGTTGTTACTATATTAAATTTAGATCTGATCATCATAGTTTCCGTGTGAATTGACGCTGCCATTGTCTATCTTATATATACCGTGCGAGCAAAAATTATTTGCATCAAAGATTTGGATTGAAAACTTAAGGCTTGGTTTAAATCACAATGTTATAGGGACGATATATCTAACCAAATCTAGGTTAGAATTTTGTCAAATTCCCATGATATGCCAAAATGAGTAAGAAAATAAGTAGACAAATACAAATTTATTTTTGTTGTTTACAAAATTAATAAGTTAGAATATACAGGCAGAAAAATAATTTAAAATTTGCAAGTGGAGTTTTAAAAATAGTGTTCTTTAAATGAGAAAAAACAAAGTAATCCATAACCGTTAAACAAGGTGATCTAGGTGGAAATTCAATGTCTGATCGAAAACTGATCAATTTGGCGTCAAAAAAATTGCGTAAGTAGTATGGGCGGTTGCACCGTCCTGTTGAAAATATCCTAAACGTAGTTCGTCGTCAAGTAATTGCTCCACAAATGGATTCAAAATATTGTCTCTATACCGCTGTGCTGTAACTATGTCATGGAAAAAAATGGGACCAATAATTCTTCTTCGGGAAACAGTTAACCAGACACCAATTTTTTGAGGGTGCAATGTGGACTCTATAAAAAAATGGGGATTTTCACTACTCTACATGCGTGTATTCTGAGAATTCACATAACCGGAGAGGTGGAACCAGGCTTCATCCGATCTGCGGCTTGTATTTCTTGCAATACTTGCACTTTATAAGGAAATAAATTTAGCTGCTTCTTAAGAATAAACCTGCATGTTCCAAAAGATCTTCAAACTTCTTGGGACAGGGGTCTTATACAATTTGTTGGCGTATTTTGCATTATTTTACGAACGTTTGCAACAAGTTGTTCTTACTGATGGTCTTCCTGCTCCTTTTTGTGTTGTATAGAACATGTTTCCTAAACACAGCCACGGTTCGTTTCAGGCAATGATAGAAATCCCCAGCAATAAAAGCAACGTTAGGAAAATGTTCGTGAAAATCGTCCATGTACAAACCCGGATTGTATTGCCACTCACCATTTACTCTAACCCCGTTCCGAAAATACGCTTCAACCATGAATGTTTTGTGCTGTTCCGTAAAGCCTATTGTGTGAATTGTTCAAGAAATTGGAAAAATTAGCGATGAATCAAATTACTTGTAACGACTGTCAAAGATGTCGGAATAACTGATTGATTGTTAATTCAGGTAGTTACTGACACCCAACAGGTATTAAGCTTTACGGCTAAGCATTATGTCCTTAGATGCAAGGCCCTCTTTGACGCAAATAATTTTTGCTCGCACGGTATGATACTTTCTTTTTCTTTAACTGAAACTATTTAACCAATTTTTTTAATTAAAAGCACTTTATATTGTCGATTGATTCAATCTGCTCAAACGTCGGCTATGTTAACGTATTTTTTTGTAGTAAGAAGAAATGCAAAATATGCACGAAATCGTGGTTATATAAATAAAGCAAACGTTAAAGAGAGCACCGAGAGCCACTTTTCTAACAGGTAGGTATTATTTTTTTAAATGATTGAAGAGCACCATTATATTTTAAAGATTTTATCTGTTTTAAAATTAGATCAATTAGTTTCGTATATACCAGTTTTGATTTTTTTTCGTCATTCCCATCTCTACTATAATCTAGTTGTCACGGATTTATGTGGTTTATGCAGTCATTTCGCATAACTAGTATCTGTAAATTTAAACGCCTCTCAGATAGCACAGCAACATAGCTGTAACGTTACTTGTTGTAACATTGTGAATGTTACCGACGACGTATTAAGGGGCTTAGATTAGGGGTGTCTTGCCGTGTTGACCTTAGTTGACTTTTTTAAAGCCTTCGATACAATAAGCCATCAGCTTTATTACTATTCTGAATTGAGAAATGATCTAACAATATGGCATGTTTTTTGAATGACTGTTTTCTGAAAGTTTCGATGTATGTTTGTGTTGATTCCTAGTTGTTTCAGGTGTGATTTGAATGTTCCTGGTGTGAGGCCTGTCACTGACATAATAAGAGGGATAATAGTGCCTTTTTCTTGCTTCCAAAGTCTTTTTATTTCCATTGCCAGGTCTGTGTATTTGGAGATTTTCTCATTGTCGTTTGGATGTTTGTATCATTAGGAATACCTATGTCAATTAGGTATGTGGTTTTTCCTTTTTTTAACTAAATAGTGATATTTTTGGTCTATTTGAGCATATTGTTTTGTCTGTTTGGATATTTATATCCCAGTACAGTTTGAAATATTTGTTTTCGAGTATGGATGTTGGTGTGTATTTGTAGTATGGTTCTGAGTTTTCTACGAGCTTACGCGCTATGGCCAGTGCTTGGTGAACTAATTTTGCTGCTGCGTTGTGTCTTGCCGTGTATTCTTGGCCAGCAAGAATTTTACATCCACTTGTAATACCCAAGTAGCAATTATAGACACAAATTGGACACAAATTCTTTGCTGAGAAACGTTTCGAAACATTTTCGATTAAAAATATTTAGATTGTGTGGAGACACATGTGTTTCGAAACTTTTGCGACACATTTTCGAATTTATTTACTAGAAACGATTAAGAACTGTTAGTTTCAAAATACTTTCCAAACTACAGTGTCGATACATTTAGGAAACGCACAAAAGAAAATTTTTCGAAACATTTTTATATAATATTATAAAATTGTGTTTAGACACATGTGCTCCCAAATTGTAGCGACACATTTTCGAATTAAGTGATTCAAAACAAATTGGTATTCTTCTGCTTTGAAATATTTACCAAACAGTGATATCCATTTAATTACGAAACTTGCATAATTTTCGAAACTGCCAGAAACCTTTACACTACCGCACCCGGACAATTATTATTATAACCTCGATTATAACGATTATAACCTATAAATTGTACATTTTTGTTTTGTTAATATGGGAAGAAAACAACAGTTTAAACATTCTTCGAGGTTTTACAAAAGTTTTATTAAACGTTCAACAAAGTACAAACCAATTTTGTAGGTTATATGTCACAGAAAGTGTAAAGTAGTAGTGTATACCGTGACGGTATACAGAAGTTTATGCTTCTAAGCTTAACCTTCCTCTTGACGGGACTGTGCATTTTTTACTTTAGCCGACGTTTGTTTCGCATGGTTTCTTTCGGTACAATATCGAAACATTCTTCATGTTTCGACACATTTTCTATGAATTATAGCTACATGATTATCGAAACGTTATAGAAACCAAATACTAGAAATTGTGTGTCGACTCCATTTTAGACCAGAATAATTCTCGCTTTCTAGCGGCCATTTTGACAAATTCATTTTTATATTATTAAAATGGATTTGAATTAACTTCCTGCGTCATTTGAAATGTAAAAAAGTGGTTACATTAGTTCCATTTTGCTAGCTTAATCAATTGAAAGAAGAATTAAGAAAAATTTTTAAAATATTTTAAGATTTTATTTTTTGACAAAGTATTTATTTTGTGTGTAAATGTCAATATACCGGGAGCGTCTTAAGAATAGAAAGCTAAATTACTAAATTGCACGATAAAATTTATTTCGTCAACGACTTTTGGATCTCCCCTGCAATAAACCATACAAAAAAACTGTATCACTTATAGAAAATACTCTGGTGACAAATTCATTATGGCGAAATTATGCTGTCATTATATTGTTTACTTTCTTTTATTTTACAACCTGCAGAGAGATAGATCTAATTATTTGTTTCAATAATGTTTCCATTTTGACAATTTACAATTCCAACAGTCAGCGCCCTCTCTTTGTAAAATGAACTCTCACTCGACACATTTATGGAAACATGTTCCAAACATTTCTGAAAATTTTTCGAAACATTTTCGATAAAAGTTTCGATTTTGCGTCGAAACAGCGAAAGTCACAGCCCGTACCAACCACTTGGAAACACGTGCTAATGCGCCATTTAAAATGTATACGTTTCGAAAATATTTCCATACATGTTGCCAACAATTTCCAATTTGTGTCGGAAACAGAAACAACAGTTTAGACACATTTACCGTAATGTGTCTAAAAATGCTACTTGGGTATGGTCAATTGTTTCTTTCCGGAGGTGGCATTTTCTGCACATGTCGTCTGTTATAGTCGAGTCTTTGATTATATGTTTTTGATAATTCCTTGTTGCTATAACTTTATCTTAAATGGCGAGTAAGAACCCTTCTGTTTCGGAAAAGAGCTGACCATCTTTTAACCATGTATATGATGATCCTTTGTCGATGTACTCTTGTTTCACGTGGTATCTATGCTATCCATGGAGGATTTTCTCTGACCAGGTATTAATTTTTTATTATTATTATTATTAGATATTATTAATAATATATAATACATTAAAGTTAGTTATAAAAAATAGTAATAAACTAACATTTAATTTTTTTTAAAATATTTTTTATTGCTTTTTTGAAAGTCCATAATCTTGATATTTCTTTCATTTTTTCGGCAAACTGTTGTAAATTGTTATTCCTTTATATAATATGGATCTTTCGCTAAAAGTACTCTTACCATAGGTGTTTGAATATGATGGTTTTGTCTCGTATTGTGAATAATGTTGGTCGGAGGAAATATTATATTCGATTATTTTTCTTTAATAATAATAAAGTGTATAAGAATGCATTATAAAACCTTTCTAAATTTAAATATCCGTTTGATTCATACAAATTTATAGTTGGTTCTAAAAAAGGAAGTTTATGTATGCATTTAATTATTTTGTTTGGTAGTTTTTTTAATGGCTGAATTGTAGTTAAATTCGCTGATTCCCAAATTAAAATCATATACTGTAATTTTGAATAAACCACAGAATAATAATAGGTATATAATTTTAAGCTTTAAACCAAATGCCAATTATTGGTAAAATTTAACTTCTTAAATATTCAATATGTTTTTTCCAACTTAAATTTTCATCAATATATAAACATAAAAATTTAATTGTATTAGTATATTTAATTATATGACCCTGAAGATATATTAAAAACAAAACGAAGTAGTTTATTCTTAATTTATGGGCCTAAAAGATTTTTGGATTTAAGGTCCAATCTAAGGTAAAAAATAACCTGATTTGGCGTTTATTATTGACTTTCCTTACAGCTAACTATCAAGTCAATTTACAAGGTAAATATCTAGTACTATTTTGGACCATCTTTTATTTTTTCGACTTTGAAAACGTAATCATAAGTTCGAATCACATTCTTTTTACCAAACAGTTAGTCTCTTTGGCCGTTTCGTCCAAAAAGCCAATTTGGAAGTTAAAAATAGACTATTTTTTACTTAAATAGGTCATTTTCTTCAAGTTATAGGTTGCTAAGGCTTTAAATGTTTGTTAGGATATATTATAAGTTCGAAATATTTTTTTTTACTAATTTACGCTCGTTTATGACTTTTCGTAAAACTTTAATAAAAAAATTCAGATTGAAAATTTGTTAACAACAACTGAGGTTTAAAAGTTGGTGTGTCGGTCATAAGACTATTCCGAACTTTTTTTTACATTTTTCATTAAGAATCTTTTTATTCTAACTTTTTCAATTAAAATATTTTACATTTTAAATTTGTTTTCCAGATTTCTTTAAACGTTTGAATGTTTCTTTGAAAAGTAAATATAACACCGCCTTAAAAACGGACCACTTGAAAACCAATGCTTAAGTTATCATCATTGCACTAGAACACCTCTTAACACAAATCCGATGCTATAAAGATAAATCTGTAATTACGGATATTAAAAGCGCGTAATAAACTGCTAAATAGAACTTGAACACTAGAACTGAAATAGGTAGGTATATTTTTTAATTTTCAAACCCATTAGATACAAAAGGTTCTTAATATATACAACCTCTATTTATTGATAAAAATCTTGTTCGTTTCACCTGAAGACATTTAAATTAGAAGCTATTAGCTCGAGCTGTAATTATCGAGTACTAAATTCTTCACAGATTCATTAGAGGATCTTTAGATTAATCTTATCGAATTAAAGGAACGTGTTCTACAAGTTAGTTTTTAAGTTCAGTCATAGACATAACAAATCTGTTACTGCTCTCTTTAAACAAAATGTCCTATCTGCAAAATTGTAGTTTCGAGATCACCTGTTTAAGTATTTTTGATATAAATCTTTTTGCGATTCATCTGAACAATCATAACGTTGTAAACTGCTTCTCTGAACAGTCCCGTGGTTGACTTTCCGAACCAGACCCTTAGGTTTTTCAGCCATGAGATCCTCATTCTTCCTGATCCTCTACTCCCATACACTTTACCTTGCAGGATGCACTGGATGAGATGGTATCGATCTTCATTACGCATTATGTGCCCAAGATATTTCAACTTCCGGCACTTCACGATGTAAAGGACCTCACGTTCCTTCCCCATTCGGCGCAGGATTTCTCCATTGGTCACTATCTGCATCCAAGACACTTTCAGCATCCTTCGATACAGCCACATTTCGAAGGCTTCCAGCCTCCTCTTAGTTTTTTGATATTATCTTACAATAATGGGTGCTGACCAACTCGGCCCCAAAAGGGAATATTCAGGTAAAATGATTTTTAATGAGTTTTGAAAAGTATTTAACTCGGTCCGAACTACAATAAAACGTCCCTTCTGTACCCTTATGTTAATTATAATAATATATCAAATAAATAATTGACAAAATAATGAGAAAAGCATTAGCCATAGAAACGTATACCAATTATCTTACCGTAAGGGACTTGGAACGTGTAAGAAAAAATATCTATTATGCTCGGATTATGAAAGTACACACAGCCCTATAGATAGAGTCGATTCACTCAGTAAACCTGCAAGATGGCCGACATGTCATATGACAAAAGTCATATTCCAGCTAAATAAAATAAATTTTTGCATTTTCAATGACTTTTGTCATATGACATGTCGGCCATCTTGCAGGTTTACTGAGTAAATCGACTTTAGAATGGATCTAGAAACAAGTGGTAGTGAAGAGTTTTTATTAGAGAATGATAAAACAATGAACTTAGTAATATTTTTGTGCAATAGTATTTAAATTACTTGTGTAAATCTCAAATTCTTTACATGGATGACACTTTTTCTTACTGCACAAAACTTTTTAAACAATTCTTCAGCATACACGGATTATATAATGGACACTACTGTAAATTGCTAAAAAAATTTGCGCAGTAAGAAAAAGTGCCATCCATGTAAAGAATTTGAGACTCACACAAGTAACTTAGATGAGTATTGCACGAAAATATTACTAAGTTCCTTGTTTTATGGTTCTGTAATAAAAATTCTTCACTATAGCACTTGTTTTTAGATCCATTGTATCTAAGGCTGTGTTCCATAATCTACCTTGGTACTGCTGGCAGTGTCTTCCGCTAAGCATAATAGATATTTTTTCTTACACACTCCAAGTCCCTTACGGCAAAAGAATTGGTACAATTTTCTATTACTAATGCTTTTCTAATTATTTGGCTTATTTTTCCTTAAGATCGCTTTCTGCTTCTCTTTTGGCCGACTGAGTCAATATTTGCCTTTGCAAAATATTTTCTGCCTCTGGTTCGTATGACGGGTTCGGATTACATCAAGTTAAATCTCAACCAGATGAATCGCCGATGGTTTTTAAGCAAGCATTACAACCCATTTTACTGCACCTCCACTTTGTTTCTCTCGGAGATAATTTTCGGGGGTAAGTGCACAAGTGCATCAAAATTACCGATCATTTTTGAATGAAATATGTTTTTTTATAATTGCAAAAGTTTGTTTTCATATTTTCGCGAAAACGCCCGACTCCGCAGGAGGAGGGGATTTTCGTAAAATATTAAAACAAACGATTGCAATTTGTAAAAAAAACACATTGAATAAAAAAATTATCTGGTTATTTTTATGCACGAGTGTAATTTATTTGAATATTTCCCAAATTAATTTTGAACTCGAATCAAGTAAATTTAAATATTTTATTTAACAGAAAATACTAACAATAAAATTAAAATGCTTAAAAATTACAAGAATTGCAATGAAAAGTACAATTATTGTAATTAACAATATTTTGCTTTGAATTCGTAGACATGGTGGTTGATGCAGTCAACGAGCGAGAGCTTATTTCGGCGGGGGACTCTCTTGAGCTTGACGGTTGGTCATTGTCCCGCATTTTTTCAATCAAAAGCATATGATGGTTCTCATCCATCTGAATGTAAGGCGTCAGTGACTTGGTATTTGAGTGTCCACTTAGTTTAATTAACTGTTGTTCTCCAACACCTTTTTTGGCAAGTTTTGATACGGCGGTTGCTCGTATAATAAGATAAATAAGATGGCGTTAATTGTCAGAATATTACATTTTTTGACGTTTGTTAACAATAAAATCCCGCTTTGACGTTTCGTCAACAATATAAACTTGCGATGCAATTTTCGATTTCTGGCAGTGCTGTTTTCGCTGTAATTTTGCGAAAATTGCAGTTCTCTTATGGGAACTTTAACATATGAGGGAAATATTTGCTGTAATTTTGCAAAAATTGCATTTCTCTTATGGGAACTTTAACATATGAGGGAAATATTCGCTGTAATTTTGCGAAAATTGCATTTCTCTTATGGGAACTTTAACATATGAGGGAAATATTCGCTTATATTCTTTATACTTAAATTGATTTAATACTAGTAGTATTTTTCCGCGGTGACTAATAATTTCACATAAACAGTACTCATGTCCATTTTTCTCTGATATAACACACTTTAGATGAACACTGATTGGTATCCAAAATATAACTTAGTTTCTTAAAATTGATTCGATACAATTTTGATAATTTTTACAATTTTCCTACTGCTTTAATGTTTTTAGCCCATATTCACTTATAATCTCCCTAGCAGCAGAATTATCGGGAATTAATTCTGCTGCGTGGGAGATTCGGTAAGAAAATTTCATAAATTGGAGTTTTTTCTTATTATAATTTTTTTGCTAAAATGCTTCGAAAACATATTTCCACCGGATTTAGTTAATTGTAAATAATTAGAGTTTTAAAAATAAAAGTTCATTTTAGCCGTTAGTAACTAATTTTCATTACTAAAAGGTGAGAAACATTAAATAACAAATTTGTTATCTGAAATCCAATATCTTTATAGTTTTAAATTCGAATAAAACTTTAAAAAACATATTTCCGATGAGTTTTGTTTAATATGACGCACTGTATTTTTACAATAGAAGTTGATTTTACTTGTTAATAACTAAGGTTTATTACTAAAATTTCAGGAACATTAAAAACATTAATTCGTTTTCAACCATAACATCAGAAATCACATGTGTACATAGTTTCAAATGATTTCCGATGAGTTTAGTTAAATTTTTGATGTGTCTCTTTTAGCCCCGGTGTTTAGTATCAATAAAAATTATAAGTTAGCAACAAAATGTATTTTGATTTTATTCTGAGTGACTTTTGCCAATAGATATAAAGAACTTTATTTTTGACAGAAAAAGTATCACTTATTAATTTCATTAGGTTTATAGGAACTAACAAAATTATCGCGATAATCTCCCGTTGCTATAAGCTACGTAAAGAAAAAGGAACCTTCTAATTAGTTGAAAATAAATTTATGTAATTGTCATTATAATATTATTTATTTTATATACATCGTGTCTTCCGAAGTTCTTACCAAATGGGAAACTTTTTAATTATTAACTCTACGAAAAAAAATGCCTCTTCCTAAAAAGTCCTGCTTGGTGAGAAAATAAATTTGCCCAAAAATATTTATACAGGGTGTTTCATTAAGGGTGGCCACCGGCCATATCTCGGAAACGACTAAGCATACAAATTGGGGAAAAAAAAATATGATTAAAGCGGTCATGAGAAAATACTGAAAATTATTTTTAAGTTCCTCATTTCGCCGCAAGGGGGCACTATTGAAAATAATTTTTTTTAATTCTAAATTTCTCCAAAAATTCCCATATTAAGGTATAACTCTGATTACATCATTAGAAAGCTTAGACAATTCTACATCATTTTGGCTTAAGGCTCATTGGCGTACCGACCTTGCTAAGAGTGGGGAAAGATATTTTGAAAGTGTAAACATTAAAATTTTTGTAACTTCTAAACGCCTTTTGCAATTTTACTAAATTTAAGCTTGTTTGGAAGAGAAAGGTATGCAAAAAAGTTAAACTTTTGGCACAGTAGATAGTGAAAAAATAGTAACTTTTTTCACGATCGTAGAAAAAATATTTTTTTGTCGTGGAATGCTTTGGCCACGAAGCTATAAAAACAATAATTTTTTCGATAAAGTGTTAAAAATTATTGTTTTCGCAATAACTCTAAAACGAACAAAGATATTAAACTGCGGTCTTAAAATTTTTTCTTGCAAATTTAATCTCCTTTTCGATTATGATGTCATAGTTATACCGTATGATTTGAATTTTCGGGGTAAAATCAAAAAACTATTATTATTAAAAATTGCGCCCTCTAGCAATTTTATTAGAAACTATCGTGTACCATTGAATACGACAATAATTGAAGATACTTACCTACCTTTCTAATCCAAACAAGCTTAAATTTAGTAAAATAGCATAAGGCGTTTAGAAGTTACAGCGATTTTAATACACTTTCAAAATATCTTTCTCCACTCTTCGCAAGGTCGGTACGCCAATGAGCCTTGAACCAAAATGATGCAGAATTGTCTAAGCTTTCTAATGATGTAATCAGAGTTATACCTTAATATGGGAATTTTCGGAGAAATTTAGAATTTAAAAAAATTATTTTCAATTGTGCTCCCTTGCGGCGAAATGAGAAACTTAAAAATAATTTCCAGAATTTTCTCATGACAGTCTTTAATCATATTTTTTTCCCAAGTTTCTATGCTTAGTAGTTTCCGACGTGACCACCCTTAATGAAACACCCTGTATAAATATTCTTGTGCAAATTTATTTTCCCACCAAGCAGGACTTTTTAGGAAGAGGCACTTTTTTTTCGTAGAGTTAATAATTAAAAAGTTTCCCATTTGGTAAGAACTTCCGAAGGTATTATTATAATTACCATAAGTGCACAGAAGGGACCGGGCTGAGTTGAATACTTTTTAAAATTCTATAAAAATCATTTTACCTGAAACATTCCTTTTTGGGGCCAAGTTGGTCGACGCCTTTCAGTTTTTTGTAACATTGAAGTTCCAGACTTTAATTAAGGCGACGACACAACGTCACATCAGCAGTTTGCCAAACCCTATCAATAGGTGGCACGCATTTCAATCGGTATTCTTTATATATTTTTTAAACAGAATATGTCACGTTAAGAACAATACCAGTATTCATATTTTATAGTTCGACGAGGCCCTTTTACCTTTAACATAAAAAGCAGGGGCTTCCTACATATTTATGCATTATGAATTATGCATGCTGGTATATGGTGTAGTAAGACAGTGTAAAGGCAAACTTTACACACGAATAAAAAAAGCAGCAAATACCATTGGTCGGTATTTTCCCGTCAATAAATAAATTTATAACTAGATAATAAACCCATAGAAACATTTTAAACCCAAAACAATGTTATTACTTTTTTTAATCAACCGCTTTATACAGTATGTCTCCGTAAGTTGGAACCATATGGAAAAAAGTTATTCTTAATAAAAAGTTCTGCATGGTCTAAAACCTAAAATGCAACTATCAGATATTATATTATATTAACGTACACGTTTTATAAAGCATCATTTTATAGCACGCGTCCATGTTAAAAAACGAGCCGCTTGCGGCGAGTTTTATAACGGGACAAGTGCTTAAAACTGCTTTATATAACACGTACGTTATACTATTTTTTCTAATTTGTAGTTTTTTCAATAAAAACACATATTTAAAAAGAAAGTAAATCCTTCAAATTTTGTAAATTTTTATGTCTAAATTTTATGTTGGTAATGCTATTTTTTATCATAGTAGCCTCTGGGCAACAAAAATTATTTTGCGAACTGCCATTTTTTGATTTATTGACCCATTTTCACCACGAGATTCTAAAGTTATTTTAGCGATATGAGATTTGAAATTGGACGGAATACGTTGTGTGATCCTTGTACATTCGGTACATAATATACAGAGCGTTCGGAAATTCGGGCAATTTAGCTACTTTTTTTCGAATTTCAAAAGACGTGATTTTACGTCACGGCATTGCAATTTAGTATAGGGAAGATGGAAAATTCAAATAAAGTTGTAGTTAAAATCGACATTGGAAGGTTAGTAGATTGAATTTTGGATAGGATTTGGCAGAAAATGATAGCTTGAAGCATCTACAAAAGCAAACTAGTTCTCCGTCAATAAAGTTATTATTTAATATGTGTTTTTTAATGAACTAAAACAATACATACAGATTTGTAGATCTAGGCAACCAAACATACATACGTGGGTTCGTGTAGTATTTTGCATATTTGGACTAAAAAATATTAGTTATCTAGAATGCTATGCTAAACGGTGAAAAAAAAACATGTCATGTAGGGCCAACCTTTAAATAATAAAATTCGGAGTTTGAAATAGATCTATTTCGAACGCGCTAGCGAGTCCGAAATAGATCTGTTTCGAGACAAAATTAGAAAAAATTATTTTAAGCGTATAGGTACGAGGTTTGTCAAAAAATATAAATTTTGCCCAAGAGCAAAGTACCTTTATTTTTGTCAATATGGAAAATTGTTATTAAAAAAAGTTGATAAAAGAAAACACGTTCAAATATGTAATTACACCCATTTACGATGAAAAAATAAGTTTTGTTATTTTTTAATACTTTTTCTGCATTACTAATTAATTATGAATGAACATTTATCTCTTGTAATTATTAAAAACATGATAACCTTTTCGTTTCTTAATTTTATCTAACAATGTTGCAATTTAAACAAGTCTGTAAAGCCCTTTTTACAGTCGGCAATACTATTTGCAACTCAATTGCTGCAATGCATTGCAGGCGCAAGACATTGCCTGAAATTTGTCTTGCAGGATGTTTTACAGCTGGCAATTCTATTTTCAATGAAAAGGATCGCCAACTTAACAAAAATAAATGCCTCTGTTGTTAAACTGTCAATGCGAAAACAACCGAATAACAATAACACAAAACAAACCGAATAAGCGCAAAGAAACAGTGAACTCACAACAAAAGAGAAACAACCCAAACTCGGACAAAAGTCAAACTCAGCTTGAGCGCGTCCTTTCTAGGAACTTTCGTTTTTGTTGGTCACAATGAAAATGCATATAAATCCACCAGAATTGCAAACGCACTTGCAACAAAAATCGATCACGACCGATTTTTCGCAATAGCAAGAGAATTGCCAAATCCGATCAGCTGGTTCTCTACTGCGCATGCTTATAAGCAAGACAATTGCAACTTGCAAATAGTATTGCCGACTGTAAAAAGGCCTTTATAAATACATATGCATTTATATTGCAAATAAGAAAATATACATACTAGATTACATATAACTACTGTACAATGAAATTTGCATTATTATTGTACACATACGTTTCAAAAAAGAAAAACTAATTTTTTCATCGTAAATGGGTAAAATTACATATTAAACGGGGTTTTTAGTTCTGATCAACTTTTTTTATAACAATTTTCGATATTTTCAAAAATAAACGTACTTTGCTATTGGGCAAAATTCATATTTTTTGACAAACTTCGTATACGCCTAAAGAATTTAATATCTGATAGTTGCATTTTAGGATTTAGACCATGCTGAACTTCTTATGAAGAATAACTTTTTTTCGTAAAATGAATAATATATGATTTCAACTTACGGAGACATACTGTATATCTGCGCGAGGGCGCACTAGGCGGCCAGTGTGGCGCGGCCGGAAAACAGTACCAACATTAAGAGCGGTGGCGCACTAGGCGACAAAAGTGTCGCGCGGCCAGAAAACTGTATTAAGGTAGGAGTATCAACATGCTTGCCAACCTATAACCTATTTCGCGTAGATTTATTTATGTTTTCTAGCTTTTATACAAAATTTAAAGAAAATCAGTATCGACTTGATATTCTCTAGGTAATAATTAACATATTTAATATATATCAAGGAATTTCATAACTTATTTTAGGAGAATTGTATAGCGAAAAATATCGGGTAAGATTTTTTTTAACATTATTATGTCATTGTCACTCATTGTTCTTTCACTATACAATTCTCCCAAAATTAGCAATGAAATAAATTGATATTTTTGTAATATATCAGATACTACCTAAATAATGTACCGACGATATTGATTTTCTTAAAATATTAGTTATTAAAATAATAAACTCAAAAAATCAACGCAAAATAGGTTATAGGTTGGCAATAGATTGAATGACGTTGAGAATTCAACCTTAAGAGGTACTAAGCGACAAGGGTCAAATTAGTCGCCTGATGTGAAGTGTAAAAATGTATTTCTGTAAATGTCAGTACCTATGTTGTTATTAATAATAATAATCATAAAAATATATATTTTCATTTTTAGTGCTCATACTGTGGATAATTTTAAATTATTATGGTTAGAAAATAAGAATGTTTATTTAAAAATGCAATACAGTGTGGCTCAAAAAGTTATTTCGTTTTGAATGTGTGCGAGGTACCGCAGGTGACGCCCTCTAAATTTTACAATAAAAATGGGTGCATATCCTAATTTTTTACTCCACAAAACCCCGCTTTAGCCGAATATTGTGACAATACACCAATTATTAAAAAAAACTATTTATGAAAAACTAAAACCAAATTGAACTTTTGACACTCTGTATCTCCAAAATCATCCACTTTTGGACTAAGCTAAGTTGGGTTAGATCGTCATATTTAAGTCTCACGAATTTGTGCTTGCATTTTTTCTGCAACTTTTAGGGATATGGAAAATTTTGACAATATGCTAATGTTGCTGAGTGAAATCTAACGTTTGGTTATACCGAAAGTAGATACTTTAATGCTTATTTTAAATGTACACTGAGAAAAATGATTTTCTACAACAGGATTGCTAAGACATAGTTTGTATGCATAGCCTATTTTTTATCAATCCATATTAAATAAATTGCTAGTGTATCAAACCCGCTTCAGTGTTATAATAAGAAACAGTGTTTTATTGGTAGTAATCAGTTCTATTATCACAGTCTTGTGGAATAATAAAATACTTTTAATACAGCAATTTTGTTAAGAAATAAATTGTATCTTCTCAATGCGACGTGTTTTGTTTCCAGTAAAGCGCATTAAAAAAGCAGAACAGCGTCCCCAAAAATGAATTGTATTCGTTAAAACCTATAATCCACAAGACGTCGGTGGGAGTTCGTAGCGATCGGCAATTGCCGCGCGCCGTATTATTAGTTTTAACGCATCGTTGTTCAAAGTCTTCTATCAAATTTTACGATCTCATAAAAACCATGTTGCATAATAGATTATCGTATGCAATGTTAAACTACAAGAACAATATCACACTAGAAGCTGTTTAAATTTTGGAGAGCTACAGTACTGATTTTAGTGTACTGTAGCAAGCAAATATTATTATGAATAATGTCAAGTTTCATTACAACTGCCAGTCGGAACTTATACAGCATATAAAACCAGATTACACCCCCAATAGAACTTGATAATTACTGTGAGTATTCAGATCAATATTGGTTATAAATTATTCTATGGTAGCATTAAGTTCTATTTTATATTGGCTAAATTACCGTGATATTACTACTACACAACGGTCTTGCAGTTTTCGTTGTATAACGTTGCTCTCACATACAGGGTGTTTCATTAAGGTCGAAGAGCGGCCATATCTCGGAAACTACGGGGCATAGAAACTCAGGAAAAGAAAAATGATAATAAAAGTAGCCATGAGAAAATTCTGGGAAATAATTTTCAAGTTTCGCATTTTGCCGCAAGAGGGCGTAATTATCTTGAAATCTGGTTTTATTAGGTAAAAAGCACTTCATCTCTTTTTGTTTTTTTACACAACATTCTAAAAATATACGGCAATTTACTAGTAATATTTGCAAGTAAGTACTTAATACTTTAATACCTACTTACATGATAACAAATAGGTGGTGTTTATAATTTACTTTATACATAAAACTAATTTGAAATAATATACAATATTATTTCACTAAATATACAAGGTTAGAATAAATAACTTAACGTGGCATAGGTGGTATTAAAATACAATGATACTTACCAACTGGACGTTCCAAATTTTGAACATAAATTGCAAATAAAATTCGTTGTCCGGCTCTGTATCAGCAGTAGCGTTTTTTTTTATCATAAAAATAATTTTATAACAACTTTGCAGAATCGGTACAGAATAAAATTAATTGGATCCAATATTAGAACATTAAAATTTTAATGAAATCACCACAACGGCTTTATTCCCTCCTCCGAATTTCAGCCCCCATGATTAAAATTCCTGAGTGCTCCTCTGGAGAAGGGTTCGCCGATAAAATTATTGTCAAACGCGTATCCCTCTTAAAAAAAGGGAACCACTGCATTCATAAAAGTCCATATTATAATCTCGTTGTAAGGTACATTGTTTAAGCCGGCTTGACACTAGCTTTGCCCTCATTTGTTATATAGAGTGTGCTTGAATTTGCTTGCCCCATGAAAAGCTTATCGTTTTTTGAGACAGCAATAAAAATACGTGGATGACAATCTTATTATTTTTTAAAGCAATTTTTTTTTATAAAGAACAACTTTTTTCCTAAAATTAATAATAAAACAGGTTTCCAATTCGCAAGCATATTCCCACACGCGCTGTATGTACAGGGTTGCCCAGAAGTCCGGAATAAAATTGATATAGCCTTAACATGTAACTGTAACTGTAACATGTAACATGTAACGCTCGGACACGTCAATTTAGTTTTATATATGCCCACATTTTGACCTTATTCGATTGTTTTTTTATAGACATTTGTCAAAGATATGACGACATCGATATTTTTTTTTAAAAGAAACATACAGGTTGTGATACATCATTTGAAAGCTAATATCTCGTACAGTATCCTCATAAATTTTGGCGCGATTCTGCAAAGCTGTTTCAAAATGGCGACCGTCAAAAGTCCCCAAGAAATCTCTACTCAAACAACTACTCAAACAAATTGAAAAGTAAATTTTTAAATTTTACATAACTCCGAAAATTCCACATTAAGGTATATGTTTGATAACACCATTTTAAAGCTTGGACAATTATGCATCATTTTCGTCTTATGCTCATTGGCGTACCGACTTTAATAAGAGTGGGGGAAGCTGTTGAAAGTGTAATAATTTAAATCGCTGTAACTTATAAACGACTTATCCGATTTTAGCAAACTAAAGACTGTTTGGAAGAGAAATGTATGCACTTTGACCAATCGTATTTAGTTGTCCATAATAGTTCTCAAAAAAAATGCTAGAGGGCACAATTTGCAATAACAATACATTTTTTGATTTTCCTCCGAAAAAATAAATCATACGGTATAATTATGACACCATAATTAAAAAGTAGATGAAATTTGCCAGAAAAAATATTAAAACCGCAGCTCGATATCTCCGTTCGTTTCTGAGTTATCGCCAAAACAATAATTTTTAAGACAAATTGCGCCCTCTAGCAATTTTATTAGAAACTATCTTGTACATTGGATACGACAATTAAAGGTACTTATCTTTCTCTTCCAAACAAGCTTAAATTTAGCAAAATTGGTTAAGTCGTTTAGAAGTTACAGCGATTTTAATGTTTACAGTTTCACTTGATAAGAGTGGGAGAAGCTATTGAAAGTTTAAACATTAAAATCGCTGTAACTTCTAAACGACTTATCCGATTTTACTAAATTTAAGCTTGTTTGGAAGAACCTTCAATTGCCGTATCTAATGGTACAAGATAGTTTCTAATAAAATTGCTAGAGGGCGCAATTTGTGTTAAAAATTATTGTTTTGGCAATAACTCAGAAACGAACGTATATAGATATCGAGCTGCGGTTTTAATATTTTTTCTAGCAAATTTCATCTACTTTTCGATTATGTTATCATAATTATACCGTATGATTTATTTTTTCGGAGGAAAATCAAAAAATGTATTGTTATTGCAAATTGCGCCCTCTAGCATTTTTTTTAGAACTATTATGAACAACTAAATACGATTGGTCAAAGTGCATACATTTCTCTTCCAAACAGTCTTTAGTTTGCTAAAATCGGATGAGTCGTTTATAAGTTACAGCGATTTAAATGATTACACTTTCAACAGCTTCCCCCACTCTTATTAAAGTCGGTACGCCAATGAGCATAAAACCAAAATGATGCATAATTGTCCAAACTTTAAAATGGTGTTATCAAACATATACCTTAATGTGAAATTTTCGGAGTTATGTAAAATTTAAAAATTTACTTTTCAATTACGCCCTCTTGCGGCAAAATGCGAAACTTGAAAATTATTTCCAGAATTTTCTCATGGCTACTTTTATTATCATTTTTCTTTTCCTGAGTTTCTATGCCCAGTAGTTTCCGAGATATGGCCGCTCTTCGACCTTCATGAAACACCCTGTATAGTATTAAATAGTTGTATAAAGAGTATGTGAATTCTTATAAGGAGTAGAAGGCTTTTTCTCAGTGTATATTATTACATTTTTGGATTATTCGCAAGATTCCCCATAATATCATGCCCTATAACTAAGTCTAAGCCTTTGTGACATTAACTTTTTATGTCAAAAATGACATTTGCAGGTTTTAAAATAACTATCAATTTTTACTACCGTGCGAGCAAATATTATTTGCATCAAAGAGGGCCTTGCATCTAAGGACGTAATGCTTAGCCGTAGAGCTTAATTCCTGTTGGGTGTCAGTAACTACCTTAATTAACAATCAATCAGTTATTCCGTCATCTTTGACAGTCGTTACAAGTAATTTGATTCATCGCTAATTTTTCCAATTTCTTGAACAATTCACACAATGGGCTTTACGAAACAGCACAAAACATTCAGAGTTGAAGAATATTTTCGAAACGGGGTTAGAGTAAATTGTGAGTGGCAACACAATCCGGGTTTGTGCATGGACGATTTTCACGAACATTTTCCTAACGTTGCTTTTATTGCTGGGGATTTTTATTATTGCCTGAAAAGAACCGTGGCTGTGTTTAGGGAAACAGGTTCTATATACAACACAACAAAGGACCAGGAAGACTGGACATGTGTAAGAACAGAAGAACTTGTTGCAAACGTTCGTGAAATAATGCAAAATACGCCAACAAATTGAATAAGACGCCTGTCCCAAGAAGTGGGAAGATCTTATGGAACATGCACAACTATTCTTAAGAAGCAGCTAAATTTATTTCCTTATAAAGTGCAAGTATTCCAAGAAATACAAGCCGCAGATTTTGAAAGACGCAGGAATTACTCTGAATGGTTTACCCAAAGTTTATTGGAAAGAAATGATTTATTAGACCTGAATTTTTTTTTGGATAAAACCTGGTTCCACCTCTCTGGTTATGTGAATTCTCAGAATACATGTAATTATTTTTCTTTTTCTTTCTGTATATTCTTACTTTGTTAATTTTGTAAAAAACAAAAATAAATTTGTATTTGTCTACTTATTTTATTACTCATTAGTTTGGCTTGGCATATTATCATGTCATAATATGAATTTGACAAAATTTTAACTTAGATTTGGTGAGATATATCGTCCCCCATATCAGTGTGCTCTAAACCAAGCCCTACGTTTTTTAATCCAAGCCCTCTTTGATGCAAATAATTTCGGAGCCCAATAATTTTTGCTCGCATGGTATAAGTAAGTCTTTATTATTACATTTTTGTTGAACTCCTTGTTAAAAAGTGTCTTTAGCTTTATTAGTTTTTCATAATATTTTGATAACTGTTAATATAGGGTGTTCAAACAATTTTAGTATTTTTATATGGCGATCTCGCTGCGGATTTTAAGTTCATTTTCTCCATTCCAACATTGAAACTGAACTAAAACTAATTTATACATTACTGTATGTAATTCTGTTAAAAGATTTAGGAATCTTAATGTACAAGCATTACCATAAAAAATCCTCAAGTATTAACCTTACATTTTAACATAAGAATTTCTCTTTATATGTATATTTGGCAGAATTTACGGCGGCGTTTTATAAAACAAAAAGAAACGCTAAAAATTTGCAATTTATCAGATATCTTACAAAATTTATAGACTTTAAAAAACATTCAACAAATTTTAGTGGTATAAAGTGCCTTTTTCGGTGCCATACTTTTAAGACTTAATCTTGATCTGAAGACAGTTTCCTCATTTTGTTGTCCATTGGATCGAAGACAAGACAAAAGGAGCCAAAACAGAGAAACATGCACACGCACACAATCGATAATTCTTTTTCACATTGTAAACGTGTTAAGCAATGAATTTCGAGCGCCGGAATGACTGAGGACCACCTATTCAACGCCGTATACATTACCATATGGCCGTTTATACCGAAATTTAAGTATTGACCTGTATTGAACGGGTTGATATTAAAAATATAAGCAACAATGGGCTTTTTCACTAAATTCTGATTTTTAGCCTATCGAATAGAGGAAGAAAAAATAAAATTTTCTACGGATTTAGTTTTGTTATACCGTGCGAGCAAAAATTATTTGCATCAAAGAGGGCCTTGCATCTAAGGCCGTAATGCTTAGCCGTAGAGCTTTATACCTGTTGAGTGTCAGTAATTACCTGAATTAACAATCAATCAGTTATACCGACATCTTTGACAGTCGTTACAAGTAATTTGGTTCATCGCTAATTTTTCCAATTTCTTGAACAATTCACACAATGGGCTTTACGGAACAGCACAAAACATTCATGGTTGAAACGTATTTTCGAAACCGGGTTAGTTTAAATGGCGAGTGGCAATACAATCCGGGTTCGTGTATGGACGATCTTCACGAACATTTTCCTAACGTTGCTTTTATTGCTGGGGATTTTTATCATTGCCTGTAAAGAACCGTAGCTGTGTATAGGGAAATAGGTTCTATACAACACAAAAAGGAGCAGGAAGACCATCTGTAAGAACAGAAGAACTTGTTGCAAACGTTCGTAAAATAATGCAAAATACGCCAACAAATTGTATTAGAGGCCTATGCCAAGAAGTGGGAAGATCTTATGGAACACGCAGGACTATTCTTAAGAAGCAGCTACATTTATTTCCTTATAAAGTACAAGTAAGTATTTCAAGAAATACAAGCCGAAGATTTTGAAAGACGCAGGAATTACTCTCAATGGTTTACCCAAAATTTATTGGAAAGAAATGATTTATTAGACCTGACATTTTTTTCGAATGAAGCCTGGTTCCACCTCACCGGTTATGTGAATTCTCAGAATACACGCATGTGGAGTAGTGAAAATCCTCATTGCACCCTCAAAAAATTGGTGTCTGGTTAGCTGTTTCCCGAAGAAGCATTATAGTTGGTCCTATTTTTTTCCATGACACAGTTACAGCACAGCAGTATAGAGACAATATTTTCAATCCATATGTGGAGCAATTTTTTCGACGACAGATTGCTCATCAGTTTTCGATCAGACATTGAATTCCCACCTAGATCACCTTGTTTAACGTTTATGGATTACTTCAATCTTCCTCATTTAAATAACACTATTTTTAAAACACCAGTTGCAAATTTAGAACGATTACAAGAAAGAATTATCCAAGAATGTGGTAACATTTCTCCAGAGATGCTGGTCAACACTTTCGAAAATATGAAGAGACGTGTGAATTTAGGCTTGGAGCATGGCGGTGGCCAATTTCAGCAATTTATGTAATTATTTTTCTTTTTCTTTCTGTATATTCTTACTTTGTTAATTTTGTAAAGAATAAAAATAAATTTGTAATTGTCTACTTATTTTATTACTCATTAGTTTGGTATATCATGTCATAATATGAATTTGACAAAATTTTAACCTAGATTTGGTTAGATATATCGTCCCCATATCATTGTGATCTAAACCAAGCCCTACGTTTTTTAATCCAAGCCCTCTTTGATGCAAATAAGTTTTTCTCGCACGGTATGTGTTGCATTTGCCTTCCAGTGCTTTTAAAACTGCTCACCCATTTTTTCTAATAAAAGGATTTTGACCAAAAAAATAATCTCTAAGGTAAAGTCCTTTTTTTTAGATACTACTATCTTGAAAGAAAATAAAAACGTTTTTGGTTCTTACAATGTTGTCCTCTTCCTAGCGTTCATTAAAACTGACACCCTAGACATTTTGGAGAGAAGCTAATTTGTGTGCTAGGCAGATTAGTTCCTTTAAATTCGGCCGACAGCGCCTTTAAAACTAGTTTATGCTAGTTCGGCCTATACATAAATATAGGTCACCCACTCTTAAAATACCTCTATTAAATTTAATCAAAAATGATTAAATAAAAAATGATTAAATTATTACACATCGAAGCTAATTTTATCATTATTGATTATAATATAATCATTCCTACATTAATCAGTTATGAATAAGATTGCTTAATCACTGACTCTTTGATATAATCGGTTGACAGAGATAATTTTTTAAATCAATCTGATGTGGACCTGTATTTAATTACAGAATTAATTTTGATTTAAAATTTAATCATTGTTTTTAAGTGTGTACTTTATTAAGTCCATTGGATAGGAAATGGGTAAAAAATATTTAATAATAAAGTACGGTTGCTGTATAAAGCATCACAATCTTAAATGATTTTTTGCTAAGAACGCTGTAAAAAACCGTTCATCAATATTTTTTTTTATGTAGAATTACTGAAAAGCAATACTCTTTCAGTTTTTCTTTAAAAAATTGTGAAATTCCGGAGGTCACCATTACCCTAAAATCGGAATAAAGCTGCTTCTGGAACCCACAGCGAAAGAACTTAAAACTGGTCCAATAATATAAGCAACCTGCATTTTAAAAAACTTTTGATCAAAATACGAAATGATGCAAAATTAGCTCTTATTCTTAAAAGGGGAAGAAATAAGACACTTTAAGTCTTCCTTCACTGGTATATTAAGATAAGTTTTAAGTTTTAATAAAGATTAATTCTCTACATGTTTCGAATGTATATACATTCATCCTCAGGAGAATAGAATAAGGAATATAAGAAATAATTAATCATTATAATTTTAATTAATATAAATAATTTGACACTTAACTTACTGCTATGTTAACTTAATAACTTGGTTTTTGCCAATTCTCCACGAATGACCTCTTGATAGGTATATCATTACGGTGGACGTTTTTCCTATTACTTTATTTTTCCTTTCCATCATCTTTTAGCTCCGTTTGGACTGTTTCCACCTGTTCTATTTCTTATATTCCTTATTCTATTCTCCTGAGGATGAATGTATATACATTCGAAACATGTAGAGAATTTACCTTTATTAAAACTTAAAACTTATCCTAATATACCAGTGGAGGAAGACTTAAAGTGTCTTATTTCTTTCTCTTTTAAACAGACATTCCACTTAAAGTATGGACTATTTCTTCAAGTCTTATTCTTAAGTCTATAAAAAATAATTATTTTGGACTTCCTCATGCACTACAAGCCAATAATAATTGTAAGTCTTCAAATGCAGACCCTCATTGTAAGTGCAACGCCGCAGATATCGATTATTCATAACAAAAAAAATATTTTTCTACTAGCATGCGGAAAGTACAATTTTAATAAAATAAACTCCTGTGATACCAAATTTATTCCTGTTTAATGAAATTTAACTGGCGATATTTGGAGACAGTCGAACACCTGCAACTATTTTTGAAATATTTATCTTACCTATCGTTATTAGTACCTATAGAAATCAAATGTATAAAAATTACTTTATTATTTCAAAATAAACAAATATCTCTTGAAATAAACTCAATCAGTTTAAAGGGTTTCAAGTAAATGGTATAAATTAATGTCGCAAGTAAAAGCGATGATGCCCTCTTAATTTTTTGTTTTCTATGCGCGGTATACAGTTATTTAGTTGGCCAATTTTTTAATTATATATATACCACCCCTCGTATATATCTGCCGTTTTACTTCCATGTCAACTAAACAGAGCTTGTCAATATTCATGTCAACAAAACGAAACGTGCCAAAAAAGCGTGGACACAAGTTTTGATGAAGAAATATCTAATTCCATTGTGGAAGCTGCTAAAAATGCAACCTTAAGGTTGAATTCTCAACGTCATTCAATCTATTGCCAACCTATAGCCTATTTCGCGTTGATTTTTTGAGTTCATTATTTTAATAACTAACATTTAAAGAAAATCAATATCGTCGGTACATTATTTGGGTAGTATCTGATATATTACAAAAATATCAATTTATTTCATTGCTAATTTTGGGAGAATTGTATAGTGAAAGGACAATGAGTGACAATGACATAATAATGTTAAAAAAAATATTATCCGATATTTTTCGCTATACAATTCTCCTAAAATAAGTTATGAAATTCCTTGATATTTATTAAATATGTCAATTATTACCTATAGAATATCAAGTCGATACTGATTTTCTTTAAATTTTTTATAAACGCTAGAAAACATAAATAAATCCACGCGAAATAGGTTATAGGTTGGCAAGCATGTTGATACTCCCACCTTAAACTTATTACAAAAAAAGTCCGGTCATAGATATGAGAAGGAGTTTTAATCTTACAAATTTAAAAGAAGAGGTATTTAGCATATTTCTCTGAACTTCAGAAAATATAATATAAGTCCAATATCTTGCAGTCAAAATATTCCGTGTTAAAAATGGTTTTAATGACCTAAATATTAAGAACTTTTTTGAATTTTATAGCCTACTTACCTAAAAAAAAAACAAACAAAATGTTGGATCAAAAAAAGCTGAAGCTGTTACCATAGAGGAAGTTGCAAGATTTCTACCTCGCGTACAAAACTTAATCGTGACGACATTGAAGATAAAGAAAACGTATTGATCAATTATTGATCATTCGTAATTCTGATTCTAAAAATTATTTATCAAGAACTTTTGTTATCTCTGAGCAGGGAAATAATGGGGGCTACTTGACTTTATATAGAAAATAGAGAAGTCTACGACCACCCAACACCTCCCATAGACGATTTTTTGTCTTCTTTAAAAAGTGCAGTGTGTATGGGTGAATATTTTCGGAAAAATGCCTTCAGAAATCGTGGTATATTTGGGTCTACAAAATCCCCCACTGTATCCTGGACACAGTTTTCGGTCGTTCCTCGGCCACTATCTTAGGAGAGGGGATAACAAATACTAAGAAATTAGGAGTTAGAAATCAACCTTTTAGAAAATAAACGTCTAAACTATCAAGATCGTTTGGTAAATATCAACGCTCCTGAATCGTCCATGGTCACATGATCTAAAAAATCCTTGCTCTGGTCTCATCTGCGAGGATTAAAACGAACTCGACAATTATCAGTTAGCTAAATTAATATTTTTAAGTTTGGCAACATTTTTCTTTTCTTCGAAAAATCAATAAAAGTCTTTCTCGATATCATCACAACTCACAGAGTTCTTAAACCTCTTACTTTTAGGATATTTATGTGCATATAAGAAGAATCTGATAAAATGTCCTTATACTTTGTTGCTGACTAAATTTTTTTAAAACGACAAATCACGGATGTAAAGCATTACTGTATTTTTCGAAAGAATAAATCGTGTATATTTTATTACTGTTGCGGTAATTTATTTTAAGGTTGTCACTTCGTGTTTAATTTTTTACTTTCTTCACGGAACTGAAAAATATCTCACGAGAAGTAGTTTGATGAGTAAGTAGGCTAATTTTTTATGACGCCATTGGATACCAGAATAATTGTTATTGATATTTTCGGAACCACGATTTTTATGTTTTCTGTGATGACCAGATCAGTTTTTCATTTAAACGCTAAGAATAGTGATAGATGGACTTGACATACATTAGACGAATGAATCTGTTCCAAATTCATTACTAAAGGGCGGATTATATGCACTTAAATTCAGCCAAAATATGCGCATATATATGCCTTGTTTGGCTTTTAAATATGCAGTTATTTGCATTTTTTTACCAAATATACATACTGGTATGCTATATCCTTTAATTTAATATAGTAAAATGACGTAAAGAAACACATTGGGTTCTAAAAAATATGTTTATTTAAAAAAATGCAAAAAAAGCAAAAAAAAATAAAAGTAAACAAGTTTTTCTTTTAAAACGGTTTCGTATATTAAATGGACATTCTTCTTTCTAAGCGTAAACTCGTCAGGAATGGTTTGTTTACAAAATTTTTTCAAAAATCTTCAAAATTGCGGATTTTGCAATTTTTTTAAAGCTATGTTTGCTGCGTCTAAAGCCTTGCATAAGTCTTCTTAAAAAAATTCCTTTTCAGATTTGGATTTTTCTCCAACATTTTAAAATGCGTTTGTTACACTCAGCTGAAGTGGCTCAGATTTCATTTTTTGTAATTTTGACAGCAGCGGTGTTTTTAAATGTTGATCGATTTGGAACTTTTTTTCACAAACAATAATTTTTGTACAAGCAGTACGTTTACGAATACGTTTTCTCCACTAAACTCTTACTCTGAGAAATTTTTAATCCACGAAGACGTTTTCGCCACCTTAGACATTCTGAACACAAATTTGAAATTACTAGTTTCACACTGAAAATACTGAAATATTTCGACAAACTAAAACAGAAGTATCGTGCGAGCAAAAACTGTTTGCATCAAGGGCCTTGCATCTAAGGCCGTAATGCTTAGCCGTAGAGCTTAATACCTGTTAGTTGGGTGGTGTCAGTAACTATCTGAATTAATAATCAATCAGTTATTCCGTCGTCTTTGACAGTCGTTACAAGTAATTTGATTCATCGCTAATTTTTCCAATTGCTTAAACAATTTACACAATGGGCTTTACGGAACAGCACAAAACATTAATTTTTGAAGCGTATTTTTGAAACGGGGTTAGAGTAAATGGTGAGTGGCAATACAATCCGGGTTTGTGCATGGACCATTTCCCTAACGTTGCTTTTATTACTGGGGATTTTTATCATTGCCTGAAAAGAACCGTGGCTATGTTTAGGAAAACAGGTTCTATACAACACAAAAAAGGAGCAGGAAGACCATCTGTAAGAACAGAAGAACTTGTTGCAAACGTTCGTGAAATAATGCAAAATACGACAGATTGATCAGTTCTCGATCAGACATTGAATTCTCACCTAGATCACCTTGTTTAACGGTTATGGATTACTTCGTTTTTCCTCATTTAAAGAACACAATTTTTAGAAACACCAGTTGCAAATTTAAAACAATAATTACAAGAAAGGATTATCCAAGAATGTGGTAACATTTCTCCAGAGATGCTGGTCAACACTTTCGAAAATATGAAGAGACTATTACTTTTTTAATTTTGTAAAAAATAAAAATTAATTTGTATTTGTCTACTTATTTTATTACTCATTTGTTTGGCATATCATGTCATAATATGAATTTGACAAAATTTTAACCTAGATTTGGTTAGATATATCGTCCCCATATCTTTGTGATCTAAACCAAGCCATACGTTTTTTAATCCAAGCCCTCTTTGATGCAAATAAATTTTGCTCGCTAGTGATGCCGCCGAGACGAGAAATTCTCGTGTCTTGTCTCGTCTCGACGAGACGATAGTGAAATTTTTTTCTCGAGAGAAGTCACGAGACGAGACGAGAGAAGACCGTTTCTCGTCGAGAAATTTCTCGTTTTTTCTCGAATTTTCTCGTTTGTTAGAACACTGACTTTTAGGTATCTACTAATATATAGACAGAAAAATAATGTGTTTAACGTTCTCACTCTATCGTATTGTGAAGGCATTTACCTACTGCAGTAGAAAAAACGCAATGGCCATGCTTGTTGGTTTTCATACCAAAGGTTGTCAGATATATATTTTTTAGAAACATAGAAGATACAACAAAAGTATATGAGACTAAACAAAAATATATGAGATTCTTATAGGTATTGTAAAACTTTCTGTTGTAGCGGCGGTGATCTTAAACCAATTACAGTTTACATTGTATAACTCATATGTAAAAGAAGGACACAATAATTGATTATCTAATGTTACCGCGATTTAGTCCGAATATTTTATAAACTATGAGAGATTGATATCTCAAATAGAGCATTTTCGGAAATACTTCTTTAAGTTCTTTCTCTTGCACTTTCTATTAATGTAATAAAAAAATTAAGGTTTTTCCCCGGATGACATTCTGGGCTGATCCCTTTATTTAGTCGAATATTTTCCAAACTATTGCAGTTAATTATGCCCCGAATTATGCCAAAAAATAAATAATAAAAGAAGGGTAGTTCCATTATGAATCAATTATTATTATTATAAATCGTTCTCTATTCTGTATCTTTTACCACCCCGTATATTTTGAACTGAAAATACCTCGGTGCCAAGCCTATTACATTACGTGAATTATGTCTTATGGCCGCTTTCAATATTTTGTTGATCTAAGAAAAATAGTTTCTAAGTCACATGACTAACAAAGCGACTTATATTAAACCCTTCTGCGAGACGACCAGATACTTTTAAATGTTTACCCCCTTTAAGATTCGTATAAAAAAATATTTTTTATGATTCCCTACTCACGAGAAAAAACGAGACGAGACGAGGCCAATTCTCGTCTCGTTTCGTCTCGCGGCATCACTATTGCTCGCACGTTATAAAAATGAGCTGCATAAAAACAAACTGACGTGTCAATACGGTATCTGTAGACAGGAGTTATAAATATTAAACGATTGTATCTTCTACAAAGTAATAATCATAATGACACTACTTTAAAAATCGTTCTGTGAAATGCCTCTATTTACAACAAAAATAATAAGGGATAGTTGCATTAATGGAACCAACTGCAATAACATTTTAAGTGGGCTGTGAAACAAAAAAACTGCAAAAAGGTTTTTATCTGAAATAAGAAATAGGACATGTCAACATTTTAAAAGGAAATTAACACAATATTAATTTAAAGAATTGTTGTGATGATTATGGCTTTGTAGAAGACACAATGGTATATTTGTAACTTCTTGCCTAAGTTGCTAAAATTTCAGTTTGTTCCAATGGAGCTCATTTTTATATTATTACATATTTTCTATATCTCTGGTTTAAAAAAATATAGTGACTTGCGGTTTTCACAAATATTCTTTTTATTTATTCTTCTTTGCTTAAGTTAAAAAAAATCGATGAAAAGGAAAGAAAAACACAAAGTCTTCCTCCACAAAATTTAATAGAATAAAAAATTCTTAGATCAAAGGTCTCTACATGTTTCGAACGTAGAAAATTTCATCATCAGGAGATAGAAAAATTTATTTTATGCTGATGGTGTTAGCAGAAGAGAAAATTATAACCTTAATGGAGCTTGTATGGACTTCAAAAATGTTTTTAAGTCACCATCAGCATAAAATAAATTTTTCTGTCTCCTGATGATGAACGTTTCTACGTTCGAAACATGTAGAGACCTTTAAACTAAGAATTTTTTATTCTATTAAATTGTGTGGGGGAAGACTGTGTGTTTTTCTTTCCTTTTCATACTTTCAACTCCACTTTAAGTATGGCCTATTTCTTCAAATTAAAAAAGATCGTTGCATTCAAAATTTTTGAGAAAGATGAAGAAATTCTTTATTTTGCCAAATAGCGCCCGCTAGCTGTTCCAAAGGAATTCAGAACCAATTAGATTCTTATTCACTTGATAAAACTAAGAAGTTAGCGAGTTAAATTTTGTCAAATTTCGAAAAACCAAACCAAAGTTGTGAATATTTTTTCATAGCTATATTAAGCTCCTCCTACCATCCTTAAACAAAAGCTAGGGTAAAAACAAAAGTGATCCAGAATTTTCATTAGATTGAAAAGCTATTACCTTTGATAAACCATTACTATTAGGATTTTTGAGAAAACCCCGCTATTTAATTGGTCACTTACGTCCCCCATTGACCAACCATGAAACCTAATATTAATATGATATTTTTTCTATAGTTTTCTCCGTATATTTTCTTGTACTGTTAATAAACCTTGGTTACTGAATAATAGATAATAAGAACTTTAGATACTTAGTATTTGTTACAGTTCTTTGTCCTACCTGACTACCCTTCTTTTACAGGAAATAAACGCTGTTTCTTGCGTATAACAAGATAGAAAAAGATACACTACACTTAGCATTAACCTTTCAACTTTCTCAACTTCCTTCCAATCTTTTTATATTTCCGCCGGTAACAGTTGCTTTACAACTTTATCAGCCGTCATTGCAGAAAAACCCAGCAGGTTGTCAACAAATGTTCGTTTAATAAAAGGGGTAACATCAATTAAATCTTGTACCAAATGACTTTTTTATATCGAATTTTACCCCCGGTTTCATTGTATTTATCCAGTAACATGTGAACAGTATTCGTTAATTCGGTTTTGAGTGTTACTTGATATTTTCACATCGATACACACAAAAACAATTATGCGAGCTATTATTGGACCCCATGTCGGGGCTAAAGGTGCACTTTTTTGTGCTCCTCGCCACTTAAGGTATAGTATTTTTTTAAAGTTAAATTTTTTGCATGGGGAATTTTGCAAGTGATATTGTACGGTTCCCAGCTACTCAAGTGGTAATAAATGTGAAACGCACTTGTAATTTGAAAGAATGTAAAATTCATTATTTATAAAATCAGCCAGAACAGAGTAGGCCCTACTTTCCAGCCATGGAAGCCAGATTCTCGCCGTTACTTATTTTTAGCTGTTGCTTATTCTTCACATATTGTATGGTTATGATGCTTTCTATTCTTCTGTATCTGCAAATAGAGGATCTTGGAGCTTGCAGGTTGCGTGCATATATCCATTATTCTCAATCCCGAACTCGTCGAGAACTTCTGCTGATTAACCTGAGCAAAAATTTCTAAGTTACCCTTTACGATGCTCTAATAAGTCAACACTACTGCCATTTATACTGAAACACTCTGCGTATTTTTTATTTGATTAGAATTTTCGATGAGCCGCTCGACGAGCCGGTCGTCGAGCATAGCTGCCAACAAAGCCGTAGTCTGTGGACTACTTAAGGCTTGCAATTTCAGCGCTATGACAAGTTCTATCGTGCGAGCAAAAATTATTTGCATCAAAGAGGGCCTTGCATCTAAGGACGTAATGATTAGCCGTAGAGCTTAATACCTGTTGGGTGTCAGTAACTACCTGAATTAACAATCAATCAGTTATTCCGTCATCTTTGACAGTCCTTCATCGCCAATTTTTCCAATTTCTTGAACAATTCACACAATTGGCTTTACGGAAAAGCACAAGACATTCATGGTTGAAGCGTATTTTCGAAACGGGGTTAGAGTAAATGGTGAGTGGCAATACAATCCGGGTTTGAGCATGGACGATTTTCACGAACATTTTACTAACGTTGCTTTTATTGCTGGGGATTTTTATCATTGCCTGAAAAGAACGGTGGCTGTGTTTAGGAAAACAGGTTCTATACAACACAAAAAAGGAGCATGAAGACCATCTGTAAGAACAAAAGAACTTGTTGCAAACGTTCGTAAAATAATGCAAAATACGCCAACAAATTGTATAAGACGCCTGTCCCAAGAAGTTGGAAGATCTTATTGAACATGCAGGACTATTCTTAAGAACCAGCTAAATTTATTTCCTTATAAAGTGCAAGTATTTCAAGAAATACAAGCCGCAGATTTTGAAAGACGCAGGAATTAGTCTCAATGGTTTACCCAAAATTTATTGGGAAGAAATGATTTATTAGACCTGACATTTTTTTAGGTTGAAGCCTGGTTCCACCTCTCCGGTTATGTGAATTCTCAGAATACACGTATGTGGAGTAGTGAAAATCCCCATTTTTTTGTAGAGTCCACATTGCACCCTCAAAAAATTGGTGTCTGGTTAGCTGTTTCCCGAAGAAGAATAGTTGGTCCTATTTTTTTCCATGACACAGTTACAGCACAGCGGTATAGAGACAATATTTTGAATTAATTTGTGGAGTAACTACTTGACGACGAACTATGTTTTAGATATTTTTAACAGGATGGTCCAACCGCCCATACAGCCGCCGAAACTATTAACTACTTACGCAATTTTTTCGACGACTGATTGATCAGTTTTCGATCAGACATTGAATTCCCACCTAGATCACCTTGTTTAACGGTTATGCATTACTTCGTTTTTCCTCATTTAAAGAAAACTATTTTTAAAACACCAGTGGCAAATTTAGAACAATTAGAAGAAAGGATTATCCAAGAATGTGGTAACATTTCTCCAGAGATGCTGGTCAACACTTTCGAAAATATAAAGAGACGTGTGAATTTATGCTTGGAGCATGGCGGTGGCCAATTTCAGCAATTTATGTAATTATTTTTCTTTTTCTTTCTGTATATTCTTACTTTGTTAATTTTGTAAACAACAAAAATAAATTTGTATTTGTCTACTTATTTTATTACTTATTAGTTTGGCATATCATGTCATAATATGAATTTGACAAAATTTTAACCTAGATTTTGTTAGATATATCGTGCCCATATCATTGTGATCTAAACCAAGCCCCACGTTTTTTAATCCAAGCCCTCTTTGATGCAAATCATTTTTGCTCGCACGGTAGCATATTGATTTCCATTTTATAAATTCTTCTATATTAACCTCTATATTAACTTAAATTGAGGAATACCATGAATTTTTTTGTCAGAAAAAATAACAGTTAGAGGAAAGTATAAAGGAGAGCCATAGAAATAAATTTGCATGGGTTTATTTTTGCTAAATCTTATTAAAAATAAAAGTGTTTAAAAAGACAAGAAGAAACATGGAATTAATTAAAGCGATTAATGCAACGATTGTTCCAAATATAGAGTCACCAGCCCTTTTATTCTTCAAACTAACAATAAATGATTGATATTTTGAAATTCGGTGCATAATATAGAGTTAAGAATATACCAATTGAAATATGCATGACAAACCTGTCTTCCTTCCACAAGTGCAAGCAAAAAAGCAATTCGAAAGATCATACAGGCGTTACAGGCACATGTAGGTGCAGTCATTGTAATGGGATTTTAATATTTTTATGCCCATTGTTCCCAGTTAATGATGTCACAAGATAATAAGGTCAAGATTAAGAACAATACCTTCCTAAACAAAATTGAGGAAGTAAATTGTTAAGCGAGGTATATTGGATATGGATAATAAGTTTGGTTCAACCTATAAGCCTGAATTCAATGGGCTGATGATACTAATAGATAATTAGCTATTCTTTGATGATTTTTACGGCTATTAATAAATAGCTGTCGACTAGATATTGATTAATTGGATAGTTAAGCTATGCTATGACATTTTTCATGATCTAAATTTTTTCTCTGTTAATGCGCAGGCAGTTTGGAATATATTAACTTCGCGTTCTTTGCTCAACTGCCGTCGCTTGCTGTAAAATGTCGCTTACTGCACTTGTCAGGTAATAATAATAAATAAACCAATCAAAAGAATACAAAGACTTTGTGTTATTTTGATTTTTCTGAAACATTTTACATACCACAGTGTCGATAGATTTAACAAACTCGGGAATAAATATTTTTCGATACATTTTTAGATAAAGACACATGTGTTCCCAAACTGTAGTGACACATTTTCAATTTAAGTGAATGGAAACAAATTGGTTTTTTTTTAATTTCGAAATATTTACGAAACTTTTGAAGAAAATAATTTTCGAAACTTTTAGCAACATACACTCGCCCTTACAACTTACAACCTGCTCGTCGATCGGAACAAATCATAATTATCTATAATTTTTAAGAAAGAAGACTTTAATATTAATATATATTCTCAATAATTGTTATTTTAAGTTGTTTTTAATTTAGGTTTTAAATCTTTTAAATTTTATTTGTTTTGAATGATCTTTTTAATAATTTTATATATTAGTTGTTGCAAATATTTATATGGGCTCTTCTCTTTTTAGGTTATGTAAGTCGATTTTACAGTCCCTACGTTTGTTTCACAAAATATTCGATACATTATCTTAACAAAAACACTGTATCTATAAGAAACAATTGTTCGATAATGTACCTATTAATTATAGCTATATAATAATACGAAATATTATACCGTGCGAGCAAAAATTATTTGCATCGAAGAGGGCTTGGATTAAAAAATGTAGAGCTTGGTTTAGATCATAATGATATGGGGACGATATATCTAACCAAATCTAGGTTAAAATTTTGTCAAATTCATATTATGACATGATATGCCAAACTAATGAGTAATAAAATAAGTAGAAAAATACAAATTTATTTTTGCTCTTTACAAAATTAACAAAGTAAAAATATACAGAAAGAAAAAGAAAAATAATTACATAAATTGCTGACATTGGCCACCGCGCCGTGCTCCAAGCATAAATTCACACGTCTCATCATATTTTCGAAAGTGCATCTCTGGAAAAATGTTACCACATTCTTGGATAATCCTTTCTTGTAATTGTTCTAAATTTGCAACTGGTGTTTTTAAAATAGTGTTCTTTAAATGAGGAAAAACGAAGTAATCCATAACCGTTAAACAAGGTGATCTAGGTGGGAATTCAATGTCTGATCGAAACCTGATCAATCTGTCGTCGCAAAAATTGCGTAAGTAGTTAATACTTTTGGCGGCTGTATAGGCGGTTGCACCGTCCTGTTGAAAATATCCAAAACGTAGTTCGTGGTCAAGTAATTGCTCCACAAACTGATTCAAAATATTGTCTCTATACCGCTGTGCTGTAACTGTGTCATGGAAAAAAATAGAGCCAACAATTCTTCTTCGAGAAACAGCAAACCAGACACCAATTTTTTGAGGGTGCAATGTGGACTCTAAAAAAAAATGGGGATTTTCATTAATCCACATGCATGTATTCTGATAATTCACATAACCGGAGAGGTGGAACCAGGCTTCATCCGAAAAAAATGTCAGGTCTAATAGATCATTTATTTCCAATACATTTTGGGTAAACCATTGGGAGTAATTCCTGCGTCTTTCAAAATCTGCGGCTTGTATTTCTTGGAATACTTGCACTTTATAAGGAAATAAATTTAGCTGCTTCTTAAGAATAGTCCTGCATGTTCCATAAGATCTTCCCACTTCTTGGGACAGGCGTCTTATACAATTTCTTGGCGTATTTTACATTGTTTCACGAACGTTTGCAACAAGTTCTTCCGTTCTTACAGATGGTCTTCCTGCTTCTTTTTTGTATTGTATAGAACCTGTTTCCCTAAACACAGCCACGGTTCTTTTAAGGCAATGATAAAAATCCCCAGCAATAAAAGCAACGTTAGTAAAATGTTCGTGAAAATCGTCCATGCACAAACCCGGATTGTATTGCCACTCACGATTACTCTAACCCCGTTTCGAAAACACGCCTTAACCATTACTGCTCGACGCTCGACGATCTTTAGCATTCATTCGCCACCAGAGTCTGATGGCATTAATGAGCTAAAATCTATGCTTAGAGAAATGCAGGGCGAACTGAGAGAGATGCGTGGCGCCATGGATTTTCTCAATGAAAAGTACGAAGATGAAAAGAAGAGGTCAAAGATCATGTCTGACATGTTTACCGAGATTTCCAAGGACAATCAGTTATTGAAAGAAAAAGTTCAGAAACTAGAGACTGCTTTGGTTATCCAGCAGAACGGCAAAATAAAAAACAATCTCTGCATTACTGGGATGTTAAAGAGCGGTGAAACGTCAGCTGCCAATGAAAAGTTAGAGGGGCTGTTTAATTACTTGGACATTCCATCATCTGACTACAGCCTCGAAAATGTCAAGCACTTCGAAACCAAAAATGGACCTAGAACGATAATCACACTGCCGAGCACAGACGTCAAGGACCGTATTTTAAAGGCACGCGCATTGAAAGGAAAAATCACCACTAGGATTGCAGATCTGGGAGACGGAAGTTCATATATTTACATTTCCGAAGAATTAACCAAAGAAACTTACTCTCTTTTTAAGGCTGCTAAAAGTCTAAAAGATAAAGGTTTTAAATATGTCTGGCATAAAAACGGAAAAGTACTTGCACGTAGGCAAGACGGCGAAAACGTCATACATATCAAAAATGAAAGCACTCTTAATGAATTGCTATCATAAACACTCTTTTTTTTGTCGACATTTACATTAAGTTATTTATTTATAAATCATTTCTCCTTTTATCAAAATGTGCCATTTAAATGCAAATAATCTAAAAATAGCACATGTAAATATTCGATCATTATTGCCTAGTATAGATGAGATAAAGACCTTGATCGTTAATCTGGGGTTGGATATTTTGGGAGTTACCGAAACCTGGTTGTCTCGTGACGTATCAGATTCCGCGGTGTCAATAGCTGGATTTAATTTTTACAGAGCGGATCGAGGGTCTCGCGGTGGTGGAGTGGGGCTGTATGTCAGGAATGATGTAAAGGTTGAATTGTTAGAGGTTGACGAGCGATGCATATCGCTTGAATATATTTGGGCGACTTGCAAGATTGATAGGGTTCGTTTGGGCCTGGGCATTTTATATAGACCACCTAAAAGTAATATCTTAGATACAATTAACAGCTTAGAAAATTCGATTGCCAAATTAATTCCTCTAACCGACGAATTTCTGTTAATGGGTGATCTGAATATTAATTTATTAAATCAAAATAATAGTGTTGATTTACTTGACAATCTCTTCTTTTCTTATAATCTTACGCAAATTGTAACTCTCCCTACCCGGACTGTGGGTCCCTCACACAGTCTGATAGACATTATCACTATAACTAATAAAGAACTACTTAAAGGTGAGGTTGTGCACCATGACATGCATGAAATCACTGACCATCAACTTATATACTGTACATTAAATTGCAAATTGCCTCCAAGGTCTCCTAAGATTGTAAAGTATAGAAATTTTAAGAATTTTGATAACCTAGCATTTCAGTCTGATCTAGTAAATATGAATTGGGCCTCAATATTAGATGCCCCCACACTCTCAGAAAAAGTTGCCTTGCTAACTAATAAAATAGTTTCACTCTTTGACGTACATACCCCGCTACAGTGCGCGCGCGTAACTCGGCCAATTTCACCCTGGTTTACAGAAACATTAAAGATCATGAAGAAACACCGCAATAGGTTACTATCCAGATATAAAAAGTCGGGTAGCGCGAATGATTGGTTAGCCTACAAAGAGATGAGAAATATTTTTACGCAGGCGGTACGAAATGAAAAAAAAGCCTACATTAACTTTATTGTTCGAACCAAGCAGCCGAAGCATGTTTGGCAAACCCTCGCGCATATGAACATATACAACAAGTCCAAAAATAATTATGACATACCGAACTCCTTAAAGAACCCCCAAAATGTTAACAAATTTTTTGTTGACTCAGTGAAAGAAATTACACCTCCAGTTGATGAGAACACAATAAACAGTTATCTTAACAGATGTATAAGTGGTAATAACTTCTCCCTGCAATTAGTAGAGGACATAGATGTTTTTAATGCAGTCGGTCAGTTAAGGTCTAATGCATTCGGATCTGACGGCATATCTCTTGAAATGATTAAATTGTGCCGTCCCGTAATCGTTCCTTTTCTAACGCACATCTTTAATTTTTGTATAGAAAATTCTGTGTTTCCTCAGCAGTGGAAAACTGCTATAGTTTTGCCCCTTCCTAAGGTACCTCATGTTGGCAAAGTGTCTGATTTAAGACCAATTAGTTTGTTATCTGTGGTGTCTAAGCTGTTTGAAAAAATAATATACACCCAAACCATTAACTATCTACTTGCTAACAATCTAATGCCTGATTCTCAGTCTGGGTTTCGCAGGCACTACAGCACATCATCTGTATTGCTTAAAGTATTAGACGATATTATTCAAGCAGCAGATCGCGGGGAGACATCCGCCCTGGTACTGCTGGACTATAGTAAGGCGTTCGACACTTTAGACCATCGTCTTTTATGTGCTAAACTCCATTACTACGGGTTTACAAATAATACTATAACTTTCTTTAAAAATTATCTCTCTGGTCGTTCACAGCGTGTGCTTATTGACAGTAAATTATCCGAACCCTTAGTACTCAGCAAGGGTGTACCCCAAGGGTCGATTTTAGGGCCTTTGTTGTTTCTAATTTATACTTTTGATATGGAGAATATTGCAACAGACTACATCATGCAGAGGTACGCTGATGATACACAGCTGCGATTTAGCTTTGCCCCCACTGAAGCAGCCACGGTTGCTGAAAGAATGAACCGATGTCTTGACAGTGTCTGCGATTACTCTACTAAAAATGGTCTAAAAATTAACCCGTCTAAATCAGCTGTTATGTTCTTTGGACCAAATAGGGAATGGGCAAACGAGAACCTAAATCCTAAAATGTTAGATGCCACTATCCCCGCAGTAAAAGAATACAAAAACTTGGGAGTCCTTCTGGACAGCAATCTTAGATTTAAAGGTCAGGTCTCAAAGGTGGTTCAAAAGTCAATTATTTCTCTTCGGAATTTATACAAAAATAAGGAAATTTTGAGTCCGTCTCTTAAGCGGCAATTGTGCGAGTCTCTTGTTCTCTCGCATTGCAACTATGCAGATATTGTTTATGGCCCATGCCTTGATTTTCAGTCCAAACGCAGATTGCAAAGAATTCAAAACTCATGTATTCGTTTTATTTATAACCTTAAACTAAGAGACCATGTAACTCACAAATTGCGTGACTTAAAATGGCTAAATATAGCAGACAGACTAAAACTGCATCTGGCTTGTTTTTTGCACAAATTGCTTGAGACCGGGACTCCTCGATACTTGCGGGAGAAGCTGACATTTCGCTCTACAACCCACCAACGCGAAACTCGCCACAACGATCAACTTAATATACCGCGTCACCGAACTGCTCTATACGAACGTTGCTTTTCCTACGTCATCCCCAAATTATTTATTTCTGAGGTTCGAAACAGGTTCTCTAGCGTTAGCTATATGTCTTTTAAAAGAAAGTTCAAAACCTACTTGTTTAATAAACATTATTAAAACTTAACGGTCCTACAAGTACTATACTATTAAATTTGTGTCAAAATCTACAACTCAGTAGAAATTTCTACAATTATTGTGTAATTTTAATACATATGGGGTAGAGATCTTTGGTTAATTCGTAACTTAATGTAATATATCATAATATCATAGCCAATACTATTAAAATATGTTCCTATCAGTAATTGTAATTATAATTTGTAATTATCATTATTTTTATTATTGTAAATTTATTATATTGTATTTTATATACTCGGTTAAGTAAACAGCAATGCTGCCCTTCGCCGAGTTAAAAAATAAAGACGTTTCTATCTATCTATCTATCTATTAATGTTTTGTGCTGCTCCGTAAAGCCCATTGTGTGAATTGTTCAAGAAATTGGAAAAATTGGCGATGAATCAAATTACTTGTAACGACTGTCAAAGATGACGGAATAACTGATTGATTGTTAATTCAGGTAGTTACTGACACCCAACAGGTATTAAGCTCTACGGCTAAGCATTACGTCCTTAGATGCAAGGCCCTCTTTGATGCAAATAATTTTTGCTCGCACGATAGGAACACAAGACTATAAATCGTCTCGACTCCATTTTAAACCAAAATAATATCTCGCTTTCTAGGGACTATTTTGACAAATGAATATTTATATTGTTAAAATTGGTTTAAATTAAATTTCTGCATGTCTTGAAAAGCCAAAAATTAGTCACATTATTTTCATTTTGCTAGCCAATTCAATTTAAAAAAACAATTAAGTAAAATATTTTCAATTTTATTTTTTAGCAAATTATTATTTTTTCGATAAATGCAAATCAATTTAAAATATCTAGGTACGTTTCAAAAATGTTTTCAAATTTGTAGTCCACAGTTTCCATTTTCTGTCGGAAACAGAAACATAGGTTCCGAGACATTTACCAAAATGTGTCTAAGCATGCTACTTGGGTATGGCCGATGATTTTATTCAAAAATTGTCGAAAATTACCGAAAAACGAGACTAATCTTTTAGTTCACATCAGTCCATAATCGTGTTGTCATATTAGCAATGCCCGGCCTGATTTCTAGTCGGTCACGACCGCCCGACAATGTGTGTTCTGAAAGGTGGTAGTCGCTGCAGGTGCCTGTTTTTTACACTTCAAATGCGGGCCGTTTACCATTTCATCACGTTTTCGTTATTCGATCAGCTACTTTTTCAGGCCATTAATTTAGTTCTTGTAAAAGATGTGGTCAATTTGGAATTTAACCTGTTATTTGCTGGGAATCTTTTCGCTTAAACCGCAAAGATTTTTTCGCGATGTGAAATCCCAGGTTTTATGTTATACTCGTATTCACCAAACGAGCTGGAATAATATACACTGGAAAAAATGTTACTTGAAATTAGAACAAATTAATGATCGCACTAGAAGCAGAAATTTGCGTGTGCATCTGCGGTGCAATGAGAAGTACCCCCACGCCGAGAATTCATGGAAATCACACTAAGACGAACACCCCTACATACAGTGTCACCAGGAAAGTCCGCATCATATGAAATTTTTTTTATTAATAGCTTTATTCAAAATTTGACTTTGGCATCAAGTTCTGCTTCGATCGAGATAAAAATTAAGCAAAAAAATAGTAGTCACGTGATTCGCATTATCTGTCAAATTTTAATTTTTTCCAAAAAATAATTTAAAAGTGGGGTTATTTCTGAAAATATCGAAAAAAATTAATTAGAAAAAGTTTTTTTAAATGCAGTTTCTAACCCACGTGCAAAATTTCAGCTGCATAAGATAATTTTGATTTTTTACCTATCGTTGTAAATTGCACCACTTTTGCAAAATAAGACTCAACGCAACCTACATAAAACTTTTCAGTTTTGACAAGGCTTTATTTCCGATACATTTTCTTTAAAGTAGCGCATTATTAAATGTGTGTTTTTCTACAAAATCAAAATTGGGCTATTAAAATTTGGTCGCATGTGATGCAAAGTTTATTTGTTTTTGACCCTGTATAAGGTAACTTCATAAACAGAGTATTTTTTGATAACGTAGTTTGTGTCCGAAAGTAATACACGTTAACGTTATTATGACATAGCTTAATAATAAATTATAATATAGGGGTTTTAAATTAAATCGTTGAAAAAAGATAAACTTTACGTTGTTAAAATAAAATTTATTTTCCACTTAAAAAACACTTTACTGAAGACACTGTGTTTTTTTTTGTCTTAATTACTTGAATTATTTTTTGGAAAAAATTAAAATTTGACAGATAATGCGAATTAAGTGACTACTATTTTTTTGCTTAATTTTCATCTCCATCGAAGCAGAACCTGATGCCAAAGTCAAATTTTGAATAAAGCTAGTAATAAAAAAAATTCCATATGATGCGGACTTTACTGGTGACACTGTATACGCATCAGATGGAGGCCAACTGCAGCGCCTCTAAGTAAAAATAAATTTGAAATGGAAGCAACACATAGAGCACACAAGAGCCACGGACCTAATCAACGACGAACGTTTGGAGATGCAAGCCGATCTCATGAAAACGATCTACAACTTTATAAAACAATTTATTATCAGCTGCGACTCTAATAATATGTGGACAAAAGGAACACCTCCATATTTAGAAAGGGCCTAGTTTGGTACACATATGGATCAAAAACGGCCAACGGAGTAGGTATATTTGAGGAAAGACCCATAATGGACATCAGCATTCCCCTAAGAAACTATGCCATAATAGCATACCAGGCAGAAAACCATGCAATACAAGCATGCGTATAAAAATATTGAAAAGACCAATGACCAAATGATACGCATACTGTCAGACAGCAAAGCTGCCCTTAAGGCTCCAAATTTCAACAGATTTTCATCACAATGGAGGGCCTTAACGCCCTGAAACACCTAGCAGCAGAAACAACATAACGGGTTCGTGGTCACTCGGAGATAAGAGACAATGAGAAGCAGATGAGCCGGATCGGCTTAAAATTTCAGGGGCCCTGAATCTGCCCTTAGAATATCTAAACCGGCAACTAAAATAAAATTAGCAGATGAGCATAAAAAACAACATCTATCTCGATGGAACGGTAAACCTGGTCAAACACACGCACAGGCCGTAATTGGTAAACCCTCAATGGAACTATCAACTGGGAGTCGTATCCAGTTAAAGCAAGTACCTGGCTTATTAACAGGCTATTGTCATACACAAGAAAACATCTTTAACAAATAGAAATTTATAATAATAAAAAAACTCCATTACTACGGGTTTACAAAATAATTCTATAACTTTCTTTAAAAATTATTTTTCTGGTCGTTCACAGCGTGTGTTTATTGACAGTAAATTATCCGAACTCTTAGTACTCAGCAAGGGCGTACCCCAAGGGTCGATTTTAGGGCCTTTGTTATTTATAATTTACACTTTTGATATGGAGAATGTTGCAACAGACTACATAATGCAGAGATACGCTGATGATACACAGCTGCGAATTAGCTTTGCCCCGACTGAAGCATCAGCCACGGTTGCTGAAAGAATGAACCGATGTCTTGATAGTGTCTGCGAATACTGGTCTAAAAATTAACCCGTCTAAATCAGCTGTTATGTTCTTTGGACCAAATAAGGAATGGGCAAACGAAAACCTAAACCCTAAAATGTTAGATATCACTATCCCCACAGTAAAATAATACAAAAACGTGGGAGTCCTTCTGGACAGCAATCTTAGATTTAATGGTCAGGTCTCCAAGGTAGTTCAAAAGTCAATTATTTCTCTTCGGAATTTATACAAAAATAAGGAAGTTTTGAGTCCGTCTCTTAAGCGGCAATTGTGCGAGTATCTTGTTCTCTCGCATTGCAACTATGTAGATATTGTTTATGGCCCATGCCTTGATTTTCAGTCCAAACGCAGTTTGCAAAGAATTGAAAACTCATGTATTCGTTTTATTTATAACCTTAAACTAAGAGACCATGTAACTCACATTGCGTGACTTAAAATGGCTAAATATAGCATCTGGCTTGTTTTTTGCACAAATTGCTTGAGACCGGGATTCTTCAATACTTGCGGGAGAAGCTGACATTTCGCTCTACAACCCACCAACGCAAAACTCGCCCCAACGACCAACTTAATATACCGCATCACCTAACAGCTCTATACGAACGTTGCTTTTCCTATGTAATCCCCAAATTATTTAACTCTGAGGTTCGAAACAGGTTTTCTAACATTAGCTATATATCTTTTAAAAGAAAGTTTAAAGCCTACTTATTTAATACACATTATGAAAACCTAACGCTCGAACAACTATAAAACTGATAAATTCGTATCACATTTTAAATTCATTAGAAATTCCTACAATTATCGTTTAATTTTAATACATTTAAGAAATCTTTAGTTAATTCGCCACTTGATATAACCTAGCATAGTATTGCTGCCAATTCTCTTAAATAAAATGTAGATACCTATAAGTAATTGTAATTATAATTTGTAATTATCATTATTATTATTATGTAAATTTATTATATTGTATTTTATACAGTGAGGACCTAAAGTCCGTCCCCCCCTCTAACTTCTAAACCGTTCGGTATATTTTAATGAAATTTTGAACGATAATATTTGAGCAAGTCTTGCACTTTTTGACATACCAATGACAGCTTTAAATGTCAAGATGACAGCTGGGTCCGCTTTTGGAATATTTTTTTAAATGGAAAGGGGGTTCCAATGGTACCTCATTTTGAAGGTATTTTAATGCTTAAAAGATTCTCCAATTTAAAAAACATTTGGTTCAGTATAAAATGAAATTTATTAATTATAAGTATTTTAAACAAAAGATAAAGGGACACATCTGCAAAACAGTGGTTACTTCAACAATTGTTGAAAATGACCGCCATGGACCTCTTGGCAAATAAATATTCTATTAGCAAATTCCTCTCGGACATTGTGAAGCACCTGTGGCATTATCCTTAAACAAACATCTGTAATTCGTTGCCTAAGTTCTTCTAATGAGCCTGGAGCCGTTTTATAAACCTCAGTTTTAACGTATCCCCAAAGAAAAAAATCTAGAGGCGTTAGGTCTGGCGATCTAGCTGGCCATTCTGTCGGACCTCGACGACCAATCCACCTATTTTCATAAGATTCGTCTAGGTAATTTCTGACTTGCCTAAAATAGTGTGGCGGGGCACCATCTTGTTGAAATACAACCTCTTGAAACTCATGTGGGTTTTGGGCAACAACATCATTAATAAGTGGAGTAATTATGTGTTGCAACATATAACAGGTACCTGGGGCCATTAAGATTATATTCCAGAAAAATGGGACCTATAATGTGATTACCCAAAATGCCTGCCCAAACATTTATTTTCTGTGGAAACTGTGTGTGTCCCTCCCGAAAAACATGAGAGTTTTCATCACTCCAGTACCTACAGTTTTGGGTATTAACTCGTCCATGTAAGAAAAAAGTACTTTCGTCGCTAAAAGAGATATTCCGCAAATAGTTATTATTCCTTACGATTCTTTCTGACATAATTTCGCAAAATTCTAGTCATCTATCTGGATCATCTTCTGTTAGTTCGTGAATAATTTTCAGTTTATATGGGTGAAATTTATGGCTTTTCAAAATTCTTTTGAGAAAACTACGAAAAACATTACATGCCTCAGCCACGTGTTTCGTTGGCTGTTGGGGAGTAACAACCATTTCAGCTAAAACTTGGACTTTCACATCTTCCACGATTTTTGGCCTTCCAGACCTTGGTGCGTCTTTAACCGAACCAGTTTCTTAAAATTTTAAGATTAGTTTTCGCAAAAATTTTCTGCATATTTGGCGTTCCGGATATCGTTCATTGAACATACGAACAGCAGCATGGTAATTTCGGTTAGCTTCGCCAAAAATAATAATCGCTTCAAATTTATCTTCTAAAGAACGAGCCATTTAAGACAATTTCGAGGTAAAAATATTTTCTGTCAATCAGACATTTAAAAACAGTACGACAGCAACAATCAATAGACAACTATAGGTAAAAAAAGTGTGTTATTAACAGTGGTAGTCATAATGTAGAAACCGATATTATTGATTCCTGTTAAGAAAATACTGAACCAAATGTTTTTTAAATTGGAGAATGTTTTAAGCGTTAAAAGACCTTCAAAATGAGGTACCATTGGAACCCCCTTTCCATTTAAAAAAATATTCCAAAAGCGGACCCAGCTGTCATCTTGACATTTAAAGCTGTCATTGGTAAGTCAAAAAGTGCAAGACTTGCTCAAATATTATCGTTCAATATTTCATTAAAATATACCGAACGGTTTAGAAGTTAGAGGGGGGGGGGACGGACTTTAGATCCTCACTGTATACTCGGTTAAGTAAACAGCAATGCTGCCCTTCGCCGAGTTAAAAAATAAAGACGTTTCTATCTATCTATAATTGACCCATTAAACTTTGCGGTGAAGAGGATGAGACCGCCTCTCATGTCATATACAGTTGCGACGCACTAACCCGCCAAACATAGAAAATCCTCGGGACTACTACCAATTTGGTAGAAAACTATTGACACCTAGTGGATGGCAACCTATAAAAACCTAAACCCAATTAGTACAGCAATATTATACTGTGTTATATACAGCCGTTTAAACATTCTACTTTTTCTCATAGTTCTGTGATCACAAGACACCTCTAATGGCAATCGTGGGTATTGGCCTTAAACTGCTATGGGCCTGGTTACCATCCACCTGTTTCAAGGACACACGTTTAATGTGAAGGAATTCTTAGAGCAGGTGGAACCGCATTATTTATGTCGGTGTGCCAAAACAAAGTTACCCTTCTTAGTATGCATGAAACGATATATCGACTCTTATCGTATATCTTGATCTCGCTGCGGGCCTTCGTGTTTTGACCAGCGGAAAATTTAAATTAATAGAAGATTCGATTTCATTGTTTGCAGGTATCGGAATGCAGTAGCAGAGGGAATAAAAAGGTATTTTTCTGGTATCGGAAGATACAGAGGCCTGGCCAAATATGGACAACGCTTAAGAGTCGATTTACACACAACTTTGTAACTTTTGATGGCGTTCAAAATACCCATTTTTTTAAGTTTCACAAGCAGATAATCTAACAACCCGCATTAATGAAAACATTATACCGTGCGAGCCAAATTTATTTGCCTCAAAGAGGGCTTGGATTAAAAAACGTAGGGCTTCGTTTAGATCACAATGATATGGGGACGATATATCTAACCAAATCTAGGTTGAAATTTTATCAAATTCATATTATGACATGATATGCCAAACTAATGAGTAACAAAATAAGTAGACAAATACAAATTTATTTTTGTTGTTTACAAAATTAACAAAGTAAGAATATACAGAAAGAAAAAGAAAACTAATAAAATAAATTGCTAAAATTGGCCACCGCCATGCTCCAATCATAAATTCACACGTCTCTTCATATTTTCGAAAGTGTTGACCAGCATCTCTGGAGAAATGTTACCACATTCTTGGATAATGCTTTCTTGTAATTGTTCTAAATTTGCAACTGGTGTTTTAAAAATAGTGTTCTTTAAATGAGGAAAAACGAAGTAATCCATAACCGTTAGACAAGGTGATCTAGGTGGGAATTCAATGTCTGATCGGAAACTGATCAATCTGTCGTCGAAAAAATTGCGTAAGTAGTTATTAGTTTCGGCGGCTGTATGGGCGGTTGCACCGTCCTTTTCAAAATATCCAAAACGTAGTTCGTCGTCAAGTATTGCTCCACAAATTTATAGAACCTGTTTCCCTAAACACAGCCACGGCTCTTTTCAGGCAATGATAAAAATCAGAAAGAGAGCAATAACAGCATGGGAAAATGTTCGTAAAAATCCTCCATGCACAAACCCGGATTGTATTGTCACTCACCATTTACTCTAACCCCGTTCCGAAAATACGCTTTAACCATAAATGTTTTCTGCTGTTCCGTAAAGCCCATTGTGTGAATTGTTCAAGAAATTGGAAAAATTAGCGATGAATCAAATTACTTGTAGCGACTGTCAAAGATGACGGAATAACTTTGATTGATTGTTAATTCAGGTAGTTACTGACTCCCAACAGGTATTAAGCTCTACGGCTAAGCATTACGTCCTTAGATGCAAGGCCCTCTTTGATGCAAATAATTTTTGCTCGCACGGTAGTATTGTATGATACAAAGGCTCAAAAGCAGGAACATATTATTAGTAAATTTGATATTTTATATCACCGTGAAACATTATTTTTAAAAGCAATTTATAAAGCGTATCTCTGGGCGCCTATAGTCGTTCTAACCAGTAATTATAAAAACAAATAAAAGGTTGTACCAGGCCACTTTAACACCGCGCATATCGCAATCGCGACTATGCAACAACCTATTCGTCATGTTACCTTATCTTTTCGTAAGTAACTGGTCAATTTGGAACGTGCTAAATAGTTCTATATATCTAATATTTTTTATTCATTAAAATATATGTGTAAAGTTCAATACTAATCCGGTCAAATTTACTGTAAATACCTTAACAAACAAAAAATTTAAAATTGGGAAATATTTTGGTAAAAAATTATATAATTCTGTCACGTCAAAAAAATATATACGGATCAAAATTTTGAGCCCTATTTGAGCGAACTGGCGTCTTCAAGTTGGATTTGTAAGCGTCTCTAAGCCTGACGTCATCAAATTTTTGATTCGCACAAACACACCGCTTACCGCTGACATGTCACAATGTAACTCAGTTTTGACTTTTTTCCTTTTTTAACCTTAAAAAATATTTTTATAATTTTTCGTACAGTTTTACGATTTGATGTTGGTGTAAACGTGTTTAAAATGGAAAATATGTCTGCAGCAGAACTATTCTCCTTTATAGAGAAAGATAAATTTTCTGTATTTGCGTGTTTATTTATTTTTAAAGGGTTTCCTATGGTTCTCAATTTGTTAATTTCATTTATAGCAAAGGAACAACATATTCGATCTATTTATGTTGATGATTGGATATACAGGTATTTAAACCAAGACTTTTTTAAATTGACTGTGACCATACCCGACATTTCTTCGGACATTGTAACAGTTTAAAAATATATAAAACGGAAAACGTAGACTGCCGGTACCGAAAATATGTATGCCAATTGTCGCCTAATCTTAAAAACCCAACAAACATCAACAATAGTTCGTTATTTACCCCCCACCATACGCTTATTATCTTTCTGGCGGTCTCCAGACACCGCCTAATATCGCTTAAAGCGTCCTTAAGCTTGACGTCATCACTTATTCGCTCAAATGACCCCGCTTGAAGCGGCTTATCGCGTCTTACTCGCACAAATATGGCTTTAAGTTATTGAAAGAAACGTCATAGAGGTAACATTAAAGTTTAAAAAAATATTGTAAAACAAGTAACTAAATTTGGTGGACTGGACCGTAGACATTTACCTTTAAATCCGTACAGCTTATCTCGTGAGCAAACAAAAGTTAATTTTAATGTAAAAAAATACGTCAGAGCGCACGGTTCGCCTGTCGGATGCCTTCCCTCCCAGCAAAATTGGGCATGCGCACTCTTGTTATCGGATTGTCCTTCTTTAGCGACATGCTCAAAATACACTCCAGATCCGGCCCGGTGCCATTTTTGTTGTTGTGTTTTAAGTTTTCTCTGTAGATTCCAAGGTTTAGACATATTTGGTGCTGGATTAGAGCTAATGACCCATGAGTTTTGCAAGTTGTTAAAGGAAGACTCAGGGCTGCTGTTTATCGAGATATTATTTTTCGAATCATGGTTCCAGTGGTATATGAAGATAACTTACATCTTCTAACAGGACAATGCCTCAATCCATACAACAAAAATTGTTTAAGAATTCACACGAGAAAAGAAAGTTGTGAGTTTCAGGAGCCCAGACCACAATAGTATTGAGAAATTTGAGAGGAAATGACAAAACATATTATATATATATCGGTATGATTTGCCAAGAAAGACTCCGGCAGAAGGTACTTGAAACATGTGAATGAAATAACTCCAAAACGGCTCAATTCGCCATTTGTCTTTTGAAATAAACGATCCGCAGCTACTGATGAATTTATAAACGAATCTGCATGGCATAAACTACAAAAAAATACTTGAGAGTAAATAAAAATTAAACATGCCTCATAAATCTAAGACTAGCATTAAATGTACACCTAGTTTCACGACCAACTTCTAGGTAAAATATTGAAAATATGGTGGTTTGTTCATATAAAACGCACCATATACTGCCGAGTGTAACCGAATACCGAATGTTAATTCTTGGAAGATTAGAACGGAATGCAGCGATCAGTGTTGCCAAAATGTTCTAAGATAAATCGTGAGAATCGAATACTTAAAATCGTGTGATTCGTAATATTTTAAAAAATTCTTTAAAAGGGGTCAAAGTAGTGTAAAGAAAAGAATGAGTTATAAACAACAAATATATATTTATTTTCTGTATTTAAAAACCAAACACATTTCTAAAAACTTAAAAACTAAAAAAAAAACTTGCGTTATTATATAGTATTGAAAAATGTAGTAGGTAGTTAGTCAGAATCCGAATTGCTAGAATCATGTTTTCTATTCAAATATGACTCCAGTAGCGGCAGTAATAATAGTAGCGAAAGTCGTAACACAGAAAATCATACGAGGATTTTTATGTGAATGCAATAAATTTGTGACGTTTGTTATGAATAAAAATGATTTTTAGTTACTTATGTTTGACATACAATAAAAAATCGTGAGAAACGCGACGTGATTCGTGAAATCGTGAGATAATTCCCAAAATCGTGTAATCTCACGATTAATCATGAGTTTTGGCAACACTGGCAGCGAGTTAACGATGTTTTTAATATTGATAATGTCCAATGTTGCCAGGTATATCGTTTTGCGGTTGATCCACTATTTTGATGGATGAACTACCGTTCTATAGCTATGCATTACAGTCGATTTAGTTTACGCTTTTAAAATAAGCAATCTTCTTTCTCTCTTGTCCATTTTCTGATTAAAATTGACATTTTGGTTTCGGTAAATCCCCCAGTTCGAGACGACGCGTATCTTCTTCTTTTCAATATCTGGTCGCTTTGCTGTATTATATATATATATGTCTAATTATCATCCGTTTAAAGTGAATATTATTGGCCATTGGTTGAAAATATGTATACTTTTTTAACTAATAAAATAATTATTATTTTTTTTCAAAATAACATATTTTTAAATCTATCGCTTTTTTATGTCAGACTACTTTCCTTATTTTTGACCTGGCAACACTGATAATATATTAATTTACCTCGATTCAGTATTGCCAGAACAGCAATCTTTTCTGCATTTAGCAAAATTTTGAAAGCGTATTTTTTGCAAAGTTGCAGAATGATTTTGTAATTTGCAAATTTCTAAAGAATTTTTAATAAATAAGGTATTAGGTATTTACCAAATAGATTTAAAAAATACAATATTCAATGAAAATATAAAAAGAATAACAAACCAAATATAAAGTTAAAAAGAGTGTTTTTTTACGAAAATGTTGAGATTGGAGGTCGAAGTAGGGGCAACAGGTAAATACAAATATTTCTGATACTAAGACCTTGGTGCAGAATTCAGCAGATTTTTTGACACTCCGCAGAATAATTCGTTGGCCAGTCTGGCAACACTGCCCCGATGTTTGCGCTGGTCGACAAATTGTCTCGTCTTGCATAGACGTTCTTGCGCGATCGTCTGCGGCCTTGGTTAAGACCTTGTCTTTTTCACTTGTGATTTTTTCACCCTAACCGAATTTTGTAGCTGCGCGAATAGACCTTTCCATGTTTGTAGCAAATTTTAATTTTATTTTAATACTATAGAAAAAATAACAATATTTTTCAGATAGCAGCATTTTAAGCATTATAATACCAAGCGGGGTGCAGGCAGAGTGCATATGCAAAACTGTCGAAATGACCCTTGGTGCACAAAGGCCATTTCGACAGTTTTTTTGTGACATCTAATTTTTTGTGTAGCTGTAGATTTGTATTTTCGTGACATTTTTTGCATATATCTTTTTCAAAAACGTTTTTTTTTAAAGAATTATACGGTGATTGCACAAAGTCCTCTCCCCCCCCCCCCCCCCCCCTTACTTAAACGGCTTGAGATATATTGTTCAAATTTGGTAGGGGTAGTAAATAATATTTGTAAGTAAAATACTTACTTTTGAGGAGAATTGTTTTGTTATTCCAGATGACGGAAAAATTGGAACATATTTTTAACTGGAATTTTCTTCTTCATTCTTCATTTTAAAAGTATTTTCACAACCAATTTAACCTTACAATTTTTAGTGTTCCAAAATGTCCCGCTTTAACATGGCGAATCGGAAATTATGCAAGAAAACATATTATATTCGGCGATCTCCGCCATGTTGAATAACAAAACAACATTAATTATTGGAAGTAACAGTCCATGCTTAAAATGGAGTTGTAAGTATGGGAATGAAAGAAAAACAAAAATAAAATTGTGTAGAAGTGGAGAAGACTTCTTGTTTTTCCTTCCCCAAAAACAACAATATTTTTAAAAAGTTAAGTAGCTTACTTATAATTTACACTGATAAAATTATTGTTTCGTTTTTCAAGATGATAGAGATTATTAAAAAATTTCTCATATTTTTCGGAATCGTCGTTTTGAAACGGCACATTTTAGAACATTAAAAATGACAAGGTTACCTATATCAAGCATAAAAATACCTTTAAAAAGGAAGTATTACTCGACCCCCTTCCCATTTAAAAGATGGCGCATGTCCGCCATTTTGAATAACAAAACAACAAAATTTTCCTCAAAAGTAAATATTTTACCTATATCATTTATGCATACCGACTTTGAATATATCTCAATCTTTCGAAACTACCAAAGGGTGGACTTTATGCAAGCACTGTATGTGTGAAATATACTCTGCACCCCGCTTGTTATGAGATGATTGTTATTATTATCATGTTTGTTGACAAATCGAAATAAAATATTTACAAAATTTGATATTGAGCTGCAAAAAATTTCGTATTTCTGTCTTCTAACTTTTCCGGTCACAGTCTATTGACATTGACATCAGCACCTGTCAAATTTTAAAAACAGAAATTTTTGCTAATATATTTTAAAGTAACTCATTCACCGTATTTGATTCCATAGTTCATTGTATCAATATCGCTTATAATTAAAATTTGACCACAGCACCTCTCAAACTTTTACATTGTATTTTTTTGCACGTTTCCCAAAATCACCTGGTCACAGTCTATGCTTCGATATAGTTTGTTTCATCAACATCACTTCACGTTAAATTTTTGACAGTAAAATTTTTGGGTACTTCTCTCAAAAACTCCCAGTCATCATCACATGGGTCTATATTTTTATCAATACCTTACAATTTGACAATCATATTGCACCTATAAATAGTCTATTGCCAAAAAAAATACTGTATGGTCATTGACGGTTTGCATTCGTTTCCATGGTTTCGAATAATACGTCACTGCCTATAATATTGGGTTTTGAGTATAGCAAATGTTATCAATCGATTATCTGAATATTATTTTAGTTGGTTAAAATATTTTAAATCTCGCAATGTAATCGATTATCTGTTGCCCCCCCCCCCCACCCATGAAACAGAATTTTTTTTACGCGTGATTTCGTTTATCACTCCTTCAATCAAAATAAATTAATTTAATACTTTAACAGTTGAACCGCTCCACCCCTCCCTCCTTCTACCCGTTTCTCGTGTCCTCGAGTCTATTTAAGTCATTGCAAGGCATTAAATCGAACTAACTTGTTCGATATTAATAAAAGGCGTTTCTTTCTTCGTTTTATGCACGGTAAAAAGGCTAAAAGACGAAGTTTCCCGACGTAAAAATATATAAGCCGTTGCTGTTAGAAATTGCAGCGATTTTAATTCACCTGAAAGTTGGTCGTGAAACTAGGTGACACCCTAAAAATAAACAAATCGTTATAAATTTGTCTACGACTTAAACCCAAAATTTTTTTTCGCATTCGACACTTTAAACATGCACGATCGAACGCAAAACATTACGTCGAAGGAATAAATATCTGTTTGTTACTTGCAGTCCTTTATTCAGAGTACAGATTTTCTGCGTTGCTCCCACCCCAAACCAAAGGTTGTTATAAACAATTTTTCCACTAAAACTACTTACAGTAGTGAAAATAAGTCCGTCGAATCAGTACTGCCATTCTAACTACTTTTCAATGGATGTTAAATCGTCGACCGGAGCGACGGATCGAACGTTGAGATTCGAATTATTTAACTGATTAGGGTGTTTTCTTCTTTCGGGGAGTATTTCAAAATTACCTAAAACCTTCCCGTTTCGTGAAACGCAAAATATCTAACAATAATAATAAGTTCCCATTTCGGGTATAATTTCTGATAACCTTAATTACGATATTTTCACTGGTCAAAAGTGGTTTAATATTGTTAACAATTATATTTTATTCTGAATTAAAGAGACATTTTAAGCCTAAGACCACAATAGTTAACGAAAAGAAATCACACTTGCATTCCTGATGTAGCCAAAACTGAAATACAGAAATGCATATTTAGTGCATTACTTACTACTCTGAGCAGTTATATACTATTCATCTGGAGATTGGCAGTACAGATCAGACCACTTCTGTAATTACAGCAGTTTACGTCCTTTTGCCAAACAGAAAAAAGAGTACATATAAGAGATTATTTAGGCTTATTAAGGAAAAAAACAAAGTTTAAGCCAGAAAAGATACATATCGATTTTGAAAATGAAGCAATTAATGCTTTACAGCAGGGGTGCACAACTCAAGATTTGTCAAGGGCCCCTTTAAAGAAGCTGCGATCGGCGAGGGCCGCACTTTGAAAATAGCAATTAAAACGAATTTTAAACTTAAACGTTACTTATATTTGTTACAGTTAACACAAATAAAAAAAATAGAATATTTTTATGAACCTTTGGGTAGAGAAAAAAATATGTATACAGTGTGTCCCGCTTTTCATGAATAAACCCTGATATCTCAGTTATTAATAATGCGATTTTCTTTAAATTTTGGTGGTCATTGTATGTTAAAAAAATTAAGTATTTGGCACAGTGAACACTTTTATGCATCATAGGCGTGCGGTCTTTGGGGGTAAAAAAGGGTTGATTTTTTGAGAAAAGTATATTAGGGTTTATTTTTAAAAAAAATTTCTATCGGATTTAGAATCAGCATTCTAAAAACCCCTTAATTAATATTTTCAAAATCTCAAGAGCTGATTTTATTTAGCAGTAAAATTAAAAAAAAACTTAATCATAGTAGTTGCGAGGATACTGAATTCAACGAAATGATATGGAGGCGTTTGAAACGTAATAGGATCAGGACATTAAAACCAAAAAGTTAGAAATAAACAACCTATTAAAAAAAAAGTGCCAAATTAAAAAAAAAAATTACTGCTAAATAAAATCAGCTCTTGAGATTTTGAAAATATTAATTAAGGAGTTTTTTGGGATGCTGATTCTAAATCTGATAGAAAAAATTATTTAAAATAAGTCCTAATATAGTTTTCTCAAAAAATCAACCCTTTTTTACCCCCCAAGACCGTACGCCTATGATACATAGGTGTTCACTATGCCAAATACTTCATTTTTCTAACATACAATCACCACCAAAATTTGAAAAAAATCGCATTATTAATAACTGAGATATCAGGGTGTATTCATGAAAAGCGGGACACACTGTATACAATAATATTTTTGTTTTCAATGAGATGCATTTACCTGTTTTTTTTTTACACCAAATCATCGTAGTTAGAAACAAATTTCGAAGTAGCTGTTCTTAATATGTCGTTTAAATGTGCTTCGGTGAGCATTGATCTGTTTTCATTTTTATTTAAATTCATAACTGAGAAGGTTTGTCCGCAAATGTAAGTACTGCCAAAAAGACATACAATTTTTCCTGGGGTATCAATTAAATTTAAAACTTTATTTTTTTCAAGACACTCATAGAATTCTAAAAGGTGTCCATCGCGGTACGTGTCTTTGTATATGTTTAAGCACTGTAAGTCAATAAGTTCTTATTGAAGTTCAGGAGGCATCTTACTGGCATCAGCAGAGAAGGAGTTTTCAACAAGCTTGAAGAGAATTCGCAAAAATTTGGCGGGCCGCTAAAAAAGACGCCGCGGGCCGTATGTTGTGCACCCCTGCTTTACAGAGTGAATTTCCGGAAGAAAAAATAATAGACTGCAATTTTCATTTCAACCAAGTCGTATGGAGAAAAGTACAAGAACTTAGTTTAGTTCCATTCAACAGAAAAAGCACGGAAATAAGGCAACACATAAGAATGTGCTGCGCTGCTCCGGCGCATTAACCGGAGCAATTTTATTCCGACGCTTGGTTGAAAATCATGTCAACTGCTCCACAAGACGAACTGGTAAATAAATTTAATGATTATTTTGTTAATCAGTGGATGGAAGCAGATCCCATATTATGAATATGCCACGGCGACTACGGCGAGCGCCACCGCACTATATACAAACACAGTAGAGGGATGGCACAACCGCCTTAACAAAAATATTGGCAAACCAAACCCTAATATCTTTGTGATGATAAATGCTTTAAAGGACGAAATTAACTATTATGATATTCTGTATACAAAATTTGAGAATCATATACAGACTCCAAAACGGGCCAAAAATACACTAATTTAGATTATAGAATAAAACAAATTGTAAATGATTTATTATAAAATAAATGTACAATTAGGGAAACATTAGAAAAACTAAGTTATGATGTTAAATTAGATTAGATTTATTATACACAATTTTTTTAAGTTTGCAAGTCAAATTAGACAATATGTGCGGCATTTAATATTTTTTTGTTACGAATTTGTAAATGTATTACCACTTTAACAAATGAAACATATTGCTAAATTTACTTTTGCCTTTTCTTTCTTGCTAATGAAAAAGTCCTAGATCAAAAACTAAGAAAAATTGTACGTAAAAAGTGAAAACGCCCTTTCACACTAGGCTACTAATATCGTACACCGATCGGTGTTCCATTCTAAATTTCATTAGTAAATAAAGTAGAATAGCACATCTCTTGGTTCAGATGAAAGGGCGCAAATAAAACCACAGCATAACAAAGTCAAACTTTATTTTGTCCATGTTGCCCGAAACGGCAAAAAAAACCTTCTAATATTTATTTCATAACATCTGCGTTGCCCGCAATGATTACTATTCTGCAATTTTGCACGAAATGGGAATGCCCGAAACGGACCTGAATCACTGATTAGTATCCCGATAAGCAGGTTGCTCACGTAGTCCCTGGTTTTAGGTGTTCTTACCTAACTTTTAATTTGGTCAATTGAGAAAAAATTAAATTTTTCGCTAGGACACCCAAGGAGTCAACAATTTAAATATAATCATCTGTCAATTCTATGGCATCCTGTAAGTTCATTGTTCAGGTAACAAAAACTGTTAAAAAATCTTCTGAACATTTTCGTTTTAAATAATAATTACTGTATAACTAATATTTCAAAAGAAATATTGGTAATAATTACTTTAGATGCGCTAAAAAATACTAATCACTGCGATGTTATACGGTGGATAAAGGTTAATTAGATAATATTAAAAAATTATTATATGAAATCCGGCTAATTACGGTACATATGCCACGAATACTTGGTAGATAAAAGACCACATCCCAAAAATAATGAGTAAAATATATTTAAAAAATGGACGTCCTTGTTGTTATTAAATGAGTTATGATAAAGGTGAGGAAGGTCTAAAGCACCAGGAATACGAGGAAAGTTTTTGCTTTAAAAAATCAATTAAAATAGTGTGAGTTTAGTACTTAACGATCTTTTTATTTGGTTATTTTAAGGGTACATCATCGCATCCAAAATAAACGCAATTTTTGATCTCCGCTGTCACCGAATTTCCTTGAGACAGCACGTAGCATTTACTTCCATTTTCTTCAATTTAAAAATGTATAAACATCTCTCTCTCTCTATCACTCTGCCTCTTATGTAGCAATTTCCCAAACCCTTTCATTTTTAAAATATACTAAAACCTGTGTTGGGGTGCTGACTTGCTAAAGGCGGAATTTGGAATATTTACAGACGGCTCTAAAACTAAAGAAGGTATTGGAGCCGGAATATATGGTAAAAACCCAAAAATAAAAATAACTATCAGCCTGGAAACTATGACAACCATATTTCAAGCAGAGGTTCATGCAATCAAAATGTGTGCAAGACTGCTGATAGACCGACGGTATGCACACAGATCAATTAAGATATTCTCCGACAGTCAAGCTGCATTAAAAGCTCTTGAATCGAAATGGTGTACCTCAAAAATGGTATGGAGCTGTCATGAAACACTATCCGAACTAAGTCTGAACAACAGAATAACCCTAGTGTGGATACCGGGACACATGGGCCTGGAGGGTAATGAGGCTGACGACAAGCTCGCTAAGAGAGGCGCAGCACTAAAATTCACAGGACCCGAGCCGGTAATAGGTAATAGTATATTACATAACAAGTGTTGAAAGTGGTACTCTTCAAACGAGGAGGTATTTAGCACGAGGCGTAAACCGAGTGCGGAAATTCTCCGAGTGTGAGAAAATTACTTTCACACGAGTAATGTACACAATTTTTTCTACGACCATACAATATAATCAAAAAGAGTTTGATTTGTTTTTAATAGTTTGTAGGTATCGCCATTGTGTTAATCAAATTTAAAAAAAAAAACAATGCCCACTAACACATTTTAACTTACCTAGATTTCAATAAAAAGAATAACTTTTTCTCCTATTTACTTACGCACATCATACCTACTATCTATTTACAATGAATAAATTTCGTTTCTGATCTTTTAGTTGCTTGCATTCTTTTAATAAAACAATAATATAGGTACCTACGAAAACAACATAACACAAAACTACAACATAACCTCAAGATTTGCTCAGCATTATAGAAAGATAGAGATGGAGTCAAATATCGATAGCTTGTTAATTATAAAAGTTAAATCTTTTTCGATTTGTTTTAGATATAGCTAAAATAAATTTACCTACATAAAGCACATTCACTTGTCCCATATCCTTAAACATTGTGTGGATATTTTTATCCGAGATAATGGCAAAATTAAAAATCGGTATTTCCTAGGGTAGTCTATTTCTGCTCTATAGCTACCCCTTTTTTTCTGTGGTTCAACTCAGTTGACATGTAAACATGACAGTTGGTGTGTTGCCTGACCTGACATATTTTCCCTTTTTGTTTTTGATAATATTATTTGTGTCATAAATAATACTCTTAGGTTCCCAAAAATAATTAAAAAAAGGATTTTTTTTTTATTTGCAGTAATGTCCTAGTGTACTTTACCCCACCCAGCACCCCAATTCACTCCACGTGTCCCGTAAGTTTGTTATTTTTAATAAATAGTTTTGTTGTCAAATTGACACCTGTTTAAATTAAATATAGTGTGCTTTGTATTTCCACACTCGTGTTGAAATATTTTTTTTTCAACACGCGTGTGATATTAGAGACTTTTTGCACCTCTTAAATTAATATCAGTTTTTAGCTCCGTTATGGTTAACTTTATTAAACATAACGAGTAGCGCCACTGTTAAAACCAGAGATTTTGCAGCGCCTATACGTTCTGTCTGTAGTTATTAAGTTGGCGCCGGCGCACCTAAACAAAATAAAATACCTAACCTAACAATAATTTGATTAAGTTGTATATTTTAATGTAAAGCTACTATTGCTTTGGATTTTAAGTAATCGCTTATCACAATTTTAATTCATAGCAATGATGCTTGATAACTTTTGTATGTTTCGGCAACCATGCAGTTTAAGCATAACCATAAGGATAACGATAAGCTCTTCCTTATCCTTCCGTAAATAACGGAGTCCGTTATTGTTATTAACCATAGCGGATCACCTTTCTGACATTGCGCATGCTCAGAATAACCATAACGACAAACGAATGACGAATTAAGAGGTGCAAAAAGTCTCTATTTAGCACTTTCTAGCCAAGTTAACCGTGCTGTTATTGTAATTTTCGTAGGTGGTCGTAGGAAAATATAGAAACCAACAACTAACTGACAAACTACTTGTGCTCAACAGATCTTGCCTGAATGCACTAGCGGGATTGTACACCGGCTACTGCAGATTGCGACACCATATAAATAAAATTGGAATAGCCCCACCTGATGAATGCCGGCTCTGCATGGAAGATGCAGAAACAGCAGAACACGTAATGTGCAACTGCCCCGCAGCAGGAAGGATCAGATTCGCCCTATTCGGCGAGATTACTCTGCTGCCGGATGACATGAAAGATGTATCTCCCAATACCATCATTAACTTCATCAAAAAGTTAGGGAAATATAAACAAGGTGTGGGCCACAATAGACCGCATGGTCGCAGTGGAGGGTTAGCTGTACCCCACTCACTTTTCACCTAACCTAACCTAACCTAGGGTAAATTTTAAAAATTATTTTTACCCAAAGAAACGCCTAAAACACCTGAACGTTTAGCTGTCCAGTGATATCAAATTTATACTTGTTTAATTAAATTTTACTGGTAATATTAGGTGACAGACAAATAACTATTTTTGAAATATTTATCTTGGCTATCGGTAATAGTATACAGTGTGTATCAGCCAAATGGAATAAATTCGATAATAAATACATGGGGGCGTGTCCGAAAAAACACTCGGGCACGTCGACTGGTATTTCTAGTTGCGCCTTTTTTTCAATAAAAACTTTTTATACAGGGTGTGTCATGTAACAGTGGCCATTACGAACTTTTCTATTTTAAATGCAACACCCTGAATATTATTCAATTTTTGGATTCTTCAGAAAATTTTAGACATATTTGTACAATATCCTAAACCAATCTTTGTTTCTGTTTCGGAAATATTAAGTGTTTTCAGATTTATTGCATTTCAGCGATTCTTTTTACTGATGTGAAATAAAAAAGGTATAAATAGTTTTATTTGCTTTTGTTGAAGACTCCTGACCTTAGCAAGTTGTTGTCTGTCTGCATGACAGTAGTTGTCAGTGTTATAGTCGTTTGAATTTCGTTAACTGCATATCAGAAAAATGGTTAATTTAACAGAAATGCACAAAATAACAATTCTACAGATGACTGGTTATGGAGATAAAACACGGAAACCAATGGAAGTTGCTGGCATTTTTCATGAAAAATTTCCATATTGGCCGAATATAACTCAAGGGAAAATTAGTAAAATAGAAAAGCAGTTTCGCCAGCTTGGACATTTAAAGCAGATAAAAAAGTAGCTGCCAATGCAATAAGTGATGATAACAAATTAGAAATTATGCTTGAGATTGAGGAAAACCCACATACTTCTAGTCGAAAAACAGCCCCAATGTTCGATGTTAGCCATTCATCGATTATTCGAACATTACAAGAAAATAAAATGCATCCCTATAAAATGATACCTACTCATTAGCTCATGGAAGACGATTTTGACAGGAGAACTTATTTTTGTGAACAAATTATGGCAATGTTAGATAACAATGTGATCCAATTAGAACATGTTTTGTTTTCTGATGAGTGAACCTTTACATTTCACGGTCATGCTAATCGTCAGAATTGCCGCTATTCGTCTAGAGAAAATCCTCACTGGATTAGAGAAGAACATACGCAATATCCTGAAAAGGTTCATGTTTGGGCAGTAATAGTTGGAGATCATATCATAGGTCCTTTTTTTATTAATGGCAATTTAATTGGCGATAATTATTTAGCACTGCTCCAAATTATAATGTTTTTGCGAAACTATTTTAAAACATCAGCAGATATTTGACCATACGTTTACCTGAAAATTTCAGTCCGAGCGTATGTGTTCATAAGGAGGGTGAATGCAGCGAGAGCGGAAAGTGAATCATGCTCCAACAGAAGTTGGCACTTGGTAACGTTGAATATTGATCGATCTCTCTCACAGTCTATTTTGTATTCATTTATTTACATTAAAAGCCGCCTTGTAATTTCAGGCTTGCCAGTACTGTATATTGTGTAATGCGTATGCTTTGACATGTTTATAAATGTTGCATATACCGTGCAAGCAAAAATTATTTGCATCAAAGAGGGCCTTGCATCAGAGGACGCACTGCTTAGCAGTAGAGCTTAATACCTGTTGGGTGTCGGTAACTACCTGAATTAATAATCAATCAGTAATTCCGTCATCTTTAACAGTCGTTACAAGTAATTTGATTCTTCGCTAATTTTTCCAATTTCGTGAACAATTCAAACAATGGGCTTTACGGAACAGCACAAAACATTCATGGTTGAAGCATATTTTCGAAACGAGGTTAGAGTAAAAGGTGAGTGGCAATACAATCCGGGTTTGTGCATGGACGATTTTTACGAACATTATCCTAACGTTGCTTTTATTGCTGGGGATTTATATCATTGCCTGAAAAGAACCGTGGCTGTGTTTAGGGAAACAGGTGCTAAACAGAACAACTTGTTGCAAACGTCCGTGAAATAATGCAAAATACGCCAACAAATTGTATAAGACGCCTGTCCCAAGAAGTGGGAAGATCTTATGGAACATGCAGGACTATTCTTGAGAAGCCGCTTAATTTATTTCTTTATAAAGTGTAAGTATTCCAAGAAATACAAGCCGCAGATTTTAAAAGATGCAGGAATTATTCTCAATGGTTTAACCAAAATTTATTGGAAAGAAATTATTTATTAGACCTGACATTTTTTTCGGAAGAGGCCTGGTTCAACCTTTCCGGTTATGTGAATTCTCAGAATACACGCATGTAGAGTAGTGAAAATCCCCATTTTTTTGTAGAGTCCACATTGCACCCTCAAAAAAATGTTGATCCTATTTTTTTCTATGACACATCAGTTACAGCACAGCGGTATAGAGACAATATTTGAATCCATTTGTGGAGCAATTACTTGACGACAAACTACGTTCTGGATATTTTCAACAGGACGTTGCCACCGCCCATACAGCCGCCGAAACTATTAACTACTTACGCAATTTTTTCGACGACAGATTGGTCAGTTTTCGATCAGACATTGAATTCCCACCTAGATCACCTTGTTTAACGGTTATGGATTACTTCGTTTTTCCTCATTTAAAGAACACTATTTTTAAAATACCAGTTGCAAATTTATAGAACAATTACAATAAAGGATTATCCAAGAATGTGGCAACATTTCTCCATGCAGAGATGCTGGTCAACACTTTCGAAAATATGATGAGACGTGTGAATTTATGTGGCCAATTTCAGCAATTTATGTAATTTTTTTTTCTTTCTGTATATTCTTACTTTGTTAATTTTGTAAACAACAAAAATAAATTGGTATTTGTCTACTTATTTTATTATTCATTAGTTTGGCATATCATGTCATAATATGAATTTGACAAAATTTTAACCTAGATTTTGTTAGATATATCGTCCCCATATCATTGTGATCTAAAACAAGCTCTACGTTTTTTAATCCAAGCCCTCTTTGATGCACATAATTTTTGCTCGCATGGTATTAAGTGTCAACTCAATTAAACGTCCTAGTTTGTTATGTAAGTTGTGCTTCACAATATTCTATGACCCTTAAGTACTATGAAGGTTAAACCAAGTTGATTTTTATTGCTTCACCACTAAACAACTTGGCTTTTGACTCCCTCATTTGACTGAACTATAAACTTAATTTAAGCGTGTAAACTACTTCTAGTTTTGCACCATTTTTAACAGCATCACCCACAACGAGAGCAATGCAACATTTCGATAAATAATAAATTGACTTTGTCAGATAACTGGTTAAGTGCTGGAGAATTTATTTTGTCGAACTATTTTAATAATTCATGTCCGACTGTTTGCAGTCTGATAAATCATGTTGCGAGTTTACTGAAAGCAGGAATCGAAATCAGAAACCTGAAAAGCAAATCGAAGGTACAACATGGTAAGTCACGCAAATAAATATACCTAGACATATCATCAGAAGAACGTATATGAAAAAATACCAAAAACTCCGATGTACAGGGTGAGTCAACGATTACGCCAAGTAATGTTATGCCTTGAAGATAGGATTTGTTGATAATAAGCTTTTGTGTTATAGGGTGATGGGATGTTCTATATGGGTGCGTTCAAAACTTAGGGTGTAACAAAGTTTGATTTTTAAATGGGACACCCTAAACTTGAATAGATTCTTAAATTCCACTCTACATTTTGTACCTTTTTTAACATTGATATAATAATTAATGTAAAAGTTATAATTTTCCAAGATAATTCGACTTGTAACAAAAATTTAGCCTTTGCACAGTTTTTGTTGTGAAAATACTTACTTAAATATTGGCTCTTAGCGATTCTATTCTGTATATTATGTAAGTAAATTAAGTCGAAAGAACATAATATGCGCTATAAAATATTTGGCATATTATTTACAGAGTGTGTTCTTTCGAGGAAAAAAGTTACAGAACTTCTAATTGAAAAATATAAATTTTTATTGCCCAAAAACATAAGCTCATTGTATACGTACCCCCACGATACACTTTACAATTTTGATGCTGACCTGAGACAATTTACACAGTAGCTCAAGTATTAGTAGGTCAGTCATAAAACCACAGATTCATTATTAATATTACACTACCTAAGAAAAAGGCTTCGATTCTTTATAAGAATTTAGATATTCTTTATACAACTGTTTAATACTATCAGGGCCGGCCCTAGACATTTTGGCGCTCCGGGCAAAACCTTAATTTTGCGCCCCCCCCCCCCCCCGTTTTTTTTTAAAGTAAATCTCATGCGACCATATCAGAAAGTCAAGAAAACATTGAAAAAAAAAAATTTTAAAAAACGTTTTATTAAAAACTCAATCATCAGATAACAAGATAGGCAATTTAGCACTTAAGAGGAAGTAACCCCTTTACCACAATGAAAATTGCCGAACGTTTTGCTGGTCCAACGAAAAGAAAAAAAAAATTGGTATTTAGAAAATAAATTCTACTTTAAATACCCTATCCAGAAAAGTAAATGACGATCGAAAATATTCCCAAAATTTTTTTTAGAAATTTTTTTTCTTTTTAGTAATTTTGTAATATTTTAAACAATTCTTTATTGGTTAAAAGCAAAATGACTTTTCCGGGTGTAGAATGTTGTACCAAACAATTTTTCTTAAAGCCATTTTTCAATATCGGCCTTACTTTTGGCGCGTAAAGTGAATTTAAGCGTGTAAAGTGGGTTTACGCGCCCAAAGTTTTTGAGAAAAAAGTAAGGCCGATATTGAAAAATGGCTTTAAGAAAAATTGTTTGGTACAACATTCTACACCCGGGAAAGTCATTTTGCTTTTGACCAATAAAGAATTGTTTAAGATATTACAAAATTACTAAAAATAAAAAAAAATTCTAAAAAAAATTTTGGGAATATTTATGGGGTATTTAAAGTTGAATTTATTTTATTTTTTCTTTTCGTTTGACCAGCAAAACGTTCGGCAATTTTCATTGTGGTAAAGGGGGTTACTGCTCTTAAGGCAAAATAACAAAAATTAAAATGTAGTAATGCTAACTAAACTAATATCCCATATTATTAATAAATTCTAACTTACCAAAGTAATTAAAATGCCCTTTTTCTAACTTTTCTTTCGGCAAACTCACGAACCAGTGATTTCAAGTCTAATTTGTCACTAATTTGGTGTTCTATAGCTATCTTTGCCAATCCATTGAGACGATTTTGCGTCTGCATCGTTCTGAGATAATTTTTTATTATTTTTAGTTTTGAAAAGCTTCTTTCTCCTTAAGCCACAGTGACTGGCAATGTAAGTAGGATTCTTAATGCTATGCTGAGGTTTGGTGCGAATTTAAGTGTAGCGATAAACTTGAGAACTTCAACAGGGGTTTTCCTTTTTTGGTAATAATGACGAAACAATGCTTATTTCATCGGCTAGTTCCAGGGCGTTAAGATCGCTTGAATTTCCATCAGTTAAAACTACAATTTAAACAAACTATTTTATTTCGCACCAGCCGAAGTATAGTGGCAAATAATGCATTGTTTTAAGTCTACTTCCTTTTTATATGCAGTTAAAAAGGGCTGTTAGATCTTGTTTCGCTTGGTTTCAAAATTGTTGTTTCCTGTACAGCCGTGTTGCCACGGGCCGAAAAACTTGTCAAGGCGGTGGTTGAGTGGTTTTGTCATGTTGAATTGAATTCAACTAGATTTTGCCTTAATGTTTAAATATATTATATTATTTGAATTATGTGCTTAGAAATAAAAATGATAAATTCCGCCTGCCGCCTCTTAATCTTGTCAACTATCAGTCAAATCTTGCAACGCTTTTTTGAGAAAATTCCCGTGAACCGATTTTAATGAAATTTGGTATACTTTACTTACAAGGGTCCGATGACAATGCAATATTATAAAAAATAATTTATTGATATGATATCAGAATGATAAAAAAATATTCTTTACTTTTAGTGCATTTTATAAAAGCCTGTAACTTAATTTTTTTATCAGTTTATTTTCATTTTCCATGATTTTGGCGCCCCTAGATCATTGCGCTCCGGGCGGCCACCCGGATCGCCCTACCCTGGGGCCGGCCCTGATACTATTTGTGACAGCAACGCGCTTTCCTACTGTAAGACAATGAAAATTGCTAAACCGTTGTCTAGTGATAATATCATGCTAATTTAGCCAATTAGGCCATTGATATTAGTATAGCCAAATAGAAGAAAAAAATTATATAGTGTTGCCACTTTGGAATTAAACTTGTCAAGGGATGTACTTTAAAAATCAAAAAAGTTCCCAAGCCCTAAGTGCGAGCTTCATCCCTTAAACCCACCCCTAACGTGTAATTTGTCAGTTTTTTCCGTTTTTCTTGAATACCGTTCATCCCACAAAAAAATTAGGCACCAAACATGTTCCCCGTAAAATTCTGCAAAAAAAAGTTCTATAACCTAAATTGTTTAGACCAGAGGTTTTCGAGAAATCAGTCATTAAATTTAGGGGTTATTTAACATGGACCAACGAACACGGTATAATCACGTATTTTACTTTTGATTTCGAAAATATGTGATTTCATGAAGGTTGAATTACAGTGGAGAAGGGATTTCTAAAAAAGTTTTACGACTAATACAAGAGCACTCGTTTCCACACCACCATTGAGGTAGAGTTATCGGCGCGTTTTTTTTAAAGTGGTTTCTCGTTAAGACCTAATCCACTAAGTAAAAATAAATCATACGTCTTCTGTAGTATCCACATCATCTGTAAAATCTCTATTGATACAACTCTGGCCACGGCAATTTGTGCACATCGTTGTGCAACGTAAGCCTGCCCTAGTACAGCTGCATCCTGCATCTATTTCCATTGGGATCAATCGGTTTCATCATGGCAGACAGTGGACTTGCTGAACTATGGTCAACTGTATATGCTTCCGCATCGGTTCCTCATATGCTTTCGGGACATGCATATGCAAGAGCCATTCGAGCTCGCTGCCTTACTTTTTCTGCGATTTCTATGTTAATACTTCAAGAGGTCGAAATCCATGAAGAATCCAAAGAATATATATCTTCCATGCTCATCGGAATGAAGAACACAATGTTGACATATGAGAGCTTGTTGGATGACGACACCATTAAACAACTTAGATTACAATTTGTCGATGCAACAAATATTCTGCGAGAAAAAGGGAAAACTGCAAAACTATGGCTGCAATACTTGGAGTTGGTTACTATTATAATTCACTTTATTCAATCAGAACGAACTGGAGACTGGAATCTTCATCTAAGTTGCATTAAAGCAATGTTACCAATTTTTCACGCAACCGGCCATTTTCCCTATGCAAAGTATTGTCAGCTTTACCTTCAAGACATGGAATGCTTACATGAAAAAATGACCGAAGAAGAATATAAAAAATTTACCAAACAAGGATTTTTCACAATTCGTCGCTCCGAAAAACATTGGTCCGGAGTTTGGTCAGACATGACCATTGAGCAAACGCTCATGAGAGGCATAAATACTCTTGGTGGCTTAACCCACGGAAGGGGCTTTTCAGAAAGCGTTCTTAATACATGGATTCTTGGACTACCAGCTACACACCATGTATGCGAAGCTGTTGAAATGTACATTACATTAAGCACCACGGATCAGCATGTAGAAATGAGAGATGCGAGGATAAAGACAGACAAACAAGATAGTCGAAAATTTTAACAGTGGCTTAGAGAACACAGCCCATTTATTGATACGAATAATCTTGTTTCGCTATCTACTGGGTATGTTGCTGAAGAGGAAACCAACTGTTATGTACCAAAGCGTGTGGGGGAAGAGATTTTGCGAAAGTCTATCTCCTAATGCAGCGTATTTGGAGCACTCAAATTAAAACGTGCAAATTTAGTAAAGACTATGACTTTGTCAGCTGGCAAAGTTAAAGTGGCTAAAGATACCATTCAAATCAATTCAACCCAACTTTTCCAAAGAATCATATGCACAGTACACTATCCTGAAGATCTGCGCTCTTATTTTAAGTACGAGCTTGCTTCGGTGCCATTGACTTTATTTGATAATGCCGGATTGATGAGAAAAATAAAAAAATCGTCGCTCTACGATATTTTTAACAAAGTCGCTGAGCAAGAAGTAAGCACAGCAGGTTACTATTTCGTTCTTGATGGTGGTTGCCTTCTTCATCGCATGGTTTGGCCAAAAGAAGGTACCTTTGGAGATGTCTACTCTGCATATACCAATTTTATTCATAAACGCTATGGCAACAAAGTTACTGTTGTATGTGACGGTTACTCCGAAAATAGTGTCAGCAGAAAAAGTGTTGAACGTCAAAGAAGAATGTTAAAACGCTCTGCGCCTGATATTCTTTTTAACAAAAACACGGTATTAGTTGAAACGCAAAGTAAATTTTTAACTAATCTTAACAATAAGGAACGACTTATTTCACAGCTTGCTGAACATCTAGACAACCAAAATGTTGGCAAATGTGTTGCAGTAGATGATGCTGATGTCAAAATTGTTACCACTGCTATAAAAAAATCACAGGAAAACGAACAAGTCTTAGTGGTTGGTCAAGACGTCGACCTACTTGTTTTAATAATTGCACTTACCCCAGAGGACACATATATCATATTCCAAAAGGAGGCTCAAGGTAATTTTAAAAAACGGCTGTATAGTTCGATGAACTTACAGTCATCTAATATTGTCCGCAATTGTAAAGAATCTATCTTACTCATTCATGCAATTAGTGGCTGCGATACCACGTCAGGATTCTTTGGAAAAGGCAAACAACAATTTGTACAACTATTTAATCAGAAGAAAGACCTCGATAATGTAATTCAGATTTTCAACAACGCTGAGTCAACTCCAGACCAAATTGAAAAAGCTGAGGAAATATTTATAATGGAGCTTTATAAGGCTAACGGCTAAATTATTAGAGGGCAGTCTAAGTGAGCAAAGATTTGCTTATTTTAATAAATTTGTTGCCCCAGCGGGCAAAGCCGTGTTTCTTTCGAAATTACCTCCAACGTCGGCAGCACTACAACAGCATTCCCGTCATAGTTACCTTCAAGTGCAAATATGGCACGGGCAACATTTGCAGCCTGAGTTATGGGGGTGAAAAAAAAAAAAAATGCACTGTCACCTATCTATTCCACTGAGCCACCTTCCCCAGCTTCTATTTTAAAATGAATTACCTGCAGTTGCAAACAAGGTTGTGGAAATAGATTCAGCTGTACTAAGGCAGGCTTACGTTGCACAACAATGTGTACAAATTGCCGTGGCCAGAGCTGTATCAATAGAGATTTTACGGATGATGTGGATACTACAGAAGACGTATGATTTATTTTTACTTAGTGGATTAGGTCTTAAGGAGAAACCACTTAAAAAAAACGCGTCGATAACTCTACCTCAATGGTGGTGTGGAAACGAGTGCTCTTGTATTAGTCGTAAAACTTTTTTAGAAATGCCCTTTCCACTGTAATTTAACCTTCATGAAATCACATAGTTTCGAAATCAAAAGTAAAATACGTGATTATATCGTGTTTGTTGGTCCATGTTAAACAACCTCTAAATTTAATGACTGATTTCTCGAAAACCTCTGGTCTAAACAATTTAGGTTATAGAACCTTTTTTATGCAGAATTTTACGGGGAACATGTTTTGTGTTTAATTTTTTTTGTGGGATGAACGGTATTCGAGAAAAACGGAAAAAACTGACAAATTACACGTTAGAGGTGGGTTTAAGGGATGAAGCTCGCCCTTAGGGCTTGGGAGCTCTTTTTGATTTTTAAAGTTTAATTCCAAAGTGGCAACACTATATAATTTTTTCTCCTATTTTTCCTAATATCAATGGCCTAAATAGGAAATATGAGTTAATGCTACCATAGAATGGTTTATAGCTAGTGTTGCCGCGAGACGAGATAAAATGGGTCTCTTGTCTCGTCAAGAGAGGGCGAGACGAGACGAGAGACGACCTTCTCTCGTCTCGTCTCGCTTCTCTCGTGATTTAAACCAAATATAGTAAAAACCAAGCAAAGTTTTAACGCATTCAGGTTAGGTTCTGTCATACTTGACATATATTGCACACAATTAACCAAGCAAAATTTTAACGCGTTTAGGTCAGGTTCTATCATATTTGACATTAATTGTGTGCAATATATGTCAAGTATGACAGAACCTAACCTGAATGCGTTAAAACTTTGCTTGGTATTTACTACAGGGTGGCCCATTAGTGCGACAAAGGTCAATATCTCCTGTACCATTAAGATAGCGGAAAACTTTTGACGAAGCTTATTAGGGGTTAAGGTTGAATTCTCAACGTCATTCAATCTATTGCCAACCTATAACCTATTTCGCGTTGATTTTTTGAGTTTATTATTTTAATAACTAACATTTAAAGAAAATCAATATCGTCGGTATAATGTAGGTAGTATTTGAGATATTACAAAAATGTCAATTTATTTCATTGCTAATTTTGGAAGAATTATATAGTGAAAGAACAATGAGTGACAATGACATGATAATGTTAAAAAAAATCTTACCCGATATTTTTCGCTAAACAATTCTCCTAAAATTAAATTCCTTGATATTTATTAAATATGTCAATTATTACCTATAGAATATCAAGTCGATGCTGATTTTCTTTAAATTTTGTATAAAAGCTAGAAAACATAAATAAATCTACGCGAAATAGGTTATAGGTTGGCAAGCATGTTGATACTCCCACCTTAAGGTGGAATTATCAACGTCATTCAATTTATTGCCAACCTATTTCGCCTTGTTTTTCTTAGTTTATTATTTTATTGACTAAGATTTAAATAAAATCAATATCGTCGGCACATTATTTAGGTAATATCTGATATATTACAAAAATATCAATTTATTTCGTTGCTTATTTTGGGAGAATTGTATAGTGAAAGAACAATGACATAATAATGTTAAAAAAAATCTTAACCGATATTTTTCGATATACAATTTTCCTTAAATAACTTATGAAATTCCTTGATATTTATTTAATTATGTTAATTATTACCTGTAGAATATGAAGACGATATTGATTTTATTTAAATTTTGTGTAAAAGTTAGAAAAAATAAATAAATCTACGCCAAATAGGTTATAGGTTGGCAAGGATGTTGATTCTCCCACCTTAAGAGGTTATTTTTGTCTATACAGGGTGCTCCAAAACACTAGCACGGTAAGAATTTTCCATTTCTAAGATATTGACTTTTAAAAAATGTAATTTTTGAGTTTCGACGGCTCACACGACGCTATCTTCCATTTTTATTATCTTCCCAAAAAAAATCACCTTCTGGTTAAACCGGAAGAACTATATTACCTGCGTTCGAGTTACATTCGGTTTAGCCGGAAGCCGGAAGTTTTATTGATTTGGGAAGATAGTGAAAATGGAAGATATAGACATATGCGCCGTTTTGCTCTAAGATGTACTGTTAGAAAGCTATAGGCTGTCGAAACTCAAAAATATAATTTTTCAAAAGTCAATATCTTGGAAACTATTAACTATAGACCAGCTATACTCTAAGTGTGTTCCGCGGAACCCTAGGGTTCCGCGATACCTCTGTAGGGGTTCCTCAAGAATTTAGAAAAAAAATCAAAACACCTCTCTCTGGTCGAACGTTTTGACTCCGCGGCCGCGCGTAGGTATATTTATTTATTTATTTGTATAAACATGTGTTACAATAGCTGGTACAATATCTCATAAGTTTGGTATCAACATGTATACTTGTATACTTGTGAGCGCGCAGTCCCTTTGATAAAAGCCGCCTCTGAGTTGTTTACAACGCAATTTTTATATTTCTCTTTTTATTTTTGCTTTTTGTTTATCAAAGGCGCCGACTCGAGTATTTTCGAGAATATTCGAGATCGAGTCTAGGACTAAGTATAAAAGCGGCGATCGCGCGTCGCGCCTCGGCAGTCAGTTGACGATTAGCGTTCGGAGCGATAAGTTCCTACCTACCTACTTACAAGCTCGCTAGCGAGAAACTAGTGTTCATTGTTCTACTGCCTGCTGTATTCTGTTATCTCAGTTGTATACATTTCTTCATTGTACTAAACTTAGTCTCTTATACGCAGTAACGATTGTGCATTATTTAGACCCCGCACCATCCTGACGTGTAACATTATAAATAAAGAAGAATGGAACGTTGGCTTAAAGGTGTTAAACGTGTTGCAACAACATCTTCTAATGACGCTGAATGTTCAAAAGCAGTACGCGCGGAGAATATAGCAATCACCGATCCAGACGATGATGCCACGACGTCAAGCTCAACGGTTTCAAAGACGAAAAAAAGGAAGTATGATGAATCATATATCAGTTTCGGATTTGTTGATTCCAACGGCTCACCTCTCTGCATGCTATGTAGTAAACTGCTTCCTAATAGTTCCATGGCACCTGCCAAATTGCGCCGACATTTACAAACTGTACACCCCGAGTCTAAAGACAAGAATAAAGAATTTTTTGTTCGTAAAAAAGATCAGTTATTGAAAAAACAAAAAAATATGATGCATGTAACAAAAACTATCAACGAAAAGGCCACGGAGGCATCATATTTAGTTAGCTATCGCATTGCACAAGCAGGTGAAGCGCACACTATCGCTGAGAATTTAATAAAGCCATGTGTATTAGACATAACAAAATGTATGCTCGATGAAAAATCTGCAAAGCATCTTTCTACTGTGCCGCTATCAAACGATACTGTTTCACGGCGAATCCATGATCTGGCAAGCTACGTCAAACAAGAACTAGTTACACGTCTACAAAAAAAACGATTCGTCTTGCAAATGGACGAGTCAACTGATGTCGCTGGTTTGGCTATCTTGCTGGTTATTGTGAGATATCCATATGAAAGTTCTTTTGAAGAAGACATGCTTATGTGTTCACCGCTGCTCACAAACACTACCGGGGAAGAAATTTTTAATAAAATAAATATATTTTTTGAAGAAAATAATCTCAGTTGGAACAATTGCATTGACATTTGTACAGATGGGGCCAAGGCGATGACAGGTAAAACAGCAGGAGCAGTGTCACGAATAAAAAATAAAGCGCCTAATTGTAGTTCCAGCCATTGTATTCTGCATAGACAAGCACTTGCGATGAAGCAAATGCCGTCAAATCTAAAATTAGTTATTGATGAAGCGGTAAAAATAATTAATTTTATCAAATCACGACCACTACAATCCCGATTGTTCTCATTATTGTGTGAAGATTATGGCAGCAAACATAAAACACTGCTGCTCCATACAGAAGTGCGATGGCTGTCTCGGGGTAAAACTTTAACAAGGCTATTTGAACTTAGAGCCGAGTTACAAATGTTTCTTTCAGCAGATACTTCTTTTAATTTGAAGGACCGTTTGTATGATAAAACTTGGTTGTTCCGATTGTCTTTTATGGCGGATATCTTTCAAAAACTGAACGAATTGAATTTATCATTGCAAGGTAAACAGACAACAGTGTTTTAGGCCTATAACAAAATAACTGCCTTCAAAAGAAAATTAGATTTTTGGATTATTTGCGTTGGTAAGAAAGAAATAGAAAGCTTTACGTCACTCAGTGAGTTTGTTAGCGATAACGACTCAGAAATGTTTCAAGATGATGTGTTTGAAGAATTGGTCCAATATCTCAGTTCGATGCGCGCATCTTTTGAAGAGTATTTTCCCGAAGAACAGAATACAAAAATGAAATTGAATTCATGGATTCATAATCCTTTTTTACCCAACTTGGAAAAGCCCGAAAGTATGTCAAACGAGATATATGAATCTCTTTTAGAAATGTCATCAGACACAAGTATGGAGTCACTGTTCAAAACGACGCCTCTCAACGATTTTTGGTGCAGAATCCGTGATGAATATCCAATGCTTGGCAAAATGGCTCTGAATATTCTTCTCCCGTTCCCAACAACATATTTGTGCGAAACAGGATTCTCAACCTATGCAGCCACGAAAACAAAATATCGCAATAGACTGGACGCCGAACCTGATATGAGACTTCAACTGTCTTCTATCAAACCTGATATCAACAAATTGATGAAAAATAAAAAACAGTTTCATACCTCCCATTAGTTAGATTTTTTCTTTTTTAATATCTTCTATTATTGTACTTGCCATGTGGTAAAGTAAGTAATAATTAGTAACTGTTACATTGTACTTTTATTATGCTTATTAATAAAGAATACACTTTTAAAAACTATTGTTTTATTGTAGGGTTCCATCAAGTATTTTGCTTCCCAAAAGGGTTCCGTCACCAAAAAAGTTTGAGAACCGCTGCTATAGACTAATAATGCATTTAATAAAAGTAATTATAAATTTATGTAGAATCAGCAAATTTAAAAAATATTTTTTTTTGGGACACCCTGCCTATTATGAGATTTTTAAAATCTTCTTAAATTCCTCTTATCAAAAATATAATATAATGTCCATATTTGGACCGACGGTTTTCGAGTTATTTGACTGCAAATAATTTTATCCAGCGATAAAACGTCATAATAATATGTTATTCTGAATGGCCAGGCACGGCTATAGATGAAACTATTTGCAGTTAAATAACTCGAAAACCGCTGGTCAAAATATAGACATTATGTATATTTTTGCAAAGAGGAATTTAAGAAGATTTAAAAAAGCTCAAAAAAGTAACGTTTTTTGCTCGAGAGAGACGAGAATTTCTCGACGAGAGAGAATAGGTCCTTATCTCGTCTCGTCTCGGATCATTATTCGAGGAAAAATATCTCTCTCGCCTTGTCGAGAGAGGGCCAGACGAGACGAGAGACGAGAATCTCTCGTCTCGGCGACAACACTATTTATAGCCATTACTGCTCTGAACACTAACAATAATTACCAAGTTATATTGGGGGTGTAATCTGGTTTAATATACTGTATTAGTTCCGACTGGCAGTTGTAATAAAACTTGACATTAATCATAATAATATTTTGAAGAAGTAGCCATACTGAAAGTGGAGTTAAATGATATAGAAAAAAGAAAACCACAAAGTCTTTCTCCAAAATTTTTATTAGAATAACTAGGCGAACCTAGAATGATTCATAATAATTCAAATCGACATGTTTCGAGTGTAGAAACACTCAGCTTCAGGAAAATAAAGTGAAAGGTACAATGCTGTTGTTGTTAGCAATAGGGAAAATAATAGTGGGATTGAGTCGTAATGGAGCTTTTACTTTTAATGGTGTACAGGAGGTGTGAAATTGAATAGTCAAAAGACCGACAATAAAGACTTCAACATACTGAAAAGTCAAGGGTTAGTGCAAAGGCACTGTCCTGGGCAGAAAAATGAGGAGAGCAAAAGAAAAATTAGGGAGTTTTAAACAGACTTATCTGTGAAAATCATTATTAAGTAGTGAAAAATCTTCAATTTTATTCAGTTTTGTCAGAGACATGTGAAATTATTGAAGTAAGATGGAAAGAAAAAGAAAAAAAAGTTATTTTTCATAAAAGTCGAAGCATCATTTCGCTTAAAGTAAAATAAAAGCCTGGTACCCCAACAGAATTTTACTTTAAGCAAAATGATGCTTCGAATTTTATGAAAAACAATTTTTTTTTCTTTTTCTTTCCATCTTCAATACTTTCACATGTCTTTGACAAAGCTGAATAAAATTCAAGATTTTCCACTACTTAATAATGATTTTCACAGATAAGTCTGTTTAAAACTCCCTAATTTTTCTTTTGCTCTCCTTATTTTTCTGCCCAAGACAGTGCCTTTGCACTAACCCTTGACTTTTCAGTATGCTGAAGTGTTGATTGTCGGTCTTTTGACTATTCAATTTCACACCTCTTGTACACCATTAAAAGCTCCATTACGGCTCAATTCTACTATTATTTTTTCTATTGCTAACACCATCAGCATTGTACCTTTTACTTTGTTTTCCTGATGATGAGTGTTTCTAAACTCGAAACATGCCGATTTGAATTATTATGAATCATTCTAGGTTCGCCTAGTTATTCTAATAAAAATTGTCGAGAAAGACTTTGTGCTTTTCTTTTTTCTATATAATAATATTTGTTGCTATGGTTAATAAAGCATATACTTACCACTAAAAATCGATACTGTAGTTCTCAAAAATTTAAATAGCTTCTAGTGTGATATTGTTCTTGTCGTTTAACATGGCATATGATTATCCATTATGCAACATAGTTTACTGAGATCGTAAAATTCCCATTCCATAGACTATAAAGTCCAATACTAATGATGGCTTGTGCGAAATAAGAATCTTTCTGACATGCAAACTAAAAATAAAAAATGGCCTTCACTATTATATTTTGCCCAAATAAACTACGCTCCTAATATAAAAGAAACGCCATATAAATAAATCACTATAAGATAACGCATAATGGTTTCCAAACTTGATTTGTCAATTTCCCAGAATTTTTTTCGTTTATTGTTTGGTTGTTGTTTGTTGGATCAGGAAAATTTAAGCCTAAAAAGTAATTAATGCTGTACCTATTAAGGAAGTACTGTAAGGACTACTGGTATGCAAATGTGTTTAATCCCAGATCTTTTATTAAAGGCGCTCAATAAATATTTTAATAATCAATGTATTCACTGATTCAATCTTGAGAAGAAATTGATGCGGATTCTTAACTTCACAATTTACTTTATGTACCCGATAAGTATCTATGGGTGCGCGAACTGCATTTACATACAATAGAATTATTGCATTAATATTTTCATACACTTCCCCAAAATAATGCTTTTGTATCGTACTACACAATTCATACGACAAGTTGTTTATGTCGGTGTTTTTAAATTGCCGTTTATCATCCCCGAAAATAAAAGGAAAATAACTTTGAATGGGTTTTGGGCCAGAAAGGTTAATGATTATTTATGACACCATTGTGCGAAAAAGGTTGAATATTTTTGAAATTTTTGTAAGGCTACGTAACAGTGTAGTATTTTATTAAAATCAAATGATTATTGGTTTTAATTTAAAACACTTATTCCTCCAGTTGTGCCGCAACGACTACATCAGAAAAAATACTTGCGCGGGCTTTTGGAAATCAAGTCCTTACATAGTCAATTGGTTTATCGTCTGTGAAATGACGTCCCGTGAGATGCTATTGCAACTTCTAAATTAAAATAAGTTAAATTAGCCAAAAAGTTATAGTCTTTATGGATTGTAATTATTTATCGGAATCGGTGTTCGGGTTTACTTTTTGTTTGTATTTGGTGCCCTCAAATCTCAACTCTCAAGGAGTCTCAAGTTTGTTCGCAGAAACAAAAATGCATAATGAAAATGTAGAATAACTAATTTTTTTTTAAATAAAACATATTATTCACACTCTCTAGTAACTAGATAATTAAGATCCTAGGTAGATTTTTGAGCTTATTAAAATCATGTAAAAAAAAATTTAAAAAAAATATATGATGTTGCCAAGTTTTCAATTCTTTCGAATTCTTATGGTTTTTGATATTCCAATAGAGAGACTGCTGCATGATAGACAAGATGTATTGCTAAAATGTTTTACGTCTTGCAGTGCTTATTACAAGGCAGAACATTGCACAAAACTAGTTTCCATCAATATTCTGAATAAAAGCAATTTAAAACGATGATATTACTATTTAAAAGTACTATTTTCAAGATATTCATTAGTATAATGAAAGTGAAACAAATCAATCCTTATAAATCGCACGCCAAACAATTTGTAATTGATTTGACTACATGATATTTTAATCATCACAAAGACGCATTTATGAAATTAAATTAGAAAATGATTATGAAATATTATTTGTTTCATGATAAAAACTTTCACCTTATAATATAAGTATTAAAATTTTTTTTTATCAAACTGAATAAAATTAAAGATACAGGGTCCTGCAATAATGCGTCAGGCTTCCATAGCTTCTAAACGAATTCATAGACTTATAGGTACTGTAACACGGGAGGTATTTTATTAAAATATTTTTGCATATACAGGGTGGCCCAACAAAGTGATAACATAAAGTTGTCTTTTTTAAATGGGACACCCTCTATTTTTTTGTGTCTTTAGGCTTGTATTAGTGTCCTTTATAACTAGTTATAATTTTATTGAATTTGCTTTAGTAGTTTAGGAGTAATAAATTAAAAACTAAAAGCAAATTTTTGCAGTCGTGAAAAAAAATCAAATAAACAATCAAAAAGCATTTTTTTAATTTACGGCATAGTGTAAGATTAATGACAAGGGGTCAAGACGTGATACTATAAATCAAATAGATTTCATCTATTTTATACAAGGTATTCAAAACAAGGTCTCAAAAATTACACACTTTAAACCAATTTTTCTCAGTTTTTCAAATGGGTATATTATCGTAATTTGATTATAATGTAATTTTTTTAATTGCAATTTATTTAAAATACCAAACCAATTTCATAATATTTATCAAAAAAACATAAATGTCGCTATCCATGAAATAATATTTTCCAATAGGTCCTCAGACCGTCACTGGTTTACCGTCGTTTTACTACTTGATGTCCGGACTTTATTCATAAACATCTTTATGCAAATCATTATTTTGCATAGGGCTTAGAGGGCGAACTTTAATTTTAAAGTGACACAGCCAGAGAATTAGTCTGGAGAAGGTCAAATAAAATTAAAATGAATAAGCTAGTATTTGAAGCTAGACCGGGAAGAAGTGGGTAATGGGCGACAAAATACAGAGTAGTAGTAGTAATTGAGGGGAGGTTTCGAAAACCTGGCAAGTTGACCAACGACGATCCTTTTTGCCTACCTCAGAGTCTTCCCCCCGTCACTTTAATTACCTTGGCCCCCGCCAAAGCGTCCCGACCTCTTTATACAGTCAAGCATGTCACTCCAGGCCAGGGCCGTGCACCTGCTCCAGCACCTGATGCCTGAGTCTTCCCAGAGCCTCACAGGTGCCCAGAAACTGCAGCGGGTTCTCTTCCTCCTCCAGGCATCCGACACAGATTGGGTCCCCTTCGACACCAATCAGTGTGAGGTGCTTCCTCAGTTTGCAGTGTCCTGTCAGTATCCCAATTAAGGGATTTTGGACACAACGTCTTCTGTTTAAAATTCATTCTAGCTTAACCTTTCTCGGCCGAGCTATAAAGTCCTTAGCTTGTCTGCACCCTTGGAGCCGTCCGCCATTGCTCCTTAGAGCGGCATTCAGCCCATTGGTTTAGTACAGATCCTACCTGCTTTTTACTTATTCCTATTGCCGGATCTGGTCCCAGAAAAATACAGAGTAACTTAACCTTAAAAAATGCTACTCGAGTCCCCTCGATTTTAACCTCCTAAAACTTACCCGCAATGAAGTCAGAGTTAGCAAATAATTAAAAATAAAAAGTAACAATTTTCGAATGTATTTTATAGAAGCTTATCCAGAAAAAGATACCACCAAGAATCAATCAATTATTCGATCAATCAAAATGCCTTTTATTTTGGTAAACATATAGTGGTTACATAAAATTTGGAAAAGGGCTGGCGGTATCCAAACCAGTTGCTCTATACAACCACCCTAGATAAGTTATAATAAAAGATATTTATTTACATAACATAATACTAAATTATAACAATGAGCTAGTTAAAACCTATTACACCAATAAATTAGTTAATCTTATGAAAGAAAATTTTTAAACAAAATATGTGTTCAAAAACATAAAAAAAAAGAAAGAAAAACATAAAAATAACCGTTAGTTATATCACTATCAATAATCATCTCAAAGTCCGATCTCTGCTTAACTAATCAAATTATGAACATATAAATTGATTGGGACGTCTTAACATGGAGTGGAAGGGAATTTTACAGTGTGATAGCACTGTAGGAAAACGATCCCTTAAAGAGTTCCGTTCTGTGACGAGGTACACTAAATAGTTATCTATATCTGGTATGCAGGTTATGTGTATCACTGCCTTTAGTAAAAATATCAAGTAGATAGTAATTTTAAAAACAGTTTTTGCCAATTGTAATTTGAAACGTTCTTCAACATTAAGATAACCGGAATTTATCATACTTACAGTTATATGATCATACTTTCGGAGGTTATAACAAAAACGTAAACAGGAATTTTGGATTTTTTGTAATAGGCTGTTTTTATCCCTTCTCAACAATGCAGGCCTGTATACAATGTTACAATAAGTCAATTGTGATAATACCAAGGAATTGGTCAACTTAAGTTTCAAATCGGTACTGAAAATATCTTTATCGTCAACCGTCAGTAAAGCCGTACATTATCAGAGTGATTTCCGGAAGTAAACGAACACTTTATTTTATTGTAAAACAAAATAATTTACCTGCCGCATAAATACTTTTTTGTGACAGCGTTTCGAAATAGACATATTTCGATATTGATTAGAATTTTTAAATGACACTCTTTTAGGCACTAGTGTCTAAATGTAACTGTTTTAGGCACTAGTGCCTAAAAGTAAAAATTAAACATTAAAATCAGTGAAAATATCTATTTATTATATATGTTAAATGTACAATTATGTAAACTGTTGAACTGAATTCTAGAGGCATCTAGCTTCTCTTCTTTAAGAGCAATGTAATTATTAGTAGTCGGAATGGATAAACTGCTAGTACTGACAATGCTAACTTCTGCTTCTGAGTGAACTTTTATTTTTGTATTTTGCGTATCTTTTTGCCCTATGATTCTTTTTGCTATTTCGTTTTTCTGTTTAATGGAATTTTCTATATAACTCTCGGCAACTGAGCTTGATCGTCAACCTCCATGTCCGCTCCAGAATCTGCCAACATTGTTGCAGAGCTGCGCCGGAAGCAATGGCCAGTATATTCATTGGTGTTGAGGAGTCCATGGAATTCTGCTATTTTTTTTGGCATACCTCCAATTGTATTAATTCCAACTGGCAGGGTACAGCATTTACCACTTCGATATGTCAAGAAAAATCGCTGATGTGTCGTATTCAGTGGACGAAGTTTTGCGTACTTACGAAATAGATCTAAAAAATTGATGCCATCTATTGATCCCTCAGTAATCGTAAACATTCTTGGAACATGAGTTTTTGTGTTCGGAATTTTGACCCTGATAAACGACTGACAATCTTTGATGGCATCTAATTTCGAAAATGTGATTTCTTCCCTCCTACATGCTCCAAATACTCCAACGATTAAAACAACTTTGGCTAACAGGAATTCTTTATCATCAGCTTGTTTTATAAAGCGTTCTATTTCCAGCTTTGTAAATATTTTTGATTTCTTTGGCTGATATCCGGTAGCTTTCCTTTTTAAAAATGCAATAAGGTTTGTAAATTTGCAAATATCTATGTTTTTGTTCAGATAAATCATGGTGCGGAGCATCGAATATTTGCTCCACAAAGTTGACGGCCTTAAGGTGGTGAATAGCTTGAGGAAATAGGCTAGTAATACCTTTTCTGTAAAGTTCTCAATATGTTTTTCTTTGGCCCAGATTTCAAAGTTGTCGTAGGTTTTTTCGTATAAATGTTTCGATTTTTCGGGTACTAACGTAGATAGCGCAGCTTCAGCAGCTTGTTCAATATCCAAAGACTCGTTAATATCACTCATTTGAAGTAATTTTTTCGAAAAACTTTGCGGGAAAAAAGGCAACATGCGATGTTTGAACTTGACAACACACTTGACATTAAATAATGCATAAACAATGCCTTAGAAACAGATTGCCTGCCTACTTTTCAAAATGTTTAAAAATACTAATAAAAGCTTAAATTATCAAATTCTCCGCTTTCACAAAAAATCTTGTATATAATTCGTTACGAAACGATGTCTTTTAGCCACTAGACGTGTTGTCCAACTCGGCTTTGCCTCGTTGGACAATTTTTACGTCGCGTGCCTAAAAGACACTCATTTCGCAACTTATTGTATAAATAGCTATTTTCTATTTCACGTTCATAATAAGCTCAGTACGATACGCATTTGCGTATTGTAATGAAGCTATTTCGATACGCGTTTTATCTTTATTTGATGTTGGTAACATTTAAATGTTTTATTTCATTGACTTGTGCGGCCTTTGTGATTTACGATAAAACCCATTTTTCGCAGAGAAAAAATAGCTTGATAACCTACTTTTTTATTCTGTGTGGATAACAGTCATGTATGTTGGTTGCATAAATCTAAAAATTAAACCTTTGTGGATGCTTCAAGCTATCATTTTCTGCCAAATCCTATCCAAGATTCAATCTACTAACCTTCCAATGTCGATTTTAACTTCAACTTTATTTGAATTTTCCATCTTCCCTATACAAATTGCAATGCCGTGTCGTAAAATCACGTCTTTTGAAATTCGAAAAAAAGTAGTAAAATCGCTCGAATTTCCGAACGCTCTGTATATGTACCGAATGTACAAGGATCACACAACGTATTCCGTCTAATTTCAAATCTCATCGCTAAAATAACTTTAGAATCTCGTGGTGAAAATGGGTCAATAAATCAAAAAATGTTTGCAAAATAATTTTTGTTGTCCAGAGTATGATAAAAAATAGTATTACCAACATAAAATTTAGACATAAAAATTTACAAAATTTGAAGGATTTATTTTCTTTTTAAAATGTATTTTTCTTGATTATAAAAGGTGAAATAGAAAAAAATTTATAAAGCACATATTTCATAAGGCGTTTTAGCGCACGTGTCAATAAAAAAACTGGCCACTTTGTGGCTCGTTTTTTAAAATAGACGCGTGCGCTAAAACCGCTTCTTATGAAACGTGTACGTGAATATACTATTTATTACCCTCCGCAAATTAGTGACTTTGACATTTATTAATCAAAAATCGTCTGTCACTGTCACGCCTTTCCCTATGACGGCTCGATAATAGTTTTCTCGCGATTTATTGCGATGAGTTATACCTCAATTTTTTATATTATAAATTCTGAACGGTTGGCGATAAAATTTTGTATGCATCACGTCAGTAAAGTGTCTTTATCGACTCGCCTGTTATTCGCCTCGCTCATCTCATAATTTCAGACTCGTCCGATAAAGAATCACTTTACTGCCTTGGTACATAAATAACTATTATGTAAATATAATAGCTTTAGTGTAAATGTTTTTTTTATTAAGTTGTTAACGTGAGAATTAAACCTTAAATCAGCATCTATATACAAGCCTAGATTCCTACAAGTATTAACTGGTTGTAAAGCAACCCCGTTAAGTATGATCCTAAAAGCAGGGTTATCAAAGAGCTCATTTCTATCCTTCCCTATTAGCACTAGTTGTGTTTTGCCCTCATTAAGAACCAATCCGTGAGCCTTAAAATCTCAGGAGATTGCTCAGTATGTAGAAAATGTATATACTACCTCACTAGAGATATTATAAGTTCCCATACCAGTACATCGACCTTTAGACAAGCACATTTTTGCTTATTGTGTTTATGTTGAAGAACACTAAATAACTAGAAATAAGAATCTATACAAGTTTACATCAAGTAGACATGTTTTGAATAATATAAGGTCTATTATGTACGACTAAATAAAGCGTTTCTCATTAAAGAGAGCATCTTGAAGTAAAACAAATCACCTTTAAAAGACTTTATGAATGCTCGATGCGGGAGCTGGTTTAAAGATCTTTTGTTTTAAAATGGACGTATATGGCCGTTTTAGTATAAGGTTAATTGGAGTACATTTTAAGTAATACAGGAACAAGAATAGTAATGGATGGTTATGATGAAATCTAGCTGACAGGAAAAATAATAGGTCCGGCAATAATAGAAAATATGCTAGATTAATTGCTTCGAATAAATAAAATTTCGTTAAGGTTATTCCTTTTTATTTTAGACCAGTGGATATCCGCTGCTTCGCTCGCGTTGTTCACCTGTTATAAATTCGCTATCGAAACAAAGCAGCATAATACCCAATAGAACGTTCAATAATTTTTTCAGTAGATAAAGGTATAAAAATGTCAATCCATTAAGGCTCTTTTTTACATGTAAATCCCCATAAGAAAATTTAAGGTTCGATCTTCATTTTTGGTGCAATCTTAGGGCGTGGTCACATAGCCCCGGTGCGAGCTCCAGAACCGCGGTGACACTTCGCGGGTCATCAGTATAACTCGCGAGACCTCGGGACTATGTGACCACGCCCTAAGATGGAACCAAAAATGCAGTGCCTGTCAGAACCTGAGATCCACTGGTTTTCCTCTTCGCGTTTCTCACTTGCCAACTAGACACCGATTTGGGAAGTGGAGAAATGTCATTTAAATATCCTGGATGATAGACATCCAGCAATCACTTGACAATCACGATGAACTAGATCGACGGATCTATTGTATGCTGTGCTGTGGTCGACGAAGAAGGTGCAACATCTTCAATATTAGGCTGCAATTGATCAGCTGGAGCAACGTTCTCTTGGAGAACTTGTGTAAAGCCAGTTGTTGATGCAGTAAGTTCTTCATCATTGTCTTTCTCACAGCCTCCGTCGTCCATTTCCATCTCAATAACATTTTCAGTCACTTCGCTGGGCAGAAACGAACGATCCGGAAAAACATTTGTGTTTAACGGAAAGATTCCAGTTTTTTTAAAGCCACTCGTTATATTTCCGACCGAAGCAGCACTTCCGTATGCTTCTTTGACGCTTTCAATGGCCTTCGTCATATCTTCCTTTGACCACGAATGACGCGTAGACTTCCTCTGATAGTTGCCTGGCATCCTAAAAAGTAAATAAAAAACATAGTTTTAAAGTATTCTTACAAGTAAGAAATTCAGGGTAAGATGACATACTATGTCATCTTAAGCCGACGGTTGCTATGTCATCTTACCCTACGAGGTAAAAATATTTTGCGTCTTCTGGGACTTAAAAACTTTAAGGTTACTTTCATGATTCTTCAATATTCATAACTCATATTAACCACAGTTTATATCAAAAGAGTCAAATACAATAAAAAACTTACCTGATAGCTTTTTATTGGCACAAACACTTTTAAAAAATAATATTTTCGAGTGACAAAATCAAAACAATGCACACCACATCCAAACAACGCAAGCAGACAGGCACTAAAGTTTTGAGTAATCACTCCATCTGTGAGCCGATGTATAAAAGTCGATTACGGGCTTGTGGTGCGAATATTTGAGCGGATATAGTTACTATGTCATCTTACCTGAGTATGTCATCTTAAGCACAATTCCCCTATTTGTTTCAAGCGAAGAAAAATACATTTTCTGTTCCTCTAGCAACTGCATTGGAAACTTGCCCCTACCATTTTTACCCTCTAGGGGCCAAATTTCCCAAAACATGAAGACATGTATGTACTTGTTTATTTTTACAGAGTAAGCATAGTTGCAATTTTTAGCAATATAACTTAAAATTATAGACCGTTAATGGTACCTCCCTCAAAATAGGCTTTTTCAACTTCTAAGTGAATTTTGAAAAAATGACGAAGCACGTACATTTTTATTTTATTAAATGAAATTATGCAGCACTTTTTAGACCATCACCAGTATTAGTTTCTAAGATATAAAAATTCGTATAAAAATATCAACTTCTGTTTTTATTCCCTTGGAGCCTTGGGGGTTGATTTTAGAAAAATCCTACTTAGTCGATGATTATAAGAAGAAGACATCCTCGAAATTTCATGATCTTAGGATTGGAGGTTTAGGCTGGGGCCGAGCAAAAATGTGCAAAGAGGGCATTGCATCTAAGGACGTAATGCTTAACCGTAGAGCTTAATACCTGTTGGGTGTCAGTAACTACCTGGACTAACAATCAATCAGTCATGTCATCTTTGATAGTCCTCAATTATCGACAGTCATCAATGTCATCTTTGACAGTCGTTACAAGTAATTTGATTCATCGCTAATTTTTCCAATTTCTTGAACAATTAACACAATGGGCTTTACGGAACACCACAAAACATTCATGGTTGAAGCGTATTTTTGAAACGGGGTTGGAGTGGCAATACAATCCGGGTTTGTGCATGGACGATTTTCACGATCATTTTCCTAGCGTCACTTTTATTGCTGAGGATTTTTCTCATTGCCTGAAAAGAACCGTGGCTGTGTTTAGGGAAACACGTTCTATACAACACAAAAAAGAAGCAGGAAGACCATTTGTACGAACATTCATGGTTGAAGCGTATTTTCGAAACGGGGTTAGCGTAAATGGTGAGTGGCAATACAATCCAGGTTTGTGCATGGACGATTTTCACGAACATTTTCCTAACGTTGCTTTTATTGCTGGGGATTTTTATCATTGCCTAAAAAGAACCGTGGCTGTGTTTAGGGAAACAGGTTCTATACAACCCAAAAAAGGAGTGCCACTTCGCGGAATAGGATAAATCGGATTTTTTTTTTGCTTCAGTACAATAGGTGTTCCGCCCTTTCTAAATCTTCCAGGAGCAGGAAGACCATCTGTAAGAACAGAAGAACTTGTTGTAAACGTTCGTGAAATAAAGCAAATACGCCAACAATCTGTATAAGACGCCTGTCCCAAGAAGTGGGAAAATTCTATGAAACATGCAGGACTATTCTTAAGAAGCAGCTAAATTTATTTCCTTATAAAGTGCAAGTATTCCAAGAAATACAAGCCGCAGATTTTGAAAGACGCAGGAATTACTCTCAATGATTTACCCAAAATGTATTAAAAATAAATGATTTATTAGACCTGACATTTTTTCAGATGAAGCCTGGTTCCACCTCTCCGGTTATGTAAATTCTCAGAATACACGCATGTGGAGTAGTGAAAATCCCCATTTTTTTGTAGAGTCCACATTGCACCCTCAAAAAATTGGTGACTGGTTAGCTGTTTCCCGAAGAAGATTTGTTGGTCCTATTTTTTCCATGGCACAGTTACAGCACAGCGGTATAGAGACAACATTTGAATCCATTTGTGGAGCAATTACTTGACGACGAACTACGTTTTGGATATTTTCAACAGGACGGTGCAACCGCCCATACAGCCGCCGAAACTATTAACTACTTACGCGATTTTTTTGATTGATTGAGATTGATCAGTTTTCGATCAGACATTGAATTCCCACCTAGATCACCTGGTTTAACGGTTATGGATTGCTTCGTTTTTGCTCACTTAAAGAACACTATTTTTAAAACACCAGTTGCAAATTTAGAAAAATTACAAAAAAGGATTATTTAAGAATGTGGTAACATTTCTCCAGAGATGCTGGTCAACACTTTCGAAAATATGAAGAGACGTGTGAATTTATGCTTGGAGCATGGCGGTGGCCAATTTCAGCAATTTATGTAATTATTTTTTTTTCTTTCTGTATATTCTTACTTTGTCAATTTTGTAAACAACAAAAAATATATTTGTATTTGTCTACTTATTTTATTACTCATTAGTTTGGCGTATCATGTCATAATATGAATTTGACAAAATTTTAACCTAGATTTGGTTAGTTATATCGTCCCCATATCATTGTGACCTAAACCAAGCCCTACGTTTTTTAATCCAAGCCCTCTTTGATGCAAATAATTTTTGTTCGCACGGTATATACCTTAAACCAATAGTGCTTGATCGTATCAAGAGAGAAGGCATCTTATTAAGATTATTGTTTCTTTGCACACTTTAAAAAAAAACACATAGAATAATACCCGTTCATAGGTCTGCGCTGTTATATTTAAATAACATTGGCAAAACCTCTCTAATAGCAAAATTTGGACCACCCAGAATTTTGTATAAAGACAAGTTCACTTCTCCGCGCCATTTTAAAGAAATTTATTAAAATTCAGATCCCTATTTTGTCCATTTACCACAAGTACTATTGTCTTTGCCTACACATGCGTAGACTATAAATGTCTTAACCACCTGTTACAATTGTTCTCAGTAAACTGTGAGTAATAACGAAATTGCAGATTAGATCTTTGGGTACAGTTTATGCTTCACGAAAATTTCTTATAAGGTATGAGGTTAACGAGAGATTGAGATTAAATGCATTTCTTTAAATCATTTATGTTACTTATTTTCTTCCAAAGTAATTTTGAACTATATTACCGTGCGAGCAAAATTTATTTGCATCAAAAAGGGCTTCGATTAAAAAACGTAGGGTTTGATTTAGATCACAATGATATGGGGACGATATATCCAACCAAATCTAGGTTAAAATTTTGTCAAATTCATATTATGACATGATATGCCAAACTAATAAGTAATAAAATAAGTAGACAAAAATACAAACTTATTTTTTGTTGTTTACAAAATTAATAAAGTAAGAATATACAGAAAGAAAAAGAAAAATAATTACATAAATTGCTGAAATTGGCCACCGCCATGCTCCAAGCATAAATTTACACGTCTCTTCATATTTTCGAAAGTGTTGACCAGCATCTCTGGAGAAATGTTACCACATTCTTGGATAATCCTTTCTTGTAATTGTTCTAAATTTGCAACTGGTGTTTTAAAAATGGTGTTTTTTAAATGAGGAAAAACGAAGTAAGCCATAACCGTTAAACAAGGTGATCTAGGTGGGAATTCAATCTCTGATCGAAACCTGATCAATCTGTCATCGAAAAAATTGCGTAAGTAGTTAATAGTTTCGGCGGCTGTATGGGCGGTTGCACCGTCTTGTTGAAAATATCCAACACATAGTTTCGTCGTCAAGTAATTACTCCATAACTGGATTCAAAATATTGTCTCTATACCGCTGAGCTGTAACTGTGTCAGGGCAAAAAATAGGACCAACAATTCTTCTTCGGGAAACAGCTAACCAGACACCAATTTTTTGAGAGTGCAATGTGGACTCTACAAAAAAATTGGGATTTTCACTTCTTCATATGCGTGTATTCTGAGAATTCACAGACCGAAGAGGTGGAACCAGGCTTAATCCGAAAAAAATGTCAAGTCTAATAAACCATTCCTTTCCAATAAATTTTGGGTAAACCATTGAGAGTAATTCCTGCGTCTTTCAAAATCTGCGGCTTGTATTTCTTGGAATACTTGCACTTTATAAGGAAATAAATTTAGCTGTTTTTTTAGAATAGACTTGCATGTTTCATAAGTTCTTCCCACTTCTTCGGTCTTATACAATTTGTTGGCGTATTTCGCATTATTTCACGAACGTTTGCAACAAGTTCTTATGTTCTTACAGATGGTCTTCCTGCTCCTGGAAGATTTAGAAAGGGCGGAACACCTATTGTACTGAAGCAAAAAAAATCAGATTTATCCTATTCCGCGAAGTGGCACTGCTGCCAGAAGACATACAGAATCTCTCCCCCAATACTATAATTAGCTTCATTAAGATGCTAGAATAATTAAGATAAATATAAATAAGCTGTAAGCCACAATAGATCGCATTATCATAGTGTAGGGTTATATCTAACCCACTCACTTTCAACCTAACATAACCTGGGTAGCTCCTTTGTTAAGAAACCATATAGTACCCATTATGGGTTTGTATCCAGGAAGCCATTCACAAACCAGAATTGCCCAGTGGCGATAATACGACTTACAGTAAAACTCCTGGAAAGTACTGAATTTCAGGATCCCGTTAACGAAACATGATGACTTAACGAAATACATACGATGCCAATAAAAAGCACGTTGAGACAAAATTTGACTAATAATTAATTTAGGATAAGCTGTAATAAGAATTTATAGGTTTTACAGACGTTTTTTATTAACAATGGACGGATTTATGATATTAATGATGGACATAAGAGTTTTCCTCTTTACAATGAAACAAAATCTGTTTTTCAACATTACTTCCTTTTTAACCTATTGAAATGATTCCTATTGGTATTAATCTCTTGCAATTACAGATCAAGCAAGTTAGACTTCAAAGATTGTGTTGGACTTCCCGTGTGATTGTGAAGAAGACGGATATTTTTACGTACGTTATCTTATTTATTTATTTATTACCCTTTGCATGCATTTATCAAAATTAACTTATAGTTGATACCAAAAAAGGTGGTTATATATATTATTTGCTGACGGGTTTTTAAAGGATGATACCACTTGTCTTATTAACACGTTTTTATTAGCTTCACCTGTATGTTTGTATGTATGTTTGTAGCCGACTTCTTTGAACCCGATTTTGACCCCCTTTAAACGGTCAGATTTAATTTAAATTTTGTAGACTTATCAAGAACCGCTGACAATACAATAATCTACAAGCAAAAAAAATCTCCTGTCAAAATTTGACAGCTGTCAGGTATAAAACGGAGAAGCGATTTTGACGAAACAAATTATAAGGTCGTATAGTATTCGATGCGGAGACTTCGGGAAAAACAATCAAAAAATTCTCCTGTCAAAATTTGACTGCTGTCAATATGTCAAATCGTTTTAACAACAATGATATTAATGAAAAAACGTTAAGGTCGTATGTATATTGACGATGGAAAGTTGAAAAAAATACGCAAAAAATTCTCTTGTCAAAATTTGACACCTGTCATGTCAGTATGTCAGAATTATTACAATAACCGATAGTAATGAAACAAGCGTGGGGTCGTATGGATATTGTCGCTAAAATAGAGAAAAATTAAAAAAAAAAATCTACCCGTCAAAATAAAATGTTTACATTTTTTTTTAAATTTTGTTAATTTTTGTCGTTTGTTCGGGTTTGTTTGGGTTTGTATGTATGTTTCTTCGTAACCGACTTCTTTTAACCCGATTTTGACCCACTTCAAACGGTCATATTTAATTTAAATTTTGTAGACTTATCATGAACCGCTGACAATACAATAATCTACTAATCTAGCTCAATCCACTCAAAAAAAAATGTTTCTTAACAATAACTTAAACTAAAAAATTAAAAATAAATATTGTTTAAAAAAACTAAAAAACACGCTTTAATAATAATAATTAATCAAACTAAAAAGCGGAAAATAAATATAGTTTAAAATAATTCTTGAAAATCTTAATATAGGCAGAAAATAATTGGTACTAATGTTTATCGTTCATTATTATTTTCTGCCTATATTAAGAATTTTAAGAATTACTTTAAACTATATTTATTTTCCGCTTTTTAGTTTGATTAATTATTTAAGCGTGTTTTTAAGTTTTTTAAACTATATTTATGAACCCAATGAAGAAACTCCAATTCTATAGCCAGAAAACAATACTAATGTTTATCGTTCATTATTGTTTTCTGCCTATATTAAGAATTTCAAGAATTATTTTAAACTATATTTATTTTCCGCTTTTTAGTTTGATTTATTATTTAAGCGTGTTTTAAAGTTTTTTTAAATTATATTTATGAACCCAATAAAGAAACTCCAATTCTATAGCCAGAAAATAATACTAATGTTTATCGTTCATTATTGTTTTCTGCCTATATTAAGAATTTCAAGAATTATTTTAAACTATATTTATTTTCCGCTTTTTAGTTTGATTAATTATTTAAGCGTGTTTTTTAGTTTTTTTAAACTATATTTATGAACCCAATGAAGAAACTCTAATTCTATAGCCAGAAAATAATACTAATGTTTATCGTTCATTATTGTTTTCTGTCTATATTAAGAATTTCAAGAATTATTTTAAACTATATTTATTTTCCGCTTTTTAGTTTGATTAATTATTTAAGCGTGTTTTTTAGTTTTTTTAAACTATATTTATGAACCCAGTGAAGAAACTCTAATTCTATAGCCAGAAAATAATACTAATGTTTATCGTTCATTATTATTTTCTGCCTATATTAAGAATTTCAAGAATTATTTTAAACTATATTTATTTTCCGCTTTTTAGTTTGATTTATTATTTAAGCGTGTTTTTTAGTTTTTTTAAACTATATTTATGAACCCAATGAAGAAACTCTAATTCTATAGCCAGAAAATAATACTAATGTTTATCGTTCATTATTGTTTTCTGCCTATATTAAGAATTTCAAGAATTATTTTAAACTATATTTATTTTCCGCTTTTTAGTTTGATTAATTATTTAAGCGTGTTTTTTAGTTTTTTTAAACTATATTTATGAACCCAATGAAGAAACTCTAATTCTATAGCCAGAAAATAATACTAATGTTTATCGTTCATTATTGTTTTCTGCCTATATTAAGAATTTCAAGAAATATTTTAAACTATATATATAATTATTTAAGCGTGTTTTTTAGTTTTTTTAAACTATATTTATGAACACAGTGAAGAAACTCTAATTCTATAGCCAGAAAATAATACTAATGTTTATCGTTCATTATTATTTTCTGCCTATATTAAGAATTTCAAGAATTATTTTAAACTATATTTATTTTCCGCTTTTTAGTTTGATTAATTATTTAAGCGTGTTTTTTAGTTTTTTTAAACTATATTTATGAACCCAATGAAGAAACTCTAATTCTATAGCCAGAAAATAATACTAATGTTTATTGTTTATTATTATTTTCTGCCTATATTAAGAATTTCAAGAATTATTTTAAACTATATTTATTTTCCCCTTTTTAGTTTGATTAATTATTTAAGCGTGTTTTTTAGTTTTTTTAAACTAGTATATTTATGAACCCAACGAAGAAACTCTAATTCTATTTGCCAGTATTGTAAATGTAAGTTTTATCGCCCGTTGCCACCTCAGAGAAAAAAAATGCAACCCAAAAATTCTAAAGTTCGAGTGTAGCTTTTCTTATGCCTAAATTATCACGTAGAATTCCTGCAAACATAAGATTTAGTTGCATTTGAAGAACTTTGGAGAGATTTACGACCCTCATCGAAACCATTTTGGTATACGTTAACTCTATTACAAGCATATTTAACATATAAGCCAATTTTTGGGACTTTATTAAGAAAAATATAGAAAATATTTTAAAAATAGCAGATAATGATTTCTATCGGAGGAAAATTCTTCTGTTTTACCCACGCTGAATATTGTCGCGAAATAAAGTACACCCTAATTTTTAATGCTATGCATCTTTCTGTAAAAATTAGTACATTATGAATGGAAAATAATAATATTTACTCATATACATATGAGAGAACCATTGATCAAGGGGAAAATGTTATAGCTGTATTTTTGGATTTTAAGCGGGCATTTGAAACAATTGACAGCGCTAGATTATTGAGTAAATTGTATCAGTATGGTATTCGCGGAAACGTTTATAAATGGTTTAAAAATTATTTAAGTGACAGGTCACAAAAAACAAAAATATCAAAAACATATTCAAATAAAAAAATTAATATTATAGGAGTTCCTCAAGGAAGTATACTAGGTCCAATATTATTTATTTTATACATCAACGATATGCCTTTAGTTTTACAAATGTGTAAGTTACAAATGTTTGTTGATGACACTTTAATTTACATTAATGTTTCAAATATTTTTGATGGTCTAAATACTGTAAATTCTGAGATAAATATATTATTAAATTGGCTAAAAGTAAATAAATTAAAATTAAATATTTCAAAAACTAAATGTATGGTTATGGGTAATAATTTAAATTGTCAAAATATAAATGTTGTAATGATGGTGAAAAATTGGAATTAGTAAACGGTTCTAAAAATTTGGGGATAATCATTAATTCAAAATTAAATTTTTTTTAATTATTTTGAAAGTGTTATATCGAAGATTGCCGGAAAAGTAGGTTATTTCAAAAGAATCAGTTCTAATTTAAGTTTGTTTTCTAAAAAAACTGTATTTAATACTATTATATTACCACATTTTTTTTATTGTTCTTCCATTTTATATTGTGCTAGTGAGGAAATATTTGATAAATTACAAATTTTACAAAATAAGGCAATGCGGATTATTTTAAATTGTGACAAATATACAAAAATTTATTTTATGTTGAAAAATTTAGATTGGTTGATGTCAGAAATTAAATTTTTTATTTAGTATGTATCTTTATATATAAAATTAAAAATAATTTATTGCCTGATTGTAAAATTTTATTGTTCTTTTAATTATGACCATCATAATTATAAAACAAGAACTAATCAAAATTTTTATGTGGATAGAGTGTCTAAAACATTAGCTTATAAATCTATTTTTCTATAAAGGTTTGATAGAGTATAATAATTTGGAAAATTTTATTAAATCTCAAAAATCATTAAAACTGTTTAAAAAAACTTTAAAATTACATTTAATTAAAAAACAAAATGATACGTAATATTTGATACAATTTGCAAATTGTTTAACTTTTCTGTCTATTTTTGTTAACAGAAGGTTGCGTTTTAAAATTTAAAAATAAATCTATAAACATTTGTTTAAAAAATGTTTTAAAAAATATTTATTTGTAGCTTTTGGCTAAATAAAGCATGTTACTACCGCTATACATGGATTTATGTATAAAAATATCCAAATTTCTTATTATTGTTCTTGGTCGATATTTTATTAACTATTTCAATTTGTAAAACCCATGTTTATGAGTTTAGTAACCTGCCTTTTGTTGTTGAACCTGCCCGAATCTCAGCTCAGGCACAGGCTCACACAATACGGTCTTTAACAATAACGTAAAACTGATAAGATTCAGCAAATAGAATATGTAAATTTCGACATACGTGACGATCTTTATCTATGCTAAACGTCCCGGTGTTCGTCCGGACACATACGGCGTTGATCAGATTTCCAATTACATTGGAATTATTGTTGGTAAAAGGAAAAAGATATCGATAGAGCACGTCTGACAGAAGAGGTTTAACAAATCATTTGGTTGATTTTTAATGTTATTTTAAATAAATTTTATCTATCAGGGTGGTATATTGATGATTTTGTTCGTTCGGTGGCAATGATAACTTCATGGTTATCAGAATAGATGACCATAAGAAAAGCGACGGAAAATTACAATACCTTGAAACAAGAAATTTACAGATTTAAGCAATAATACCGTGCGAGCAAAAATCATTTGCAGCAAAGAGGGCTTGGATTAAAAAACGTGCGGCTTGGTTTAGATCACAATAATATTATGGGGACGATATATCTAACTAAATCTAGGTTAAAATGTTGTCAAATTCATATTATGACATATGACATGATATGCCAAATTAACGAGTAATAAAATAAGTAGGCAAATACAAATTTATTTTTGTCGTTTCCAAAATTAACAAAGTAAGAATATACAGAAAGAAAAAGAAAAATAATTACATAAATTGCTGAAATTGGCCACCGCCATGCTTCAAGCATAAATTTACACGTCTCTTCATATTTTCGAAAGTGTTGACCAGCATCTTTGGAGAAATGTTACCACATTCTTGGATAATCCTTTCTTGTAATTGAAGACATAAGTGGATAAAGGTGTCATGTCACATTTTTAAACTTCGAAGTTATTCAATAAAACGCGTTATGACTTAGAACGTTTTTAATTACTATTTAATTTTATTTACTTACACCGCATAAATTAGGTAAAATTAACTCATTTTATTTGGCGCACTTTAATAATAAAAGCAAATTCATAGTTTTTTTCATAGTGTCATGTAACAAAATTGTAACATGACACCTTTATTCACTACGACATGCTAGATGTTTGAGTGACTTAACACCTTTATCCTTAAAAAAATATTTTATTATGAAGACAGTTGCATTTAAGGTTTACTAATAGTAAGATCTATACCAGGGATGCTCAAAAAGAAGTTTTTAAAAAAAAAATGCGACATAACACCTTTATCCACTTATGTCTTCAATTGTTCTTAATTTGCAACTGGTGTTTTAAAAATAGTGTTCTTTAAATGAGGAAAAACGAAGTAATCCATAACCGTTAAACAAGGTGATCTAGGTGGGAACTCAATGTCTGATTGAAAACTGATCAATCTGTCGTCGAAAAAATTGCGTAAGTAGTTAATAGTTTCGGCGACTGTATGGGCAGTTGCACCGTCCTGTTGAAAATATCCAAAACGTAGTTCGTCGTCAAGTAATTGCTCCACAAATTGATTCAAAATATTGTCTCTATACCGCTCTGCTGTAACTGTGTCATGGAAAAAAATAGGACCAACAATTCTTTTTCGGAAAACAGCTAACCAGACACCAATTTTTTGAGGTTGCAATGTGGACTCTACAAAAAAATTGGGATTTTCACTACTCCATATGCGTGTATTCTCAGAATTCACATAACCGGAGAGGTGGAACCAGGCTTCATCCGAAAAGAATGTCAGGTCTAATAAATCATTTCTTTCCAATAAATTTTGGGTAAACCATTGAGAGTAATTCCTGCGTCTTTCAAAATCTGCGGCTTGCATTTCTTGGAATACTTGCACTTTATAAAGAAATACATTTAGCTGCTTCTTAAGAATAGTCCTGAATGTTCCATAAGATCTTCCCACTTCTTGGGACAGGCGATGTCACTTGTAGTATAAATAACTATTACTTAAAATTGATTGATTTAAACAGATCCATTAAACAACAGTATTGTCTGTTTAATTTGCAAACTGCCACCGACCAGTGTGGTCGTCCGATCTATCTGGAGCCCGAGAATCTGTATAATTTTATGATTCCAAGTGTTGGTGATGGCACGATTAAACTCCCAATCACACCTTCTGTCCGTGTAATCAACGAGAAAAGCAAAAGTGTTACCACCTGAAAAGAATTTCATTAGACACTCTTCGGAGGAGGTAGGCAGGTATAACAGGTGGCAGCGATGCTTCTCAAGCAGGGGCGGATCGAGAGTTGTTTTTCTTCTTCATAAATCAGCCACTTTATGTGCTAAAATTTGGTTTCATCTGACCTTTCATTCAGAAATTTGAAAAAGCGTTTTCCCACGTACCATCGTGATATCATGTGTACCCTTTCACCGGTGGGGGGAGTTACTACAGGCTTTCAAAAATGTAAAAAAAAACAGTCACATGGATATACTCGAGCGCGTCATATATTAATAGTGTATATGCCCCACGTGACTCTCATGACGGAGGTACATTAATCTGCCGGTTTTGATGAGGGGGGATGTTAAGGGATCCCTAAGAAAGCTCCCATTTAATAGACTGACGATTCGGATGTGACGCAAGCTCGTGGCGACTTTTCGAAAATGCAAAAAAAAACGCTATTTTGACATACTCGAGCGCGTCAGATTTTCATACAGACGGTTCAGCTTGGTGTCCTGGTCGGGCTAATTCATAATCTGACGATTATTTTAAGGGATTTTGTTAATCTGACCGTTTAAAAAAAAATTTCATGATTTTTTTTTAAATTTAATTCACTTACAAAAATATTTCGGTACAAAATTCGGAACGAGTAATAACAATAAGAGTGACAGACTGCGATATAAATAAATACAAAATCCATAGCAACAAAATGGTTTCAAAACTATCTTGATGCTTTTTAATAATATTATTTTTACATATTTTTGATGGAATTAAGAGAAGATTGCATAAGTGTGTTATATTTTTGAAATCGGAAGAAAAGGAACCATCTAATGCGCTTTTAATATACAGAGTGTCTCATTTAAAAAAATTAAATGTTTGGTTTTAAATGTGACATGAATGTGACACCTACTGTCATTTTTGACAAAACCCATAAATACTTGGCCAAAAGTTCTACATCCTACTTTTTGAATGAACGCGCTAACTCAAAAAACAAAAAAGTTACAGGCTTTTAAAAGTGGGACAAACTAAAATGTAAAATAATAACCCTGTACATAATCCCACGAATGCTGTGATCAGCCTGTGATGGCGTGATGGCTGACGGAAAGTAGTGCGGGGACGGTGCGAGAGAGTGAGTGATAAAGGAAGAGACATTGAGGCGCGGAGTGCTTCACTGGAGCTGCACGCGCTGATAAACTTTATTGACGATTTTTTTTACTTCGGCTTGTGGTAATTGGCAGATTATATTTTTGCCGTTATCCTTGAATTATTTCGTTCAAAATAAAAAAAAAATTGACCGCGCTCGAGAATGTCCATGTGACGTTTTTTTTTTGCAAGTTTGTGACCCTCCCACTCCCTTACGTCACACTCAAATCGTCAGATTATTGAAATGTAGACTCTTTAGCATGTAATTAACCCACCATAAATTAATCTGACGCGCTCGAGTAAATCCAGCTATCGATTTTTTTTTACTATTCTGATCAGCTGCCGTACATGCGCGGCACTATATAGAGGGCTTAGACATGGCAGAGGTACTCAACAGGGTGCAAGGTATCCCCCATGTTAAGCTACCGCGCTTGAGTAAATCCCAAAATCCCCTGTCCCCTACTATAAACAATAAGAAATATATTTTGTTCTACCCCGTATGGCAAAATAAAAAACGTTTTATTATGTAACCTAGGTTACTTTTTAAAAATTAGATATTTTTAACTTTTCAGCTTTAGACACCTTTTATAGTCTAGGAGATTTATGTTATGTCGTTCCTCAGTTTTTCAAATTTGCTGTACCAGTTTTTTTCTCGGCACGATAGTACCGTACATGTTTCAACCCTTAAATATTGGCTCCTCTATTAATTTTATATTAAAATTGTATTTGACTTTTTTGAAGGTCCCTGTATTATGATAAACTCGCAAACCAAATTTAATTATTTTCTAATTAGCCAATCAAAAGTTATTTAGAAAAACTCTTATGCAACTGCTTAGAGCAAAATAATGATGTGCTCGACGGTAAGAGCACAAGAAAATAATGCAGATTTAGTCTTTTTATTCCATGTGGATGTAAATAATGAAATTAGCACTTGTCAAAACTTTAAGAAAGCATCACTTTACAGTACTGCAAAAATTACCTAATTGTAAATTAATATTATCACTAGTTATCTCCCTAGTACTTGAATTACCACCGTCTTCGACACGGGATAATTTTTATAAAATTCATGCTCTCGGAAATATTTTCGGTTATTAATTTAAGAACGTGGAAGATTCGGTAAGAAAATTTCACACCAAAATAATACAAAAAATTATACCTAGACATTTTTCTTTAGAAATGCCAGTAGGAAAACTACCAAGTAGCCTTTATGCCTGTCAACAAATAAATATCTAACGATTTCTTTGCAAAATATAGACACCTGACAAACAAAAATTATAAAGCTGAAATGAAAGCTTCATATTGGCTAAAAATTATACATTTACAATATAGGGGAGGTCCGCCAACAGTGGCCACCTTTTTTAATATTGGTCGGTATAGCCAAAACCAACCAAATTTTCCATCATATATATAATTTAAACATTGTTACATTGGAAGTGGTTTTTAAATTCTTGCTTTATTTTAAACTGACTACTTGTTAAATTTGAAAAAAAGACATAAGAAACAAATAATGATTTATGACCACTGTGCCAAACCAGTAAGGTACAGTGGTCAGGAAAAATATTTATTTAAAACGCTGATTTATTAACAATATCAGAAGGTAAAAAATAATCTAATATAGGTTGAATCGGGACAAATCTACGGAAAACTGGTGGTATCGTTGAACCCTTGCCGTTCCACCAGTGGATAATGGAGTGTGTGGATAATAGCGATAATATTCACCAAGAAAAGCAGTACTTAAGATAACTTTTGAATGAAATAAACAGTTACCCCTAATATTTCTGTTCGACTGGCAAGTAGTTAACATAATCTATGAACGCGTCCTAATTTACACCATTTCCAAAAGATGACGGTAGTTGTGAGGGTTTTATTTAAATAATAACGACGGGTAGCCACTGTTCTTGCTATGGCCACTGTTGGCGGACCTCCCCTACATTTTTCAACTCTAGTTTTGAAATAACTTTGTCAGCTCAAGTGTTGGAATAATTTGTTGAACACAATGATGGTGATATACCTACATCTACAAAATATTAAAAATAAATCAAACTATTGTCGATAATATTTTACATTACTCATGTGAAACTGATTTTCTCAAACTCGGAGAATTTTCGCACTCGGCTTACTCCTCGTGCTAAATACTTATATAGTTTGGGTAGTGCCACTTTCAACACTTGTTATGTAATATACTATTACATTTTGTCCAGATCAGAACTAGTTTTTAACAGAAATCAATTATGACAATTTTTTTCTGAATACCCTAGCCTAGATCTACCTACTGTGTTTTAAAATGAAGATCATATTAGATGTGATTGTGATGTGTTCCTTTTAGGTAAAAATAATATACTAGATAATAATACATGTGTGTTTTTTAAATTTTCTACTAGTCAAGTTATTTATAGTTTTCCAATGATATAAAATTATAAAATTTTAGGGAAATCACTTTGCCAACGCTGTACTAACGTCTTTTCTACGCCTGACGTCAAATTTTTAATATATTATTCATTCATTTACAGTGTTGGTGAGCTTTATTTGTTATCAATCGCGTTTCTCCATTAATTTTTAGGATTTTTTGCAATAGAACTATTCAGTGCTATTTATTATAACCACATGCCAATGCCGTGTGAGGATAAGAGCGAGCTTTTACAGCTAACACTGTTGCCATGTTGAAAGTATGTATGTGGATAAACCCAAGATAGAATATGCATCTCATTCATATAAACGCACTTTTGCGTCAAGCCGACATCACTGTTTAAAGATGATGTTCTCTCATAACATGAGTTTGAATAATTGTAAAATGAAAATACTAACCCACATTTCACGAAACCGGCATTGCGCGCCGCCATGGTACTGCTAAATTCTCAATAGTGACAAATTAAGACAACTTTAGCTCAAATCAAACGTATTATTCGAGAGTTAAAATGGGTGTATAATTTTTTTGTTTTTTCATCCCATGCGGCTGTGTTCATAACCAACCAGCGGCGGGTTACAATTTAAAAAGACACATGCGCTGCGAAATTTTCTTCAAAATCATTTAAAAATTTAGCAATAATTTTTATATTCCTTAGGGGTTGGAGCACGAGCCCCCTGAATCCGCCACTGTTCTCAAGGTTGCTGACCCATTGGGTTCGTGAAATTTGAAATGCGTGTTTTAGCCGGGGTAACAGGTACCACCGCCCGACAGGTCGTTCGGAAAGCGAGAACTATTTAGGCGAAACCAAAGCTGTGTTTAAGTATTTATTGGTTAATGCCCTTGAGATTAACTTTACGACGATTTTAAATTTTACGTAAGTTTTGCGGAGACGATTGTTTGAAGTCTACGACATTGCGGACTGCAATGATATTTTTAGTTGGCTACAAAAAATTCGTATAGTACAATGTGATTTATAGTTTGGAATAAATTCAGTAAATCCAGTAGTTTTTCTATTGAAAAAATGCGTAGACATGTGTATTAATAATTTAAGTTGTGGTATTTTTTTAAAAAGAAAACGGTGAATTCATTGTATCCCAAATTAGAGATACACTGAGGAAAATGATCTAATACAACAGGTTTGCTAAGACAAGTGCGGGTTAAATGTAAGCTTACAGTCAGAAATACATCGAGATCTTTGATTTGCGCCACTCGATTCAAAGGTTCACCATTTAAGTACCTAGGAGATATTAAAACATTTTTTGTAGTTTAAGAAGAGTTTATTTTTTTTACAAAACATAGCGACCCTGTTAAGTTTCTCTTGCAAGCGCCTGCAGTCCTCCACAGTAGTGTTGCCGCCGAGACGAGAGATTCTCGTCTCTCGTCTCGTATGGCCCTCTTTCGACGAGACGAGAGAGATATTTTCTCTCGAATAAAGCTCCGAGGCGAGACGAGAGAAGTACCCTCTCTCGTCGACAAATTCTCGTCTCTTTCGATCTCTCTCGAGCAAAAAACGTTACTTTTTTGAGCTTTTTTAAATCTTCTTAAATTCATCTATGCAAAAATTCAAAAATATACATAATGTCTATATTTGGACGAGCGGTTTTCGAGTTATTTAACTGCAAATAGTTTCATCTAGTTAGCCGTGCCTGGCCATTCAGAATAACATATTATTATGACGTTTTATCGCTGGATAAAATTATTTGCAGTCAAATAACTCGAAAACCGTCAGTCCAAATATGGACATTATATATTTTTGATAAGAGGAATTTAAGAAGATTTTAAAAATATCATAATAGACAGGGTGTCCCAAAAAAAAATTTGCTGATTCTACATAAATTTATAATTACTTTTATTAAATGCATTATTAGTCTATAGTTGATAGTTTTCAAGATATTGACTTTTGAAAAATTATATTTTTGAGTTTTGACAGCCTATACTTTCTAACAGTAGGTACATCTTAGAGCATAACGGCGCATATGTCTATATCTTCCATTTTCACTATCTTCCCAAATCAATCAAACTTCCGGCTAAACCGGATGTAACTCGAAAGGAAGGAAGGAAGGTGATTTTTTTGGGAAGATAATAAAAATTGGAGATAGGCACATGTGAGCCATTTTGCTCTAAGACGTACTGTTAGATCTGTCGAAACCGAGGTCGAAACTCAAAAATTACATTTTTTAAAACTCATTATCTTGGAAATGGAAATTTCTTACCGTGCTGGTGTTTTGGAGCACCCTGTACAAAAATAATTTTATAGGAGGCACCTCTTAACCCTTAATAAGCTTCGTCATATTTGACATATATTGCACACAATTTATGTCAAATATGATAGAACCTAACCTAAACGCGTTAAAATTTTGCATGGTTTTTACTATATTTGGTTTAAATTACGAGAGAAGCGAGACGAGACGAGAAAAGGTCGTTTCTCGTCTCGTCTCACCCTCTCTCAAAGAGACGAGAGATCCATTTTATCTCGTCTCGCGGCAACACTACTCCACAGAGTAAACTGCATGATATATTTTTACATCGGCGGCGTAGAGAAGAAAATACGAATAGATGAAACATTTATAAATATCGTTAATATATAATGAGAAAAGCAGGGGTCCCAGATGGGAACCTTGAGATACCCCCGAAGTGACCAGTATAGGTCTGGATAAAAAGTTACAAATAGTAATCCTCTGAGTTCTGCCAAAAAGATAGGATGAAAACCAGCGAAGGACATCACCCTGTACACCGAGGTCGGCAAGGCAAGCTTTGCAATAAGAATATTATAATTGAGCTTGTCAAATGCATTACTAAAATAGTCGACCTGTGTTATCTAAGGCTAAGGCATCGGATAGATATTGTTGATAAATTAAGAGATTAGTGTCAATAGAGCGCCCTAAAAAACCGTGTTGCTCCGGTATGATGATATTTTTGAAGGTATAAAACCACTGATCCTATAGCATACTTTCTAATACTTTACTAAATATACAGAGTTTACTATTATTATAGAAGTCAGTATAATTGAAATTCCCAGAACTTAACTCGTACAGAAATTATGAAAGCCTGACGCACTATTGCAGGGTTCTGTATTTATATAATCTCCCAAGCTCTATTTAAATCCTATTCTTGTATTGATAAATTATTTATCAAAGTATAGATCATGTCTTTGTTGAAAAAAGGTCACCTTGCAGATTAGGTCAGGTTCACAAAATTCAGGTGAATAAACTTTACCTAGTTGTAAATTTTTTTTTTGAACAAGCAGTATTGGATTAGTTAAAATTGATAGAACATTTTATAGCAGGAAAAAATTGTAGTGATGATAACTACGTTTTCCTATAAAGAATTTAAAATGGTCTTTGAAACCTGGCGTTCGGAATTAATCGAATAATAACACAGGCCTGCATTTTTTAACACTTTGAAAGTTGATTTAAAACTTTTAACTGTTTTCTAGTACCTAATTGGGTAGCGCTGATTTTAAATCTGCGTTCAGTTTTTTTATATCACGTAAGGTTATTTTTCAAACCGGTAAAATCCAAAAATATAGAAAGAAAACGATTTATTTCATTTATAAGCTAGTTTTTTAATATAATAAGGAAAATAATACAAAAATATACAAAATATACACATATAAACTATTATAAATGGTTATTTATTCGTTACGCTTCTTCAAAAAATGTTTTCTTTTTCAGAAAAGCTTCTTTTGGTTGTTTTTCTGTTCCAACAGAAATCGGCCATCATTTTTGTGTCCCAGCGCCCCTGGTATCTTTTTTCCATCTCTTTAATATATTGATGAAATCTTTCACCTTGCTCTTCACCAACGTCCCCAAGATTTTCCGGGAATTAGTCCAAATGGGAATGTAAAAAGTGAATTTTTATGCTCATATTCTGAAATTCCTGAAATTTTCCAGCATACTTTAAACGATCTTAACATAGTAGTAATTTATTTTCAACTTCTTTAAAAGCATTCCATGCATGTTTTTCCTTATCTTCAATTACCTTTTCAAATTCTGTATCTTTCGTCAAGCTGCTAATCTGCTGCCCTACAAAGATTCCCTCCTTTAATTTTTGCCTCTGACAGAGCCTGAAATGTTTTACACAAATATTTAAAACAATATCCTTCTTTGTTTAATGCCTTAAGAAATTGTTTCATACGTCCAAGTTTTATGTGAAGTGGTGGAAGTAAAACTTTTTGAGGGTCAATAAGACTTTCGCGAATTACATTTTTGTTTCCAGGTGTTAAAGTCTCTCTTTGTGACCAGTCTCTTTTTATCCAATGCTGTTCTCACTAGCTAGACCACTCGCACAGGAAACATGGAAATTTAGTAAATCCAGACTGCTGACCTAAGAGAAGACTTTAAATGTTTAGATCTTCACACACTTCCCAGTTGTGATTTTCATATTGTATTCTTAAAAGTAATTCCTCTAAATTTTCATAGTTTTCCTTTAACTTAACTGTGTGGCCGACCGAAACAGAAGCAAAAACATTGTCATTATGTAAAAGAACAGCTTTAAAGATCCTTTTTGAAGTCGATAAAAAATCTCCAGTCGGAAAGTGTGTAGCACCACAGAAAATCATTTTTTATTCATCAATCATTTAGAATTTGAAGTACTACATTAATGTTAAAATGTATTAAAACGCCTATTATAAATTTTTTTTATATTATTTCTTTTTTTGCAAAAAAAAATCTGTGGGTGATAGAGACCAATTGTATTCTAATTAGTTATTTCTATATAAAAACTAAGCTCAACAAACAAAAATCACGTCATCAATAATTTCATGCAGGCCTGTGTTATTAATGTGACATAATATGCTCAAATTAGGAGTTATTTCTCTTTTTTATGAATTTTTATGTTCCACAACTTCAATAAATGTTTTTAAAGTTAGTGTTGATTTTATGAAATACTTATTTACTTAATACTTTAAATGCGCACGATTCCCCACCCTCTGCGCATGATTACCCGCAACGGCGGGGAATGGTGCGCAGGAGCAGTCTTGTAGTTTCAGCAATATTGTACATTAAAAACTTTATTTTTTCCTAAAATTGATTTACATGCTGAGAGTAAACTAAATAGCCCTTTTATTACGGTATTTACATTTAAATTATCTACAATGACATCAGTGCTATAACGATTTCCGCTTAAGTGCGCACAATTCCCCCACTCTCCCTTATTAAAATGCAAGAAAATAAATATTATACCCTCTATTTACCTTTTCAGTGATCGATTTTGAAAATAAATTAAAAATACATGTTTTATTAATTGTTTATTAGAGTATTTATGCTCCTGTTCAAGAAAGTCAGTTCAAAATTGTTATGATCCCCTTTTTATTGAGGGACCGATTTCCAAAAAAGTAAAAGCCGATCCGCATCTATGCATTTTCACCCGGCATCAAAATTGTAGGTATACAATTTGAGATTCACATTTATGCATTTTAGCTAGACCAAAAGTTGCAGCGTGTTTCACCCTTGAAACAGAACAAATTCAAATTATTTGCACATGCACACCCCATACGATTTTGTCAAAATTCCCTAAAAATTTCTGTTGGTGGAATTGATTTATAAATATAACTTCGCTCATTTGATAAAATATGTGGTTTTAACCGAGTTTTTCTGCTACTTTTTGGGTTTGGGAACGACTTATCTAGAACAAAGACTCCCTTATAGACCTGTATCAAAATCAACTGATTTTGTATTCTGTCAAATTGCACCAAACCAACAACCAAATTTCAAATAAAAAAAAATAATAATGTAGACATAATATCAGGACTGAAGCATATGCGTTAAAAAATCATAAATTCGGCTGTTGCAACCATGATTTACAAATACAGTGTGAAAATGCATAGTGCGGATTGACCTTAAGTAGTTTTATGACTCTAGAATCAGTCAGTCAGTTACACCGTCAGTTACACAATTCTATATTATAGTATAGATATAGAGAGAGATCCAAACCATTATAATAGGGTGTGTGAATCAATAGATAAAGCTTATCTATATGTATGAACCAAAATGGTTTGTTCTAATCCTAGGTGCTATTGGTGCAAATGCATTACTTAAAAAAATATATATAGTCCTGTTCCTAATTAGCATTTAGTAAAAAGTTATTATTAAGTATTAAAAAATATGATTATAATTATTATCATTTTATTTTTTTTTAAGTATATTTTCAAGGCTCAATGTGTCCCCTCTCCTGTGTTTATTACTGTGGCAAAAAAGTGTCTTCGAGAAATCAGGAAATCCAATAAGTTCGTCTCTGTAAATTCTGTAACTGTAAGGATGTTGCTAATAATTTGGACTCATGTAATATTAATTTTAATGCTAATATTTGCTCTTCCGCTGATAAAATTATTCAAGTTGAGGTTCATGGTCACTTACCCCAAAGCTCTTATAATCTTTATCAATAATATTACATCCGGCCTAGCGAAGGTAAATACATACTCTTTTTCTTTAGAATGTGTTGCTTATTCAAATAAGTATTTGGTAATAAGGTACACATGCAAGTAAAGCTCGGTCAAGTGAAGCAATAAGTATAGAATTATAAGGTTCGGCCCAATTGTTTATTGACAATAATTGCAATTGTTATGTCGTTTCGATATGCCACATAGAATTAACGTTAGTTTATTAAGTAACGTAATTAATATTTGTTACATTAAAAAAATATGTGTCCTATTGCTAAAACCAAGGCCTTCTGGGATTCAAGGCCAATTTACTGATTTTTTACTGCGTATCCGTGTGTTCCAAAAAGCCCAATATTAAGAGTAATATTCTTGAAAACTTTTAAAGATATAAGGGGTATGATCACTGGTCTATGGTCGAAGGATTTTTTTCCCTAGAACCATTTGAATTTATATTAACGCCGACCACAGAATACAAACAAAGAACCAAGAGCACGAGTCTCGGATTGTCAATCAAACCTATTGTTACCTATTAATTTACTCGTATGTTTATTGAGGCGTTTATTAATTTTGGCGAACAATTTGTTATTATTTTTATGATATATAAACTTTTAGAACGATAGTTATTGACAATGCCACTGTGTTTAGTGCATAATTATTGTTCTAATAGCGGCAGACGATATCCCTTTCAACATGTAATGAATCCAATAGGTAAAGCATGTTTCACGAAAAATGGATACGACTTAATGACTGCAGTAAAAGTACGCGGCGATCTCATTATTTATGACCGTTTGGTATAATTATTTGAAAGGACCGGATTGTGTGTGTGTGTGGGTGTAAATAATTTTCAATGGCACTGGAAAAATTCCAACAGGCCAGCCGGTTTGTTTTTGTAATTGTAAGAATTATAATTATTGTAAATATAGGCACATCAGGTAGGTTGGGTTGCTTAATTTATATTTAAATACCTTTTTGTGGTAAAATGTGTTAGTTTTTATTTCTTGCTAGAAGAGTTTAGTTGTATTACCGATATCATTTTACCAAACGTATAAAAAAACAGTATGTGGCGTCCGTGGAAAAACATTGATGGTGCTTCTTCTAGTGTTGCAGCGAAGAAAATGCATTTATCTCTCGATGCTAGGGAAATTGTAAAAAGCGTATATACTTCTTTACTCAACAGAGGACTTAATGCGCATGTGGCATCAGTTAAAACCACTGGTTAGGTCTGAAAATATTTCTCAGACTTTAAGTTCTAGTGTTGTAGAATTAATACGAAAATGCTTTAATGATATTCCCCCAGGTAGTTGGAAAAATTCAGTCCGTCACGTAATAACTGTAGAAAATTCGTATATAAGTCTGGATCGTATAATTAATCCAATTATAATTAATTTTGATGAGGATAGCGATAGCGATATCGAAACAGAACTACCTATAGAAAGACATTATAAATGTAAATAAATATGACTAGCAATATTTTTAAAAAAATGTTATTTCATTTGATTACATTAATATAATCATATCATTACTTGTTTTCCTTAGAAACTCATCCTTATTAAATTATATAAACTATATATCTACATAATTATCTACAGTCCGTCCCTTTATACTTCACTTGTTTATTGGTAAGCTCTTGTCGACACAATGGGACCGACCCAGGTAGTTTTACTGCAGTCATTAAGTCGTATCCATTTTTCGTAAAACATGCTATACATTGCTTTAATAAAATATATTATAAATATCATCAAGGAATGTTTAAAATTGTTTATGATAAGTTGTTGTGCCGCCTGGCGATGTCCAGATATTATTAATTATTTTTTTTACCTTTCAACAAACCCAAATAACATTACCCTGTATTTTCAAAGTTGGCGAGCGTCTATCGCTACGAGGTTACAGTCAGTTGGGATAATGCTGCTGACTCAAATTATTGGCTACCAATAAAAACCAAAACCCCATCCTTGCAGAGATATTATAGTGGAGTAAGTGAAACAAAATACAGGCTGAGAAGTAAACCAAAATGGCAGTTGTATTTTAATATTTTTGTAACAGAAAAAAATAGGTTTATTTTTGCCAAGTCACGAATTTATAAAAACAATAGATAATTACGATATTTTTAACCCACTTTAAACGGTCAGACTTAATTTAAATTTTGTAGATTTATCAAGAACCGCTGACAATACAATAATTTACACGCGAAAAATTCTCCTGTCAAAATTTGACGGGTATAAAACGAAGAAGCGATTTTGACGAAACAAATTATGGGGTCGTATAGTATTTGATGCGGAGAATTCGGGAAAAATAAGCAAAAAATTCTTCTGTCAAAATTTGACAGCTGTCAATATGTCAATCGTTTAAAAAAAATGATATTATTGAAAAAACTATAAGGTCGTATGTATATTGACGGTGGAAAGTTGAAAAAAATACGCAAAAAATTCTCTTGTCAAAATTTGACACCTGTCAATATGTAAGAATTATTACAATAACCGATAGTAATGAAACAAACGTTGGGTCGTATAGATATTGTCGCTAAGAATAGAGAAAAATTAAAAAAAAATTCTACCCGTCAAAATAAAATTTTGACAAATTTTTTTTTTAATTTTGAAAATGTTTGTCGTTTGTTCGGGTTTGTATGTATGTTTGTTTGTAACCGACTTCTTTGAACCCGATTTTGACCCACTTTAAACGGTAAGATTTAATTTAAATTTTGTAGACTCTACTAATCTAGCTCAATCTTTTAAAAAAAAATGTTCTCAACAATAACTTAAACTAAAAAATGAAAAATAAATATAGTTTAAAAAAACTAAAAAACACGCTTTAATAATTAATCAAACTAAAAAGCGAAAAATAATTATAGTTATTAGATAAACATTAGTATTATTGTGAAAAAAGCGTGGGTCACTTTGTGGTATATTTTTCGTATATCGAACACCCCACGCTTTTTTCACAATAATAATAATGTTTATCGTTCATTATTATTTTCTGCCTATATTAAGAATTTTAAGAATTATTTTAAACTATATTCATTTTCCGCTTTTTAGTTTGATTAATTATTAAAGCATGTTTTTAAGTTTTTTTAAACTATATTTATTTTTCATTTTTTATTATTTCAAAGTAACAAAAAGATAACTTGTACCTCTGCAGGGGCATTTTTTATCGATGTCGGTACTTTTTGGACTTTAAAGAAATGGTGATAAAGGGGCTCATATCCAAATTATTCAGTTGAGCGGCCCGTGAATAAGCTCATGTAGAAATATACTGGTTGCCACAAGCCTTTTCTTTTGGATGATGGGGTGGGCCAATAATATATTTAAAAGCCTCTCTTTACATCCTTCTTTACCCATAGCTTTGTATTTACGGACATCCAAATTATTTCATAGAATACCTACCTACTTGTCTGTAATTTATATAAGTTTTTAATCTAATTCTAATTTACTTGTTTTTTTAAAAGTTAAAACAGAAATATTTTAACCGGCCTTTATATAGTTGAACTTGCATCCAGAAACGCAACAACAATATGGCAGTTTTACTATAAAACTTGAAAAACTAACCCAGGAGTTTAATATTTAATAAAATAGACAAGGGAGATGCACTAATTCATTACGCATAAAATAAAATCCGTGCAAATGTGAAACCAACATCGAATAAATCCAGCTGATTTCGTAAGGTCACGCGCCACACGATTCATGGAGACAAGACGGGACGACGGACGGCAGTTCTATGATAGAATGATGATAATAGTTCACTTGACGTGGATCTCACCCCTTCGCAGACGCCCCCCACCTGGATCCATCAAAGTGCCTTTACGAACAGGCTAGAATATGCTATCTCACTCACTTCTTTAAAATTGAGAAGGCTATGATACAGCCTATTAAACACTACATTTTTATAGGCCTGTGAGCATGTTTCATACCTTGAATTTTATATAGCATCCACATTTAAAAAAATTGATAGACAATTGAACCAAAAGCGACAGCTAGTTGTTTGAGTACTAAAAATATTGAATTAAAGTAACCATAAAACTCACGGTACTCCTGGTCAAGCACACGCACGTGATTGGTAAACCCTCGTAGAAACTATCAACTGGAATGCTACTACTAACGCGTACCCCGGTAAGATATGCGACTGGATTATTAACAGGCCGCTGTCACCTAAGGAAACCGCCTATCATGTCATATATAGCTATGAAACACTAACCCATTAAATTTTCGGGATTATTCAACCCGGCGACGACCTCCCGAGTGATAAACTTGGAAGAAAAGTATTGGACCTTAGGCTGCAGTGCAAGAAACTATAGGGCCGCATACCCGACCTCCGTCTTTACCCAACCAACCAACCATAGGACTTCCCAAAAGTTTAAATCGATATGTAATTTTTTAACAAAACAGCGAGTTGGCAAGTGATCTCGTGGTCACCTGGTATAGATAGTAAAAAACTCAGAAAGAACTATAAAAGTTTATTATCGCATTTACGATAACTCCATTTTTTGCTCTTCGAAATCTGTTACATGGAAACACAGTGTAAGGAACCAAATTAATATCTTTAAAAAAAAGTAAATCGTTTGTCCCAATAGAAGACACACGAGCTGGGTGGAGCCACACAACAATTTATATGTAGCGTTGCCAAACTTCTGGCGAACTGACTTGCTGCGGACTAACTATTAAATTTTATTTACAAAAACGTGGATGAATAAACATGATCAGACCTCACCTTCTACCTTCTAGTGCCAATTTTAAACAAAATTTGAAAGAAAATGTTGTCCCTTTGAGTATTCGAACCAGCTACCTTCTGGTCCTAATACCTTGCCATTTAACCTAAACGTTCTTGGTAGGAAATGCATTAAAAGTACCGTGCGGGCAAAAATTATTTGCATCAAAGAGGGCCTTGCATCTAAGGACGTAATGCTTAGCCGTGGAGCTTAATACCTGTTGGGTGTCAGTGCCTGAATTAACAATCAATCAGTTATTCCGTGATATTTGACAATCGTTACAAGTAATTTGATTCATCGCTTATTTTTCCAATTTCTTAAACAATTCACACAATGGGCTTAGAGGAAGTGGTGAGTGGCAATACAATCCGGGTTTGTGCATGGACGATTTTCACGAACATTTTCCTAACGTTGCTTTTATTGCTGGGGATTTTTATCATTGCCTGAAAAGAATCGTGGCTGTGTTTAGGGAAACAGGTTCTTTACAACACAAACAAGGAGCAGGAAGACCATCTGTAAGAACAGAAGAACTTGTTGCAAACATTCGTGAAATAATGCAAAATACGCCAACAAATTGTATAAGACGCCTGTCCCAAGAAGTGGAAAGATCTTATGGAACATGCAGGTCTATTCTTAAGAAGCAATTAATTATTTTCTTTTTCTTTCTGTATATTCTTACTTTGTTAATTTTGTAAACAACAAAAATAAATTTATATTTGTCTACTTATTTTATTACTCATTAGTTTGGCATATCATGGCATAATATGAATTTGACAAAATTTTAACCTAGATTTGGTTAGATCTATCGTCCCCATATATCTAAACTCTAAAGGTGCTTTTAGTGCTACGGATATCTGGGTATTTTGGTAATCGGGTTTTGTGTTATTATGGGCGTGTCCGGCGATTCACTTACTAAGGGCTTTTTCTGCGGCGGTTATTTGGAGAATTGGAGATTAGATTACCGTATAACCTGAAAATTATTTTGTATTGTATACTATTACATTCATCCATACATACTTCATGGGTTTTGTTGGAGATTATACTTTTATTTTTGTTATTCATTTTTTCCAAAGGCAGTAAAAATTTGGCGCAGCACAAAATTTTCCGTTGGAGACCTAACAAACATAACCTATACCTATGAATTAAAATCAAATTAACGTCAAAATGTCAAAAAAACCAAAGAACATCGGAGAAAAGTTGAACTTGAACCAACTTTTGGGAGATCGGGGATTTTGACGTTTCTCCTTGGGGTCACATGATCATTTCAACCAATGGTGTCATTCCCGAAATACCCAAATCGCTAAATCTCCGTAGCACTAAAAGCACCTTGAACCAAGCCCAACGTTTTTTAATCCAAGCCCTCTTTGATGCAAATAATTTTTGCTCGCACGGTAGGTACTTCAATAACGTATTAGTAAAGAAAGAAGCAGTTGCAGCAATTTCTCACCACCGATTTGGCTATGTTGCAGATCAAAGAAGTCAACCGACTGTTATTTTGTTAGTTTCTAATAGATGTCACCTTTTACCACTCCGGGTAAAATAGGTGGTTTACCACAATACTGGTTTTCCAGCCTCACAAAAGTGCAATGCGGCGGCTGGGGTGTCGTGACATTGATATAACGACGGTGATATATATTTGATTATCACGTTCATGAATTTAACGGTTACATAATTTAAAATTATTGCAATGTAAACAGTATTATAATAATCTTAAACTTGCTTATTTTTAATCTCAACCTGCACAATCATATCGCGTGTACATTATTTATTAATGGTGGTTAATAATTATTAAATAAACAAAATTCTGCAACGGTTTTAACGGCCATTTCTTAATACGATCCGGAAATTAAGGTTTTCCTTAGACAAATATTGACGATAGTGAAATAACGTCCGTACACAATTTATTAAAAAATTATCTAAATAAATATTATAAATGTATTTATATATAACTTAGGCAGTGCAGTAAATTATTTAGCAGTTGCGACGATACTCTATTAGTACAATTTTAAATTAGCATTGAACAATTTTTGACGTTCAAAAAATAACAATGGTATAAAGAAATTGAACCCCTTAAATCCTAGTTGGGTTCTTGGGAACCAGACATATTATACCGTGCGACCAAAAATTATTTGCATCAAAGAGGGCTTGGATTAAAAAACGTGGGGCTTGCTTTAGATCACAATGATATGGGGACGATATATCTAACCAAATCTAGATTAAAATTTTGTCAAATTCATATTATGACATGATATGCCAAATTAATGAGTAATAAAATAAGTAGACAAATACAAATTTATTTTTATTGTTTACAAAATTAACAAAGTACGAATATACAGAAAGAAAAGGGAAAAAAATTACATAAATTGCTGAAACTGAACACCGCCATGCTCTAAGTATAAATTCACACGTCTCCTCATATTTTCGAAAGTGTTGACCAGCATCTCTGGAGAAATGTTATCACATTCTTGGATAATCCTTTCTTGTAATTGTTCTGAATTTGCAAGTGGTGTTTTAAAAAGAGTGTTCTTTAAATGAGGAAAAACGAAGTAATCCATAACCGTTAAACAATTTAATTTAGGTGGGAATTCAATCTGACGTCAAATCGACTGATCGAAAACTGATCAGTCTGTCTTCGAAAAAATTGCGTAAGTAGTTAATAGTTTTGGCGTCTCTATGGGCGGTTGCACCGTCCTGTTAAAAATATCCAAAACGTAGTTCGTCGTCAAGTAATTGCTCCACAAATGGATTCACAATATTGTCTCTATACCGCTGTGCTGTAACTGTGTCATGGAAAAAAATAGGACCAACAATTCTTCTTTGGGAAACAGCTAACCAGACACCAATTTTTTGAGAGTGCAATGTGGACTCTACAAGAAAATGGGGATTTTCACTACTCCACATGTGTGTAATCTGAGAACTCACATAATCGGAGAGGTGGAACCAGGCTTCATCCGAAAAAAATGTCAGGCCTTTCAAAAAATTTTGGGTAAACCATTGAGAGTAATTCCTGCATCTTTCAAAATCTGCGGCTTGTATTTCTTGGAATACTTGCACTTTATAAGGAAATACATTTAGCTGTTTCTTAATAATAGTCCTGCATGTTCCATAAGATCTTCCCACTTCTTGGGACAGGTGTCTTATACAATTTGTTGGTGTATTTTGCATTATTTTACGAACATTTACAAGTTCTTCAATTCTTACAGATGGTCTTCCTGCTCCTTTTTTGTGTTGTATAGAACCTGTTTTCCTAAACACAGCCCGGCAATAAAATCAACGTTAGGAAAATGTTCGTGAAAATCGTCCATGCACAAACCCGGATTGTATTGCCACTCACAATTTACTCTAACCCCGTTTCGAAAATACGCTTCAACCATGAATGTTTTGTGCTGTTCCGTAAAGCCCATTGTGTGAATTGAATTGGAAAAATTAGCGATGAATCAAATTTCTTGTAACGACTGTCAAAGATGACGGAATAACTGATTGATTGTTAATTCAGGTAGTTACTGACACCCAACAGGTATTAAGCTCTACGGCTAAGCATTACGTCCTTAGATGCAAGGCCCTCTTTGATGCAAATAATTTTTGCTCCCACGGTATTTAAATCTGTAAAATCTGATATAAAAACAAACTGCAAAAAACTTTTTTTGACAGTAGCAACCTATAAAACGGTCATTATTGACCGATCATTAACCTTAATTTTCTCTGCCTCTCTGGTTTTAAGGATAGTTTTGTGCGCAACCCCATCATGGGGCTTGAAATTATCACCGACATCTGAAATATTTACTCTGGTGTTAAATTTATTTAAGCCACCACGGTTCGAACTTCACGTTAAATTCTATTTGAATTTACCCAAACCACAAACAGAAATGGTAGCAGCAAAAAGTTGTTAAAAACTTAATTCTACTAACACTTCGTTTCACTGAGTGGTTCTGTCTAAATGTTTTAGATTAATTTTATGTTACTGTGACTTATTTCCTGACGAAAATGGCTCTGACATTGACATCAAGTTGGCCAATTAAAATAAAACTGCAGAATTACTATCTATGTTCGATTTGCTTCCTTACGCTATATTTGTCCAAGGCGGGCAAGTAACATCTACGGCCAACGGCTATCTGATGTTTTGCTTCAGTTCTATTAGCAGATTATTTGCATGGGATGCCTACGAAATAAGCCAAAGCCAGTATTTTTTTTATCCATGTAGGGGAGATGTGGTTTGTTGTTACACGGGTAACTTGTCACACGTTATAGCGAGTCATGGGCATATCGCCACTCTCTCTACAAACTAATATGTCACAGCTGGTTTTCGAAAAGGGTACTTTACAGAGACAGTAATTCAAAGTGTAGTTGAGACATGTAAGAGAAACATTGATCAAGGAGGAAATGTTATAGCTGTATTTTTGATTTTAAGCGGGCGCTCTAAACAATTGACAGGGCTAGACTATTGCGTTAATTAAATTAATTGATTTAGCTGATACTATGTGAAAATCCATAATTATAGTACCGTGCGAGCAAAACTTATTTGCATCAAAGAGGGCCTTGCATCTAAGGACGTAATGCTTAGCCGTAGAGCTTAATACCTGTTGGGTGTCAGTAACTACCTGAATTAACAATCAATCAGTTATTCCTTCATCTTTGACAGTCGTTACAAGTAATTTGATTCATCGCTAATTTTTCCAATTTCTCGAACAATTCACACAATGGGCTTTACGGAACAGCACAAAACATTTATGGTTGAAGCGTATTTTCGAAACGGGGTAGCAATAAAATCCGGGTTTGTGCATGGACGATTTTCACACACATTTTCTTAACGTTGCTTTTATTGCTGGGGATTTTTATCATTGTCAGAAAAGAACCGTGGCTATGTTTAGGGAAACCGGATCTATATTCTATACAACACAAAAAAGGAGCAGGAAGACCATCTGTAAAAACAGAAGAACTTGTTGCAAACGTTCGTGAAATAATGCAAAATACGCCAACAAATTGTATAAGACGCCTGTCCCAAGAAGTGGGAAAATCTTATGGAACATGCAAGACTATTGTTAAGAATCAGCTAAATTTATTTCCTTAAAGTGCAAGTATTATAATTTTGTAAACAACAAAAATAAATTTGTATTTGTCTACTTATTTTATTACTCATTAGTTTTGCATATATATCATGTCATAATATGAATTTGACAAAATTTTAACCTAGATTTGGTTAGATATATCGTCCCCATATTATTGAGATCTAAACCAAGCCCTACGTTTTTTAATCCAATCCCGCTTGGATGCAAATAATTTTTGCTCGCACAGTATTATGGGATATAGTAAGACAAAGTTGAACTTGTAAATTTTCACTTTATTAACAAAAAATTACATGTTTCGCTAACACTTTTGCTTCGTCAGATGACAATGATTTAACAAAGGTTGAAAATCGATAGCGAAAATGAGTAAATGGTATCAGTATGGTATTCGCGGAAAATTGTATCAATGGTTTTGTTCGATTATGGATCTTTAACTCGTTTTAGAAAACTCTCTAATAATTGTATACGCAATCGACACGAAACCGACTATCAGCGCGATAAAATTATGGAAGTAAAAGGTCACAAAAATAAAGCTAAAAAATTTGATACAAATATTTGATTAAAAAATAATTTTGAAGAAGTAGTCCATGCTCAAAGTGGAGTTAAATGTATAGAAAAAAGAAAAGCACAAAGTCTTTCTCCACAAGTTTATTAGCATAACTAGGCGAACCTAAAATAATTCTTAATAATTCGACATATTTCGAGTGTAAAAACACTCATCATCAGGAAAACAAAGTAAATAGTACGATGCTGATGTTGCTAGCAATAGAGGAAATAATAAGTGGAATTGAGCCGTAATGGAGCATTCGATGGTGTACACGAGGTGTAAAATATAAATAGTCAGAAGACCGACAAGAATTCAGCATACTGAAAAGTCAAGGGGTAGTGAAAAGGCCCTGTCCTGGGCAGAACAATGAAGAGAGCAAAAGTTTTAACAGACTTTGTCAAAATCATTTAGGTATAAGTAGTGAATTAAAAAGAAAAGTCTTAAGTTTCATTTAACTTTGTCGGAGACATTTAAAAGTGGTGAAATGGGAGGAAAAGAAAAAAGAAAAAATTGGTTTTTGTAAAAGTCAAAGCATCTGTAAAAGATTAAAAAAATGAAATGTAGCACATGAAATTTATTAAAATGAGGAATGAAGTAGATTGGCTTACCATTTAAACTAACCACTAATTTTTAGCTTGAAGTAAAATGTGGCGCAACCAGGGGGGGGGCTGCCGAGCTGCAGCCCCCCCCCCCCCCTCCCGAGCTTAGAAACTTAGCCTATTCGTTTAATTGCAAACCAATTTTTCATGTAACGCGAACTATTTTCGCATATTTTTTGCGATCTTAATGTTTTATGGATTTGTAATTTTTTTGCTTATCAATGTAACATGGAATCTTACGTTTTTTGAGTAATTAAAGTATAAATTTTAATAAATAGCTCAAAATTGTACATAATGATTAAAAAAAAAAATTCGGATTCGAGTTTTTTCCGTTTCTTTGCATTTTTTGAGAATATTTACCATAGTAATGTATATATTTTTTTACACCATTAGAAAGTGGAGATTTCAACGAACAAAACGCCCACCGACTTTTTTAAAACAGCAGATATTTTGACGTGAGAATTTTCGATTGAAAATAAGGGTGCTTTTTCGATATTAAGTCAAAATAAGGTGAAAAAATAAATATTTTAAATCAAAATAATTACAGTGTGTTTGGGACATAAAAAGGTAAGTTATCAAAAAATTTCGTGAAAACATAATTTTTTTTGTAAAAGATAAAAATAAAAAAACAAAAACTTGGTTATTTGAATTTTTCACATAAATTTTGAGGCAATGTGAAAAAAGTGTTAATACAAAAGTTGTAGATCTTTTTATTACCTACAACTTTGCCATTTAACGTTTTTCCATAGGACTTGTAGTTTTCCCGGAAATCGAGATAAATCGTTTTCTAGCCTTAAAAACTCACCCACTTCCACTTCCCGACATCGGATCGCCCGTAAATTATTTTTTCTTTCATTTTTGTTATGTTCTCTTTCTTTTCCAATGGGTTTCATCCTACTATTATTTTTTTTGTTTCAAAAATTATCGACCCTGGTCTACCTATTTATGCGAACCACGATATTGATATTACCGTGGAAGAAATTCTGGACGAAATGGCAAAAACAAAACGAAGAATTTTACTTTAATATTAGTATTATTAGTGATTACTTACAACTTATTGTATAAGGCTTTTGTTTTGTTTTAGTATAAGTATGCTTAATATATGCGTTACTTATTTTAAATACATTTTTACTAATTAAAATAAAATCTCTAAATTTTTTTTTCATAAATATTTCGTTAGGGCTAGCGGCGTATTATTGCAGAAGTTTTAGGGGGCTGTCGCTCTCGTCAATCATAAGTATTTTACCCAAAAAAGGGCGTGGCACCCCAAAAACGGCGCAAGAAGTTAAAGCCCCCCCCCCCCGAACAAAATTTCTGGTTGCGCCACTGACGGCCCAGTTACCCCGGCAGGAGTCAAATTATACATCACATTGTGTGCAAAATTAATAAATTTAAAAGAACATGGGAACATGGTCTTTCAAATTACCTAGGAACTTTTTGAAGAATGTTGAGTTTTGAACACAATGTCAATGTTAAAATATTTGAAGATTTTCTTAAGTTTGTATGAGATAGGATTTTACATACGTATAATTATTGTTTGGGTTTTCTGAAGAAAATGGTGCAAGAAACAAACCAAAGAAAAACGTGAGTCAACTATATCCGGTCTCCCCTAGATACCATATGGGTACGACTGATGCGGTACAGCCGATATCTTAAATGTATTCAAACCAGCCGCTTTTCCTGGGAAGCAGGTAAACGTAAATGGTCGGATCTCATCGCGGATGTTAAGTTCGATTTGTGAATTTGTATATATTTGTATGTATAAACGGACTTTAAGTGTGAGTTTTCATGTATAAGCTGACAAAACATTATTTGAAAAAAATACTTTATTACCTTTTTTATTTCGTTTCGGCAAAGAAAATAAAAACAATGATTATTAATTGCGCGCTTTAAAACTAGAAGTGCGTCTTCCTTACGTTGTCTAAGATATTACACAATTAAAAGTGATAATAATTTTTTTTTATTTATTTTATATCTACAGGTGCTTCAAAATAAGGTTTCAAAAATTACTGATTTAACACTAATTCTTCTCAAATTTTTCAAATGGAACACCCTGTATATTATTTTACTATTTAATGGAGATTTTTAAATAAGCAGTTTTTTTATTTGCTATTAACCTTAATTGAGCTTTTTCCTTTATAACATTTTAAAATTTTTCGGCATACTTGAAGGTTTATTCAATTTAGGTAACCGCCAAAATACTTGTCATTTGTTCCCCTTTTACAATGTCAAGTTCATTTCCCTTCTGACACGTGCTGCTTGCAGTTGAACATCTTTAACAAAGAAAAGGTTACTTTTCTAAGATGTTCTAGTAAAACTAAAAAAAAAATTTAAAAATATTTTACATCTATTAATTTTGCACACAATGTGTATGTTTCGACTCCTGCCGGGGTAACTGGGCCGTAACAAGCCTGGTACCCAACAGCATTTTACTTCAAGCTAAATGGTAAGCCAATCTACCTCATTTTATTAAATTTCATATGCTATAGTAAAAATCTTGAATACTCTCGCAAGATGGGGGCAAAGTCACGTGACACTCTGTCAATTTTGGTTTATTAAATTTTTATAAGTTGGCATGAATTACAGGACCGGACTTGAAAATTATACACGTGATACCTTCTAAAACAATTTATGCAATAGCCTCCTCGGTTCTACCGCTTTAATATTGCTAAATAATAAGTAATAGGTACCTAATAATTTCTTTTGAAAGTTTTGTTTTATAAATATTATAATTTAAGGTAGGTAATAATAAGCATGAATTTCTATATGGTTTAAAGATAAAGTGTCAAAATAGATTTAAAAAGTTTATAATATTATAAATATCCAAACCTTTAAAATACTAAACTAACTGAAACACAACTTAAAATAGGATTCTGTCACTCATATTTAGAACAGATTTTTTTTTTGTTTTATTTGTTCAGATTATACCTATAGGTAAAATACCTACAGTTCAACATAAACTAATTGAATTCAAGTTATTACATTCACTGTCAAGAAAATCCCCATATATGACTTACGTAAGGTACGTAGACCCAAATATGGTTTTTATAGAGTTTGTTGGCTATGGTACGGTTACATTTCTAAACTTGTATGTGGGCTAACATAAAGTTAAAAGTTTCAATATAGCCAGGGATTTAATTTTTCTGGTGGAAACCCTACTTGAGTTTTTGACTTACATAAGGTACGTAGACCCAAAAGTGGTTTTTATGGAATTTGTTGATTATGATACAATAACATTATTTCTAAACTTGTATGTGGGCTAACATAAAGTTAAAAGCCTCAATATAGCTAGGGATTTAATTTTTCTGTCAATGGAAACCCTAATTTAACAGTTTTTGACTTAACGTAAGGTACGAAGACCCAAATACGGTTTTTATAGAATTTGTTGGTTATGATACAGTTACATTCCTAAACTTGTATGTAGGCTAACATAAAGTTAAAAGCTTTAGTTTAGCCAGGGATAAAATTTTTCTGTCAGTGGAAACCCTACTTTAACAGTTTTTGACTTACGTAAGGTACGTAGACCCAAAAGTGGTTTTTATGGAATTTGTTCATTAAAATGCAATTTATTGATACAGGTACATTTCTAAACTTGTATATGTAGGCTAACTTTATGTTAAAAACTTTATTTTATTGTCATACAAAAAATAATAATAGTACTATCAAATAATAATTTCACTTATGTAAGGTACGTAGACACAGAAAATAGAATTATATATTTGTTCGCTATCCTATTACATACTAATATGGTTAGCTATTTTAACAAGTATAGTAATATAATTTTACTTACTATTACCTTACTATTGCCAAACAATAATAATATTTACTAATAACAATAATAAAAATAATTCCTTCAAAATCAAATAGCTGCTTTTTAAAGGTTAATAATAGGTATGGAAAGCTGTTTTGGCATTTGGTAGAACTAGGCGATACCCGGTTTTATCAACCTATCCGGTTTTGTCCAACTCTCCCCTACCTACCTAAGTCAGGGAAATACTTAATTTCTACTTATTTTTCTTGAAACAGAAAAGGATATCTAGATAATGTAAAATGCAAAAATTATACATTAGGAAACCTAACCTTAACGAACAAACATTTTAAGAACAAAAATTTTACAAACTAACTTTTCGACAAAAACGGCGTTTAGATAAAATAAAACTTATTACTTATCGATGAAATCAACTAACGAGCAAGGCACACATTAATAATTATGATCCCTAATGAAAAATAATTAAAAATTTTTAACCTGTATCTAAATTTTTGGTCAAATGAATAATAATTGTAGGTACTTACAATTAAATGTAACAAAAACGCAATTTATAACTCGATGTTTGGGCTCATTACGGTCCGCTACAAATCTAGGGATAATATTATGTCCCAATATCAGCTGATCGATGACAAATAACCGCTGTCATCTGTTTTAAAACGAGACTATTCGTGATATTTAGTATACATTCCCTTTTTTTTATCTTTTACAGATGCTTTGACTTTTACGAAAAAAATTTTTTTCTTTTTTCTTTTCCTCCCATTTCACCACTTTTAAATGTCTCCGACAAAGTTAAATAAAACTTAAGATTTTTCACTACTTTTACCTAAATGATTTTCATAAAGTCTGTTAAAACTCTCTAATTTTTCTTTTACTCTCTTTATTTTTCTGCCCAAGACAGGGCCTTTGCACTACCCCTTGACTTTTCAGTATGCTGAAGTCTTGTCGGTCTTCTGACTTTTAATTTTTTACACCTCCTGTACTATGTGTACTATACCATTGAACGCTCCATTACGTCTCAATCCCACTTATTATTTTCTTTATTGCTGACAACATTAGCATTGTAATATTTACTTTGTTTTCCTGATGAAGTGGTTCTACACTCGAAACATGAAAAAAAAACTTGTGGAGAAAGACTTTGTGCTTTTTTTCTATACAAATTTAAGATGAAGATCCGGAAGCTTTTCTCCAGTAGCAGTATTGTAAAACTGACCTTTAGTGTTTTTACAACCACCCATTTGCTTATGTCAAAGATGAAGAGAAAATAAACCGGCATCATGCGAACAATACATAACATTCAAAGCCAATGACTTACTGCCACCTGCCAACCTGCTACAGGAAAATTATGGGGTGTTACTCCCGACTGATTAAATTGTTGCGGGTTCCAAATGCGTCAGCAGCTCCCAAGGCATTTTAAAATCCCTTAAATCCGACATGATTTAAAAGGTTCACATATTTTATACAATAATTGCAGTATCGTTTTAAAGTAATCCCATATGATTGTTTTGTGTTAGTACCAGTACAAATCATACAAGTGATTTTCGAATTGATTAACATTTAAATAAAAAATTATAATAAAATCAATCCAAGTCAGATATCCATTGCTGTCAATCAACTGCATTTTTTATTGTGCAATAACTGCAAGATCGCGGTTAAATAGCACAAAACCAAATACCGTGCGAGCAAAAATTATTTGCATCAAAGAGGGTCTTGCATCTAAGGACGTAATGATTAGCCGTAGAGCTTAATACCTGTTGGGTGTCAGTTACTACCTGAATTAACAATCAATCAGTTATTCCGTCATCTTTGACAGTCGTTAAAAGTAATTTGATTCATCGCTAATTTTTCCAATTCCTCGAACAATTCACACAATGGGCTTTACGGAACAGCACAAAACATTCATGGTTAAAGCATATTTTCGAAACGGGGTTAGAGTAAATGGTGAATGGCAATACAATCCGGGTTTGTGCATGGACGATTTTCACGAACATTTTCCTAACGGTGCTTTTATTGCTGAGAATTTTTATCATTGCCTGAAAAGAGCCGTTGTTGTGTTTAGGGAAACAGGTTCTATACAACACAAAAAGAAGCAGGAAGATGCCTGTCCCAAGAAGTGGGAAGATCTTATGGAACATGCAGGACTATTCTTAAGAAGCAGCTAAATTTATTTCCTTATAAAGTATTCCAAGAAATACAAGCCGCAGATTTTGAAAGACGCAGGAATTAGTCTCAATGATTTACCCAAAATTTATTGGAAAGAAATGATTTATTAGACCGGACATTTTTTTTCGGATGAAGCCTGGTTCCACCTCTCCGGTTATGTGAATTCTCAGAATACACGCATGTGGAGTAGTGAAAATCCCCATTTTTTTGTAGAGTCTACATTGCACACTAAAAAATTGGTGTCTGGTTAGCTGTTTTCCGAAGAAGAATTATTGTTGGTATTAGTTTTTTCCATGACACAGTTACAGCACAGCGGTATAAAGACAATATTTTGAATCCATTCGTGGAGCAATTACTTGACGATGAACTACGTTTTGGATATTTTCAACAGGACGGTGCAACCGCCCATAAAGCCACCGAAACCAATGATCTGCTAGGCCGAAACTATTAACTACTTAATCAATTTTTTCGACGACAGATAGATTAGTTTGTGAAATAATGCAAAATACGCCAACAAATTGTGATCTTATGGAACATGCAGGACTATTCTTAAGAAGCAGCTAAATTTATTTCCTTATAAAGTGCAAGTATTCCAAGAAATACAAGCCGCAGATTTTGAAAGATGCAGGAATTACTCTTAATGGTTTACCCAAAATTTATTTTAAGGAAATGATTTATTAGACCTGACATATTTTTCGGATGAAGCCTGGTTCCACCTCTACGGTTATGTGAATTCTCAGAATACACGCATGTGGAGTAGTGAAAATCCCCATTTTTTTGTAGAGTTCACATTGCACTCTCAAAAAATTGGTGTCTGGTTAGCTCTTTCCCGAAGAAGAATTGTTGGTCCTATTTTTTCCATGACACAGTTACAGCACAGCGGTATAGAGACAATATTTTGAATCCATTTGTGGAGCAACTACTTGACGATGAACTACGTTTTGGCTATTTTCAACAGTACGGTGCAACCGCCCATACAGACGCCGAAACTATTAACTACTTACGCAATTTTTTCGACGACAGATAGATTAGTTTTTGATCAGACATTGAATTCCCACCTAGATCACCTTGTTTAACGGTGATGGATTACTTCGTTTTTCCTTATTTAAAGAACACTATTATTAAAACACCAGTTGCAAATTTAGAACAATTACAAGAAAGGATTATCCAAGAATGTGGTAACATTTCTGCAGAGATGCTAGTCAACACTTTCGAAAATATGAAGAGACGTGTGAATTTATGCTTGTAGCATGGCGGTGGCCAATTTCAGCAATTTATGTAATTATTTTTCTTTTTCTTTCTGTATATTCTTACTTTGTTAATTTTGTAAACGACAAAAATAAATTTGTATTTGTCTACTTATTTTATTACTCATTAGTTTGGCATATAATGTCATAATATGAATTTGACAAAATTTTAACCTAGATTTGGTTAGATATATCGTCCCCATAGCTTTGTGATCTAAACCAAGCCCTACGTTTTTTAATCCAAGCCCTCTTTGATGCAAATAATTTTTGCTCGCACGGTACATTTCTACGTAAGTAACAAGCATAAGTCAACTTCTTATAAATTGGTCACACTGTATTGTGGGTATAAATCAAATTATAGATTTAAATATAATCACATAAACACACCGAGCGGCGACAGTAATGCTGCATAATAGATATTGTGACTCATGTGTCACTCATTAAGACTTGCATTAAAACATCCTCCGTAATATTTTGATTATAAATAATATAACGGTGGGTTATTATTTTGATGCAATTCATTTGCCTTTGTTAATGAAACTAGTTATAACGGGATAGTTACACAATATATTGTGGGATTAATGATGGCAGGTGAGGGATTTCTAAGAAAGGAGACATTTTGTCGCCTCGAAAAAAGACTGTTTATATTGGTTAATTGCAGTAAATTTAACATGATATTATGGGTAAATTATATTGGTAGTGTGTCCATGCTGTTCAGTATTTACACTGAGAGAAAACTCTATTAGCCAAAGGAAATATACTTACCTAGGAAGAAGCGGTATCACAATAATTCCAATCATAAGTAATAATCCTGCATTGGAATGCAGGATCGGTAGGAAACACTTTCCTGTTACTTAATATAATGATTGGAGTACGAAATACAATGCTGTCACTCATATATTTAACCTTAACATTTAGTGAATCGCCACCAAATAACATTTTTAATGTGTCGAATGCACCTGGTTCACAATTAGGTTCATTCCACAATAATATTCTACGATTTACACAGTTATTATATTTATTAAAATTGCCAATTTGACCAAAGTTTATACAATAATGCAAAACACAACCGAACAAATAATTTTTACCGCAACTGGGTGATCCAATAATTTGTAATGTATTTACTTTTGATATTTTTTTTTTTCATTATTAAAGAGGTCAGTTAAAAATTGTAATATACTTGATTCATTATCTGCAAATTGAAAGTGTAAAATTTGATTTAATATACCAATAGATTCGTGAAGTGTATAATAATAATCATCAACATTGCCTAAATGAGCAGCATACATTGGCTTGCTATTTTCTACAAAAATTGCTAGTTCTTCGATTGTTTTTTCGCATACTTCTAAGTTTAATACATCAATTATACTTAATATCATAGGGTCATTTTTACGTAAAAACTTATAATTTGAATTAGTCCACACACGAGTATTTATTAAATTTAGTAAGGGGCTTATCGGAAATTCCCTGAAAAAGGATAAGAGTTATTCTTCAATGTTTCCCTTTTTAAATTTTTTAACTGAGAAATTCGTTTTGTTGCATCGCGAATCACTGCGCGCACTGTCGCACTGTCTCCACCACTGATTCTTCGGCAGTTGCGAAATATTCTTCACGGGATAAACTTCCAATTTCACTAGGGAATGTCCCGCTCGCCCAGAGAACTCAAGGTACAAACATTCTCGGGGGTGGTACGACAAATACTTTGGGAGATTATAAAGCTGAAATCTGTCGACATTGTAAAGCCAAATAAATCTTCTTCATCCTCATTTAACTGGAAAGGTTCGGATTCGGGAGCATCTACAGTAGTCGGCGCTCCAACTGCAGCCATGGATGATGTGGGCGTGGTCGGTATGAAATAACCACATGTAAACTCCGCCTCGAAATTTTGATTCCAGACTTTTACTAAGATCCTTTCAGCTTTTCCTCTAGTGACGTTTGGCAAAATGCCATTAATAATTCTCTTTCCTTTAAGAGCGACTTGAAACTCTCATAAGTAATTGTTAATTCTTGCTCTTTGTTTCCCTCGTCTTTCTTCTTTCATTATTTTCTGCAATGGAGTTAAAAATAATTTTATTTTAGAACGAATCCGTCGTTTACATTTTGCTTGTCAGTTTCAACTAAATTGTTAACCCATGAACAGTATGAGCATTGAAGTTTATGGAACATCAGCTGTTCATGCACCGTCATATTGTTTTTAGTATTGAAAATACTACTGGGATCAAATTGGTTTAGGCTTTCGCGGCCAGTCGGTGAGCTAGTGTAGTCATCTTTCGGGTCTAAAGGCCGTCGTCGGTTGGAATTGCTTCCTAACGTTTCGCTAGCACGAGTGGCGAGCTTCTTCAGAGGTCCTTCCATCTCCGGTGCTGGAAGTAGACTGACTCAGTCAGTCAGATGACTACACTAGCTCACTACTGGGATCGTTTTCATGCAAACTTTGCATTGGTGTCGCGGTGTCGATCTGTCGCGACCCAACACCGCAATATCTCTAGCGGTCTTGTAACATAATACTCTGACAATACTTGGTAAATATAAATATGAATAACAGCGTAAAGTCGGCAAGTAAATAATGTTTAGTTTCAGTTTGTGTTTTAAAGAATGCCATAATAATTTTGTTAAAAAGTGTTTTATTAAGATAAGTTATATAATTATGTATATTTGTGTTTTGAAGACTGCCATAATAATTTTGTTAAATAAGGTAAGTTCACGTAATTTAAATCGAAATATTATATCGAAAAAAAAAGAGTGGGAGGCAAAAAGTGGGAGCACAATAATTGCATATACAGGGTCCGCCCAAATTTGGTTAACAAATGGGATATTTTTTTTATTATTGATTTCTCAGAAAATGTTATTGTACGTAAAAGTTTTGCATCTTGAGTAAATCATTTTGACGTATTCAAATCTTCTGTGGCATATACAGGGTGAATATAAAATAGAAAAATATGACGTCAATGACTCAAAAATTTTTAAAAATTTAAAAACTGAAACAGCCATATTAAAGAACTAATAAATCCAAGATAAAAAGTTAAATTAAGTTTTTTTCTAGTGCTAATAGTTTTCAAGAAAAGTCAAGTTAAAAATCAAATTTTTGCTCTTATTGCATTTTTACACATTCCATATTAACTTTACATATTAACTCTTAATATGGCTGTTTCAGTTTTTAAATTTTTTAAAATTTTTGAGTTACTGACGTCATATTTTTCTATTTTATATTCACCCTGTATATGCAACAGAAGATTTGAATACGTCAAAATGATTTACTCAAGATGCAAAACTTTTATGTAGAATAAAATTTTCTGAGAAATCAATAATAAAAAATTATCCCATTTGTTAACCAAATTTGGGCGGACCCTGTAGAATTAAAGAACATTTTTTAAACTTTTACAAAATACAAATTAGAATGTGGGCTTTATTTACATCACATAGGACATTAAAATTGTAAAGCTGTGTCAGGTATTTTCAACACATAGGATGCTTGCGTAAGGTGCAAGATCTGTGAATTTTTTAATTTTAGAAATATTTTTGGGACCTCTGCTTCCAGTGATTAATTCATAGACTATTTAAATGAAAATTGATTACATGGCAAAATTTTGCCCAGATGTACAAAGTAGGCGACACTGTATTAATGATGTTCACTTTGCAAATAATGCAATGGTAATGCCACATGTCATAGAATTGATTAAATACATTGGCAATGAAATTCCAATGAAGAAAATTTTGTTCTCGAAAACAATGAGTGGAATAACTACCTATTGAAATTAATTTACCTTGTAATACAAGATTCTATACCTACTCAGTTATTTGATATGTTCCCTATATGTTTAGAATTTAAATATTTGATTATACAGCACCACTTGTCTCTCAAATTTGATATCAATTGGTTGAACTTTGTTTTATAAAGTGTTTTGAAGGAAAAATTTGTTTTGGAAAATTCGAACACGCAGTGTAATAAAACGTTTAACGGATATAATATGTGGGTATTTTAAAGTAAAATGTTGGTCCTAGTGGGGTGGTGACTTCCTTGAAGATGACCCAATATGGGAAAAGCCTAAGGACGTAACCAATCCTGTTTGCTGGAAAGTGGAAAAATCGGTTCTCGAGAACCGTCGTTTGAAGCTGCTTATTACCTAATATATTCTTGAAGCATTAACTAGTAGGGGTTTTTTTAATTTGCGGAATATTGAATTTGGCAGTAAAAAAACAGGATTTAATTTTCTACTATAAATTGTCAATAATTTCTAAATGGAAGCGTCAAATCCTATACCGATTTTTATAGTGTTTTCGCTGTACAGGGTGGCCCATTAATAAGGGACGCCGGCTGTATTTCGGAAACCATTAATCGTACAGCTTTCGGAAAAAAAAATTTTTGAGTAAAGCGGCCATGAGAAAATTCTGGAAATTACTTTCAAGTTCCTCATTTTGCCGCAAGGGGGCACAATTGAAAATTAGTTTTTTAAATTTTAAATTTCTCCGAATATTCCCATATTAAGATATAACTCTGATTACATCATTGGAAAGCTTAGACAATTCTGCATCATTTTGGTTTAAGGCTTGTTGGCGTTCCGGCCTTGATAAGAGTGGGGGAAGCTATTGAATGTGTAAACATTAAAATCGCTGTAACTTCTAAACGACTTATCCGATTTTACTAAATTTAAGCTTGTTTGGAAGGTAAAGGTAAGTACCTTCAATCGTTGTATCCAATGGTACACGATAGTTTCTAATAAAATTGCTAGAGGGCGCAATTTGTAATAATAACAGTTTTTTTGATTTTATCCCGAAAATTCAAATCATACGGTATACCTATGACATCATAATCGGAAAGTAGATGGAATTTACAAGTAAAGATGAGAAAACCGCAGTTCGATATCTTTGTTCGTTGTTTCAGAGTTATTGCGAGAACAATAATTTTTAATACAAATTGCGCCCACTAGCAATTTTATTAGAAACTATTGTGTACCATTGGATACGACAATTGAAGGTTCTTCCAAACAAGCTTAAATTTAGTAAAATCGGATAAGTCGTTTAGAATTTACAGCGATTTTAATGTTTACACTTTCAATAGCTTCTCCCACTCTTATTAAGTGAAAGTGTAAACATTAAAATCGCTGTAACATCTAAACGACTTATTCGATTTTACTAAATTTAAGCTTTTTTGGAAGGAAAAGGTAAGTACTTTTAATTGTCATATCCAATGGTACACAATAGTTTCTAATAAAATTGCTAGAGGGCGCAATTTGAATTAAAAGTTATTGTTTTGGCAATAATTCTGAAACGAACAACAATATCGAACTGCGGTCTTTATATTCTTTCTTGCAAATTTAATCTACTTCCCGAATATGATGTCATAGTTATACCGTATGATTTGAATTTTCTGGATAAAATCAAAAAAAACGTTATTATTACAAATTGCGCCCTCTAGCAATTTTATTAAACACTATTTGTGTACTGCTGGATACGACGATTAAAGGTACTTACCTTTCCCTTCAAAACAAGCTTAAATTTAGTAAAATCGGATAAGTCGTTTAGAAGTTACAGCGATTTTAATGTTTACACATTCAATAGCTTCCCCCACTCTTATCAAGGTCGGTACGACAACAAGCCTTAAACCAAAATAATGCAGAATTGTCTTAGCTTTCCAATGATATAATCAGAGTTATACCTTAATATAGGAATTTTCGGAGAAATTTAAAATTTAAAAAAACTAATTTTCAATTGTGCCCCCTTGCGGCGAAATGAGGAACTTGAAAGTAATTTCCAGAATTTTCTAATGACCGCTTTACTCATAAATATTTTTTTCCGAAAGCTGTACGATTAATGGTTTCCGAGATAAAGCCGGCCTCCCTTATTAATGGGCCACCCAGGCCACCCTGTACATACAATTCAATTTTTTTGAAAAATGTCCAATGTAGAGTTCCGCGGTTAATAAGTTCCTTACAAAGCAGGAGAAAGTAAAGAATGTAAGTACTTGGGTACTAGTGGTTTAGGGCACTGAATTTTAAGGTTCAGTAACCCCACCAGATAAAATTTAGTGCCCCAAACCACTTTTTTGAAAAAAATTTCTGTAAGTCTTTCTTACAAAAAAATCTCATATTTCAAACTCCGTTTTTATTTTTACAGTTTTTAATAAATGATGCCTACAATACCTAATTTCTATACCTACATGAAATAATTTTACTTTGTCTTCAAGACATGTTTTTATTAAGAAAACCTTTTTGACATTTTCTTTTTTTAAAAGTGTTTTTCCACCTCCAAGTCCCCTTTTTTTGTTGTTATAGACCCTTCCAACTGACGTTTCCACATACTGCGTATGTTTTAACTATCTTCATTTCTAATTTCTTCACATAATATAATTTTAATATTGCAATTTTGATGCCATAAAAGCTCCATTAAGGTTTTATGCCTACCACTTATCATTTTCTCTTTTGCTAAAAACATCAGCAATATATTTTTTTGTCTCCTGATGATGAACGTTTCTGCGTTCGAACCATGTAGATACCTCTAACTAAGAATTTTTTATAGGGAAGAGAAAAGCACAAAGTCTTTCTCCACAATTTTAATTCAATAGCTAGGCGAACCTAGGGTAGAATCGACATGTTTCAAGTGTAGAAACACTCATCATCAGGAAATTGAAACAAATATAATGAACAGCTGATGTTGTTAGCAAAAGAGAAAATAAAAATAAAATTAAAAGATGGAACTAATCCATAATGGAGCCTTCAATGGCACACATGGGGGGTGAAAAAACTTTTTGTAGTCAAACAACAGAAAATATATCAGCACGCTGAAAGGTCAAGGGCCAGTGAAAAGCCACTGTGGGTGGAAAAAGTAGAGAAAAATTAGGAAGTATCAAATAAAGGACTTTGTAGAAATTATTTTAAGTGTACGTGATAAAAACATTTTAGTTAGATTTAACTATGTCGAAGAAGTGTGAAAGACGTCAAGTGTCAGTTTTGACTCCTGCTGGGGTAACTGGGCCGTAACAACCTTGGTACCCCAACAGCATTTTATTTCAAGCTAAATGGTAATCTAATCTAACTTATTTTATTACATTTCATTCATTACATCCCTCTTTTTTATCTTTTACAGAAAGCATCTACAACACTTTAATAAAAATACATACTTTTTCTTTCTCTCTCCCTCATACTTGACGTCTTTCACACTTCTTCGACATAGTTGAATCTAACTAAAATGTTTTTATCACGTACACTTAAGATAATTTCTACAAAGTCCTTTATTTAATACTTCCTAATTTTTCTCTTCTTTTCCCACCCACAGTGGCTTTTCACTGGTCCTTGACGTTTCAGCGTGCTGATATATTTTCTTTTGTTTGACTACAAAAAGTTCCCCCCCCCCCCCCATGTGTGCCATTGAAGGCTCCATTATGGATTAGTTCCACCTTTTAATTTTATTTTTATTTTCTCTTTTGCTAACAACATCAGCTGTTCATTATATTTGTTTCAATTTCCTGATGATGAGTGTTTCTACACTCGAAACATGTCGATTCTACCCTAGGTTCGCCTAGCTATTGAATTAAAATTGTGGAGAAAGACTTTATGATTTTCTTTTCCCTATATCATTCAACTCAACAAAAATTTTATAGAGTGTATATCTTAACATAGTATAAAACATCCGTCCGTCCCTACCTATAATATGCTTAAATCTTTAAAACTACGCAACGGATTTTGAAGCGGTTTTTTTAATAGATAGAGTGATTTAAGGGGAAGGTTTTTATGTATCTAATTTCAGAAAGTGGCATGCCGGGTACTAATATATCGGGTTTGCTCGGGTTTGTATTTATACCAGCGGGTTGCAACGCATGCCGGATACACGCTAGTAACATATAAATAAGAGTACCTAATTTAAAGTATTATATTATATGCACTTGGGTGCCTTATTATCAAAATGGGCAAGAAGGACTAATTTTAAAATAGAGATTCTACTTAAGTTAAGTCTTATACAGTGTCACCAGTAAAGTCCGCATCATATGGGATTTTTTTTATTAATAGCTTTATTCAAAATTTGACTTTGGAATCAAGTTCTGCTTCGATCGAGATGAAATTAAGCAAAAAAATTGTAGTCACGTGATTCGCATTATATGTCAAATTTTAATTTTTTCCAAAAAACAATTCAAAAGTGGGGTTATTTCTGAAAATATCGAATAAAGTTATTGGAAAAAGTTTTTTTAAATGCAGTTTCTAGCCCACGTGCAAAATTTCAGCTGCATAAGATAATTTTGATTTTTTACCTATATTTTGTAAATTGCACCTCTTTTGCAAGATAAGACTCAATGCAACCTACATAAAACTTCTTAGTTTTGACAATGCTTTATTTCAGATACATTTTCTTTAAAGTAGCGCCTTATTAAATGTGTGGTTTTCTACAAAATCAAAATATGGCTATTTAAATTTGGTCGCATGTGATGCAAAGTTTATTTGTTTTTGACCCTGTATAAGGTAACTTCATAAAAAACGTATTTTTGAAAACGTAGTTTGTGTTTGAAAGTAATACACCTTAATATTAAGATAAAAAGAACACAGTGTCTTCAGTAGTGTTTTTACGAGGAAAATAAATTTTAATTTAACAACGTATAGTTTATCTATTTTCAACGATTTAATTTAAAACCCCTATATTATAATTTATTATTAAGCTATGTCATAATAACGTTAACGGGTATTACTTTTAGACACAAACTACGTTTTCAAAAATACTTATTTTATGAAGTTACCTTATACAGGGTCAAAAACAAATAAACTTTGCATCACATGCCACCAAGTTTTAATAGCCCAACTTTGATTTTGTAGAAAAACACACTTTTAATATGGCGATACTTTAAAGAAAATGTATCTAAAATAAAGCATTGTCGAAACTAAGAAGTTTTATGTAGGTTGCGTTGAGTCTTATTTTGCAAAAGTGGTGCAATTTAGAAAATATAGGTAAAAAATCAAAATTATCTTATGCAGCTGAAATTTTGCACGTGGTCTAGAAACTGCATTTAAAAAAACCTTTTTCTAATAACTTTTTCCGTTTTTTTTAGAAATAACCCCACTTTTGAATTATTTTTTGAAACATTTAAAATTTGACAGATAATGCGAACCACGTGACTATTTTTTTGCTTAATTTTCATCTCGATCGAAGCAGAACTTGATGCCAAAGTCAAATTTTCAATAAAGCTATTAATAAAAAAAAATCCCATATGATGCGGACTTTACTGGTGACACTGTATATGGAGAGTACTAGTATTCTGTCAATAATTTCCTTTAAAATATAGAATTTATGAAATAACTTTTTAACATTGTTTGTCAAATAAATAGTAATTCCTAAATATTTTGTTGAGTTTACCTCACACATAACTTTCAATTTCACACAGCCAGCCAGAACTTAATTTTTTTGATACCATCCATAGCTGACTGACTCTTTCACTTGAGTCCAAATTTCACCCTTGAATACCACAGTTGTGTCGTCAGCATATGATATGACTATTCCGTTATTAATACCAATATTAGCTAAGCAATTTATATAGGTAATAAATAAGATTGGACCTAAGACGGTACTCTAAGGTATTCCAATTTTTACGGTTAGTGGAACACTGTGTATATTCATTTCACTACTTGTTGACGATCCCTAAGTTAGCTCATAAAGATATTTAACACAGTGCCCCTTATGCCATATTATGAATGTAATGCATTTAAAAGCAGAGATGAAATAAAAATGTAAGTATGTATGTTGAAGAATATTTTATTGGAAAAAAAATTAATTTAAAATGTACAACAAAGATTCGTCGTTATTCCGTATTCCACATTAAACCATAGACAACTTACCTTTAGATACGTACGTACGTACGTACAGCTTATCTCCTGCGCAAACAAAAGTTACGTTTTATGGGTGAAAAAATACGTCCGAGCGCATGACTCGCCGGTCACCTGCCTTCCCTCTGGGCACCATCGGGCATGCGCACAAGCCTCGTGTTATCGGCCTGTCCTGCTTTACCGACATGCTCAAAATACCCTCCCAGAACCGGCTCGGCCGCCATTTTTGCTGTTGCGTTTTGGTTTCTCTGTGAATTCCTTGTAGTTTTCTTAGCTATCGTGAATTGTGGGTGTTTAATATTTACGGATTTCTAGATTTTGTGTAGTTTAGTGAATTGTGTCTGATTGTAAGAAAATTAATTTTGTCAATGTTGCTGGTTGGTTAATTTTTTGGTGCAGCCCGACATTAAGCTTTTAATAAAGCCAGTATTGTACGGGTCATGTTCTCGGGCAAACACTTTTCAAATTCTTGAACAAGAAATTTTGCTTGAAAATGTTTTACACATAACCAAGTTTTTACCAATATACCAATTAATAGTTGACTTGAGGTTAGGCACGCGATAACACCGTAGATTGGTTATTTTGCATGTTTTGTTTGTTTTTACATTCGATTTTATTAGACTAGTTTAATTCACTTGTTCTTGTTCTCTTCTTTTTCAAAGTAGAAATACGACGACGAATCATTTTTAAATAAATTTTAAAAACAAAACCTTAAAAACAATTTTCTATCCTTAAAATCTGATCGGTTTGCTACTACTAAAAATGCCAGAAATCACTAGGTACCTTTTTTCCCAACTTGATCAAAAATTGAGAAGAAAGTGAACTTTTTTGGCAAGAATTTGAATTTTAAAGCCCGGACCTGTCTATTTTCCCATTCGTCAAACGATAATTTTGCAGTGCGCATGTCTAATAGTGTCTAGCTTTGTTTACATGCGCGAGGCCATAAATCTGCCACTTTCGTGATTATTGTTTGCTTATCTAAAAATTGTCTATGCATTAAACCCAGAATAAGCTTAGTTTGACTTAAACATCGTGAACTATATTTACTGAAACACAAAATGACAAATTAAATCGCCCCACATTTACTTCCTGGTCATTCTAAGCGAAATCAATTAAATTCCAGTTAATTCAAAAGTTTATGTTGAATTTTCAAAATACACCTTCGCACTACACTTTACAATAAATAAGGTCCACTTATATCAATTTAGTAGAGCATAAAATTTATTGCTACCAACTAGGAAGAGGTATTTAATAATTGATGATCTTGTTCATTAAAACTAGCCTGAAATAGATCTAGGTGCTATAAATACCGGGTGGCTTACGACAAGCTTTCACTAGAACTTTCCCCAAAAGCCTAAAAAAATTTCAGCATAAAACTGCGATGGTGAATCATTATTCCGTGCGAGCAAAAATTATTTGCATCAAAGAGGGCCTTGCATCTACGGACGTAATGCTTAGCCGTAGAGCTTAATACCTGTTGGGTGTCAGTAACTACCTGAATTAATAATCAATCAGTTATTCCGACATCTTTGACAGTCGTTACAAGTAATTTGATTCATCGCTAATTTTTCCAATTTCTTGAACAATTCACACAATGGGCTTTACGGAACACCACAAAACATTCATTGTTGAAGCGTATTTTCGAAATGGGGTTAGAGTAAATGGTGAGTGGCAATATAATTCGGGTTTGTGCATGGACGATTTTCACGAACATTTTCATAACGTTACTTTTATTGCTGGGGATTTTTATCATTGCCTGAAAAAAACCGTGGCTGTGTTTAGGTAAGAACAGAAGAACGCTAAAGCCGATTGTGATAAATAAACAAAAATAAAGTTTATGTTAAAGAATTTAGATGGTAGAATATCAGAATTTCAATTTTTTATAATATAGTATGTATGCATGTATATTTTATTTTTATATAAATAAAATTAAAAATAATTTATTGCTTGATTGTTTCAACCTTTTCTATTATTTTAATAATTATTATGATAATCATCATTAGAAAACTAAAAATAATCGTGCGTATCAGCCAAATGGTATAAATTCGATAATAAATACATGGAGGCGTGTCCGGAAAAACGCTCAGATACGTCGATTGGTATTTCTAGTTGCGCATTTTTTTCAATAAAAATTTTGTATACAGGATGTGTCAGAAATTTTATTTTCTTAAACTATTTTGGAAATATTAAGTGTTTTCAGATTTATTGCAAAAATTAACAACACACTCAAAAACTAATAAGTTATACTGTTTATTTCTTGATAATGTAAATAATTAAAAAAAAACATTAATGTAGGAGATATTGAAAATGCTCGCCGCGAACGTCTTGTCAACGTCCTAATCTTAAATATAAATTGCTTCTAATGTTATAGAACAGGTATGGGCAACGCCCGGCCCGCGGGCCGGATCCGGCCCTCCACTAGCTTCAAGCCGGCCCGCGATAGAATTCAAATATTTCAAATAACGCGCGCCCGATGGAAGCGCTTGCGTATGAAAAGGCAGGCAGAGCGCGCTTATTGTTAAGATTAAATAAGACTTATATTTGAAGTCTTTGATGATGTGGAACTAAGCGAATTTTACAGAAAATACCTTTCCGAAGAAAAGTATGAGCTGAGAGTTTTCGCTCGAAAAATAATTTGCACATTCGGAAGCACGAATAAATGTGAGCAGCTTTTTTCAATCATGAAAATTAATAAAAATAAGCATCGTACTCGGCTTACAGATGTTAATTTAGAAAACACTTTCCGCCTATGTACTAGTGATATTGACGCCAATATTGATCATCTTGTTTCTCAGCTTCAAACTCAAGTTTCTCATTAATTTTCCTTTGATTTTTCTATCTTCTTTTATTAATTTGCATTTTATATGTTTGATTATTAAATAAAAAATGTGAGAATTTTTGTCGCTTTCCTATTCACTACTACCTACCTATTTCTTGCTCACGGCCCGCGACCTGATTAAGGCCCGAAATTACGCCCTCAGCTAAGCAAAGGTTGCCCATACCTGTTATAGAACATCTCGGGCGTGACCGATCTAATCGCAAGCGTTATTCGTCTAGCTAAGTCGAGGAGTTTAGTTTTGTATTCAATATTTTTGACATAACCCCAAAAGAAGAAGTTTAATGGCGTCAAATTAGGGGATCGTGCTGGCCCTTCCATCGATCCACGTCTTCCTATCCACCGATTTGGAAATACTCGGTTGAGGTAATGCCGGACATTGATTTGGTAATAGGGCAGTGCCCCATCTTGCTGAAACCATCATATTTGCTGGAAGTTGTGGGTTTGCTGGATCAGGATATAAGTTTGTCAAAGTTGGCCAGACATTATTTTGGAGCCTATGATATTATCTCCAACTATTTCTGCCGAAACATTAACCTTTTCAGGATATTGCGTATGTTCTTCTCTAATCCAATAAGGATTTTCCCTAGACAAATAGCGGCAACTGTGACGATTACCATGACCGTGAAATATAAAGGTGCACTCATCAGAAAACAAAACATGTTCTAATTGGATCACGTTGTTATTTAACATTGCCATCATTTGTTCACAAAAATACGTTCTCCTATCAAAATCGTCTTCCATGAGAGTAGGTATCATTTTATAAGGATACATTTTATTTTCTTGTAATGTTCGAATAATCGATGAATGGCTAGCATCAAACATTGGGGCTATTTTTCGACTAGAAGTATATGGGTTTTCCCCAAACTCAAGCATAATATCTAATTTGGTATCATTACTTATTACATTGGCAGCTACTTTTTTATCTGCTTTATATGTCTAAGCTGGTGAAACTGTTTTTCTATTTTACTAATTTTACGTTGAGTTATAGGCATCAAATTTGAAAAAATTTTATGAAATAATCGAGCAACTTCCATTTGTGTCCGTGTTTTATCTTCATAACCAATCATCTATACTCTATAGAATCGTTATTTTGTGCATTTCTGTTAAATAAACAATTTTTCTGATACCTATATGCAGTTAAAGAAATTCAAACGACTGTAACACTGACAACTACTATTGTGCAGACAGACAACAATTTGCTCAGGAGTTTTATTTATTTATTTATTTATTTATTTATTTATTGACGGGTTACCCCATTTTTACACTAGGTATGTACAAGAAAGTAGGCAAGAAATAACTTACACATAATAAAATTTTACACAATCATAAAAATAAAATAAAATACAATACAATAGAATAATAACTATAATCTATGAAGATCGTAAGATAAATAACAAATCACAAGAAATATCACAATAAGTAGTAACATGAATACAACCTAAAATAAGTATTTAATATTTAAGAGCCTTTAAAACTTCATGGAGGATCAAAATATTTACTCTCACATTCAAAAACTTAAAGGATATACTGTACCAAAGAACTCAAAACCACACTCCACGGCAGAGCGGTTCGCTAATCTGAGCATTCTGGGGATACAAGAATGAAATGCATAATTTGTTCTGTGAAATGGAACATGAAACAATGTTTCAGATCTAGTGGTCCGACTGGGGACATGCAATCCAATCTTCGCGAGCAAGTTGGGGCAATCAGTTTTATTATTTAAGAGGTTATAAACGAACTTTAGGTCCCTGCACCGGCGTCTAGCTTCAAGGGTTAATAAATTTAATTGAGATTCTATGCTGGAGTAATCAATGGGGTGGTCTAGGACAATATTATTTTTACACAATGCATATCTCAGAAACCGGAGTTTTAAACAAAAGTAAACAAAACTATTTACCCTTTTTTAAATTTTATATCAGTAAAAAGAAACACTAAAATGCAATAAATCTGAAAGCACTTAATATTTTCGAAACAGTTGAAGATAGGTATAGGATATTATAGATGAAATATGTCTAAAATTTTCTAAAGAATCCAAAAATTGAATAATATATAGGGTGTTGCATTTAAAATAAGAAAGTTGGTATTGGCTACTGTTACATGACACACCGTGTATAAAAAGTATCTATTGAAAAAAATGCACAACTAGAAATACCAATCGAAATGTCCGAGTGTTTTTTTGGACACGCCCCCATGTATTTATTATCGAATTTATTTCATTTGACTGATACACACTGTATATAAAAGGTTGATCGTTTGTTTATCATAACGTTGTATATTTTATAAGTTTCCTTAAAACTTAATTGCGGTTCATCGTAAATTACCCTATATTTATGTGATACTATATTAGTTAAATATTAAAGATCATATTTTAACACTTAAAAATGGCTTGCGCCAAATGTATAAAGTAGGCGACATGATATTAATGATGTGCGGCTTTCGTGATAAAATCAGTTAATTTATAGGTAACGGGAACTACATAAACTTTTAATAAAACAAGAAATATATCTACTCTTAATCGGTAAACGTTTTGCCTAGAATTTTGGAGTTTTTTGATAATAATTTTGTTTTCTTAAATAATCTTTCAAGCAATGGTACCTCCTTATTTCATTAGACAAAAATGATTCCGGATAGTCTTCAATATAGGCGTCAATATTCCCTTCCAACTGGTTATCGTCTGCAAAACCTATGATGCTCCTGAAAAAAAAGTCAGACGAAGATAAATCAGGACTATCGGTGAGCGGTGCATGGTGATTTATTAAAGATTTGCTGCTTTTAAACTTATGTATAGGCGTAAAGGATGAGCCATTGCGTTCTCTAACCGAACGCAATGGATGAGCATATAGTTTTACTTGAGGTAATTGCTGCGTGTTGAACTTCTGCTTAAATCCCAAAACACTGGATTTGAGCCACACAGCTGAAGACTGAGTGACGGGACTTTTCTGGACTTGCATGGAGTATGCAACAGTTATATAAATAATTTATAACGCATTTGGACACTGTTTTAAGGACGTAAGTAACAATTACCAAAAAGGTATCGATTGCCCTTGACGACGGGTTATAAGTCAACTTACGTGGTAATAGTTTATGCCATATGAAAACAATGATTTATATAAATTGAGTAAAATTAAGTGATATTAATATTAATAGTACAATTATTACAATAATTATGAATATTATTTACAAAATTTGGATAAATGTTTTCTCGTTATTTCTCAATTTGTGTGAAATATTCTGACCCCATAATTTCTCCATCTCTAACCAAGTTTTCTGTTACTCTTGAAGTACTGCAGGAGGCTTCTGGCTTCGTTATATTGTATTAAATTTTATTTGCAACTTCCTTTTTATTGTTGACGCTCTCCGCTACATAACTTTCCGCAATAGTTGCAGATTTCCATCCGCCGTGTCGCTTGAAGGCTAAGACATCAACTCCAGTATTCGCTAATAAAGTGGCCGACGTTCTTTTAAGGGGGTGTTCAGTATACTCCTTAAAGTTCTGAAAGTTCAGATATCACATATCGACAGGCTGGTTCAAGCACTTTCCATTTTTATATCGCATGATGAAGCGAGGATTAAAATTCTTCATGTGGGATCTTATATCAATGTTATTTCGAACTATTTTGAAATAACAAACCTTCTCATCGTCACTTTTAGTCGCTATAAATGTACGTGCCATTCCATTTTTGGAATCAGGAATAGTAACAAAAAATATGACTTAATTCAACATTGCCCATTTTCATTGCACAGAGTTCACTAGAACGGCACGCTCCAGCAATTCCTATTATCATTACAACCTTCATCATTAAATAAATATCATCGGGGGTTCAAACAGGAATTTATTTACATCTTCCCTGTCAAACACATTCGATTTTTTGGGTTTATATCCATCATATTTTTTTTTAAATGCTCGAAGTTTAGGATACTTGGAAATATCTATGTTTTCCTCTATGAAAAGGGTGAACTTCAGCATGGAATATTCACACCATAAGTTTCATGGATACTTTAATACAGCAGATTTTTCGTGAAAGTACGCCAAAAGCACGGTTTCTGAAACTGCAGTAGCAGTCTTTGTTTGACACCGATTCAGTATTGATACGTTGCTTCATACCTCTTTCTCGATTTTTCTGGCAGCAGCGACAGACAAGCAATATTTGCTAATTCTTCTATATCCACTTGGCTGTTAAACAAATCAATAATTTCAATTTCTCTCAATTTTTGATAATAAACTGTCAGCTTGACGTTGTTGCTAAAATAATAATGCTTATGATGCTATAGAAACCGGTCAAAGCTGTCCATAATTTCATACGAAAAGCATCGAATTAAATTAATAAAAATCCAAGAATAAATTCTGCGGGGAGGGGAAAAAATGTTATGTATACTTCACGGGATGTAAGTATATTTACTAGTCTTGAACTTTACTGCCAGCTCTCGCTGTCGCTCGGGTGCAAAATCGTTCTCGGCTAGTACCTATAATATGTTACTTACATCCCTTGTAGTATAAATAACTATTATTTAAGGACATATCATTATTGCCGGCGAAGCTGCGGGCATTTGTTCGTAGATTATTTAAATGTTCATGTTAACCATTTATAAAGGAGTCCCGTACCAGGTGCGGAAAGTAGGCGACAAAATATTGATGATTTGCAATATGCAGATAATGCCATAAGTATTCATACTAATGTATCATACTATTCAACGCTCTGAGGTACGATAGAATAGGTTACATTTTTTTTCATTACAATGATTCCGATAGTAATTGAAAATGTATTCAGTTTTAATGTATCATTCTACCTCGCTGTTATTTGATGTGGCATATTTGTATTTCTATTTTTATATCATTGAAAAGTTTTATACGGTTTAACTGAAATTAACAAAAATTCTCATTTATGGGAGACAAAATTATATTATTAAATGTATTTTAAAATAATTAATTTGTTCGGGTATAATATTTCGGTGGTACTAAAAAAATTTAATTAAGTGTGACTACATAATATGTATTGCAAAATTTAGAAAGCACCAATTATTATCTATTTTCGGCAAAATTAAAAACAAGCTGCACATACAGCTCTTTTTTTAAAACATGCGAGCAAATATAAGATGAGGTGGTTTTTGTCATTCGTCTGAGAAACAACTCCTATAAAGAAGCTTCGTTATAAAAGTTGTTGGTGTGTCTAGTACCAACGTATTACTTTTATTCTATTACTTTTTTGCAAATATCTTATAAACAACTATTCCTATAATGATAAATATTGGTCTGTCTGCCTGACGCAACATGCTGTGATATGCTCAGAAGATTTTGTGACATGCAGCAGACAAAAACAGCATAACATTTGATTTCACAGGTTTTTAATATACAGGGTGTTATTTAAGTATGTGGCCAAACTCCAAGGGTTGCTTCTTTAAGTGATTTTAAGAAGAAAAGTTCATATAAACATGGGTCCGAAAATGCATAGTTTTAACGATACAGGGTGTCAAACTTTTAAAAAAAAAATCAGATGTTCGTAAATATCTAAATAATCTTTTATTCGATTTTGTTGAAATTTGGCTATTCTGTTTGTAATAACAATAGGATAATTATGCCTTAATTAGAATAAAATTATTAAGTCCAGTGGTGTCCCCGAAGACAGTAGGTACAACTAATATTTTTGACCAAAAAACTTTCGCGCCACTGCCTTTTTTTAAAATTATGTATTTTTTTCGAACTAAGCAACTACAAATATAACTATTTTATCTCCTGAGTTTTTTTCATATCTTGCTTTGTTTTCGAAAAAAAAAACACTTTATTGCACGTCCCCGGGACAATAAGAGTAAAAAATTTAAACTACTTACCAAACTATTAAGCAATTAAAACTACACAAAAGTCCTCTTTTGAATTTTTTCGCACAGATTAAAAATGTTTTTGATAAAAGAAATTAACATAAAATATTAATAATAAGCACCTATTATAAGTTTTGTCTTATTTTCTGTTAAATACATAATTAAACATTGCAGTAATAAATTATTACGATATGCGAATAGTTTTGTAAGTACTAGTTTAAATTTTTTACTCTTATTGTCCCGGGGACATGCAGTAAAGTGGTTTTTATTTTTTTTCTCGAAAACAAAGCCAGGCATGAAAAAACTTAAGAGATAAAATAGTTGTATTTATAGTTGCTTAATTCAAAAAAATACATAATTTTTAAAAAAGTCAGTGGCGCGCAATTTTTTTGTCAAAAATATTAGTTGGACTGCCTTCGGGGACGCCACTGGACTTAATAATTTTAATCTAAATTAGGCGAAATTATCCTATTGTTATTATAAACAGAATGGTCAAATTTCAATAAAATCGAATAAAAGAGTATTGAGATGTTTACGAACATCCGATTTTTTTTTAAAGTTTGACACCCTGTATCGTAAAAACTATGCATTTTCGGACCCATGTTTATATAAACTTTTCTTCTTAAAATCACCTAAAGAAACACCCTTTGGAGTTTGGCCACATACTTAAATAAAACCCTGTATAAAGGATTAAAAAATTATGGGGAAAAACTGAAAAATTATGATATTTTATTATTTGTTAAATAAGCGTGACTAGTTCTAGAATACTTATTAACAAAAAACAATAAGTTGTATCGTTGATTTAAAAGGAAAAGTAAACAATTTAATTTCTTTTTATAAAAATTCTTTAGACAATCTCCTGCACTTAATTAGTAGTACAAAACAGGCTCATGTACCTGCTTCATCATCGGAGCCACCAATAATGACAGGTAGCCTGTTAAAAATATCCGAACTGAGTCGTAACGATCTAAGATGTATTGGTAGCTCGGGGACACTAAAACCTCTGAAATGAATATCTTAGTCCTGTTAAGTAGAGCTTTAAAATATCATACATTTATGAAAAAGCAACAAATCGAAAATTGGAGATATGTCTTAATATTTAAAGTTATAAGCCTGGGAAGTTACCTACTTGTTAAAGAATGAATAATAGTTGTTAATGCAACTAGTGCAAAAAGTGTATGTTTATTGCACACGGCATAGAAGTTATTCACCGAGACGCAGTCGAGGTGAATAATATGCCATGTGCAATAAACACACTTTTTGCACATGTTACATATACTATTTTTTCCACGATCGTTCTTTTATTTAACAAAAAAGTTTAAAATCGCTCTGTATTACCTCTTCTTTGTGTGCAAAAGTTGTAATTCAAATTTGACAATGGATCATAGATACCTTTGACTTCAATTGTTTGGAACGAACACGTCCGTCATTCCGCCATATTGTTTTGTGATTCTCGTTTTAACTTTTTAATTTAAAAAAATTAATCAAAACTATGTCTAACCATTACGATGCTATTTCTGAAATGGAATTTTCTTACACTCCTCCTGAAGTGGCGGAGGCGGCAAATGCGGCTACGTTAGATTTAGTGCCGAAGAAATCAAGAAAACAATATGAAATTGTATATGCGAGATTTCAAGAATGGATGAAGAAAAAGGAAGTACCTAACTAATATTCTAATATTAGCGAAAACATACTTCTTGCTTATTTTTATGAAAAATCAAAAACAGTAAAATCATCCACCTTATGGTCTTGTTATTCAATGCTTAAGGCGACACTGACTGTAAAACATAAAAATTAACGATTATGCTAAATTGATAGCCTTTCTAAAAAGAAAATCTGTTGGCTATCGTCCAGAGAAGTCAAAGATATTTACGAGGGAGCAGTTTTGTAAGTTTATTAAAGATGCGCCGAATGAAAAATTTTTATTTATGAAGGTAAGGGGTTTATTTGTTTAATTATAAATTATTTAATAAAGTACTTACGCTTTGCAATTTTATTGTAGTTGGTTGCTATTTTTGGCATTGCTGGTGCGTGCCGCAGGGATGAATTGCAGAAAATAACTACAGATGATGTTGAAGATAACGGATCTATTCTGATAATTCAACTTCCACAAACTAAAACTAATAAGCCCAGGACATTTGTTGCTAGCGGAAACTCAGAACTAAATTTGTTGGATTATTATCGAAAATATATTTCATATCGCCCTACTCATGTTGAAAGCCAGAGGCTGTTTATACGGTTTAGCTTAGCAATGGAAAGTGTTATAATCAAGTTGTTGGAGTAAATACATTTGGAAAAATTCCAAGTGACATAGCAAAATACCTGTGTCTGCCAAATCCATCTCAATATACAGGCCACTGTTTTCGCAGGACTTCTGCAACATTGCTTGCTGATACAGGAGCAGATATTTTAAGTTTAAAGAGACATGGTTGCTGAAGTTCTACTTCAGTGGCGGAAGGCTACGTGGAAGAGTCCATTCAAAATAAAGTAAATGTGGCTGAAAAATTTTTATATAACAAACATTCCACTGAAACTCCTGACGAACTTTCGGCTCAAAAAAATACAGTCAATAAGTTGGTGCCATCCTCTAACATACCTACTTGTGGTCCATTCAAGGTTTTATCCCAAGAAAATATAATCAAGTTTTCGTCAACACCGGTTTCATCTCAAATCAGTATTCATAATAATTATTGTAATAATTGCCATATTAATATTCAAACGCATTCAGCAACAGAATAAATAGTAAATAAATTATTTTTGCATTATTTGGTACTTTGGATCTTAGCAACGAATACTTACACCAGGAAGAAGACAAACAAGCATGTTAATTGGTCGAAGCAAAAATGTCATTAAGGAAATGTTAAAACTGTCAAAAAGAGCGCCACTATCGGGTCTGGTTGGAACCTCGAGGCTAGAGGCGGGACGTTTAAACGCCCATAGGTTTGTTATTTTTTTCTGGCGAAATATTTTAAAGTAATATTTAAGCCAAAAAAAACTATTCAAAATCCCGTTAGTTGATTTTATATGTAGTAAAAATCAAATAGCAGCATTCTGAATAACCTTTTCGACTAAATATCACTTTAAAATAAAATACTCTATATTGTTGTTGGTCTAGCCTCGAAGAAAATAAAAAATAAAACTCAAAAATGCACATTAATTTTATTAAAATATTAAATGAAAATCACAATATTAATTACCATTTGAGTATGTCTTATAATTTCTCGTAATCTGCTGATCGAGTTCCTCGTTAACTGGTTTTTCATTCATTTTCTACTTGAAGCTTTCTAAGCAATGTGTAGGTGTTTTCAATAAGAATACATATTTCCATTGTCAGCCTGGAAAAGCGGAAAGGCTTGGGTAAAAACTTTTTATAGCTAACCTTAAGGTGAAAACAAAATCTTGTCTCCAAAATTCATTCTTTCATATAACGAACAGCTGATCTAAAACAAAAATACCACAATGTAAAAAAACCAATGATCAGATCATGGAAAAAACACTTCCGAGTGGGTTAAAATAAAATTATTTCCACTTGAGTTTAGTAGGCAGAGAATCTACAAAAGGTTTAAAAAAGATCAAAAAAATAGATCGTATAATATACATACATAGTAAGCTAGAATCAGCAAGATTTAAATTAGTATCGTAGGGTTTAGTAATTAAAATATGCGTATTTATAGATTTACCAAAATTTAGGAGGAAATAATCAAACAAGTGTTGGCACATTTTGGTTAATATTCAGTTTATGTTATGGTTTTGATTTGTATAATCATAGAAATAATTAATCAAAGTTAGCAAACTTACCTTTAGCAGAATGAAATGTAAACAGGCTCGTGTTCATGAACAATATTAATAGAAAAGATCAAGTTAATAAGTTAAACAAACTCTTTCATAAACTTTGTCGGCCATTATCATTTTATTTTATAAAGGCGAGGTTGGGCTGGGCGATTCCATTATTTGTGGCCGAGTCCAAGAAGACACTGAACGTTTAAAAATAATTTAATGGCTCGGGTAATTTGTAGCATAGATCTGTCTCTGTCTGCATCAAGTTACCTTCGCTATATATAAAGAGAGACAAATATAGCTCGAACGAAGAAAGGTCGCGTTTCTTAGTAAACACATTCAGTTTAAACAAATAACGACGTAGGAGTTATATTAACTCATAAATGATGAGGACCTTAGACAAGGATATACGACAAGGATGGGGACGGTAAACGTAGGGCGGTTCTATTGACAATTGTCTGGCATGTGACGTCACATGTTTCCATTCCGCCAATCTTTGTATCACCGGACTGGATCTTAGGTTAGGTGTAAAAGAATGGTTAGGTTTGTCGAGTAGGGATGTTTGGAGTATCGATATTTTTCAACCAAAGACTCAATATTTTTCATTCAATATTATCGGGCAACTTTATTGAGAATCGCTTTATCAATCTAATTATTTATTCAAACAACCCATAACAATATTTGATATTACATATTAATAATAAAATTATGGCGCCCTGTCAATGTGAATTCTATTTCGATAGGGTATCGACGGTATGCAACACACAATACACGTTCGTTTCCTAAGTGATTTACTTTATTGCATATGCAATAAAGTACTTTTTCTATTTCACGTTCATAATAAGCTCAGTACGATATGCATTTGCGTATCGTAATGAAGCTATTTCGATAAGCGTTTTTTCTTTATTTGATGTTGGTAACATTTAAATGTTTTATTTCATTGACTTGCGCGGCCTTTGTGATTTACGAGAAAAACCATTTTTCGCAGAGGAAAAATAGCTTGATAACTTACTTTTTTATTCTGTGTGGATAACAGTCATGTATGTTGGTTGCATAAATCTATAAATTAATCTTTTGTAGATGCTTCAAGCTATCATTTTCTGCCAAATCCCATCCAAAATTCAATCTACTAACCTTCCAATGTCGATTTTAACTTCAACTTTATTTGAATTTTCCATCTTCCCTATACTAAATTGCAATGCCGTGACGTAAAATCACGTCTTTTGAAATTCGAAAAAAAGCAGCAAAATCTCCCGAATTTCCGAACGCTCTGTATATGTACCGAATGTACAAGGATCACACAATGTGTTCCGTCCAATTTCAAATCTCATATCGCTAAAATAACTTTAGATTCTCGTGGTGAAAATGGGTCAATAAATAAAAAAATGACAGTTTGCAAAATAATTTTTGTTGTCCAGAGGCTTCTATGATAAAAAATAGTATTACCAACATAAAATTTAGACATAAAAATTAACAAAATTTGAAGGATTTATTTTCTTTTTAAAATGTATTTTTCTTGATTATAAAAGGTGAAATATAAAAAAATGTATAAAGCACATGTTTCATAAGGCGTTTTAGTGCACGTGTCAATAAAAAAACTCGCCACTTTGTGGCTCGTTTTTTAAAATAGACGCGTGCGCTAAAACCGCTTCTTATGAAACGTGTACTTTAATATACTATTATTGCATAGTATGCAATAAAGACCTACTTTTGTCATTTGAAATGTATACGCAAAATTACATTTTTTAAATGATCGTAGAATTATTATGAATGAGGCGACGAAAGAGATACATTTAGAATTTCTAAGCGAGTTTTTTAACAAGCACTGTATGGACATTTATCGTTCAACATTTTATACCGTCTAAATTGTTTTAGATTCTTTAATTTTTAATAATGTAGAAATATGTCAAACTTGACATTGAAATTACTCGGAAAATTATTGATCTGCCCTAATAGGGCGGTGTGCAAACCCAGAGTTATTTAAGTACTTGTCAATGTGTAGATGACTGGAAAAGATCTCAAATGTCAAAGAAGTTAAACTTATTTGGGTCTGGGACACCTTTTCCAAAGGATGAAATTAGCAACATAGCAACAAGAGTTTTGTAACAACCGGTGAGGTCTGTCGTTAATGTCTTTCTATGGAACAATAGTGACAAAACGAAGGATTTTTTATTGGAATTAACAATCCTGACTGGAGTAGCTCAGACGACAGCCGGTCCTCAATCCAATAATAAGATTTCGATAAGGTATAACTGCTGGCTGAAGAAATACACAACGCCAATTGGCGTGGAGAATAGGTCAATTTGTCCTAAGTGCCAAGAGGAGCATTGCACTTCCTGGGCAAAGTACAAATATCATCCGCCCTGTTCTGCCTACGTGTGAATCTTTGGGGAGATAGGAGCATCAGATTTTGGCTCGGCGATTCTTCGAAGGAAGAAATTATCTCATAACAAGATTGGAACAGTGTATGTTTAAAGGTTCGAGACAATGATGTTTCCGAAAATAAGAGAGTTGAACTTGGAGTTGTTTTTATTTGTTTTAAATCACAACCTGTCAACTGGTCAGTATCTCTAGTCGTCTTTAGATAAATACTAAATAAGCAAAATAACTATACAGCTCTATTTATACTAGCTAGGTGAACTGAATCATGAATCACTGAGATGGGTGCAAAACAACCTGATTTCTGGTGCAAAGCAGCAGCTTCCTAGGACTCTCTCTTTCTCCAGGGCATAAAGAACCATACTGAAAAAAAAAGAAAGTTCAAGGAAACGACTGCTATATACCAGAACCCAGGTTGTTTTAGTCAGCCATAATTTTATATAAGAAATATCTGGAAACCTTTGTTAAGTAGATGTAATCTTAGAATAATAACGCACACGAATTAAGAGCATAACTGCACCCATCTGTCATGCTTTGGTGCACCTAGCTAGTATAAATAGAGCTGTAGTTACTTTGCGTATTTAGTATTCACCTGAAGACGACTGGATATACATACCAATTGACACGTTGTGATTTAAAACAAATAAAGACAATGGAAGTCCAAAACTCTTCTATCATTCAAGGTTGGGATAGTTCAATGCTAGTGCTGGTTGTAAGGGTTGCTGGGGGTAGTAGGGTAGCCCCAGACATTGCAGGTGTAGCTCATTATCGTTTAAGTACCCGCCCGGGTTAATTCCCCACCCGGTACTTTAGGGATGCTGTTGATATAATTAATTTGTTATAACTATAACACGAAAGGTATTTATTTACGTTTAAAGACCGATTATAATAATTCCTTTCCAGTTCTTGAAGTGGTTTGTTTTATGTAATCTTTTAAAAATGAGTTTAATAAAAAGTGCCCGTAACCCAAGGTCTCTATACTATAGGTTGCCTGGTAACTTTGGGCCAATCAGATGTTCGCATTTCATGCGCGGGAATACGTCATCCAGACGACACATTTAAAATATTTTCATGGTCAGCATATAAAGAATGGCAATTAAATAGTTTTCACACAGAATTCCTGTGGTTTTGATATGTAAATTCAATTGCTTTTGTTTAAATATCATTTTTTGACAAACTTTAAATGATTTTAGCCCTTAAGAAAGGAATATTTCTTATATATTTTCCTAATTATGGCTTGGGTGGAAAAACAGGCACTTTTACTCTATTCTCAATATTCTGATTATTAATTAGGCCTATCAGAAAATAAACAGTATTGTATTATTAATAGGTAGGTAAGTGCTAAAAGGATTTAAAATTTTGCATATAATGTTAAATATTATATTTTGGAAAACCATGTTTTATCTATTATTAAAAAATATTGGGAATTGTGAGAAATAATAACAATAATAATTTCTTTATTTCAAATTATACTTTACAATGGGGAATAAAATAAAATGATGTTACAAAATAAAATAGGTTTACCATTCATTACCTAAGAAGTTCAATAACGATTAGGGCTCGGATTAGGGTTAATGTCTATTAAAACTTTTTTTAATGTTTTTGCTATTCCCATAATGTGCAAAATATCATTTATAATTCCATTTCTTAAATTGATATTAATTTGCAGCCCACTGTTGTAAAGTGGATATTCCAGGCAGCGGATAATGCAAAGTTTGTCATAAATATGGGTATATTACCGTTTACCAAAATATTTTAACGTAAGCTTTTAAGAGTTCATCCTGTGTCCAGCGAGCTTTAGATTTAATTTTTAATGCAATGTCCACTTGGTTTGGAGACAAAACATCTTGTTCATCTAAGTTGGAGCCACTTTGTTTTAAAATCGTTTCTTTATTTTCATAATCTGCAATTTTTTTTTGAGCTTCTCATTTTCTTGTCTCAATAATGAAAATTTTCTTTCCCAAATAATATCATAATCTGTTTTTTTGCTTGTTGATGTAACCTCCGAAATATCCATGGAAATGTTATCAATGGCTTTTAGCTCTTCTGTTTCTAACTGTAATAAACCTTCCACAGTACCACAGTTGCTTTGTTTTCTTTTCGATTTATCCGACAAGCTCTTTTCGATAACACAGTAGGTATCTTTATTTTCTATCAAAGGTAAAAATAATGCCGGGACAGCTATAAAAAATAAATAAAATAAGGGTTCACTAAACCTACAAACTTCTGTCTTAATAATAATAATAATTATGATTATCATTAGATGATACTTCAAGAGCCCTCACAAATATTAATATTATTATTGTTATAAATACATTAACTCAACCCTTACTTTGGAATCTTTCACCCCTAAATAATATAAGTTTATTTACTTTGGGCTTGGTTGTCACTTTATTAATAGAGAACTGCCTATTTATTTACTCTTTTTCACTTACCATCTTTGTTTAAAACCATTGGTTGGAAATTCATTAAGCGAGCTTGCAGTTCATCTTTGTAGTCAGTAAACAGAAAATGCTTGCTGCATATCCTCTTATTTTTGGGCGTCCAATTATCCTTTCAGCAACATTTTCGTTCCCATTCTTTTGAAACGATGGGGTTTTTTGGGAATGTAAAAAACATGATCTTTTTTCGCCTGGATCTGGCTTCTTCTTTGAATTACTGTTACATCTAGCTATGCTACAAATATTGCCACCACTCATATATAAATAAATATTCAAACAATAATTTGTTTTAAAATTAGAACATAGAGAAGAATCAAGTTTAATAAACTAACCTTGAAATTCACACAATAAAAATCGCTGAAAATTTACAATTTGTGATAGTTTTCTCACAAAATAATATTGTGAGTTCGCAAAAATATGTCCACACTTCACAATTGTTTAAAATTTAACCACCTAAATAACAAAATAACACTACAAAAGCAATAATTCAGTGAAAACCGCTATGTACACCATGTAAACAAATCAACTTTGTCGTCTCGATGACGTAGACACCCCGCTCACGTCGCTTCGGTCATAGAGTTACCAGGCAACCTACCCTTTAGAGACCTTGCCCGTAACCGAGATTTACTTCTTGTGGAAAACTATACGTTTGTGTGAATTATTGTGGCGGTGCATCCAGAAGAGTTCTAAATGTTTAGTGAAAGTGGGGACAATCGAATCTGACTTTACAGTAACGAAAGCTGACTTAGTGCATAATCATGGAATAGATTAGTAGAGATTTATAGAGATAGCAAGATACAGAGAAAAATAACTACCATTGCGTGCAAACGAAAAGCTGAAGAAGATTTAACAGAAGAACCTGCTAAGATTATTCGACGAACTATTGCTACAATTTATTCAAATAATGTGACAATCTCAGACATTGAGGCTATTCAAAAAATATTTACAAACCTCAGTACCCCACTAAACAAAATTTTTTTGACTACAACTTTAATTACCTACATGTAATTCTGGTAAATTTTGTCCTCACAATGACAATTTCCTACCTAATTATGCTTTTTTAAAGACCTTTTTTAAATATTCTTCGACACCTTTTTTAAAAAATTCTTTTTTCTTTTCCCCCCAGTTTATTTGGTTGGTTTAGACCTTATTTACTGACTTCTCACATACTCAGTATGTTTTTAAATTTCATCAATTTCTTCATAATATTATGTTTGATATGCATATCAGATTTCTGATTCCATGAAAGCTCCATTAAGGTTCGACACCATTTTCTCTCCTGCTAAAACCATCAGCACTAAGTTTTATTTCTGTCTCCTGATGATGAACGTCACTACGTTGGAAACATGTAGAGACTTTTCCTAAATAATTTAATTTATTATTAAACTTTGTGGAGGAAGACTTTGAGTTTTTTCTTTCGTTCCTATTTACAAAACTGTCCTCGGAAATTGCTGGGTACCAAGTTCATTACCAAAATCAATTGAAGAAGTTCATAGTGCAGTGAGTGCTTATTCTCTTACAAAGCTTGCGAATCATTCTGTTCTAGGTTTAATTCTACTTTTTATGCGCCACATCCGTCTATATATAATATTTTAGGGAAAAATTAAAAAATTCGAAATAGACGCTTACATACAAATTAAAAGTATTCAAACAACGGCAAAAATTAAAGACAAAAACGTTAAAAAATAAGTTGTCATTTTTAGAAAAAATGGTACGGAACTTCCAATTGGGGCATAGCTCTAGGTTAGATTTTGGAAAAACTGTAGCACATATGTAATTTTCAGATTTTGTTTAAAAGATATGTTGTAATATGTAAATTATATTGGTGTGTTTATGATAAAATTTAATTTTAAAATAAAAAACCGAAATATATAAACCATACGTTGTATTTTCATTTCGTAAATGATTCAAAACACAAAAGATCATAAAAAAATTATTGTTAGATTGGTTAAAAAATTAAAATGTGGTAATATTACACAGTTCTGTTCCGGCCGAAAATGCCTGTAATAAAAACATGACCCTTTCATCGTGGAGCCGAAAGTTCCTGGCAGAATCTGGTTGCTACCTGGCCGGGGCCAAAATTGCCTACCCCCAAATATTTCCCACTTAGCTAATTTTTAAAAATAAATCCACAATAACAGTTTAATAGGCATATTTGATGCACTTGAAAATTTGGAACGAACTCCTTACTTTCTTGACTGGACTAAAGAGCGGTTTTCGTAAACAAAATTTTAAATTAGGCATGTAATTTCAAGCGCATCGATGGCCAGCAGGTGCCTGAGTAGGTGTCGTTTTGTATATTATTGGCACAACTCGAGATAATTACCGGAATATAATCAGTATAAACAAAATTTCGACAGCCTTGCAAAAAGAAGACCAGCAGCAGGATATTGGACACAATTTTTAACATGATAACCTGTTAACGGGTTGCTAATATATGCAGGATTTTTTTTGGTCGGGTTATTATTTTTTATAATTATTTATAATCGATTTTCAAGAAGTCGCCCATTCATTAAATAACAATTATAATTTAATGTATTAATAAGAAATCTCTGTGTTATAAATCCAAATATACTTTTACAATTTTTACTTCTAATAGTTTATTTAAGTACATAAACGTTTTCTGGTGTTAACAATTTAAATCACGCGGGATATTTGGTGAGGAATTTTCGCATCAAAATGTAATATTAAACATGAATTATTTCGTTCTTTCTTTTTTAAAGCAAAAGCATTGCTTTTGGCTTCCAAATATAGGTGTGAAATTTTCTGGGATAATACCACAAGTACAGAAAAATTACCGATAACTATTTAAAAGCATGTTGGGTTGTAACTGCATGAGTTTGAATTACGAGTGGTATTCGATTGAACATTACATAAATTTATTTTCAAACAATTAGAAGGCTCCTTTTTTGTTTACGTTACTTATAGCAACGGGAGATATTCGGGGGTAAGTGCACAAGTGCATCAAAATTACCAATAATTTTTGAATGAAATGTGTTTTTTTATAATTGCAAGAGTTTGTTTTCATATTTTCGCGAAAAAGCCCGACTCCGCAGGAGGATGGCATTTTCGTAAAATATGAAAACAAACGATTGCAATTTGTAAAAAAAACACATTGAATAAAAAAATTATCTGGTTATTTTTATGCACGAGTGTAATTTATTTGAATATTTCCCAAATTAATTAAGAACTCGAATCAAGTAAATTTAAATATTTTATTTAACAGAAAATACTAACAATAAAATTAAAAATGAAAGGAAAGCATTCGTTGACATTGACTTTTTTGTCTGCTGTCACTTAATAAGATGACGTTAATTGTCAGAATATTACATTTTTTGACGTTTGTTAACAATAAAATCCCGCTTTGACGTTTCGTCAACAATATAAACTTGCGATGCAATTATCGATTTCTGGCAGTGCTGTTTTCGCTGTAATTTTGCGAAAATTGCATTTCTCTTATGGGAACTTTAACATATGAGGGAAATATTCGCAATAATTTTGTTAGTTCCTATTAACTTAATGAAATTAATAAGTGATAACTTTTCTGTCAAAAATGAAGTGCTTTATATCTATTGGCAAAAGTCACTCAGCATAAAATCAAAATACATTTTGATGCTAACTTATAATTTTTATTGATACTAACCAGATTGCTTTACATATCGAACACCGGGGCTAAAAGAGACACATCAAAAATGTAACTAAACTCATCGGAAATATGTTTTTTTAAGTTTTATTTGAAACTATGTAGACATGTAATTTCAGATGTTATGGTTGAAAACGAATTAATGTTTTTAAAGTTTCCGAAATTTTAGTAATAAACCTTAGTTACTAACAAGTAAAATTAACTTCTATTGTAAAAATACAGTGCGTCATATTAAACGAAACTCATCGGAAATAGGTTTTTTAAAGTTTTATTTGAATTAAAACTATAAATAAGACATTGGATTTCAAATATGTAACAAATTTGTTATTTAATATTTCTCACATTTTAGTAATAAAAATGAGTTATTAACGGCTAAAATGAACTTTATTTCTAAAACTCTAATTAGTTACAATTAACAAAAGCCGCCGGAAATATGTTTTTTTAGCATTTAGGCAAAAAAATTACAATAAGAAAAAACTCCAATTTATGAAATTTTCTTACCGAATCTCCCACGCAGCAGAATTAATTCCCAATAATTCTGCTGCTAGGGAGATTATAAGTGAATATTTACCAAAAAATCGTATTTAGATGGTAAAATATACTATGGAGAGTAGAGCTACCGCTTTAATTCTTATGGAGAATAATCGCTGCAGTTTTGCGAATAATCACACTTATTGGGGTTTTAGTACAAGTGGGAAATATTCGGGGCAATTTGTAAATTTATTTACTTAACTTAATTTTTAATACTGGTAAAGTACCAGACAATTTTAAAATAACTGCTTTTGCACAACCCATTTATATAGCCGGCGATAAAACTATTATAAATAATTATGGTGTAATCAATAACTTTTCAAAAATGTTTGAAAAAGAAAAACTAATTAATTTACTTCAAAATAACAATTATCTTTCCCGTAAACAATATGGGTTCACAAGTAGGTTAAGTATTCAAAATGCCATATATGAATCGATTAGCCAGATTACTAACCAATTAGATAATAATAGAAAGAGCATTGCAGTGTTCCTTGATCTAGCAAAGGCATTTCATAAGGTGCCACATGATCTGCTCTTAAAAGTATTACATTCATATGGCTTAAGGGGCACCGTGTTAAATGTCTTTAAGAGCTACCTTAGAGATCGTAAACAAGTAGTGAAAATCAATAATATACACAGTGATCTGCTAACAGTAAGAATTGGAATACCTCAGGGTAACTTGGACTCAAGTAAGTCAGCTATGGATGGTATCAAAAAAATTAAGATCTGGCTTCATTTCTTTAAATTAACATTGAATACTTCCAGAACTAATTACATAGCATTCTCGCTTACTTCTTCTCATCGTCCTAATTTTAACAATATAAGAATTGGAAATCTTGAAGAAGTTATCTGTGAGGTAAACTCAACAAAATATTTACGAATTACTATTGATAGAAATCCTAAATTTTATATTTTAAGAGAAATCATTGGCAGAAAACTAATACTCTTCATATATAAGACTTTAGTAGGATCTCTAATAAGATACGGTATAATTGCGTGGTGTGGGATCTACAAAAACTCGGCAGAACCTCTAAATGTCGTTCAAAATTATATCCTAAAAATGATCTATAAAAAACAAACGCAACTCCACACATTTACTCTACAATTCAGAAATCCTAAATGTTCGATCAGTATATACATATACATGTATATTATTAACCACTGTATTACCACATAAAGCCTCCACATTAAGAAATTACATTAATCACAAATATCAGACGCGCAATCATATAAACGGACAGTTGATAATTCCTAACAGTAATAAAAATGTCAATTTAAAATTTATTCGTTACTTAACTCCAAAACTTTAGAATGCTCTACTACTAGAAATAAGAAATTTTCCAAACAGCAAAAAGTTTAGAAAAAAATGTAGGGCTTTTATAAGTAGCAACTTAAATAAATTTAGTGTATTATTTTAAAAATTAATCCTTCCCGCGCATTTTGATAATAAGGCACCCAAGTGCATATATATTATAAATCATATAGACATTTTTTTCAGCAATATGTAATATAATATTATTATTATTTAATTTCTATAAAAAATAATTAATGGGTTAATCGATATCATCAAGAAATAGATTTGTCGATTAATCGTGAAATAATTCATTACTTCTCATAATTGAAAATCCATCATGACTCTTTATACTCGATCAGCCCTAACTGCAACTTAGTATTGAATAGATAAGAGTTGGGTTGTCAATAGAGAATATAAATTTACACAATGAGTACTAATTTAATATTTTTTTTTAAAGAATGTAATGTAAAACCTCTAAACAAACTATTATCCATGTTTCCTACTCATTAATTTCATAAAGCATTGTCTGTTTGCTTGTTTTTACATACTTCCTTCCTGATAACATAATTTTTGTGCGATTTCACTGTTTCCTTAACAAGTACCAAATTAACAAGAATTGATCAAAATTCTTGGTAGTTTTGATAATATTGTTCGTCCCTTTATTTTAAGCAATCGCGATAGTTTTAAACTTAGTAAGAATTTGTGAATGTAGCAACTACATTAAAGCCTAAAGTGTTATTATTTAATAAGCCCAAATTCCAAACCGCTGACAAAAAATCCAGCAGGGCGGGGAATCCCCGACGCGTCGACCAAAAATACCGCACATCATTGTTTGCTATCCCGCAAATCCCGCGGAACCGCGGGATTGATGGGTTCAATCCCGCAGGTTTGCGGGATTAAAGTTTGGGTGCGGGATTGGATTCCCTAAACCTAACCTTTGGTACATAATCAGGAACATCATTTGTGCTGTATACTTAATACATCAATATCCAATATTACGTATTAATTACAATAGAAAAATGAGGAAGGAATTATTACTAACACAACTACTAGTACTTTAATTTAAAATAAAACTACATCAATTTATTATTTTTATTTACCGTACCTATAAGGCCGAGTAGGTGGTATTTAAATACGAGCAGGTTATATAAACTTATTTAAATTTTTAGTAGGTGACATTTCTTTAAACAATAAATAATATAAGCTTAATTATTTGCTATTAATCATACACAGCGTGTCACTATGTTCGTATTTACCACATTGACAAAATGTGGTATAATTCAAATTTCATCTAGAAGCGTCATATTAACAGGTTTAGTCTAATAAGGATATATCTGATAAAATTAGATTTAATAATAATAATAATAAGACAATTCAAGACAAAGTGACATAGAAAAAAAAATAGGTTAAAATAAGATTAATAAATCATTCTGAAATAGAAAAAAGGTGAAATTAAGTAATTTAACGTTTTTGTAATAGTTTGAGTTTTGTTGCATTTGTAAACTGAGTGAAGTACAGGCCGAATACATCAATATTATTGCAAGTATTATTGAAAATAAACATTGATTGATAAATTGGTGTTTAAATTAAAAAGTTTGTTGAGGAAGTAGGCCAGATGGAAGACGCGAGAGGATCTGACAGTACGTGAGGGAACTTGGAAGTTTATACAGGATAGTAGCATAAAGTAATAATTGAGCGAGCTGCACACTTTGGTATCTGGAATCATAACAAACGAGCATTTTGATCAGCGCCTCTAGGGGGATACGTGCCATCTTCCTTAAAGCAAAGGTATTTACCAAACTTTCTTTGGACGTTTTCTAGGAGATTAATGTATTTGTGGAAAATGGGGTGCCATGTAATGAAAACTCCACCAAGGTCACTAAAAGTGTCACACTGCTTAATGACTGTGTTATCAATGCTATAGTATAGTTGAAGCGAATAAAGTCTACCTTATTTATAAATTGAAGAAATAGTCCATACTTTAAGTGGAGTGTATGTATAAAGGTAAAGAAATGAGTGGAGTCTTCCTCCACTGGTTTATTAAAATAAATTTTAAATAAGGGTTAATTCTCTACATGTTTCGCCTGTATAGACAGTCATCATCAGGAGAAGAGAATAAGGAAAAAGAGAAATATCAGGTGCAAACAGTACGTACTGAGCTAAAAGATGATGGAGAGGACAAATAAAGTAATCGGAACAACGTCCACCGTAGTGGTATACCTAGCAAAAGGTCATTTGTGGGGAATTGGCAGAAACAAGATATAAGGTAATGTAGCAGTAAGCTACTTGTCGAATTAGTGACAACGCACCATCAAATTAGTGACAACGCACACTTAGGGTGCGTTGTCACTAATTTGTTGGTGCGATGTCACTAATTTGTTGGTGCGATGTCACTAATTTGTTGGTGCGATGTCACTAATTTGTTGGTGCGATGTCACTAATTTGTTGGTGCGATGTCACTAATTTGTTGGTGCGATGTCACTAATTTGTTGGTGCGATGTCACTAATTTGTTGGTGCGATGTCACTAATTTGTTGGTGCGATGTCACTAATTTGATGGTGCGATGTCACTAATTTGTTGGTGCGATGTCACTAATTTGTTGGTGCGATGTCACTAATTTGATGGTGCGTTGTCACTAATTTGTTGGTGCGATGTCACTAATTTGTTGGTGCGATGTCACTAATTTGATGGTGCGATGTCACTAATTTGTTGGTGCGATGTCACTAATTTGTTGGTGCGATGTCACTAATTTGATGGTGCGTTGTCACTAATTTGTTGGTGCGATGTCACTAATTTGATGGTGCGTTGTCACTAATTTGTTGGTGCGATGTCACTAATTTGTTGGTGCGATGTCACTAATTTGATGGTGCGTTGTCACTAATTTGTTGGTGCGATGTCACTAATTTGATGGTGCGTTGTCACTAATTTGTTGGTGCGATGTCACTAATTTGTTGGTGCGATGTCACTAATTTGATGGTGCGTTGTCACTAATTTGTTGGTGCGATGTCACTAATTTGTTGGTGCGATGTCACTAATTTGATGGTGCGTTGTCACTAATTTGATGGTGCGTTATCACTATTTCGACAAGTAACTTACTGCTACATTACCTTATATCTTGTTTCTGCCAATTCCCCACAAATGACCTTTTGCTAGGTATACCACTACGGTGGACGTTGTTTCGATTACTTTATTTGTCCTCTCCAACATCTTTTAGCTCAGTACGTACTGTTTGCAACTGATATTTCTCTTTTTCCTTATTCTCTTCTCCTGATGATGACTGTCTATACAGTCGAAACATGTGGAGGATTTACCTTTATTTAAAATTTATTTTAATAAACCAGTGGGGGAAGACTTAGAGTGTCTCATTTCTTTACCTTTATTTATAAATGTCATGGCGAAGCATTTGCTTACGTTCAGGGGCAAGTTATTAATTTTGCACCACTTTTCCAGAGTCCCTTTGTAATACCCTGAGGAGCACCACTAGTGGCTTTGAATTTAAAGGATTGATATCCGCGAATCTCAACATACTGTACGCGATCTTTTAGATAGGACTCGAGGAATAAAACAAGTTGTTGGTTAAAACCTAATTGAGATAGCTTACGCAATAAAATGGAATGGTCAACTCTGTCGAAGGCCTTTGAAAAATCAGTGCAAATGGTATCAACTTGTTTGTGATTATCCATAGACTCTCCAACGTATTAGGTGAAGCAGGCGAGATTGGTTGCTGTACTACGGGCACTAAAGAAGCCTTTAGGCAATACATATTTTAGTCTTTCGTTACTTACACTTACTAGAGTTAACTTTTTCTTAAAACAAAGCGTTTGGACAGAAGAAAACGACATTTGACATTAACAGCTGATCTGGTTTCGTCGTAAAAGTTCCCAGTTCAGTATTGGGCCGTTGCAAGTTCGAGCGACAGGTTGCGTCATATTATTTTCTTCCGATTTTAATGTTTTTTAAGGTATTTTTGTGGCGGTTTTTTGTGTAGTGCGTGTTGTGTTTTAAACATTTTATTTTTGGATTTTATATATTTCAAAGACAGCCTAGCCACAAGCAATAGGTAATAAATAAAGGTTTCCTTTATTCTTATCTGCTGCTTTGCTAATATTTTTACTAATATTCAGTTCATCTGCTATTATTGTTCTTACAGCCTCTCTTAATCGTACTGTTATGAACAGCTTCCTGTCCAGCAGTTAAAATCGGCGTTTATAATAAATAAAGACGTTGATAATTTGTCCATGGGACTTTTACTTTACCATGTTTGTTGTAGGCCAGAAGCTGTCATTATATGGTTTAGTTACGATATTGTACACGAAAAATAAGATTTGTCATAAGGAAAATTTTATAACATTGCAGCATACATTAATTTGGAATTATGGGATGCAGTAAAACAAAGTTGAACCTATAAATTTCCACTATGTTAACAACAGAATGACATGCATGTTTCGCTAACACTGTAGCTTCGTCAGATGACAATGATTTAATTATTTTTAATTTTTGCCGGTTTTTCCTAGTTCTTTTGGAAATATTTGACAAAAACCGAAAATTTTATTTTTCGTATTTATTTTTTTGCGACGTTATTTATAAACATATTGAAAAACGGCAAAAATTTTCTACAGGCATTTTTTACGACGCATTTAAAAATAGTTTCTAGGTTATAAACGGACGCTTCGGTTTTCAGATATCACCATTAGGTTAAAATTTTTAAATAGGAACCTGAAATTTAAATATGACTTTCTGAAGTATTTTGTTCCTTCAAAACATAAATCAATAACATTTTGGAAAAATTTCACCATTTTGAATCGAAAATTCATGATTAGTAACTTAAAGTTATTTTGCAATACTGTCGTGATAATTATTATGAAAAAAAAAATAAGCTACGCTAACCAACGAGAAAGATGTTTATTATGTAATATTTTGGTAACAAAGGAACTTTACAGTAAGCATCATAATGAAAATAAGAAATAATGTAAGAAAGCACCAAACAAATTTCTGATTAAAAAATAATATGGGTACCTATTCTCTATTGGATAGTATAGATTATGGTACCCGCTGGTTTGTCTTGATAGCGGATTTATACCAATTGAATTGCGCGGGTGAAGCCACAGGTACCTGCTAGTGTATTATAAATTTATAACAACTTTTAGTAAATACTGTTTGGTAACATAATAAAAACGAGAATCCGAATCTTCACTTAAACCAGTGGTTCCCAAACTTTTTCAGTTTGCGGTGCACTTACAGGTTTAGTATTTTGTCAGGGCGCCCTCACTCGCCATATGTATATAGTCGTGTCCAAGTGCCGCAGCACATAAATAAAAACAACTCCAATTTAACGCTTATATTTTGTTTTATTATTTAACTATAACACACAAGAATCCATTTATCATGATTAAAGAAAAAAATCAATGTGATGGGTGAGCTTGGTGATGTCAACACATTTTTTCGAAGCGAGGAATAAGGCTTGACAATGCCACTCTCATTTCTCGCTTCACGTTGATCTTTGAACGATATTTGCTCTTTATTACAGCTACAATAAGACTCTATTCTTCTAGTGAAGTTAATTCAGGTGGACATTGTGCATGTGCATGGAAAGGATCTTGGATCCATGCAAATTTTTCGACATTTTCTTCCGTAAAGTATTTTGCAAACCATTCCGTGAGTTTGGAAAGATGTTCCGTGAAAAGGGACAGCAAATCTTGAGAGATAACGAGCTCATTAGAGACTGAGAATTTATGCAATTCTGGAAAACAATCTTGACCGCCATCTTCATTAATTTTTCTTGTCCACAACAGCAGTTTTTTCCTAAATGCTGTAATTTTCTCTGATAGTTTCAAGATATGTATGTTATTGCCTTGCAGAGACAGATTTAAGACATTCAGCTTGTCAAATATATCGCACAAATATACCAGTTTTAGCAAAAAGTCGGGATCTTTAAAAAGTATCTGGAGCTTGCCTGGCAGCGTTCCTGGTTATTCATCGCGGCGCCCCAGGGCGCCGCGGCGCACACTTTGGGAACCACTGACTTAAACCATTGAATATCAAACTATAAGTAGGCCATATGAGCCGATTTCCTAAATCTGCTACGATAAGCTCATAGATGGCACAATGAGTTCACCAACAAGAAAGCGACTAGCCTTTTCACTGCCAAATTAAAACATTGTTGCCGCCTGTCTGTTTGACTTGCTGCATGAGTTTTTTAAATTTATTTTTATAGCTTATCGTAAAACTTGATTTCACATAAGTACCTACACCTATCCTAGATTTAAGTACCTAGCTTACATTTATTTTCCTACCTATAGTATAGTCGAGACTTAAAAATGTCCCTACTTTTAATTGCTTTGTAGCTTTTAATATTTTCAACCTTTTGACCTCCAACGTTAATTATATAAAAACATATTGACCGCCATATATTTCTAACAGAATAAAATTACGAATTTCACTATTCAATACCTACCTAGGCTACAACGTATATGTTGGGTAAAATATGAATGATGTGCGGTTTGTTTGTATAACTTGGTTTTAATTTGCAATTATTACTATCTACTTTTCAAAATGGTTAAAATAACTAGGTTTTACTTTCTTACTTAAGAAACATCCAGTTTTTATTATTTGCTATTTTTCGACGAAATAAAACCTATTTTAGTTATACTTGCTGTCGCTTTTTATCTACTTTTATTTGTTTAACATTTAACATAACACCCAATGCATATTCATTCCAAGATGGCGCCAACTCGAACGCGCGTAAATAGTACCAGCGACGACAAAGTATCTTTTATGTGTTGTAAAAGCAAGAAATTTTCTAGTCTAGTTTGTGTAAAGTGTGGCAAAGTATTCCATAGTTCCTGTGCAACTAGAGACTGGCCGGAAAAGTTAATTATATTAGATAAAACGCGCTTTGTGTGCAGTGACCATGGCCTAACCTCAACGCCCGAGTCTGAAGAAAATGAAGTGGTTTTTCTCCTGAAGGATATTATTGTGGGTCTAAGGGAGAAAAATGCCCTGCTAGAAGAAAACAAAATCCTACTGGAAGAAAAAATCCGTGAAATGATGAAAAACAGTAAAATCGTAAACATAAGTGCCGAACAATCCAAAGAATCTCTGGAATGTGCATCAGAAACCACAGAGAAAAAGATAAGCCAAACGTTATCAAAGAAAACACAGAGGATTCAATCTCCAACACCTAAGCACGGGCAACCAGCAATTAATCAGAGGTCGTCTTCCGAAAAGGACAGAGATAACCCTAGACGAGGAGATAACACTGAACTTCAACTTGCAAATAATAATGACACTGACTGTATCCAAATCCTAAACAGTGAAAATCCAGTCGATTTTAAAGAGCCCGAACCAATAAACCAAATAATTCTGTCTCCATCTAAAGCTGACAGAAACAAACATAACCCCACAACTACAATCCAACAACAACAACGACCGAAAACACAGGAGGATGCACAGGAGCGTGAGCAATTGGAGGGCGAATGGAAACTTGTGCATAATAAACGGACTCATAAACCAAAAACTCCCGAAATTAAGTCGGCAGCTCCTTACCCTGGGCGGCAAAGACCTGCCCCAATAAGAGGAAATAGAGATATATCATCACTCAATAACGCCGATGGCCTGAAAATAGCAGATAGCAAATCATGGTTCTTTGTCTCAGGTCTCTCTCCGGGCTCTGCTTCTGAAGTACTGTCAAACTACATTAAAGTAAATCTAAAGATGGAAAGTACCTGCATTAAACCACGAACTAAAAAAGACGCCACCAGAAGCTCTTTCAGAGTCTCAATCGATGGTAAATATGAAGCCACCTTTTTGAATCCAAACTCATGGCCCCGTGGTATTGTGGTCAACCATTTTCACAACCTCAGTCGGAGTACCATTCTGCCAAACTAGGAGAAGCTACCACCGCTAGAAAAATGATCCCAGATAAATGTAAATCAAATAATATTTTAACAAAGAACAAGTTTTCCCTACTTCATGCTAATGTTCAGGGCCTGCGCGGAAAGTTCGCTGAATTTGAGGTGCTCCTGGGGGAGATTTCGGCTGATTGCCTGTGTGTAAATGAACACTGGCTCTCTCAAGCCGAATTTGAGGCAATAAACTTGGCGGGCTTTTTTGCTGCTTCAGGTTTCTGTAGATCTGTTAAAAGGCATGGTGGCGTGAGCATTTATTTGCGCAATGGTCTGGAGAGTACCCCCCTGAAACTCGAATCTCTGTCACTTGAAAAACAATGCGAGGTAACAGGTATAATTATTGCTGCATATGACTTGCAAATAATAACAATCTACCGTTCTCCTGACTCTGATTTCGACTTATTTACAGAGAAAATAACCCATATTTTAGAAAAAATTGACTTAAAGAAACGTACTATTATTACCGGGGACTTTGATGTCCACTTTCATTCTCGTGATGCCAAGGCCCTGGAGCTTTGCAATATTTTCTTATCTTTTGATCTATTTAAGGCTGTCAACTTTAATACAAGATTTAATGCCTGCATCGATAATGTCTTTACCAATGTAAATGAACACACCCTAACAACTGAAGGATTGTCTCTGCACCACCTGTCAGATCATGACGCAATAAAGTGTACTTTGGAGATTAACTCCCCTAGATCCAAAAATATTCGTGTAAGCTACAGGCCCATAACCCAGCCAGGACTGTTTAATTTTTATAATTGTATTGCTGGTGAATCTTGGAATTTCATCTCGGATAATGAAGTTAATATTAATAATAAATTTTCCAAACTAATTAATATCATTCAGTCTGCTATGGATAAATGTTTTCCAATAAAATCCAAACTGGTTGACGTTAATAACAAAAAACCCAACTCAAACTGGTTTAATGCTAACCTAAGGGAAATGCGGGAAAGACTACACTTTATTACTGCTCTAAATAAGATCAACCCAACTCTAATGCCCTTAAACACAGTCAAAGCCCTAAAAAGTAGATACCGTTTGGAAATTTGTAAAGCCAAAAAGGCTACCAATGACAATTTTATAAATTCTGCATCTAACAAGCAAACAGCCATGTGGCAGGTTATCAATAATAGTAAACAAAAACTAAATATCCCATCCACAGTAAACCTAAATGCGGAGGATTTTAATAACTACTTCTGCTCGATAGCTGAAGAAGTGATCAAGAGTCTACCCAACTCCACTCGAGACTTTACAGAGTATCTGAAAAAAAGCGAAAACTGTCCCGAATTAAATATCAGACCAATCACTTTTATCGAAACCCGTTCAATTATCTCCAACCTAAAAAATAGTAAAAGTAAGGATCCCTTTGATATTAATACAACTATTATAAAATCAATTAAAAATCTTCTTATAAGTCCCCTAACTAAATTAATTAACATGGCTATTGCAGATGAAATTTTTCCTGATACTCTGAAAACTGCGAAAGTTATTCCCATATTTAAAAACAAAGGCTCGATAGATGACTGTACTAACTATAGGCCAATATCAATACTTCCGATACTGTCCAAGGTTTTTGAATCGGCTTTAAAAAACCAAATAAATAGTCACTTTGAAAACAACAATCTCTTCTTCCAAAAACAATTCGGCTTTAGAAACAAAAAATCAACAACTCTTGCAATAAACTGCCTAGTCAACTATATACAGAATAGTTTTGAGAAGGGGCTAGATATATTTGCCTCCTGTCTAGACCTTACCAAGGCATTTGACTGTGTTGGGCACGACATCCTTCTACAAAAACTCTCATATTACAACTTAGGCCATGGTACAGCAAACCTCCTGAAATCTTATTTGTCCAATCGCTCTCAATATGTATACTACAAACAAAGAGCCTCCAGCTTTAGGAAAATAGGATGTGGAGTCCCACAGGGGTCAGTATTGGGCCCTGTGCTATTTCTCATTTTTATAAACGACCTCCCCAATTTTCAGGATCTTGTTGAACTTATACTATTTGCCGATGACACTACATGGCTAAACAGCTATCACCCCTCCCAATTTCAGAATACAGTCATTACAAACATAGTAGGTAATATAAAGGAATGGTTTCTGGCTAATAAACTCTGCCTTAACATAGCTAAAACGCAAAACATAAACTTCTCTCTACGCCAAGGTGGCGATCATTTACTGGTCGACACCAATGTTGAGGTCGTCTTTCTGGGTGTGACACTGGATATGGGGCTCACATGGGAGGCACATATAATCAAACTATCTAAAGATCTATCCAAATCTATTTATTTAATAAGAAGCTTAGCTCGCTGCGTCTCTACTGAGACCTTAATGTGTGCCTACCATGCGAGCTTTAGCTCCAGGGCCTCCTATGCTTTATTGGGTTGGGGACACTCTACTCATTCCAGTAAGATTTTCGCACTTCAAAGGAAATGTATTAGAGTAATATCTAATATTGGATACCGTAACGACTGCAGACAGCAGTTTATTCAACTGAAAGTGCTTACCCTGCCTTGCCTATATATCCTTCATTGTCTCATGTTCGTGAAACAAAATATTCACCTTTACCATAATAACTCGTTCTTCCACGACCATAACACGAGAAATAATCAGGACGTGCGACCTGACTACCACAGACTTTCGAGATCCAGGGGTGGGGCTAACTACTTTGGCATTACTTTTTTTAACGCGCTTCCCCAAAATGTCAGGGACATGGGTGAGACTGCATTTAAGAATGCTGTTAAAAGATACCTATTGAGGCATGCCTTTTACTCCTACGAGGAGTACCTCTCCAGCAGCTTTAATTTTGACCTTCCCACTTAAACTCTATAATTTTATTCACAGTGCCTTTATCTGGGATCTGCATCGTCGCTCCTACGGTTTTAATATGTAAATTGTGTGTATGTATGTTTTATTTTTTTTTAAATGTAAATGCTTATATGTACTTTTTACCTACAGTATCCGTCCAATTATTATATATATTTTTTATTTTCTGACATGTAAAAGTACTATTGTATCCTATTACGAATAAAGATGAATTGAATTGAATTGAATTGAATTAAATTGAATTGAATTGAATTGAATTGAATTGAATTGAATTGAATTGAATTGAATTGAATTGAATTGAATTGAATTGAATTGAATTGAATTGAATTGAATTGAACGGTAAAATCATTGCGAAAATCGGTCCCATTACCCCGGAGTAATCAGCGTACTAGGTATCATCAAAAACATACATTCGGCTGGAATTGAGAACCTCCTATTTTATTGTCTGTTAAAAATGCTTATATCATTAAAAATTCCAATAAAATACGATATGCGGCAACACCACGACATCACATCAGTGAATTTGAGACATCTGTTGCCGAGGCGCTGCACGATATAACGACAGATTTAAGGTTAGAGTTACGATCAACTCCACAATGGCGGCCAAACCACCTCCAAGACGTCTAAAACTGGGTTGTCAACTTTTCTCGGACATCCGTCATTCTTATATAGTATGATATTCAATGCTTAAACTAACTACCGCGCGAGCAAAAATTATTTGCATCAAAGAGGGCCTTGCATCTAAGGACGTAATGGGTAGCCGTAGAGCTTAAGGTGGCAGTATCAACATGCTTGCCAACCTATAACCTATTTCGGGTAGATTTATTTATGTTTTCTAGCTTTTATACAAAATTTAAAGAAAATCAGTATCGACTTGATATTCTTTAGGTAATAATTGACATATTTAATAAATATCAAGGAATTTCATAACTTATTTTAGGAGAATTGTATAGCCAAAAATATCGGGTAAGATTTTTTTTAACATTATTATGTCATTGTCACTCATTGTTCTTTCACTATACAATTCTCCCAAAATTAGCAATGAAATAAATTGATATTTTTGTAATATATCAGATACTACCTAAATAATGTACCGACGATGTTGGTTTTCTTTAAATGTTAGTTAATAAAATAATAAGCTCAAAAAATCAACGCGAACTAGGTTATATGTTGGCAATAGATTATATGACGTTGAGAATTCAACCTTAATACCTTTTGGGTGTCAGTAACTACCTGAATTAACAATCAATCAGTTATTCCGTCATCTTTGACAGTCGTTACAGGTAATTTGATTTATCGCTAATTTTTCCAATTTTTTGAACAATTCACACAGTGGGCTTCACGGAACAGCACAAAACATTCATGGTTGAAGCGTATTTTCGAGACGGGGTTAGAGTAACTATTTTCACGAACATTTTCCTAACGTTGCTTTTATTGCTGGGGATTTTTATCATTGCCTGAAAAGAACCGTGGCTGTGTTTAGGGAATCAGGTTCTATACAACACAAAAAGTAGCAGGAAGACCATCTGTAAGAACAGAAGAACTTGTTGCAAACGTTCGTGGAATAATGCAAAATACGCCAACAAATTGTATAAGACGCCTGTCCCAAGAAGTGGGAAGATCTTATGAAACATGCAGTACTATTCTTAAGAAGCAGCTATGTTTATTTCTTTATAAAGTACAAGTATTCCAAGAAATACAAGCCGCAGGAATTACTCTCAAGGGTTTACCAAAAATTTATTGGAAATAAATGATTTATTAGACCTGACATTTTCTTCGGTTATGTGAATTCTCAGAATACACGCATGTGGAGTAGTGAAAATCCCATGTTATTATTTTTCTTTTTCTTTCTGTATATTCTTACTTTGCTAATTTTGTAAACAACAAAAATAAATTTGTATTTGTCTACTTATTTTATTACTCATTAGTTTGGCATATCATATCATAATATGAATTTGACAAAAATTTAACCTAGATTTGGTTAGATATATCGTCCCCATATCATTGTGATCTCCAAGCCCTACGTTTTTTTAATCCAAACCCTCTTTGAGGCAAATAATTTTTGCTCGCACGGTATAAATTTTTAAGTTAAAAGTTTAGTCATCTATTGTTGGGTAGTACCTGATACATTAACAATTATATTACCTGAAAACGGTTTTAAATATTATTGCGGCCTATCATCGGAAACTTCAAGTTTTATTAAAGAATTGTACCGATCTAATATTATAAATATGTTGAGTTATTCTCCAATAAATATGGATGAAAACATTAAAAAGCAACAAGTGATTGATAAAAAATATTTAAAAAAAAGTTTAAAAAAAAAACCAACTACCAAAACTGTACAATACGTTTTTATCTGCTGTTCAATCTACTTCATATACATGGTTCAACACAAACAAATAATATTATTTTTATACATATATTTTATCAGTTAATTAAACTTTTAATATATTATAAGTTTAATCCGATTGTTAATCGCGTGCACAAAATTTTCGCTTCGTCAACTTAAATTGGTTGAAGAAGAGAAAGGGCTAAATAAATGAGATACATACTTTCGCGATTCAACTTAATTTTTGATTAAAATGCAATAATAATCGTTACCTCTGACAGAGAAGAATGATAGTGTTACAATGACTTAAAATGATGTGTCGTTATCTGTTCTAACGGAAGTCTTATGGAAATTTAAAACATTGTCATTGAAACTATAGTCAACTTTTTCTAAAAGTTGACACCCACATGGGAAAAAAACAGCTCATGCTGGTTGCTTCTACTACTGGGAGATGTCAGTTGCTACCCAGTGCTAAGAACAGTCTTAGCTGGTCTAGACTGGCTAAATTCCCTCTGCAGAAACCATTCCCATAAGGAAAGCCTACCGTGCGAGCAGAAATTATTTGCATCAAAGAGGGCCTTGCATCTAAGGACGTAATGCTTAGCCTTAGAGCTTAATACCTGTTGGGTGGCAGTAACTACCTGAATTAACAATCAATCAGTTATTCCGTCATCTTTGACAGTCGTTACAAGTAATTTAATTCATCGCTAATTTTTCCAATTTCTTGAACAATTCACACAATGGGTTTTACGGAATAGTACAAAACAATCATGGTTGAAGCGTATTTTCAAAACGGGGTTAGAGTAAATGGTGAGTGGCAATACAATACGGGTTTGTGCATGGACAATTTTCACGCACATATTCCTAACGTTGTTTTTATTGCTGGGGATTTTTATCATTGCCTGAAAAGAACCGTGGCTGTGTTTAGGGAAACATGTTCTATACAACACAAAAAAGGAGCAGGCAGACCATCTGTAAGAACAGAAATAATGCAAAATATGCCAACAAATTGTATAAGACCCCTGTCCCAAGAAGTGGGAAGATCTTATGGAACATGAAGAACTATTCTTAAGAAGCAGCTAAATTTATTTCCTTATAAAGTGCAAGTATTCCAAGAAATACAAGCCGCAGATTTTGAAAAACGCAGGAATTACTCTCAATGGTTTACCCAAAATTTATTGGAAATAAATGATTTATTAGACCTGACATTTTTTTCGGATAAAGCCTGGTTCCACCTCTCCGGTTATGTGAATTCTCAGAATACATGTAATTATTTTTCTTTTTCTTTCCGTATATTCTTACTTTGTTAATTTTGTAAACAACAAAAATAAATTTGTATTTGTCTACTTATTTTATTACTCATTAGTTTGGCATATCATATCATAATATGAATTTGACAAAATTTTAACCTAGATTTGGTTAGATACATCGTCCCCATATCATTGTGATTTAAATCAAGCCCTACGTTTTTTAATCCAAGCCCTCTCTCTGATGCAAATAATTTTTGATCGCACGGTAGTAGTAGTTCATATAGCTATTACATGTAAAATACTATAATTATTATTATAGTAAAGAAAGAAAGAAAGAAAGAAAGAAATATAGCCGTTTGGGAAGTCAACTTACTGATGAAAAGCTTTTTTTGCTTTATCCATCCTTAAAAGAATAAATGTTATACAAGTTTACTTGTCTTTTCAAGTTGACAAAAATATCCAAAGCATACCCGGACTATTTAAAACAAAATTAATGATAGTATTTTCAAGACAATGGATTTCCTTATACTCTCGATTACATAAACCATCAAGATAACATCAAGAAATCAAAATTTATTCAGTGGGTAACAACACAAACTTATTCAAACCTTTTTCACTCCGTGGAATCAGAAAATTAATTTTAAATTTAAATTGTCTAGAGCCCTCCTAAAAAGGGTATATTTTGTATATCTTTGTTTTGAATAATTATCTTGTTCGATGTCGGATTTATTGCGCGCCGCAGTGAAATGGTACAAGTACATAATATTCAATTTATGTGATTGATTAGGTTTTTTGGGTTTAGTGTCAAATCAAAATTATCTTATGCAGCTGAAATTTTGCATGTGGGCTGGAAACTGCATTTAAAAAAAACTTTTTCTAATAACTTTTTTCGATATTTTCAGAAATACTTTTGAATTATTTTTGAAAAAAAATTTAAATTTGACATATAATGCGAATCACGTGACTACTATTTTTTTGTTTAATTTTCATCTCGATTGAAGCAGAACTTGATGCCAAAGTCAAATTTCGAATAAAGCTATTAATAAAAAAAAATCCCATATGATGCGGACTTTACTGATGGTCACACTGTACAGGGTGTTTTTTTAAGGTCGACGAGCGGCCATATCTCGGAAACTACTGGGCATAGAAACTCAGAAAAAGAAAAATGATAATTAAAGTGGCCATAAGAAAATTCTGGAAATAATTTTTAAGTTCCCCATTTTGCCGCAAGAGGGCGTAATTGAAAAGTAAATTTTAAAATTTTACATAACTCCGAAAATTCCGCATTAAGGTATACGTTTAATAACACCATTTTAAGGCATGGACAATTATGCATCATTTTGGTCCGATGCTCATTGGCGTACCGACTTTAATAAGAGTGGGGGAAGCTGTTGAAAGTGTAATCATTTAAATCGCTGTAACTTATAAACGACTTATCCGATTTTAGCAAACTAAAGACTATTTGGAAGAGAAATGTATGCACTTTTACCAGTCGTATTTAGTTGTCCATAATAGTTCTCAAAAAAAATGCTAGAGGGCGCAAGATGTAATAATAACAGTTTTTTCGATTTTATCCCGAAAATTCAAATCATATGGTATAACTATGACATCATAATCGAAAAGTAGATTAAATTTGCAAGAAAAATGTGAAGACCGCAGTTTGATATCTTTGTTCGTTTCAGAGTTATTGCCAAAACAATAATTTTTAATATAAATTGCGCCCTCTAGCAATGTTATTAGAAACTATCGTGTACCATTAGATACGACAATTGAAGGTACTTCCAAACAAGCTCAAATTTAGTAAAATCGGATAAGTCGTTTAGAAGCGATTTTAATGTTTACACTTTCAATAAATTCTCCCACTCTAATCAAGTGAAAGTGTAAACATTAAAATCGCTGTAACTTCTAAACGACTTAACCGATTTTACTAAATTTAAGCTTGTTTGGAAGAAAAAGGTAAGTACCTTCAATTGTCGTATCCAATGGTACAAGATAGTTTCTAATAAAATTGCTAGAGGGCGCAATTTGTATTAAAAATTATTGTTTTGACAATAACTCTGAAACGAACAAAGATATCGAACTGCGGTCTTTACATCTTTTCTTGCAAATTTCATCTGCTTTTCGATTATGATGTTATAGTTATACCGTATGATTTGAATTTTCGGGATAAAATCGAAAAAACTGTTATTATTACAAATTGCGCCCTCTAGCAATTTAATTAAACACTATCGTGTACTGTTGGATACGGCGATTGAAGATACTTACCTTTCCCTTCCAAACAAGCTTAAATTTAGTAAAATCAGATAAGTCATTTAGAAGTTACAGCGATTTTAATGTTTACACATTCAATAGCTTCCCCCACTCTTATTAAACTCGGTACGCCAATGAGCATTAGACCAAAATGATGCATAATTGTCCAAGCTTTAAAATGGTGTTATCAAACATATACCTTAATGTGGAATTTTCGGAGTTATGTAAAATTTTAAAATTTACTTTTCAATTACGCCCTCTTACGGCAAAATGCGGAACTTTAAAATTATTTCCAGATTCTCATGGCCACTTTAATTGTCATTTTTCTTTTCCTGAGTTTCTATGCCCAGTAGTTTCCGAGATATGGCCGCTCGTCGACCTTAAAAAACACCCTGTATATTCGGTCATCGGCGAAGGTGAAGCGGTCACAAATGTGAGAGACAAAAAATATATGCGGAAATTTACAAACTCATATTGTATAATCAGCGTCCCCTAGGAGGTATCTTAAAGCTAATTATGAAATCGGCTTTTTTGTCCTCAAAAAATAATTACACAAAATTTGATTTACATCCCCTTAACTATTTTGAAATCATCGCCAATTTTCTAAATTACATTTTTACTTGGATCACCCTCTGTATCCCTTTAAACAGTAAAAATTTTGATTATAAAAAATTAAGCATAAAAATGATATGTTTTTAAATCTCCTATTGCCGTACGGTCCCTTAGTTGTGCGACACTTTAGACTAGATGTTTTACGTGTCCTTAGAGAGGAGCAAGTGTCCTATTATTGAGCCTAATGAATAAAAATTAAGCAATTACTTGAAGCGATTACTTTTTAGTAAAAGCAATTGCTTGACTAGCAAATGCTATAAAAGTAAAAGCAATTGCTAGATCTGGATATGAATAAAATTTTGAAGCGATTGCTGTTTTTCTTAAATCTCTGTAGCAAATGCTTATTCAACACAAGTTCAGACGTGGCTTATTCACTTGTTCAGATTATAGATTTCATGTTCAGTTTGGTGCCTAATTTGCAAAACAATAATTGACGTAAATACAACAACGTTGGTCTATTTATTTAGTACAATAGTAATTCTGTTATGTTTTTGTGGAAAACAGAAAACTTATATTTGTGATATGGCAGAGTTCAGTGAAAATGAGGAAAGTGATAGTAGTGATGAAGAAATTAAAGACAAGCAATTGATATTCGTTCACAAATTAAAGAACATAAATAAATCTCTCTGACCACAACCTTCCACAACAGCTTCAGCACTTGTAGGAAATGTAATAAAAATATTGGCCTTCTCCAAAACTGCATCCATTACAGAAGTGAATGTCTTACAGGCAGTATTTTGGTGAACACCGAGTTCTTCACCTACAGAATTTTGAAAACCCGGATCCGACAATTTCCGCAGAAAGACTTTATTTAAAGGCGACAGTGCACCCCCTCTCCTTTTACCAGTATCAGTCAAAAAATAATTTACCAACCACTCAACATCCATCAAATCGATATGACTTTCTGAAATTATCATAATATCTGCAATTTTTACGTACACTGTAGATTTTTCTTTTATGGACGTTCATATATTCAGCCATAATTGAAGACACAAATTAAGAGCAACGCACGTGTATGCCGTGGAGAACTAAAGTTGACTGCTATCAAGCATATGATGCAGGGGTCGACCTACCTTAAAAAGTTGAAAGCGATTGCTACACTAGAAAAAGCAATTCCTTAATTTATTCATCACATTTTAAGGAAACGATAGCGATCGCTTATATTTTTTAAGAAAAAGCATTGACTAGAAGGTATTCCTGCACTTTTAAGCAATTGCTGGACGCAAACGCAATTACTTTAAATTGTATTCATTGGCTTTCAAGAAATTACTTCGATTTTATAAGAAAAAGCAATCGCTACATTTTTATTCATTAGGCTCATTATAAGGTTAGAACCACCAACCACCTATATACGAAAATTCACGGCGGCGCGTTAGCGTATTGTTCCCATCTTCCTTAACAATGATGGAAGTGTATTTGGTTTCGACTTTTACTTAATATACATAATTTATACTGACCTGTATTCTTGTTTACCGATTCTCAGGCCAATAAACGCTTCTATTATGAATTTTATTTTTAATATGAATTTCATTATTTCTTTTTTACATGGATTGTATTGTTGTTATGCATGACTTTGTATGAGTACATTAGTTTTAAATTTTTTCAAATAAAATTTAAAAATTTAAAATTGATCTTTTTTTATATAAAGGTGGTAATTTTAAATTTTCTCTATAGAAATAAATGTTAGAGACTCTTTAAGTAAAAACAAATGTCTTATTTTTATTAGTGTAAGTGAGCAATTGCTAGATCTGGATATGGATAAAATTTTGAAGCAATTGCTATTTTTCTTACACCTCTGTAGCAAATGCTTATGCAACACAAGTTCAGACGTGTCTTATCCACTTGTTCATATTATAGATTTCATGTTCAGTTTGGTGCATAATTTGCAAAAGAGTTGACGTAAATACATTCATGTTGGTCTACTTATTTAGTACAATAGTAATCTGTTACGTTTTTGTGAAAAATAGGAAACGTATATTTGTGGTATTGCAGATTTTAGTGAAAATAAGAAAAGTAATAGTAGTGATGAAGAAATTTAAGACAAACAATTGATATTCGTTCACAAATTGAAGGAACATAAATAAATCTCTCTGAGCACAACCGTTTAGCTTTCACAACAGCTCCAGCACTTGTAGGAAATTTAATAAAATGATTGGCCTTCTCCAAAACTGCATCCATTACAGAAGTGTATGTCTTACAGATAGTAGTTCTTCACCTAAAGAATTTTGAAAGTCCGGATCCGACAATTTCCGCAGAGAGACTTTAATCTTATTTAAAGGCGACAGTGCACCCCCTCGCCTTTTACAAGTATCAGTCAAAAAATAATTTGCCAACCACTCAACATTTTCGCAGTCAAATCGATATAACTTTCTGTTCATATCTGCAATTTTTATGTACACTGTAGATTTTTCTTTTACGGACGCTCATATATTCAGCCATAATTGAAGACACAAATTAAGAGCAACGCACGTGTATGCCGCGGAGAACTAAAGTTGACTGCTATCAAGCAAATGATGCAGGGGTCGACCTACCTTAAAAAGTTGAAAGCAATCGCTACACTAGAAAAGGCAATTCCTTAATTTATTCATCACATAGCATTTGCTTCTATTTTTTAAAAAAACTACTTTATCATTAACTTTAACATTTCGTAACGTAACAATTCTAAATATTATTATTATTTTTATCTATTGTTTTGAAAATGAAAACAAGTAATTTATTACTTTAATTGTCAATAGCACGTATTTATTCTAAAAGGTACTGTTTAAAAGGTACAGTGTGGTGCATATATTGATGAAAGTGCAGGCCCTAATAACGAATCAAAACTATTTTACATAACCGCTTTAATTTTTATTTTAGTGAACTTAGTTTGAAATATTTTATAAAGTAGTGAATAATTAATTGCTCAATACCTAATAAAATTCCCTGCATTTGTGACAACTTGATATTATGAGAGATAGTATGGGAGAACAATTATTAGGTACCATGAGGAATACTTGTCACTTATTATACCAAATTGTGTTCTTGTGGGAATAAACTAATAACAAGAATAATTGAAGAATAATGGTAAACCTGATAACTTGTACAGGGTTATCCAACCAAGACTAGACAAGGCGATTTTTTGACTTTTCCTGTACTTTTATAAAAAAAACTGAAATAGCCATCTTAAGTCATTTTCTCCCGCGAATTCGAATATCTTCAGCAAAAAACAATTGAACATCAAACAAAAGTACTAGGGGTCACTTTCATATTTTTTTAAATGGGATGCCGTATTTTTAATGAGCTTATCCGATTTCTCATATAAATTTTGATCTAAAATGTTGGATTTTTAATTCAAAAACGCCTTTTTTCTTCAATTTTAAATTCGGAAAATGTTCGTCTACCGTACGATTAATACCTGATAGATGGATACCCGTTTCACCTGTTCACCCTTTAACCTGCTTTAAAGCGTCCGTCAGTTAGACAAAATAATCAAGTGTCAAATTTCTATATATTTTTCACGAATTAATTACAAATTTAGTAGTTTTTGCAAATCTATTATTGCTTACGTATAAAAAAAGTATGACATATTAGAAAAAACTATAAACTAAAGTGAATAACTTTAATCAAACAAAATAAATTTGTAATTAATTCGTGAAAAATATATAGAAATTTGACACTTGATTATTTTGTCTAACTGACGGACGCTTTAAAGCAGGTTAAAGGGTGATCAGGTGAAACGGGTATCCATCTATCAGGTATTAATCTTACGGTAGACAAACATTTTCCGAATTTAAAACTGAAGAAAAAAGTCGTTTTTGAATTAAAAATCCAACATTTTAGATCAAAATTTATATGAGAAATCAGATAAGCTCATTAAAAATACGGCATCCCATTTAAAAAAATATCAAAGTGACCCCTAGTACTTTTGTTTGATGTTCAATTGTTTTTTGCTGAAGATATTCGAATTCGCGGGAGAAAATGACTTAAGATGGCTATTTCAGTTTTTTTATAAAAGTACAGAAAAAGTAAAAAAATCGCCTTGTCTAGTCTTGGTTGAATAACCCTGTACAAAAGTACATAAAGTCTGTTCAAAGACCGCTGCTCGTTACGTCACGACTAGTGCTTATTTTTCTAACATCCGTGAACTAGGTGAGATAGTAAATTAGTGTCAATAATGAATGTCGTATAATTTTACCAATCAAAAAAGTTTTATTGTCAGTTTTGACAGTGACATTTTTAATCAACAATATTTCAAAAATGTCACGGTATTGTGAAAAAGAACAAGCATTAATTTTAAATTAATTTGATTATTTTCAAAGAGAAAGTAATGACGGAAAGACTCTTTTTACCCTTAACTCAGTTTACGAGATAAGTAGATAATATAATAAAGCAGCAATTGTGATAACATAAATAATAAACATGAAAAATATATGGGAATGTTTTTATAAATACCTATCTGTTTTAGAGAGTTTCTGATGCTTTGGAAGTTTCGTGTTAAACAATCCAACGAATTAAGGCAAAGGGAATAGAGGAGAATGTAGATTTTAAGAATTGCAAAAATGTAGCTATGTTGTCATCTCGTAGTCGACAACTTTACGAAATTCATGAACATACCATAAGAGAGTGTATTTATGGGATGTATAGAACAGGTGAACACGTTACCAGTCGCTCAATACAACCTTAAAATCATTGACGGTGTTGAAATATCCACTGGTTCATTAGCAGACTATTTAAAAAAAATTAAATTTAAATAACGTAAATGTACTGTATCATCGATGCCGATATAGCCCAAAAACAAATAAAATTTGGAAGAGAATTTAAGAATAACGGCAACTCTCAATTTCCCTGTTTTTTTGAATGGAACCTGGATATACAGTAAAGGAGCTTTTAGGCGAAGTCGTCAAGATGATATTCTTCATACAGTTAAAAAAAATCGTCAGAGGGTGTACGGTATATTATTCTACATGCTGGTTCAGAAAATGGATTTGTGAATAATGCAAGTTTGATATTCAAGTCTGGCCTGAAATCTGGCGATTATCATGATTCGATGAATAGCGAAAATAAAATGGTTTAAAGAAAAATTCTTACCAATCTTGGAAGAACCGTCGCTTATTATTATTGATAACGCCACCCATCATTCTGGGCTAATTGAAAAAATTCCAAATACAATTTGGTCAAAAAGATTACTTATTGCATGGTTAGAACAAAGACAAATTCCGGTTTCACCATTTGCAATGAAGGATCAGTTTTGGATAATAGCGAAGCAGCACATTCCCCTTAATTATTCTATTAAAATGGTTTGATCGGAATTTAAGCGTTATTATGATGCAAAAATAAGTTCTATACATCCTGTAACAAATTACGCAGTTTTGGGTCTGTGGAATGAAGCCATAGAAAATGTAAAAGTAAAAAATGGGAAAATTATTCTTTACATAGGAAGGAACAGCTAACCTAACACAAAAATACCGCTATTTAAAAAAAAAATACTTCAGAGTGGGTTTACCTATATTATTTTTACAAGAGTTCAGTAATCGGCAAAGGGTGAAAAGTTTTTAAATCAAGAAATAGCTTATAAGTATATAACAAAGCAAGATTTAAGATTATTTTGTAGGGTTTAGTAATTAATATACGCATATTAACACACTTACCAAAACTTAGGATAAAAAAACTATACAGGTTTTGCAACTTTTGGCTACAACGTTAATGCTAATGCTAATATAAATTATATGGGATCATTTCTATAATTATCAAGATATACATTAATCAATTGTATTAATGAAAGTTAACTAAAATATGTTTAAATTGCTTACCTTTCTTCTTCTTCTTCTAGTCCAGTGTGCTTCTCTTGTACGTAGGGGGCCTTTGGCTATCATAAAATGACTGGGGTATTGTTTTTAGCCCGGCGAAATATAGATCCTGCATCTGGTATCCCGCACCAATCCCTGATGTTACGAAGTCAGGAGTGCTGTTTCCGTCCTGGCCCTCGTTTTTCTTCGATCTTGAACTGGAGTATGAGTTTTGGAATAGAGTATCGTGCCTACCCTTTAGCAGAATAAAAAGTTAAAAGGCCCATGTCAATGAACAATAAGAGAAAATATCACTATTTTTTGCTCCAGACGGGGAAGTTAGGTAGGATCATTAAAAAATGGCTGGCGCAGTTCGAATTATAATTCCGTCTCTTCCTGCAATCTATCGGCAGTTAAAGGTAAAATAAATGAATAAGTCCAGGAGTTAATCGACTTGTTATCTTAAAACAATGGTGTGAAAAGACACGAAAGCAACTAGGAACGACTTTAATTAAACGACAAATTGTTGGGTAGCCGTTAGCCCTAACTTGAATAGTCTGGCAGCCCCTATTACGTCACTTTATTTCCTTCTCTCCCATAAGAAGTCTTACTGGGCTGATTCTAGCCTAACTGATAAGCGTGATATGGCGAATACCGTTAATATGAAAAAGGCATAAATACGTCCCTCTAATTTGGGGGAAGTGATTTGGTATTAGGTCAAGCGGCAGCTAATAGCGGGCGGTATTTAGTGTCATTTTATGATTAATCTTAGAAATATACAATTTTCGAGTTGTGTCACTTTACTTTTAAATGTGCGATGTATTTATTCTAAAAGGTACTGTTTAAGGCCCGACTTTGTTGAGAAAGGAATTTATTTGCGACAAAGACTCATCCGAGCTGGACATATTCGCGATATCACGCCGTGTAGGAAAATATTCCGTAAACACCGATATACACTGAAATCAGAAGTCTTCACCGCGAGCGAGGCGATCGAATTCCGAGAATTTGTTATTTTCATGGATTTATTTCTAAATAAATGAAGATACATTTGACTTGATTTTATTTCGGAAACGAATTTAATTTTATAGAAAATAGGTAGGTACTTCTAAAATTAGACAAAATAATATACCTAATCCTATGGATAGTATGATTTTTATATTTTTTTGTTTTATTTTATTAATGAAATCAAAGAAAATTTGTAAGTTTCATAGGTATCTAAAAAATAAAATTTGGGATAGCAAAAAGTTTTGTGAGTAAAGATCTGTTATGATTCTAATTACCTACATATATTAGGTATTATGAATTCCCTGGAAAACTCTACCTATTATAATAATTTAAAAGAAGGTAGGTAATAAAAGTTTTGAAATCTTGGCCCATCCTGAAACTAAAGGTGCCAACTTAAATTGTATTTAGGGGATAACTTCATACATAACAAAATGTAGAAACTGTCATTGACTCCCGTGCGTTATTTTTTCTGTCGCGTTCCGTTATATTTAATTCTTTAGAGCATTTTATTTTTGAGGAACCGTTGTGCTGCCTGCCCCTCAAAAGAGAACAAGGTAAGTAATCGTTTTACATTTGGCGACCTTTTTTTAAACAAGAAAGAAGGTACCGTATCGTCACACTTACGAAAATGGAATAAAGCATTCCAGTATCAGTGTCGATTCAATACAAAGTCGCGGTATTTTGTTGCGGTATTTTTCTGGAGCTATTGCAAAAGTAATGCGACAATAGGCGGGAACCGATGGATATTCCCGTCTATTTAACTGCATCATAATGAAAGCGTCAGCGAACATTTGACCATGCGGCGAAAAGTCTTGTACTTACTATTTAGCTGCTAAATTGTACTTTTCGTCTAGAGAAGTAATAAAAATGTTCCTATGTTAAAAACCTAAACCGCAAAAGATCACATCTGCTACAAAAACGGGGACAGAGCATCAACAGCTATGGAATCCGAAATCATTGTAGAAGGATTTTTACAAAGTAAAAAATTACGTAAAAGTACGTTACGTAAAAGCCATTCTTTATAGCAATTTCACAGGCAACAGTGCTACAAATTGGGGCAAATAGGATTTCTATAAAAAAAAATTAAAGTTTAAAAAAAAATGTCTGGCCTCTCGGTAGGTTTACCATTACGTTGAAAGATTTTCCCAGCACTTTGCTTGTTTTTCCATAATCTCGTAGCTCCGTTAGAACTGTTTGCACCTATTATATTTCTAAACTCCTTATTGTATTCTCCTGATGCGTTCGAAACATGTAGAGAATTACCCTGTATTAAACCTTGATACTTATGTTTTTTAATATACCAATGGAGAAAGACTTAAAGTTTATTTATTTTCCTTTAATAATTATTTTGTTTCATATACAGAGATGACCGGTTTTGGCAAGGAAAAATGGAAGAGCAGTTAACATTTTTTTTTTCAGTTGCCTTCTTCCCGAAATAATAAATCCACAATACTCAAACAAGAGAAAAATTAAAGGCAATTTTCATTTATTTCTGCTATCTAATAGACTGTCATTGTTAAATCATATTTTTAATAAAAATTTACTATAATATTTATATGTGCCTTATTTAGGGTATTCAACCGAATAATACCACTTGACTGCTACATTTCAGAAGGGGGCAGCCAAAAAACCGTAAAACTTCTCCAATTAAAACCTGGCTGTAAAAAATATAGACACTGTCCCCCTCCCTGTGAACGGCCATGCCTACCAACGCAATGTCTTTTTATACTCTCCATGACATACTGTCCAATTTATTAGTGGTGGGCAGAGTCGGATATTCTCATAAATCGGATAGTTTAAAATTACGTACTTTTAGGAATCGATTACTTTATTGAGTAGTGATTATCAGCTCGCAAGGGGCCAGAACTTCTAAAAAGATGGTCGTCAATGCCGTATAAACATCTTCCATTTCTTGAAAAAAAAATCCACAGATCTTGCATCTTACGCAAGTATCATAGGCATATTGAAAATACTTACCACATACAGTATATTCACTTTTGAGTTTTTTTTCGGTTTTTTTTGAAATATTCTCCCCCGACTTTCTGTGTAATACGCCAAGACCGCCGCGCTATTTCGCTTTGTTTCAGCGACATTCACTGTTTAGTTTTTTCCAATTTTTTCAATTCTTTACCCCCAATTTCCTTTGTAATATTTCAAGATCGCAGCGCTATTGTTCTTAGTTCCAGAGATATGCATTTTTTAATTTTTCCAACTTTTTTGCAATCTTCGCCCCCGACTTTATTTGTAATACGTCAAGACCGCCGCGCTATTTCGCTTTGTTTCAGAGATATTCACTTTTTAGTTTTTTCCACTTTTCATTATTTTTTTACCCCCGACTTCCTTTGTAATATTTCAAGACCGCCACGCTAATATTCTTAGTTCCAGAAATATTCACTTTTCAGTTTTTTCTGCTTTTTTGAAATCTTCACCCCTGACTTTCTGTGTAATACGCCAACACCGCCGCGCTATATCGCTTTGTTTCAGAGACATTCACGGTTTAGTTTTTTTCCACTTTTTTAAATTCTTTACCCCCGTGCAACCTTGACCTACCCACACCGCCAAGCCGACGCGGTCTCTAGCGTGACGCTTGCTGATGTAGTTCATTTTTCATGAAATGGACCCGTATATACGCGACCAGTTAGTATTTTCAATACTAAAAATGGCTTCTTAAAGAATCTAAAAGAAGGTCGCCACACATAAAGATCTCCTACTCGAAAAAGGTATTTGTAATAAAAAAATCCATTCCAGAGAATTACTGATTATCATTATAATCGATTCCGAGCGGTATTCGAATCCCATCGATTTTTTTGGGAATCGAACTTTACTTCACTTCTTGTACTTGAGTACTCCCATTACTAAAATTGATGTTTAGTATAGCTTTTTAGCCGCCTTGTCAATACACAGGAATCTCGCTACACCAAAAATTGCAGCGCTGCGAGTCAATAAAAAGGCCAGATAAATATGACCGACGCCGGATTTGTGCCTCAAATGTACTATTTAGTCGTTAAACCATGGAACGCGCAGCCGAGTCAGTACACGTGTTGTTAATTGACGCAAAACACACACAAAGCAAATTATTTTATTTAATTAAAAAATTAACCTAGATTTGTCTTTCCAAGGCCGCCGCCTTGACAAAAACCGCGCCGAACCCATAACGTGTGTCTTGTCACTGCTGCAGCAGCGTCGGCCGCCGCTTCGGCAGAAACCGCTACAAAAACGCCGTGTGTGTCATCGCCCTAACAGTTCGTTTTCTTTTTACGCTTCCGTATACCAACTAAGAAAGTTCATAAATAGCTTAATTTTATTGCACCTGTGAACCTTTACCAAGGCACATGAAACTTTTAACAATTAATATAGGGTTTCCATACGTCCCGGTTTACCGGGACATATAACCAGTTTGAATGGCGATCAGCTATTTAACTTTATATATTTGTTTTACTATCAAGAGATTTCACTCACTTCGAGGAAGAACGCAACATAAAAAATTAAAAATCCGATAGCCCATTTTTGATTTCAATACACAAACAAATCGGCTGCATTTCGTTTAATTTTTATCCTTTACCAAACATTAAAAACACAATTTTAAGAGTTAAAACATCATTTGTTGAAAAAATGGCGAACGCGCTTTGTAACTTTTGGTCCTGTGTCACGTTATAAACCGTTCCGGTCTAAGCCGAAAGATGTATGCTTACCCAAAATTAACAGGTACGCCTTTAGTGGAGGCGAAACGAATCACCTCCTTCCTTTACTACCTCTCTAAAATTAACGCTCCTATATTCTGTTATTGGCAGACAATACAAAAGAAAATTACAATTAGCACGAAATCATCTCCAAATTATTTAACCTATGTAACATTTTCTCAGTGTATCATGATTTTATCTAGTATCACGTCGGCAGGAAATAAATAAAGCTATAGATAGGCAACTTCTAACACATTTTAACAAAATTTACCTGAAACACGTTTCGCGCGCTGCAGGATAACGGGCTTATTACGCGATATTTAAGTCTCAATTTTTGGAATAGTAAACATAAGACATGGAAGCTCTAAGGTATAGAGCGATTTTTTTGAAAAAAAAATTATTCGCGACGGTATTAACCCTGGAAAATGCCTAAAAATACGTACTTTCAGTGAGCATTTTTTCATATATTTTCTTATTTTTTTTCAAAAAGGGCTCTATACCTTAGAAATAGAAACATTCCTTTACTAAAATGTGATTCGTCCCGACAGTCATTTCAAATAGGCTTTCCAGAATCCTAAAGTAGCGAAACAGTGTTAATCATCCTATAATTTTGCGCATTGTAGAGCCTTAAAAGGTACAGTGTGGTGCATGCGTGATATATGGATAAAAGTGCAGGCCCTAATAACGAATCAAAACTATTCTAATTATTGCTCTTGCTTAAAATCATTGATGGTGTTGAAATATCCACTGGTTCATTAGCGGACTGTCTAAAAAAATTTAAATTTAAATGGCGTAAATGTACTGTATCATCGTTTTTTAATCTTACTTATCACTCTGGAATTGAAAAAATTGCAAATACAAGTTGGTCAAAAAGATTACTTATGGCATGGTTAGAACAAAGATAAATTCCGGTTTTACTATTTGCAATGAAGGATCAGATTTGGATAATAGTGAAGCAGCCACCGAAACGTTACAAGTAATCTAGAAAGCGCTATTTATTTTATATTTTAATTATTTTTATTTTAATAGGTTGGACAAAATAATATTGTAACATGAACATCGAGTTTCAAAACTTTATCCATATCATTGCCACTTTAATTCTATTAAAATGGTTTGATCGGAACTTAAGCGTTATTATGATGCAAAAAAAGTTCTATGCATCCTGTAATAAATGACGTAGTTTTGGGTCTGGAATGAAACCATAGAAAATGTAAAAGTGAAAAATGGAAAAATTATTCTGTGAGTCTTATACTCGTATTATGTTTACAAGAGTTCAGTAATCGGCAAAGGTTGAAAAGATAATATTATTATATTATCAAGAAATAGCTTATAAGTATAATATAAGTATAGAAATTAGTGGACAAGCAAGATTTAAGATTATTTTGTAGGGTTTAGTAATTAATATAGATACGCATATTAATACACTTACCAAAACTACATAATAAAAATATTACACAGGTTTTGCAACTTTTGGCTACAATGTTAATGCTAATATAAATTATATGGGATCATTTTAATAAATGTTAACTACAAGATGTTTAAATTACTTACCTTTAGCAGAATAAAAAGTTAAAATACCCTTGTCAATGAACAATAAGAGAAAAAATCACAATAATAAACGCTGTCAGTGGGGGGGGGGGGGGGGGTTGACCGTTGACTAAATAAAAGATGAAAACTACTGTCTGTATGTATAAAATTATTTTTTGCTACTTATCTTCTGAAAATTTTATCAGTTTAGATAAATATACAGGGTGTCCTGAAATGACGATTAAAAATTTTAAGGTATGATTCTACATAAAAAGATATGAGAAAAAGTTCATATTAACATAGGTCCGGAAATGCTTCCAAAGGGAACTACAGGCCCTTGAAGATGGTGTCATAAAGGTGGTTTTTATTTAATTTTTTAGGATCTACTTACAGTACAGGAATTAACTTCTACGTATAAGTTAAGTATAAGAGTGATTGGAGGTCACTCTTTAAAAATATCAGGTGACCCATAATTGCAACCAGTGGCCTGGGAACAAAGGGGTGGTTAGTTATTTAGGGTTATATTTTTTCGTCGAGTGTATTTTCGCTATCTTTTAAATAAATTATGATTCTTTGAACATTTTTACGTAAAAAAGGTTCCCTTGGTATAAAGTCGTATAGTCGACCGTTTTCGATCCTAATAAATTGAATAAAAACCACTTTTATGACACCATCTTCAAGGACCTGTAGCTTCCTCTATACGCATTTCCGGACGTATGTTAATATCAACTTTTTTTCATATCTTTTTATGTAGAATCACACCTTAAAATTTTTCATCGTCATTTCCGGACAACCTGTATACAGAAAAAAGTAGGTATATACAGGGTGTTTTTTTAAGGTCGACGAGCGGCCATATCTCGGAAACTACTGGGCATAGAAACTCAGGAAAAGAAAAATGATAATTAAAGTGACCATGAGAAAATTCTGGAAATAATTTTTAAGTTCCGCATTTTGCCGCAAGAGGGCGTAATTGAAAAGTAAATTTTTAAATTTTACATAACTCCACAAATTCCCCATTAAGGTATATGTTTGATAACACCATTTTAAAGCTGGGACAATTATGCATTATTTTGGTCTTATGCTCATTGGCGTACTGACTTTAATAAGAGTGGGGGAAGCTGTTGAAAGTGTAATCATTTAAATCGCTGTAACTTATAAACGACTTATCCGATATTAGCAAACTAAAGACTGTTTGGAAGAGAAATATATGCACTTACACCAATCGAATTTAATTGTCCATAATAGTTCTCAAAAAAAATGCTAGAGGGCGCAATTTGCAATAACAATACATTTTTTGATTTTACTCCGAAAAAATAAATCATACGGTATACCTATGGCATCATAATCGGAAAGTAGATGAAATTTGCAAGAAAAGATGTGAAGACCGCAGTTCGATATCCTTGTTAGTTTCAGAGTTATCGCCAAAATAATAATTATTAATACAAATAGCGCCCTCTAGCAATTTTATTAGAAACTATCGTGTACCATTAGATACGACAATTGAAGGTTCTTCCAAACAAGCTTAAATTTAGTGAAATCGGATAAGTCGTTTAGAAGTTACAGCGATTTTAATGTTTACACTTTCAATAGCTTCTCCCACTCTTATCAAGTGAAAGTGTAAACATTAAAATCGCTGTAACTTCTAAACGAGTTATCCGATTTTAATAAATTTAAGCTTGGTTGGAAGAACCTTCATTTGTCGTATCTAATGGTACACGATAGTTTCTAATAAAATTGCTAGAGGGCGCAATTTGTATTAAAAATTGTTCTATTGGCGATAACGCTGAAACGAACGGAGATATCAAGCTGCGGTTTTAATATTTTTTCTAGCAAATTTCATCTGCTTTTCAATTATGGTATTATAATTATACCGTATAATTTATTTTTTCGGAGTAAAATAAAAAAATGTATTGTTATTGCAAATTGCGCCCTCTAGCATTTTTTTTAGAACTATTATGGACAACTAAATACGATTGGTGAAAGTGCATACATTTCTCTTTCAACCAGTCTTTAGTTTGCTAAAATCGGATAGGTCGTTTATAAGTTACAGCGATTTAAATGATTAGACTTTCAACAGCTTCCCCCACTCTTATCAAAGTCGGTACGCCAATGAGCATAAGACCAAAATGATGCAATTGTCTAAGCTTTAAAATGGTGTTATCAAACATATACCTTAATGCGGAATTTTCGGAGTTATGTAAAATTTTAAAATTTACTTTTCAATTACGCCCTCTTGCGGCAAAATGCGGAATTTAAAAATTATTTTCAGAATTTTCTCATGGCCACTTTAATTATAATTTTTCTTTTCCTGAGTTTCTATACCCAGTAGTTTACGAGATATGGCCGCTCGTCGACCTTAAAAAAAACACCCTGTATTATGAAAAATTAATAAAATCAATGCGTATCTGCATTATATTATATTATAGTAGAATTTAATACTACGACAGATTTATTTCTGTGTACCATTTTCAAAAGGCTGTAAATTTGCATTTTGGTCCCGCCAATGCAATGTTGTAGTTGCCTCATGCGGGTGTACAGACATGCAAAATAAAGTTGCTGCATTGTTCTATTTATTTTATTATAGTTATTAGGCGATATTTTTTCAGTTGGACTCTATGATACAGTTTAAAATAAAAATCTATAACAATAATGCTAGACTAATAATTCTATTAGCCGAGTTGTGTAACTTAATTGTATTATTGGTATATATAGTATTGACAGTATTGTTCTGATTCAAATTAAATTTATTTTAGTTTTGTTATTAAACCTATTTCATTTGCTTAGTTAATTGTGGTCTGTTACAAGTATTTTATTTGTCAGATCTCAGATCTGTTAAACTTTTGTTATGAATTTTTCGAAAATTGAATATAGTGTAGTTATTTTGTTCCGAACAAACATCTTACCCACTTTTAACCCTCTTCTAGTATAATATATTATCACATAAAATAATTATTCTCCTATGGTTTTCAAGAATTTTAAGGTATAATAAACTTTTGACACAAATAATGTGATAAAAATTCAATATTGGTTTTGTATACAGTGTGTCCCCGTATCGGCGCATGAAGAGGTGAAAAGGATTGAAATTCTTTGAGTTAAATCTTTTTCGGGTTTAGCCCTGCTTGGATAAAAACTAATTTGTGTCTAATTTCTGTTATAATATAATTGTAAGTTAAACTCCTTTATTACTTAAAATTGACAAATTGTCAAATAAAAGTGGAATATTAGCTGAACAAAGAGTTTTACTTATCTACAATAATATAACTAAATTATTATGGATTTCCACCAAGTACACTGAGGAAATTCATTAAATACAAGATTTTTTTGAATATACAGTGCGTTTTTTTAACGTGGGCCATAGGGATTTACATTGTTAATCTTTAAGCCTATAAGTTTGGCACATTTATACAGGGTGTTCATTTGAAAACTTCCCTCCACGGATTTATCGAAAACCACTGATTAAAAGAAAAAACGCCGAGACACGTCAAAAGATTTGCCAAAGGGAACAACTTTTTAACCAAAAACTACTTCACCCCCTTTTACCCTCTGCCCCCCGGGGTCATCCCCTTAAAAATATTAAATGACAAGGGGTATCAAGTAATAGCTTGTTTGAAAGGTCTTCCAAAGTGCTTTATTTTGACGTTTGATTTTTTAAAATCGGTCGATTCGTCTTCGAGAAAATTAGAAAAATCTTTATTTATCTTAATTTGTTCAGATAGAAAAAAAAACATACGAAAATATCACTTTTTATTTCAATAAGTGTTCAAAAGCCAACATAAACAGCAATTCGGAAGATTAGACGTGGCAGCAACCAAATAACAACTCGAATTTTTTTCCGCCTTCTTTTTATCAACACGGATAACATGTATTTATTCTTATACCTGTTTAGTTTTTTATAGTTGCTAAGGAAAAGAAAGAATTTAATTTGCTGTCAGTTACCTTTTTATGACAATCTTGGGATAGTGAAAATTAATTTATTGATTCAGATTTTATTTTCAAAATGGTTTACACACTAGCCGAAAGAGTGGAAATGATTCTAATTTATGGTGCCCAAAATCAATGTGCTCGGCAAACTGCCGTCACATTTAACGCCAGACATCCGGAAAAGATAACTTCGCATAGGTATGTTTTGGACCTTGTTACTAAATTTACTCAAACTGGATCTGTTGCAAATAAAAAACGTAATCGTCGTAGAGTTTCGGATGAAGCCGCTCAAGTTGAAATTTTGGTCATTTTGGCATAGATCCTAATACTTCATTACGCAAAATTGTTGATGCGACTGGTATTTCATTAGGCTCTGTACACACAGTTACTAAATTGCATAAATTTCATCCATTCAAAATGAAAATATTGCAATAGTTAACCGAAGATGATTTCGATAGGCGAGTTGAGTTTTGTGAACAAATGACTGCAGCGATTAATGATAATACCATTTATGTAAAGAATATCTGCTTCAGTGATGAATGCACATTTTATCTAAATGGATTTGTTAATAAGCATAACTGCAGGTATTCGAGCAATGAAAATCCTCATGTTGTAGCAGTACCCCCAAAAAATTAATGTAATGGCAGGCATTTTAGGAAACAAAGTGATTGGGCCATTGTTTATTAATGGGAATTTAAATGGAGGCATTTATTTAGATATGTTGGAAAATATCATCAATCCGCTTATCACTGAAACCATTGAAAACCAAATCGAAGACGATGGAAACCCTATACTTGATAAGGCTGAAATATATTTCCAGCAAGACGGCGCTCCTCCTAACTATGTTCTTCCGGTTCGGCAATGGATAGACGACGAGTTTCCAGATAAATAGATAGGGCGAAGAGGGCCTATAGAATGGCCTGCTAGATCTCCTGACTTGACTCCATTAGACTTTTTTCTATAGGGCCATTTGAAGTCTATTGTGTTCACTCCCCAACCTGAAAGTTTGGAAGAACTTCGTCAACGCATCATCGAAAGCTGCCATGATCTCCCACAACATGTTTTTGAAAATATCCGTCAGGAATTTAAACATCGCCTATATCATTGTTTGACCAATAAAAGTGATATTTTCGTGTGTTTTTTTTTCTACCTGAGCAAATTAAGATAAATAAAGATTTTTCTAATTTTCTCGAAAACGAATTCACCCATTTAAAAAAATCAAAAGTCAAAATAAAGCACTTTGAAAGACCTTTCAAACATGCTATTACTTGATACCCCTTGTCATTTAAAATTTTTAAGGGGATGACCCCGGGGGGCAAAGGGTAAAAGTTGGTGAAGTAGTTTTTGGTTAAAAAGTTGTCCCCTCTGGCAAATCTTTTAACGTGTCTCGGCGTTTTTTCTTTTAATCAGTGGTTTTCGATAAATCCGTGGTGGGAAGTTTTCAACTGAACACCCTAAACCTTAAACACCTTAAACAAATAATATTAAAACTTAAGAATGATAAAATATGAGATGGGAGGAAGAAGTTAACATACAATCTGTGCAAAAAAGCTCCAAGAGATACTCAAAAAGCCCTTTTTATTTTTTTTTAATTACACTTTTTTATCCCCTTGTAATTTAATATTAGATACAGAAAAATATTGATACGGCTGTCAGTATTTTTCTTACTTTCATGATATTAGTTTTGTAATTAATCATGTCTTGCTACACCGTAAAAGAATGAATTGGAAATGGTTTCAAACTGCATAAGAGGAGTGTCATACCGGGAAGTTACTGATAATTTGGCCGCTGTCTATCAAAACCGTCCCATTCCCAGGAAGTCTACCGTACGACGATTGCATGGAAATTTCATGACTTCTGGATGTCTTGATGATTCTCATAAAAAACGAAAAAGAAATTCATTTGTGGTAGTGGTGGTAACTGAAGAATTCCGAATGGGTCTGTGCATGGCGATAGAAGAACAACCATCTTCCAATTTGCCACACCTTGCTGAATGCTTCGACAAATCTAGAAGCAGTTGTTACAAGGCATTGAAGAAAAACAAATACAAATCTTTTAAAATTCGAAATGTACAGGAACTTTTACCTCGTGATTATTTTGAACGGATGCAGTTTTGTGAAGAATGGATGGAACGAATTAATTACAACCCAGGTATTGCGAATAACATACTGTTTACAGCTGAAAGCTTCTTTAATATTAATGAAAGTGTGAACAAGCAGAAAGTTAGAGTCTGGTCAAGAGAAAATCCCTAAGTGGTGCATCAAGCGCATAGCCAGTGGAGTCAAAATGTAAATGTATGGGCAGGTATTCTAGGAAATATAATTATTGGTCCACTTTTTATAGACAGTACGCTTACCAAAGAAAAATATATGAATCTTTTACATCTGGAAGTAGGTCCTGCGCTAGTCCACAGAAGGGAGGAAATTATATTTCAACATGATGGGGTACCAGCTCATAAATAGCGCAATAATTGTAATGGAATATCTAAATAATGTGTTTCCGGGCAGCTGGATAGGACGATTTGGACATTTTAAATGGCCCGCTCGAAGCCCGGATATCACGCCTTTGGACTTCTTTTATTGGGGATACCTTGCATCAAAAGTTTTTGATAACGTAAGAGGAATACCAAATATTGTCGATGAGTGAAGAAACAGAATAATCGAGGCCTCACGCAGCATCACAGCGCGATAGTTGTCGAATGTTAGAAAGCATTTTTATGATTGTTTGGGGCACTGGTTGGCTGTAAATAGAGGGCATCTCGAATGGTTATATGAGTTTTAAGTTTATTGTTGTAGATGATATTAAGGAAAATTATTAAACTTTATTGAAATAAAAGTTCTGCTTTAGAATTAAGAAAATTAATACATTTTAAAAAACTTAATATAAAACATATTTAATACAAACTATTCATTGTATAATTTCGGTACAACTTGCCAAATATTATAAAAATGCCACATACCAGCTTATGTCAAATATACCTGGGTAAACTTAATATACAGTGCTGGGCAAAACAGCGTGATATTATAACTTAAAACGGTATTTTTTTAATGTTTTGCGTTAGTAAAGTAATACAAACGTGGTCCTAAATTGAATATGAGACCACGAGAAATATTTGTGTAAAATTTCAACTCTTAGTTCTCAATAGAAATATGCCTAACATAGACTTAAAGATTCACCATGTAAATCCCTATGGCCCGCGTTAAAAGAAACGCACTGTGTATGGATTACCACAAAAAGAAATCCTTTAATTCCAAAACTATTTCGTTGCGCCACACACGGGGTCGTTTATTTGACAACATATTTTTGCGGTTATTCGATATTTTTTTCCGGTAACAAAATACCGTTTAACCATTAAAATATGTATGGAATTAGTTATTTTTGTATTAAGTGCGCAAAATAGGGGTTTTTTTAATAGCACATGAGATTGTAAATTTTTACCGAGACCGTTAGGTCGGGGTTAAAAATTCAATCAAATGTGCCATAAAAACACTTTTGCGCGCGAAATAAAAACAACATTTTTTCTACAACTGTTTGTTGTTAACTATTTTTTATCGTGTTTAGAAAAAAAATCTAAAACACAGATTACAGAAACTTTTCTGTAATCTGTGATCTAAAATCATAATTCATTTAACCATTACACCTGTTCCCATTACTATGGAAACCTAAAATTGTTTAAATTTTATTGATTGTCAAATCTATCGTTTTTCGTGTCAAAAGATTATAGTTGTTTGCTCAAGTTTGATACCATTTAAATGTCTGAAAGTGATAGTGAGATACCTCACGAAATTATGGATGCGGCAGAAATCGTTATATCAAATCTTTTGCCCAAGAATCAAATATGAGAAAGTGTACACTCAGTTTCGCGAATGGTGCAATATAAAGAAAGTAAAAACAGTAACAGAAAATGTTTTGCTCTGTTATTTGGAGGAAAAGTCGAAAATTTTAAAGCCACCTACACTATAGAGTACCTATTCGATGCTTAAAAGTACCCTAAACATAAAGGAAAATATTGATCTGCAGCGGTTTACTAAATTGGTTCTATTTTTAAAAAGCAAATCCATTGGATATAGAGGAAAGAAGTCTAAAGTATTAACAAAGAAGGATGTAGCAAGATTTATAAAGGAATCCGATGATGAAATACATTTACTTATGAAGGTATACAACATTTACAAGCAACTATTTAAGTAATTTAAATACTCATTTAACTATTTTATTGTAGGTTGTTTTAATCTTCGGGATATGTGGCGCTTGCCGTTGATTGATTGATAACATTGAAAATGTTGGAACTATATTAATTGTAAAAATACCAGATACAAAAACCTACTGTGAACGAACCTTTTCTATATCCAATTTGGAATATATCGATATCTACAGAAAGTATAAATCTCTGCGACCGTCCCACACTTCAAGTAACCGATTATTCCTAAAATATGCTAAAGGAAAATGTGTAAATCAACATGTTGGAATCAATAAAATAGGAGAAATGTCAAGTCTTATTGCAAAATGGCTCGGCAAAGAAATGTTCAAAAGTTATACAGGCCACTGTTTCAGAAGAAGTTTTGCGACGCTACTAGCTAATGCAGGGGGCGACCTAATTTCTATCAAACGTCACGGAGGTTGGAAATCTAGTTCAGAGGCGGAGGATTACATAGAGGATAGTTTGGTGAACAAAGTTTCCAAGATTTCCAATAAAATTTTAGAAAGTTCTTCCAATAAAATCTTAGAAAGTTCATCTGCAGTAAATGTATCGCACAAAATACCTAATAGTTCTTGCGTTTCCGACCAACAATGTGTAACATCGCCTATTGGAATTAATATAGGAAACAATTGCTCTAACTTCACCGTTAATTACTATTATTATAAAGATTGTTAATTTAATTTACTTTTATAATAATTTTTTTATAAAAAATGTTTTGGAAATTAATTTTTGCATTTTTATACGATAACATCAATCAGCTGAGCTTGCCGTGAAAAAATATCATTTTTTTACGGTGAAAAAAAGCGACGTTTTGTGCATCCATAGTAACCAAAAAAAGTCATCTTTTTTTGACAGTTGTAGAAAAAAAATATTTTTAATAGAATTACTACTAGGTTATTAAATTATTACAAAAACTAAACCCTGTTTTTATAACTAAAATATACTTTGTAGGAATTAAATATTTCCTTTTTTAAAATATGGAGAAATGGTATAGTGTACTTTTAGTGCAAGTACTAGGTCCATGACTGCAAATCTAATTTTGTGTTCTGTGATATAAGTGTTGTGTAGATGTGTCCTTATATTGAAGGTTTATTTCTGTTAATTTTCTCCTTAACCATAAATTTGATCCTCTGTTGTTATTAACATACCTTATAATAAATAAAAAACTATATTTGGTTTTACGTAGTTGTAAAAATGTATGTTTTCATATAAAAAACATTGCCGTTAATTTTTATGTTTTATTAGGCCTTATCCCAACTGATATGTTTCTTTTCTACGCCATTTTATTTTTAATTATGATTTCCTTACTTTATTTTTTTAAACCATCACTGGTGGACGCGTCAAATTCGTAGATAACGCCACAAAAAAAACGAAAACTGAAATTTTCGTCACTTACGAATGTCTTCGGATGGAATCGGAATTTTTCAAATTTGGTAAAGAAATGTTAGTCCCCTCCAAATTACGCAACTTTGCCGTCATTTAATCTTTGGCGTGTCTCCTACTGTTTACGATAATACAGAATGAAGATGTTATTAAATAGGTGAGAACGTTGATTCTTAAATAAAGTAGTATGGCAATATTAATTTATCAAAAATAGGCTTGCAAAACTGCAATAAAAAATACAGATTCATATTTAAAATAAATATATTTTAAAAAACTAAAAAACACACTTTAATAATTAATCAAACTAAAAAGCGGAAAATAAATATAGTTTAAGATAATTCTTGAAATTCTTAATATAGACAGAAAATAATAATGAACGATAAACATTAGTATTTTTGTGAAAAAAGCGTGGGGTGCTCGATATACGAAAAATATAGCACAAAGCGACCCACGCTTTTTTCACAATTAATGTTTATCGTTCATTATCATTTTCTGCCTATATTAAGAATTTCAAGAATTATTTTAAACTATATTTATTTTTCATTTTTTAGTTTGAGTTATTGTTAAGAAAAAAAATTTTTTTGAGCAGATTGAGCTAGCTTAGTAGAATATTGTATTGTTAGCGGTTCTTGATAAGTCTACAAAATTTAAATTAAATCTGACCGTTTAAAGTGGGTTAAAATCGGGTTCAAAGAAGTCGGTTACAAACAAACATACATACAAACCCGAACAAACGACAATAAAAAAATTTGTCAATATTTTATTTTGACGGGTAGAATTTTTTTTTTAATTTTTCTCTATTCTTAGCGACAATATCTATCTATACGACCCCACGTTTGTTTCATTACTATCGGTTATTGTAATAATTCTGACATACTGACAGGGTCAAATTTTGGCAACAGAATTTTTTTGCGTTGTTTTTTCAACTTTCCACGGTCAATATACATACATACGACTTTATAGTTTTTTCTTTATTATTATTTTTTTTTAAACGATTTGACATATTGAGAGCTGTCAAATTTTGACAGGAGAATTTTTTGCTTATTTTTCCCGAAGTCTCCGCATCGAATACTATACGACCCCATAATTTGTTTCGTCAAAATCGCTTCTTCGTTTTATACCTGACAGCTGACAAAATTTGACAGGAGAATTTTTTGCGTGTAGATTATTGTATTGTCAGCGGTTCTTAATAAGTCTACAAAATTTAAATTAAAACTGACCGTTTAAAGTGGGTCAAAATCGGGTTCAAAGAAGTGGGTTACAAACATACATACAAACAAACATATAGGTGAAGCTAATAAAAGCATGTTAAAAACATACCTGATGATGGTACCTGAAAGACGAAACGTCAGAATCAATTTTTGATAACAACACGTTATAATAAAAAATAAAAAAAATGCAATGAATATGTAAAATTAATTTTTACCATCTCCGTAAATAAAGTCAGAAAAACATAAAATATGAATTGAGAATTTTCGGTTTTTTCCGAATATCTTCGGAAGTACTCGAAATTCTCCAAATTTTTTAGGGCATGTTAATCATCGCCAAATTGCGGACCTTTGCCCCAATTTGACTTTCGTTGTATCTCCAACCGTTTACGAGATCCCAATGGTGAATGTCGAATTTGTAACACCCCATAATATAGGTAGTATAATATTTGTTATCAGAATAGTATTGAAACAGCTGATTTAATCTTGATATTTTGAACGAAATGAATTTTCTTATTTTATTTTCTGACTTCTATCTAATTGTCGTGTTGAAATTTTGCAAATTTGCATAATTTTTTATTTTAAACAGAATTTTTGTAATATCTGTGAAATCAAAATAATGCAAAATATAAAAGTAGGAATAGGATTTAAAAATTTTGCAGTTTGTCTGAACATATTTCCTTAATAAAAAATTTTTCCTATCTTCTAGAAACAAAGCACTAATAGAAAATATAAGTATTTTTCTAAGTTTTAAAGACATACTTGATTTTTCGAAACAATTATGACGCAAATTAGTTTTCAATTAAGCAGGGCTAAACCGCAGTGAATAAAGTTTAAACTGGAATTTTTCACCTATTAATGCGTCGATCCGGAGACACATTGTATAAGTATAGTAAAATAGGTTCTTCGCAGATTGGGTAGTTACCTACCTAAGATACTTATATATAACCTTTATTCATAAAAATAATGTTTTGCGAGGTCAATGAAATTATTTCGTATTATTTAGCTATAAAACCTGCTCGTTAATCCTTTTCCAAAAAAAATAATTGTAGGGGAGGCAGGGGAAAATATGCCTTAAATGCAGACAACATGATTGTTAGTATCCTAGTTTTAGGGGAAGGGGGAAGTTGAGGTATACAATATAAAAATAGTGATAGAAAAAGTTACAAAATACAAGAGAGTTGATTGAAAAACTATAGCATTTTTTTGTATCTAATTGCCAAATCTATATTATACCGTGCGGGCAAAAATTATTTGCATCAAAGAGGGCTTGGATTAAAAAACGTACGGCTTGGTTTAGATCACAATGATATGGGGACAATATATCTAACCAAATCTAGGTTAAAATTTTGTCAAATTCATATTATGACATGATATGCCAAACACAATACGTAAACAAATACAAATTTATTTTTGTTGTTTACAAAATTAACAAAGTAAGAATATACAGAAAGAAAAAGAAAAATAATTACATAAATTGCTGAAATTGGCCACCGCCATGCTCCAAGCATAAATGCACACATCTCTTCATATTTTCGAAAGTGTTGACCAGCATCTCTGGAGAAATGTTACCACATTCTTGGACAATCCTTTCTTTTTCCTTCTTAAGAATAGTCCTGCATGTTCCATAAGATCTTCCCACTTCTTGGGACAGGCGTCTTAAACAATTTGTTGGCGTATTTTGCATTATTTCACGAACGTTTGCAACAAGTTCTTCTATTCTTACCGATGGTCTTCCTGCTCCTTTTTTGTGTTGTATAGAACCTGTTTCCCTAAACACAGCCACGCCACGGTTCTTTTCAGGCAATGATAAAAATCCCCAGCAATAAAAGCAACGTTAGGAAAATGTTCGTGAAAATGGTCCATGCACAAACCCGGATTGTATTGCCACTCACCATTTACCCTAACCCCGTTTTGAAAATACGCTTCAACCATGAATGTTTTGTGCTGATCCGTAAAGTTCATTGTGTGAATTGTTCAAGAAATTGGAAAAATTAGCGATGAATTAAATTACTTGTAACGACTGTCAAAGATGACGGAATAACTGATTGATTGTTAATTCAGGTAGTTACTGACACCCAACAGGTATTAAGCTCTACGGCTAAGCATTACGTCCTTAGATGCAATGCCCTCTTTGATGCAAATAATTTTTGCTCGCACGGTATTATAAGTACCTATATAAATGAAAAAAAATTGTGTGTGCTTAAGACCATACGACAGAAGTGAAAACGTCAACAAGGTTAATTCAGTGCCCACAAAAAAGTGCTAAACGCGCCTAAAGAAGTTTTCACTTCAAAAATAACATAAACTTGGAATGCGGGATAATTTTACTGCATACGAAAAAAGATATTTCCTAAAATTGAACAACCCTTGAATTTTTACATCTTCAACAGAAGTCAGAAATCATAATAAATTAGGTCCACGGAATAAGCAATTACGGTAAACCTTACTTCACCCTACGTAAATATATAATTTAATAATTCAGTCGGATTGAATATAGCAGTTGAATTCGAGCGTAGCACACCCAAGTCTGACGCGTGACGGCTCAGTTTAATTCAGTGCCCACAAAAAGTGCTAAACGCGCCTAAAGAAGTTTTCACTTCAAAAATTTTAAAATGAGAAATAAAATATATTCATCCCTATTGAATTATTATTTTCAAATAGTTTATGTAAAAATCTCGCCCCCCCCTCTAAATCCACCACTGGTTCATGATATTTTTAGTGCGATTACGTGTAAATTCAAGTATATATATGTATATCATTTGCGACCAAATATTAGACCACCTTCCCCTAACAAATTAAAACAGGTATGGCTTTTTGAATCACAATCATTAAGTATTTCGTAAGTTATGTTACGCCGACGCCAATTAACATTGAATCAGTAAAAAATCCATTGTAGTGGCAACTTCTAGACCATTTTGTTATTCAAATTAATGGTAATTTTAATTAATGCACCGTGGTCCATGTTAAAGTCATTTGAAGCAAGTGTGTCCGCTTACACACATCATTATTAAAAAAATCGTTATTTTAAAATAATTTTTAGGTAGTTCGCTTATTATCCTTTAATTATAATATAGGTTTAAAAATAAAGTATATATTTTAATTTAGTAGGTTGACATTAAAAAGCAACCGATTAATTTAACTGGTCCATTTCTTGCACTATAGCGAATAGTTTGATTGAACTATTTAGTTTGTATATGGACAAGGCAATTCTAGGGTTAACTATAATGATCCGTATGAGATAAGTAAACGCGCAGCATACTAAGGATATATCCAGGCCAGGCTTTTTTATGCTCATTTCGAGTAGGGAAGAGTGGAAGGTAATCAAGTAACAATGAAGGCGGATCACTCGATCTTCACAGACGGTTCAAAAATGGACGTCGGGGTGGGAGCTGGTATCTTCTCCGAGAGCATGCTAATACAGAGGTCGTATAGACTCCCTGACTACTGCAGCATTTTCCAGGCAGACATTTTTGCAGTGGATAAAGCCCTGACTTGAAAGCAGCTGCGTCTATAGCAATCTATATATAGACAGTCAAGCAGCCATAAAGGCAATTTGCTCCAGCAGCACTAAGTCAAAATTAGTAAGACACTGTCGCAACAATCTCTGCACACTAGGTGCTCAACATCGAACCACCCTGTGTTGGGTTCCGGGACACAGCAATATACATGGCAACGAGAGTGCTGATGCGCTCGCCAGGGAGGACGCAAGCATTTCTGCCGAACTAGCAGAGAATACTGTGGCTAGACCACTGGGATCAGTCAAAGAGGATATAGATCGGATAGCTAAACAACTTGCACAAAGCAGATGGACAGGGCTGGAAACTTGTAGCATCTCCAGGCAATTGTGGCCCCTACTTGATGACAGGAAAACCGCAGTGCCACTACAACACAGTGGGAAGGACCTAATAAACATCACTGCCAACAAACGACTTCTGTAGAAGTTGCAGAGATGAAGAAGGAGGAAAGGATTCAGCATTTCTTGTGTGAATGCCCCAGCCTCGCTAGAAGAAGGTTCAATGCCCTGGGCGAACCATTATTTAATGATCTGGAGGAAATGAGCAGCCTGCAACTGGGTCGACTCACGAAGTTTATTAACAGCAGTGGCTGGTTTGAATGAGCTGTCAAGATTCTTCTACGATCTATGTCACGTCGCGTTAACCACCAGGAAGCTGATGCGGATAGGTTCCGCGGAACACGTGTGGTACCACAGCGGTCCTACAGGACTACGTGGGTATGCCATGTGTGTATCGTCAACGCCAGAGGTCTGCCACTCTAACCTAACCTAAGTAAACTCGTACGTAATAAATTAATGGATGGGAACTAAATTAAGAGCCTATTTAACAATCTGGTATACCTATATATTGGGATAATTTATCAATTAATTTTTTTTCGATACCTAATTTAAACTATTTTTTGGTCCTGCTTTAAAAGCTTTAGTCAATAAATTTTAAAGTACCTATTTCCACGTTGTCTTAAATAGGCTATCTTTATTATAATTTATTACGGAGGTGATTATGAGTCTGCTTTTAATTTTGGACCAATTTCTTTGCTTCCAACACTTTTTAAAATTATTGGAAAAATTGTTAAAATACAACGATTTTTTCTCTTTTATTGAACATCTTTATTTAAAGCTTAATGAAGGAGATCTTGAAGCAGCAACATTTTGTGCTATTTCCAAAGCTGTGGACTGTGTTAAGCACGACATATTATTTAATGAACGATCTCAAGTAGTATTGTTAAATGGTAAGAAATAAAGAAATAATAAAATTGATTGTGGAATACCTCCGGGTTCATTTCTCGTTCCTACTATTTTTATACTTCTTCGAATCTACTAGTAAGGGCGCTATACTTACTTAACTATTTTGAATCTATATAAATGGCCTTGCGTCATTTTTTATAAATAGTACATTTACCTTGTTTGCTGCTGACACAATAATACTATGGCATAGTAATTATTTTATTAAATTACATACTTAAAATATTAAATAATGAAGATTTAATAAAAACTAAAGAGTCGTCATAATCTATGTTCTTTTCATATCACTAAACCACCATAAAAACTTTTAAATGTACATTTAATAGAACTATTACTAATAATAACAACCCTAAATTTATAAAAATTTTGGGAATTTACATTAATCAAAATCATTCTTTTAATGAACATATTGTAGAAAATTACCTTTAGTTTGTTATGATCTGAGAGAGTTTTCTCATGCAGTACATGAATTGTTTATTTTGCTTTGATAAAATTCCTTCTAAGATATGAAATTTCTTGGTGAGGAAATTCATGTGAATATCTTCTTCACTATAGATATGTTTATTTTATAAAAAAGAGCTATAGGTATTTGTGCATAGCAAGATCTGGAGATTCTTGTGAACCTTTGTTAACAAAAAATGTTAACACCAACTTAAACTAATTATTATTATGTTAGATACAGTTTGTTTGATTCATGAGTAACATAGAAATACTATTAATTTACCTACATATAATACAATACTTTAATATACAGTGTGACCAGTAAAGTCTGCATCATATAGGGTTTTTTTTTATTAATAGCTTTATTCGAAATTTGACTTTGGCATCAAGTTTTGCTTAGATCGAGATGAAAATTAAGCAAAAAAATAGTAGTCACGTGATTCGCATTATCTGTCAAATTATAATTTTTTCCAGAAAATAATTCAAAAGTGGGGTTATTTCTGAAAATATCGAAAAAAGTTCTTTTAAATGCAGTTTCTAGCCCACATGCAAAATTTCAGCTGCATAAACTAATTTTGATTTTTTACCCACTACTAAAATGTATGAACTTAATGAACACTTGATGACACTGTGCCCCTTTTTGTCTTAATATTAAGGAGTATTACTTTCAGACAAAAACTACGTTTTCAAAAATACTTATTTTATGAAGTTACCTTATACAGTCAAAAACAAATAAATTTTACATCACATGCGACCAAATTTTAATAGCCCAACTTTGATTTTGTTGAAAAACACATATTTAATATGGCGCTAATTTCAAGAAAATATAGCTGAAATAAAGTATTGTCAAAACTAAGAAGTTTTATGTAGGTTGCGTTGAGACTTATTTTGCAAAAGTGGTGCAAGTAACCACATATGGGTAAAAAATCAAAATTATCTCATGCAGCTAAAATTTTGCATGTGGGCTAGAAACTGCATTTAAAAAAACTTTATTTTATAACTTTTTTGATACTTTAAAAATAACCTCACTTTGGAATTATTTTTTCGAAAAAATTAAAATTTGACAGATAATGCGAATCACTTGACTAGGTACTATTTTTTTGCTTAATTTTTATCTCGATCGAAGCAGAACTTGATGCCAAAGTCAAATTTCGAATAAAGTTATTAATAAAAAAAAATCCCATATGATGCGGACTTTACTGGTCACACTGTATATTTACCTATTCCTATTTCAAATCTTCTAAAGGGTTTTACAATTCATGACTTAAAAGAAAAATTAATTTTCTTCCAGTTTATATTTAAAAAAATGGCAAATTTTAAAATGATTGATTTGTTAATTAATGTTAATGAATATTTTGATGAATTAAATTTGTCATAATTATTTGTTTTTTTTATAATAATATTTGAAATTTTACTACATTATATTTTATTGTTATTGTTGACTAAAACCTTTGTCAATATATATTTCTTACTTTGACATAATAAAGTATGTTTTTACTATGACAATAATGAAAAATTCTTATCCAGATACATTAAAGGTTAAACATCTTTTGTACCGAAAATTAAAGTGTTAAAGACTTTAAAGATGAATTAGGAAACTCAAATCTTTAACATACTTAAAGACTTAAATTTTTTTTTGATATCTGCATTACGCTTATGTCTATAGGCAGCCGTTTAAATACCTACCACATAAAAGGCCGCGCTAGCATCGTCATTCGCTTACGCGCTCACTATACTTCTCGTGTGCACTTACACACTGCGCTCAATTACCCCAACTGACTCTATCGGTTTGGATTTTGAATGGTGGTACGATGTTAAAAGGTCAAATTTAAAATAAAGTCTTAATTTATTGAAACTGTTGAAAAGTGTTTTATTGTATGGTAAGTTTAACCTCCCATTTAACCATAACCGGTGTTAGACACCGGCTATTTTCGTGTATACATTTTAATCCTATGCAGTCAGAGGCGGTTCATAGGTAAATATGAAAAAAACATATTTCGATGATAATGTAATTTAAACGAAAACGACGAACCTAGCTAAATAGTTACATTTTTTATTAAAATTACGTATTTCAGTACCGTGCGAGCAAAAATTATTTGCATCAAAGAGGGCCTTGCATCTAAGGACGTAATGCTTAGCCGTAGAGCTTAATACCTGTTGAGTGTCAGTAACTACCTGAGTTAACAATCAATCAGTTATTCCGTCATATTTGACAGTCGTTACAAGTAATTTGATTCATCGCTAATTTTTCCAATTTCTTGAACAATTCACACAATGGGCTTTACGAAACAGCACAAAACATTCATGGTTGAAGCGTATTTTTGAAACGGTTAGAGTAAATGGTGAGTGGCACTACAATCCGGGTTTGGGCATGGACGATTTTCACGAATAAAGACCATCTGTTAGAACAGAAGAACTTGTTGCAAACGTTCGTGAAATAATGCAAAATACGCCAACAAATTGTATAAGACGCCTGTCCCAAGAAGTGGGAAGATCTTATGGAACATGCAGGACTATTCTTAAGAAGCAGCTAAATTTATTTCCTTATAAAGTGCAAGTATTCCAAGAAATACAAGCCGCAGATTTTGAAAGACGCAGGAATTACTCTTAATGGTTTACCCAAAATTTATTGGATAGAAATGATTTATTAGACCTGACATTTTTTTCGGATGAAGCCTGGTTCCACCTCTACGGTTATGTGAATTCTAAGAATACATGCATGTGGAGTAGTGAAAATCCCCATTTTTTTGTAGAGTCCACATTGCACCCTAAAAAAATTGGTGTCTGGTTAGCTGTTTCCCGAAGAAGAATTTTCGTCCTATTTTTTTCCATGATACAGTTACAGCACAGGGGTATAGAGACAATATTTTGAATCCATTTGTGGAACAATTACTTGCCGACGAACTACGTTTTGGATATTTTCAACAGGACGGTGCAACCGCCCATACACCCGCCGAAACTATTAACTACTTACGCAGTTTTTTCGACGACAGATTGATCAGTTTTCGATCAGGCATTGCATTCCCACCAAGATCACCTTGTTAAACGGTTATGGATTATTTAGTTTTTCCTCATTTAAAGAACACTATTTTTAAAACACCAGTTGCAAATTTAGAACAATTACAAGAAAGGATTATCCAAGAATGTGGTAACATTTCTCCAGAGAAGCTGGTCAACACTTTCGAAAATATGAAGAGACGTGTGAATTTATGCTTGGAGTATGGCGGTAGCCAATTTCAGCAGTTTATGTAATTCTTTTTGTTTTTCTTTCTGTATATTCTTACTTTGTTAATTTTGTAAACAACAAAAATAAATTTGTATTTGTCTACTTATTTTATTACTCATTAGTTTGGCATATCATGTCATAATATGAATTTGACAAAATTTTAACCTAGATTTGGTTAGATATATCGTCCCCATATCATTGTGATCTAAACCAAGCCCTACGTTTTTTAATCCAAGCCCTCTTTGATGCAAATAATTTTTGCTCGCACGGTATGTATGGTATTCCCTGTTTTGTTTCAATAGAAAAATTAATAACAATTGAATTGCGCGAGCGATGTTGCGGGTACCCACTCTGCCGTCCGAAGTTAAAAGGCGGCAAGTGACAATTTTGGTAATTTGAGATTTTTGAATTTATCTCTTAATTAGATAGCCCTCTACCTATAAAACTGTCTTTTTTTTCAAAAAAAAATTCCTTTTCGGAGAAAAAAAATATTTGTGTAGCCGCAAGTGTAAATTCGTCATTCTTTAAGAGATAAAAAGGCGGCAATACTAAATTTCTAAATTAAAAGGCGGCATAATTGTGATTATCCCCTTTTATTTTAAAAATTTTATAGTTCTATAATAAATTTTAGAAATTAAAAGGCGGCAACAAACGTTTCTAAATAAAATGGCGGCCAATTTTACCTTATCCTATTTATTACTTTGACATTATTTACCAATACGCAATTAATGTTGAAGTTAAAACCGATTTCAAGTTAGAAAAAGGCTGTGATTTAAATTTCTTGAAAGTTAATGCATTAAAAAATGGTCTCTCTACCAGAACCGCATAAAGAAGCAATAGGTATACCAAATGAAAAAGATGCATCTATTTTAAAACATTTGTGCCCTTTCATGAATGAGAACCGGCGTTTATTTTAGGAGAATCTGAAGCCAGCAAAAGTAAACGAGCTTAATGAATCGTTCGAATAATACATTGTTTTTTCATAATATCTCTGTATATTTTTTATAATATTTATTGGTCAAAACCGGAATATGTACTAAAAAAACTCGTTTTTTTACGCTCTACATGTATATTTTTAATAATTTTAGTAGGTATTTATTTGCGGTGTATTTTGATTGGCCCCAAGATATTTTATGTCAAAAAAATATTAACTGATTTCCATTACTAATACCAAAAAATCGTCATTTCGGAAACATTAAAAACAATTAATGGATTATGCTGTAAAGTCAATCTATGGGCATAAACGGATAACATTCGTAATTTATAGAATAAGACTCGGAATAAGAGTTCAAAAGTCAAGCAGAATATAAATGGTTGTTTAAGGTTTAAATGCGATATAAACAACTTCTTTAAAAAAAGACAGAAAATTAATTTCTGCACTTAATTTCCCTGATATTTACCTTTTCTAGTTTGAATGATAGCCAAATAACTGATTTTAATGCAAATTCTAATTTTAGCTATGTTTTTCTAAAATGTGGTTAACATTTTTTAATTAAGTCATTATTGTTTTATTTCGAGCGCTTTTTTTCAAAAATAATAAATTATTTACAAAATACATTTTTATTTACCTAACAAACACTAAAACCTGCGTGTAAAATATGTACTTGTAAATATAACCCTAAATAGATTATTCTATATTACTGAACTATAAAAATACTCCAATTTTGTAAGTACCATTTATTTGGATAAAAACAATCACATCCTAATCAAAAAATATTAAAAAGAACATTATTTATACTAACTTTAAAAGTTTTATAGTGTTGTAAATAGCGGCACGTTAAAGGATTTGAAGTAAAAAGGCGGCATGTGCTTCGATTTATGTTACTTGCCGCCTTTTATTTTCCATTTTTTACTTTAATTAAATGAATACTTTGAAACAAGAAAGAATTTACCAACAAATTCTTCACCAATTCTTTAAAAAATAGGAATATTTTTTATGGAATACATAAATAATGTTCTTTAAAATATCACTAAGCAAAATTTTTTATTTTGGTTACTTTGAATAATAGTGATGGACAATATCGAAAAGTTTTTGCCATTTATCTCGAAACTGTGGTTTTGTCACTTGCCGCCTTTTAACTTCGGACGGCAGCACTGATATACTATATTGTTGTGTTATGGCGAATTCTAAAAATAATTCTCTGGTCAAATTCCAATACGGTCTATAAAATTCTGTTTTGTTACTATGTACATATATGTTAATAACTTTTACCTGTCACATATTATACCATTTGCCTCTGTGACCCCTGCCTTTTATTGTATCGTTGACAATGTATATGAATACTAACAACTTTTTTGGAATATCTTATCGTCATACATAAAAATTTCAAAGAGAATTGTTCCGGAAATTTTTGTAAATGGTTTTATATATGATTTAATGGCGTTTAGGATAGAACTACATCGACTCGCTGGCAGAAATAGAAAGTACTAAAAAATTTCAAATATTTTTGTTGTGGTGCAAATTTTGGACTCATTGTTGCCGAAGTAAAGCGATTTATAAGATGTTTCGTCTGCGCATGCTTAAAATCCGTTTTTAAATTTTTTACGCCTTCCAAACAACTTTCAGCATTATCGCGTTATACAAAATTGCATGGGTAATATATTTATACATATTTCTGGAAAGTTTTTTTGTTGCAAAGGTTTTATCATTAGCTGTAAAATGTATCTTATTTCAACTTGGGTTGTGTTGGAATGGATTAAAGATTTGTCGAAATAACAATAGAGAGATTTTGGAACGCTTAAAATAACAACAGTTAACCACTGTGTTATGGTTAATTTTATTAACGATAACGATTACGGTGACAATTACAAGAATAGGTTTTGAACGCCTAAAAATAAATAATTTGACAGGTGCAAACATAACCTTTTATTTCTTTAATTGTCTGTTTATGTTTTGAATTCAAAATGAATGATCAATAGAAGACGAATTCCCAGAGTTGACGGCACCTTAATAATAGCGATAATTCTTCACGATATTTTTTAAGAGCCAGTAAATGCGGTGGCACGTGGTATTGACTTCAACTCGAATAATATGGAACCAAAGTATGCTAAACTCAACTTTAGATTTAAAAAAGTATTTTACAATCTTTGTCTTCGCCAGCCACAGGTTTAATAAAAGGTCTAAGGGATCTTTTAAAGTTTTAATAATAAAGTTCTTCCCAGTTAAAATTAAAATATTTTCTTGTAAACGTTTCCATAAATCTGGATTTTCGAATGGGTTTTGACCTGCCACTTCCCGTAATAAATACAAGTCATCCTCATCCCGAAATCTCAGTCGTTTTTTAACTACATTCTGGACCTCCATTTATAAATTAAACAAATTACGCTACTTTTACACCACATTTATTTATGGAAATCACAAAACAATCAACGAAATGGTACAAAAATGTAAGGTTATGTTAGATTCCTGAGTTATGTTGCCAAGTCGTTTACAAAAAAATATAATTATATTTCTTACCGCAGCGTAATTTTATGATTTACAGTAAAATTTTGAATTATGTATAAAAAAAAACTTTTCTGTTCGGTTTTATCTGAACTAAGTACAGTTATAAAGTTATTTCAATTTTATTAAGTGATGTATTCCGAAAAATGATCGCGTCCGAAATATATTCTTATTAAATTATATAGGTAAGTATTGGCAACATGGCAAATTAAGCAAAATAAGAATAACCATAACGATAGCCTTCCTTATATCTCCGTAATTAACGAAGCTCGTTATCGTTAATAAAGGAATCGCTTCCTCGTTTTAGTACTGCGCATGCTCAGAATAACGATAATGCTAACGACAGGCTAAAATAAGAGTTCCAAAATCTCTCTAATATGATGTATCGTGTTTAAGTTTCTACAAATGTATTCCTTGAACCCATAATGTGCGGAAACATATTTCATTAGAAAGACACAAACAAAACACAAGTAATAATAATTACAAAAGTAATAGAGACATACGCAATTTTTTTTAACTAGACTTAATGCAAACTATAGTAACATACACTGGAAAAGGCTTAACAATCCGTTGATTAAAGACTTTAATCAAAAATTTGTAAGTGGTGAATATAAAAATGTATTTAATATGCCAGATAAATCGACATTAAGAAAAAACTATTTAAAACCTACTTGTCACTCTATACAAGAGGCAATTAAAAAAAAGCTAGATGGAAAATACATTTGGGTACACTGACAAAAAAAGTCTTCTATTCTTTATAAGGATTCACGTACTCTTTATACAACTGTTTAATACTAATGTGATAGCAACGCGCTTTCCTATTGTAAGACAACGAAAATTGCTACACCGTTGTGTAGTGATAATATCACGGTAATTTAGCCAATAAGCTATAGCTCCCATAGAATAGTTTATCGCAAAGAACCCCCACCAACGTCTTGTGGAGGTTCTAACGAATACAATTCGTTTTTGGGGACGCTGTTCTGCTTTTTTAATTGTAGAGAAAGCGTTTTACTGGAAAAAAATGCGTTGCATTGAGATGATACAATTTATTTCTTAACAAAATTGCTATATTAAAAGTAGTTCCTTCTTCAACAACTCAGTGCTGCTAATGGAACTGATTACTACCAATAAAAACACTGTTCTAGCAAATCTGGAATTGATATAACACTAAAGCGGGTTTGATACACTAGCAATTTATTTAATATGGGTTAATAAAACATAAGCTATCAATACAAACTGTCTTAGCAAAGTTGTTGTATTAGATTATTTTCCTCAGTAATTTACACCATAAAATTTTGCAATTATTAAGTAAATAAATCATGACCTATAAAAAGCTTACTTGTGACAAATGCATTATGGGAAAATTATTTTTTCGTCTTCATATTGTTTTTATTTTATTTTACAACATGCAGGTAATTCGAATTATTTGTTTCCTTATTGTGTCCAATTTGACATCTTCAAATAGCGTCCTTTAAAATTGACGTGCCACAAATTGAATTAACACATTTGATATAACAGTTTCGAAATATTTTCGATAAAAGTTTCAATTATGCGTCGAAACAGCGAAAGTCACAGCTAGTACCAACCAGTCGAAAACACGTTCAATAGCGTCATTTAAAACGTATACGTTTCGAAAATCTTTCCAAATTTATTGACAACAGTTTCCATTTTGTGTCGGCAACAAAAACAAAGGTTTCGATGCATTTAAGAATATACCGGGCGTTTCGCAAAAGACGTTCACCAATATAACTTTTCTGTATTTATAGATATTAAAATAAAATTTTGAGATTATGCATAAGAGATGAGTCTGCATTTATTGGTATAATTTTCAATTTGTTAGCACTTCCGGTTTGACTGGAAGTGACCTTGACTTTGATATTTTAAATGGGACATCTTGTATATTTTTACTTATTGTGATTCAGCATAACATTCTGAGTAAAATGACACCTCACTTGTCATTTTTTTACGTGTTATACCATTTTTATGTTTATATTTTATTTTCAATCTAGAGTGCTACAAATTAATTAAATCTGTTAATTTATAGTCAAGTAGTATATGAAAATTAAAATTATGTCATAATAATTGACTTTCTAAGTTTCACAAGCGTTTAAAAAATTAAATTATGTTTTCTTGACGTTTACTCAGTGGCGGCTCGTCAGGGGCGGCAGGGTCGGCAGTGCCGACCCAACAAAATAGGAACAGAATAGACAGTAATAAATATGTCATTGAATATTTAAAATTTCTATATTTTTGATTTCAACTATTTTTTAAAGTCAATTTACCTTTAAATTTAACTGTTACTTCCATTTATTTAATTTAATTTACTCTTTTATCGGTCATAGTAGATACCTTGACTACGGCCGACGAACCGAATGTCATTTTAGCAGGTCGCGGCTTGACGCAAGAAAAATCAGCAACCAAACATACACCCCTTTGAAAAAGCTTGGAAGAACTGTCTAGTGCCGCACTAGTGCGAACTCAGTTGCAAACATTTGCTTACGGCAAATCTGGATTTGCTACCGGTTGCCAAATTGAGCAGTTTTTCATTCATATTTGGATAACAATACCAAAATTAAATATTAATTACAATTTATTTCCTTAATGTTTGAATAATAAGTAGTGTATAGTGACGGTTTTTATTTTTTAATTTATTGATTTATTGTGAAATGGTTTTGATTTTATTTTATAATCATAATTTTAACGGCTTAAAAAAATCATGCGGTTATTGGCAACTGCGGAAGTTCGCGAAGCGTGGTAACAAGTGTAATTAGTTTTTTCTATTCCCGCGTTTTTCTGTGGATTTTGTTGTTGAAAGTGCATTTTTAAAGCTCAATCGTTAGTTCGTTCCTTATTATAACGATTTTCTTTGGTTGAAGTTATTGAATGAACTACTTGCTTAAGTGTCTTTGTGTCTGTGTAACTTACATACAAGTGTTTTTTTGCCAACCAGCTCTTAAAAGTGGATTTGTGATATAGGTGTGCGTAAGTCATGTAGCTCAAATTGTAAGTATTACTAAGAGTAAAGATATTGTAAATGACCTTTTATCTTTTATACCAAGAGTTTGCATCGCTGCCGCATGATGAAAAAATTATTATAAAAAACGATGGTCGTCCCATGCCAAAAATGGCTTCATTAATTACTGCTTCTGGCGGCAAAGGTTCAAATAGATCATTCAACGTAAACTGGTATCAAAAATATCAATGGCTTACTGGAAGCGAAGCCAAAAATAAACTTTTTTGTTCGACATGTGTGCTTTTCCCAAAAAACAACACCGGACAAAATCAAAATCCTTGAAGTAGATGCGGGTATAATAACATGAAAGATCCACTTAAAATATCTTTTTGTCCATTTAATAGGGCTTTCTTGATAATATTCTTGATCAAAAAATTAACAACAAACTTAATATAAGATACAGTAAATTAGGGCGTGGCACCCAAAAAATTTTCGTCTGCGGCGCAATTTTTGCCTCCACCGGACTCTGTCGACCCTACGTTATAGGGCACGAGCCGCCACTGCGTTTACTCACATTTTTCCAAATGGAACGATGGTAGTTCACTAGGATATTTAAAACGAGCATTTTTCTTCCAACAATTTGATACCATACACTCCTATGCTATTTTAAAATTGACACGAAATAATTTGCCTTAAGTTCCAATCGCAAATTGAAAAGCGTTATGTATTATTGCCGCCCGTCTTTTCTAAAGAAATATAAAGGCGGCTTTAGAAAACAATGGAATGGTTTTGAAGACCAATATGGCTTTAAATTAAAATTGTAATGTCATTCGTTTATTAAACTTACATTGTAAATCAGATAAAATGGTTAGTTTTACTAGAAATTAATAAATTGATATGCTCCTAATTTTTGGAGTGACCAGAAAAATTCTTCTGTAGCCGCAAGATTGTATGTATTGTATGTTTTATAAACTAATAACATTACAACTTTAAATTAAAGCCATATTGCTTTTTTAAACCATTTCATTGTTTTTCAAAGCCGTCTTTATATTTCTTTAGAAAAGAGAGGGCGATTGGGATTTAAGGAAAATTTTTCAGTGTCAATTTTAAAATAGCATGGGGTGTATGGTATCAAATTGTTGGAAAAAAAAATCTTCTTTTTAATATCCTAGTGAACTACCATCGTTCCATTTGGAAAAATGGAGTAAACATCAAGAAAACAAAATTTAATTTTTAAAACGCTTGTGAAACTTAGAAAGATAATGATTATGACATAGTTTTAATTTTCATATAGATACTACTTGACTATAAATTAACAGATTTAATTAATTTGTAGCACTCTAGATTGAAAATAAAAAATAAACATAAAACTGGTATAACACGTCAAAAAATGACAAGTGAGGTGTCATTTTACTCAGAATGTTATGCTGAATCCCAATAAGTAAAAATATACAAGATGTCCCATTTAAATATCAAAGTTAAGGTCACTTCCGGTCAAACCGGAAGTGCTAACAAATTGAAAACTATGCGAATAAATGCAGACTCATCTCTTATGCATAATCTCAAACTTTCATTTTAATATCTATAAATACAAAAAAGTTATAGGGGTCTTTTGAGAAACACCCGGTATGTTCAAAAATGCTACTTGGGCTAATTTATGATACCCGATGATACGCTAATGGAGCTGTGCCTGAATGATTAAGATTATCCTTTAAATGCTAATTTTTGCTACGCACCTTCTGGTCTTGACTTCCAACCTTGACTCACATCCATACGTAAGAACAAGTGTCAAATTCTAAGAGAATACACTGACTGTAAGACAAAACGCGAGGTGCGCCACTTAGGTGTGTGTGTCCGATTCAACACCATCCATCAAACCAATCAAGTGTTTCTTCGTATCATTAGAATACCATCAGTGTGACTAATTGATATAAATCTCAAATGTGTGTTCACATTTTTTGATTTTTATCAGTTTCTTGTACAGTTAAATTGACTTACTCTTTTTTTAAATGATCTTTCGTTACTGGTTGTGGTATAAAGATTCTGGTTTGACCACCATGAAGAACATTATAGTAAAACCTACGATAATGAATTAACAGCTTGTAAATGCTAATAAAAGTAACGATTATATTTTTTAATTTTCCATTTTAGGATGTTTGAAGGTGGCGATTTAAAAAAACCTAATTTCATGTGTGACAAAAAATAAATTCAACCTGGTTAGTGACCAACACTTGCACATAATATTTACAATAATTCTTTTATTTTCGTTTGATTCAAAATAACTTTAACACGAGCATTATCATCGTTCCAATTTTAGAGACGTTAATTTGTGTTTAAAAGGGGATTGAATGAGCTGTTTCAAGCATGTTAGAAATTTACAGCTAAAGCAGTCAAGCTATAGTTACTATTGCTGAATTCGCGCAGCAGCCACGCACAGTAATTAGCTGGTCCGATCTATCTACATACAGTGTCACCAGTAAAGTCCGATTTTTTTTTTATAAATAGCTTTATTCGAAATTTGACTTTGGCATCAAGTTCTGCTTCGATCGAGATGAAAATTAAGCAAAAAAATAGTAGTAAAGTGATTCGATAATAATGTTAAAACAAAATCTTACTCGATATTTTTCGCTATACAATTCTCCTAAAATATTTAATGAAATTCCTTGATATTTATTTGGGTGTACCTGGGTGTTGTGTGACTCGTACCGAAGGCAATAAAAGTACTAATTGGATAATGTGTTTCGTACTGAACACATATTTAATATTTTATTCAACATTGTGATTCGTACCGGGCATCAGGTAGGTAAAATCTATGACTGATAAGGGATAGAAATAATAAATACTTCTTGGTTGTCTTATTAAAAAAATATATTAAAAATCCATGGATTCAAATCCATTTCAAAAAGATTGTGTGCAATAATCAAATCTGCCATCAAGGTATAGGTATTTGATTTGTTTTAGCTGCCATGCGCACATTAGTTTCACATAAAAAAACGGATAATGTTTTCATTTAACAAAAAGGAATCCTTTACTGGTTTTGATGTCTAGTTTTGTTGCAGCTTCATGAACTTCATAAATGTTTTTTGGAAGAAACGGAAAAGCTTTTCTACGAGCATTATATATGTAATTCCTTACAAGTGCAACGTCACTGGAGGCGGTAGGTTTTCTTGAAGGACGAATAATTTTTGAAGGTTTCTCAGCAATATCTTCCGAAGCTCTTCTTTTGCAAGGTGTACTTACAATTTGTCTTGGAAGTGACACTACATCAGCTTCGTGACAATGTTCCAATTCACACTTATTCAGGACAACATTTTGGTCAATTGGACCAAGAGTAAAAATGGTGGCTTTACATTTGCGACTTACGCACACCCAAACATGTTCCTGCCTTGTTTTAAGCACTTTTTTAAAATTATATTTATAACTATTAACAACTAACATTGGTTTTCCACGGCTACTTTCAATAAACTTAACTTAAGATCCATTTTGCTGGTCAATATCTAACAAGGAACAAGGGACTAAAAGACAAAATGTAATAAAACCTTCTTTAGGTATATCATAATCAGGTACTAATGGGGTAGTCCGGTGGGTGGATGCAGGAAATCCCAAAAATTGTATGCCGGGTACGAATCGCAATATGAAGAAATTAGTAAAAATTACCATATGGATAATTTTACCTGAGCGGTACGAATCGCTATGTCCCCATTTATTTAATATGTCAATTATTACCTATAAAATATGAAGACGATAATGATTTTATTTGAATTTTGTGTAAAAGCTAGAAAAATTAAATAAATATACGCGAAATAGGTTATAGGTTGGCAAGCATGTTGATACTTCCACCTTAAGTTAAACTAAAATTTATTTTTCACTTAATGAACACTTTACTGATGACACTGTGTTCTTTTTTGTCTTAATATTAAGGTGTATTACTTTCAGGCACAAACTACTTTTCAAAAATACTTATTTTATGGAGATACCTTATACTACGAAGGCCCCAATTTATAAAAAAAAATATACACCCAAATTCCGAGTTGTACCTCGAAATTCCTAGTTGCATCTCGGAATTCTGAGTTGTCGGTATGTTTGCAGTGTTGCCATTTGGGGCGGCAAGTCGCCAAAATGACGACTTTTTGTCTCTATGAGAGTGTGGCGGCAATTTTCAATAAAAAGCTTATTTTTGGCGACTTTTTACAGGCGAAAAAATTGAATATAGGTACACGTTATATACAATACGTAGAAAGAAACAACGTCACAATAATAATAATTATTGCACCGAAGGATTTCTCAAAGAGAATATCTGAACGCGCCACGAATTGTACGTCAAATTTTGGGGAATCCCCGAAAGCCTACTTGTCGGTCGGTCGATTGTCGAATATCCATATCAAAGCCAGTGCCATTAGGAAGCGATAACTAAAGGAACAAATTCCGTCTAAAAGGTATATTGGCAACCGGTTTGTTCGTTGTTACCCAGAGCATTTTTTTTAATTCAATTTTTTCAACTAATATTATTTTATAAAAATTAAATTTAAATTAAATTTAAAAAAATGCTCTGGGTAACAACGAACAAACCAGTTGCCAATATACCTTTTAGAAGGAATTTGTGGCACTGGCTTTGATATGAACATTCGACAATCGACCGACCGACAAGTAGGCTATCGGGGAATCCCCAAAATTTGACGGACAATTTGTGGCGAGTTCAGATATTCTCTTTGAGAAATCCTTCGGTGCAATAATGATTATTATTGTGAAGTTGTTTCTTTCTACGTATTGTATACAACGTGTACCTATATTAAAATTTTTCACCTGTAAAAAGTCGCCAAAAATAAGCTTTTTATTGAAAATCGCCGCCACACTCTCATAGAGACAAACGTCGTCATTTTGGCGACTTGTCGACCCAAATGGCAACACTGCAAACATACCGACAACTCGAAATTCCGAGATGCAACTCGGAATTCTGAGATACAACTCGGAATTCTGAGATACAACTCGGAATTTGGGTGTAAATTTTTTTTAATAATTTGTGGCCCTTCTACGCCTTCGTATTATACAGGGCCAAAAACAAATAAACTTTGCATCACATTCGACCAAATTTTAATAGCCCAATTTTGTTTTTGTAGAAAAACACACATTTAATATGGCGCTACTTTAAAGAAAATGTATCTGAAATAAAGCATTGTCAAAACTAAGAAGTTTTATGTAGGATTACGTTGAGTCTTATTTTGCAAAAGTGGTGCATTTTACAAAATATGGGTAGAAAATCAAAATTATCTTTGCAGCTAAAATTTTTGCATGTGGGCTAGAAACGGCATTTAAAAAAACCTTTTCCAATAACTTTTTTCGGTATTTTCAGAAATAACCCCACTTTTGATTATTTTTTGGAAAAAATTAAAATTTGACAGATAATGCGAATCACGTGACTACTATTTTTTTGCTTAATTTTCATCCCGATTGAAGCAGAACTTGATGCCAAAATCAAATTTCGACTAAAGCTATTATTAAAAAAAAATCCCATATGATGCGGACTTTACTGGTGACACTGTACATAAAAGCTGGGGACAGGGCTGTCTTGCCGAGACTAGTTTTAGCTGGTGAACATTTATTGTATTCACTAAAAAAATTCTAAAATAATTGGCAAAAGACTGGCAAAACGGCACGTCAAAAACATAAAAAAATTCCACATTATTTTTCCAGTTATACAAATGTCAAATTTTGTGCAAAAACTTGCATATCTAACGGTAGCTAGTTCTTGAAACAAATGGTTTATGTCACAGACATGTAGGTATTATACAGTGTGACCAGTAAAGTCTGCATCATATGGGATTTTTTTTTATTAATACCTTTATTCGAAATTTGACTTTGGCATCAAGTTCTGCTTCAATCGAGATGAAAATAAGCAAAAAAATAGTAGTCACGTGATTCGCATTATCTGTCAAATTTTAATTTTTTTTCAAAAAATAATTTAAAAGTGGGGTTATTTTTGAAAATATCGAAAAAAGTTATTATAAAAAGTTTTCTTTATTACAGTTTCTAGCCCACATGCAAAATTTCAGCTGCATAAGATAATTTTGATTTTTTACTCACCACTAAAATTTATTTTCCACTTAATGAACACTTTACTGATGACACTGTGTTCTTTTTGTCTTAATTAATAATAAGGTGTATTACTTTCAGACACAAACTACGTTTTCAAAAATGCTTATTTTATGAAGTTACCGTACACAGGGTCAAAAACAAATAAACTTTGCATTACATGCGACCAAGTTTTAATAGCCCAATTTTGATTTTGTAGAAAAACACACATTTAATATGGCGCTACTTTAAAGAAAATGTATCTGAAATAAAGCATTCACAAAACTAAGAAGTTTTATGTAGGTTGCGTTGAGTCCTATTTTGCAAAGGTGGTGCAATTTACAAAATATTAAATTGTTAAATTGTATTAAGTAAATACTCGAAATTCTTTTCGTTTTAAATCTTCAATCTATAAATAAAAAGACATAGAAATACTGTTGTCTTAAAGCATGGGCCGATACAGTAATTAATTACAATGAGTCATAATAGTTTAATTTATGCACTTGTAGGCATTGGTATGCACCCAGTTTGTGGGCAGGTTGATACATACAAATACCTGCTGAGGAAATTAAAAATTTAAAATGTGTCCATATTACAATAGTACGACTGTATGATAAATGATGCGAGTATCAATCTACTTGCTAAATCAGACGTCATTGGAAGTTGCTATTATTAGACAATTTTCTTATTGAATTTTTTTTTTCTTTTTTTAATATTAAGTTATTTTAATGCATCAAACTTTTAAACTTGATTAATTAATACTATTCATACTGAAAACGATATTAGTCCTAGGCCTCAATTCTCTGATCAAGGGGTATTTATATTGAATTTTAAATAGAGGTCCGCCCATAGACATGTACTATCGTGCCGAGAAAAATCTGGTACACAGGAGAATGTCCTGTTTTCTCCTAGACTATTAGAAAAAAATTTATATAAAGCCTGATACGAGTAAAACTTCATATGAAATTTGAATGTCAGTTAAGATTGTCACTTTATGAATAACTAATTTTCTTTGTATAAATATGCCACAATTAGCCCCCGAGCAAAAAGCAATTATTTATAGTCGGTTGCGAGATCGTGTTGCTATTAGGGATATTGCAGACGAAATAGGTATAAGTAAGAGTATCGTGCTATTGGCAAAAGAAAGAATAGCAAGACATGGGACTATTATTAGAAATGCAGGTTCAGGACACCCTAAAATTTTTACTAAAGATGATGACAGAAGACTGGTTAATTATCTAAGGGATCATTCGTTTGAAACTGCAATAAAGGCGAAAGAAGAAACGGCCTTTCCAGGTTCTGCAAATATTGCCAGAGAAAGGCTTCCAAATTCCGATATACCAAGTCGTTGTGCTGCCAATAAAACTTTATTAACGGAAAGAAATAAACAGGACAGGTTAGAATTTGCACATGAATATGTAAATGAAAATAATTTATGGAAAACAGTCGTATTTTCTGACGAGAAAACTTTTCAGTCATGCAATAATGGGAGAATTCGGGTGTATAGTCCTTCTGGCATGCGGTATGATGAGAAATACACCCACAAAACCAACCAAAGTGGGCGTTTTTCTATAAAAAAATGTTTGTGGTTGGATTAGCGCTACAGGACCAGGAGTTTGCCAAATAGTAGAAGGAAGACTAACTGCAGCTGTATACGTTAATATACTTAATGAAGTAATGATAACATCGATAAATGCTGTATATGGTCAAAATTTTACATTTCAGCATGATAATGCTCCAATACACACAGCACGCATTGGAAAAAAATTCATTGAAGAGAATAATATTGCAGTTCTTCCCTGGTCTTCGAAGAGTCCCGATCTCAACCCGATCGAAAACATTTGGGGTGCAATAGTCAAATCTATGTATTAACATGATTTTCGACCAAGAAACAGGGATGAATTACGCTACAGAATAAATTAAGCTTGGGAGGAAGTAAAGGGCGAAATAAACAAAAACCTAGTTTTAAGTATGCCACAAAGGTTCCAAGAAGTAATAAACACAAACGGTTCTATGACCCAATATTAAAAATTGTGTGTTGTTTTGACAAATTTTGTTTTTGTAATTTTTTCTTTTTATTAAATTTATTTTATTACACATAAGCTTACTTTTTAAAAATTAGATATTTTTACCTTTTCAGCTCTAGACACCTTTTATAGTCTAGGAGATATTATGTTATGTCGTTCCTCAGTTTTTCAAATTTGCTGTACCAGTTTTTTCTCTGCACGATGGTACATGGTCTTCCAAGCAGGACTTAATAGCTGAGTTTCCCTGTATTTTTATTAAAACCGATAAAGCTATTTTGTTTATATTTTACCATAGAATCTCAAATTGCCATTTCAACATTGATTGGGCTTGAAGCAAAGGAGCTATGCCCTAAAGTTATTGTTTTTTTAATGGAACATATGAACAGCATATGTTTTATTTTTATGAAAGGTATTTTTTTCCTGATTCCATAAATATGTAGTTAGTCTATGTTAGCTTACACCGTTTTCAGATATGAGCGACCAAATTTTTTAAAAGATCTATTCTAACCTAGAATACCGTGGCAAATAAAAGCCCCGTAATGGCAATGCACTACAATTACGTCTAGGAGTTGTAGTCGATAAATCTCAACCGACTTAAAAGGGCCTGATTTAATAATGGTATTTTGGGATACATCGTACCATTCGACCATTTAGGGCCCTTTATTCTTGCGAATACTGCGATAACCCTATTGTTTACACAAAGTAGCAGAATTCAGGTAATAATACTATTTAATACCGTGCGAGCAAAAAATTATTTGCATCAAAGAGGGCCTTGCATCTAAGGAAGTAATGCTTAGCCGTAGAGCTTAATACCTGTTGGGTGTCAGTAACTACCTGAATTAACAATCAATCAGTTATTCCGTCATCTTTGACAGTCGTTACAAGTAATTTGATTTATCGCTAATTTTCCCAATTTCTTGAACAATAATTCACACAATGGGCCTTACGGAACAGCACAAAACATTCATGGTTGAAGCGTATTTTCGAAACGGGGTTAGAGAGAGAGTGGCAATACAATCCGGGTTTGTGCATGGACGATTTTCACGAACATTTTCCTAACGTTGCTTTTATTGCTGAATATTTTTATCATTGCCTGAAAAGATCCGTGGCTATGTTTAGGGAAACAGGTTCTATACAACACAAAAAAGGAGCAGGAAGGCCATCTGTACAAACAGAAGAACTTGCTGCAAACGTTCGTGAAATAATGCAAAATACGCCAACAAATTGTATAAGACGCCTGTCCCAAGAAGTGGGAAGATCTTATGGAGCATGCAGGACTATTCTTAAGAAGCAGCTAAATTTATTTCCTTATAAGGTGCAAGTATTCCAAGAAATACAAGCCGCAGATTTTGAAAGACGCAGAAATTACTCTCAATGGTTTACCCAAAATTTATTGGAAATAAATGATTTATTAGACCTGACATTTTTTTCGGATGAAGCCTGGTTCCACCTCACCGGTTATGTGAATTCTCAGAATACACGCATGTGGAGTAGTGAAAATCCCCATTTTTTTTTCTAGAGTCCACATTGCACCCTCAAAAAATTGGTGTCTGGTTAGCTGTTTCCCGAAGAATAATTGTTGGTCCTATTTTTTTCCATGACACAGTTACAGCACATCGGTATAGAGACAATATTTTGAATCCATTTGTGGAGCAATTACTTGACGACGAACTACGTTTCGGATATTTTCAACAGGACGGTGCAACCGCCCATACAGCCGCCGAAACTATTAAATACTTACGCAATTTTTTCGACCACAGATTAATCAGTTTTCGATCAGACATTGAATTCCCACCTAGATCACCTTGTTTAACGGTTATGGATTATTTCGTTTTTCCTTATTTAAAGAACACTATTTTTAAAACACCAGTTGCAAATTACATCGTCGCCATATCATTGTGATCTAAACTAAGCCCTACGTTTTTTTTTTTATCCAAGTAATGCAAATAATTTTTGCTCGCACGGTAGATTGGTACCTACATCTATAAATGCGCCACCAAGTTGTGGTGCATTTACATTTACAGCAAATTAAAGTAAATGCATCGTAATACCGCTCTACCTCCTGACTCTACCTTGAATGCAGTTCGAACAATCCTTGTAACAATGGTGTACTGTTATGGTTACTTAACAGGGACGTTTTGTTCTCATCTTAATAGGGCATATGTAAATCGGAAGAGAGCTCTGAGCCGTCGAGAGGTGTGTCATCCTTTCAGGGACGGCAGACGGAATTTTTATTAAATAAATACTGTCTCTTTAAAGCAGGGATGCACAAACCGCGGCCCGCGGGCTGCATGCGGCCCTCTGTTGGTATGTATGGGGCCCGCCAACGAATTTTAAAAGCGATATTTTTTTGTAGACTTTAAAAAAGTTAAACCTCTATTGGACATTTTCAGCAATCCTTTTAACATTTCACCCAAAAATGCGCCGGAATTAATGCAGCTGGAATTAATAGACTCTCAAAATGATGATAATTTACGAAACAAATTTAATGAATGTAATTTACTAAAATTCTACCATTGCGTTGATAAAAACGCTTATAAAGAGTTGCGAATAAATGCATTGAAATGAGCAAGCTTATTTGGATCAACGTATATTTGTGAACAAACGTTTTCAGTGTATGATGAAACTTAATAAAACGAAAAACCTAAACCGTCTGGCAAATGAAAATTTGGAAAATTTTCACGTGCGGCGACAAGTAATGTAGAGCCAAATAAAAAAAAAACTCAGTTCAATGCAATGTCATGCATCAAAATAATAAAACATGAAATATTACATTGTAATGATTAGATTACCTTATGATTACATAATTATAACAAAGATTTTTGAAGGTTCTTTTATTTTTATCATTGTATTTCATACTATTTAAAAATTTTTTTTGTGTTAATAAGTATTGTTTGTAGTGGCCCGTCCTTGGCTTATATTTTTCCCGAGTGGCCCCTGTTCCCTATAAGTCTGTGCATCCCTGCTTTAAAGGCTTAAATATTTCAGTTAGGCATTTACTACTTATAATTTATAATTTTAATTTTCACTCGTTCTGATTTAAAAAAAAATGTTGTCCTGGGAGTAGTGACAGGTGCATTTTAATATAAATTAAAATATATTCAAATATTCAATAGATATTTGGGGTTTACTTTTTTTTATACACTGAGAAAAAGTCTTCTATTCCTTATAAGAATTCACATACCTACTCTTTATACAATTGTTTAATACTATATTATGTGACAGCAATGCGCTTTCCTACTGTAAGACAACGAAAATTGCTAGTGTGATAGTATCACGGTAACTTAGTCAATAGAAAATAGGAGTTAATGCTGCCATAGAATGGTTTATAGCCACTATTGCTATGAATATTCTCGGTAATTAGTAAGTTCTATTGCCCAGAATCTTCCCCCAACCAGTATGACCCATAGACAATTTACCTTTAGATACCTACAGCTTATCTCCTGCGCAAACAAAAGTTACGTTTTATGGGTGAAAAAATACGTCCGAGCGCATGACTGGCCGGTCAGCTGTCTTCATTCGGGGAACCTTCGTGCATGCGCACAAACCTCGTGTTATCGGCCGTCCTACTTTATCGACAATAATCGACGCGCTCAAGAATACTCTCCAGAACCGGCTCGGCCGCCATTTTTGTTGTTGTGTTTTAAGGTTTCTCTGCGGATTCCTTGTAGTTTTCTAAAGTTTTCAGCTATCGGATCGGCTATCGTGGATTGTGGGACTGGTGTTTAATATTTATGGATTTCTGGTTTTTGTGTAGTTTAGTTAGTGTTAGTGAATTGTGTTTGTGCTTTTAGTGACTCGGATTGTAATATAAACAATGACTAGTACTAGTTGCAGCCGTTCTATAATTGTATTATGCCCAAATAGGGGTAAAATAAACCCTCTATGGTGGCATATGAGCAAGAATTTAAATTTTAAAGCCCGGACCTGTCTATTTTCCCATTCGTCAAACGATAATGTTGCAGTGCGCATGTCTAATAGTTCCCAGTTTTGTTTACATGCGCGAGGCCATAAAACTGCCACATTCGTGATTATTGTTTGTTTATCTAAAGGTAAATTGTCTATGGTATGACCACTTTAAATACTATTTATAAATATATATTTAAATAAGTACTGTCTCTTTATAGGCTTAAATATTTTATTTAGGCATTTACTACCGTCATTTGGGGCGAAGACGGACAATTTTTTGTTATGTTTGTTAATATCTTCCTATTTTTTTGTTTAAAAAATCTAAAAAGAAATAATGAAAATGTAAAATGATAAAATAAAATTTTGAAGCAATTGCTATTTTTCTTACACCTCTGGAGCAAAAGCTTATTTAACACAAGTTCAGACGTGGCTTATCCACTTGTTCAGATTATAGATTTCATGCTCAGTTTGGTGCGTAATTTGCAAAAGAGTTGACGTAAATACAACAAAGTTGGTCTATTTATTTAGTACAATAGTAATCTGTTACGTTTTTGTGAAAAATAGGAAACTTTTTGTGATATGGCAGATTTCAGTGAAAATGAAGAAAGTGATAGTAGTGATGACGAAATTAAAGACAAGTAATTGATATTCGTTCACAAATTGAAGGTACTTAAATAAATCTCTCTGACCACAACCGTTTAGCTTCCACCACTTCAGCATTTGTAGGAAATTTAATAAAAATATTTGGCCTTCTCCAAAACTGCATCCATTACAGAAGCGTATGTCTTACAGACAGTAGTTTGGTGAACACCGAGTTCTTCACCTACAGAATTTTGAAAGCCCGGATCCGAAAATTTCCACAGAAAGACTTTAATCTTATTTAAAGGCGACAGTGCACCCCTCGCCTTTTACCAGCATCAGTCAAAAAATAATTTGCCATCTACTCAACATTTTTGCAGTCAAATCCATATAACTTTCTGAAATTATCATATCTGCAATTTTTACGTACACTGTAGATTTTTCTTTTACGGACGTTCATATATTCAGCCATAATTGAAGACACAAATTAAGAGCAACGCACGTGTATGCCGCGGAGAACAAAAGTTGACTGCTACCAAGTAAATGATGCAGGAGTCGACCTACCTTAAAAAGTTGAAAGCAATTGCTATACTAGAAAAAGCAATTCCTTAATTTATTCATCACATTTTAAGCAAACGATAGCGATCGCTACTATTTTTTTAAGAAAAAGCATTGACTAGAAGCAATTCCTCCAGTTTTAAGCAATTGCTGGACGCAAAAGCAATTACTTTAGTTTTTATTCATTGGCTTTCAAGAAATTACTTCGAATTTATAAGAAAAAGCAATCGATACATTTTTATTCATGAGGCTGAATGCCACAACATACTTATTTAAATTTTAACGATCACAACGGTCACTAAAATACCTTACTTCCTCAATTGTGTCTAGAACTGATTGAAAGTATCTGAAAAGAAGGCTTTGCTATCTTACAGATATCTCTAGCTCCTTGGCCTTTACGTCACGAAAAAGTTACAGGATAAAAACTTCTAAAAGCAGTGGTTGTAAACGAATTTTAATTCTTTTAGTTGCGAAGATTGAAATTCTACCATTTGAACTTATCGTCTTTAGTAAACTAGCCCATAGGGGTAGAATTTTAATCTTCGCCACTAAAAAAATTTAAATTAGTTTACAAACGCACAGGCGGAATTGACACTTATCCCAAGAAATGTCGTCGCTGCATAAACGTTGTTGATAAACATTGCTAACTCCACACGTGTCAATAAATCCAAAAAGAAAACAAAACACAACAACAAAAATGGCGCCGAGCCAGTTCTGGAGTGTATTTTGCGGATGTCGCTAAACAAGGAAAACCTAATAACAAGAGAGTTGTGCGCATGCCCAAACCTGTAGGGCGGCAAGGCGTGTGACTGACAAGCTATGCTTTTCATCTATAAACTTAACTTTAGTTTGCGCACGAGATAAGCTGCACGGATCTAAATGTATGGTAAAAACTGACTGGTGTCAAATTGAAACATATTATGTGTAAAATCAGATGTAAAATAAAAAAATGCATGTATTACGTAATAAACGAGGAAATCTTTTCAAACACAGAATGACCTTTTCGAAATAATTTTTTTTTAAAAGGAAAGAATTAATTACCAATATTTTTTGGCCGCCACTATGAAGAATATATGAGTGTTAATAAGATTATCTTTTGTACCTGACCGGTCCTGCTTTTTCTTCTCGCAGCCTTTATCGTTCTTTGGGTTATTGTTTTGTTTTAAATGACGCGTAGGCAGGTGTATATTTTGGCACCAGTCAAGAAAATTAATGCTGGCTTTTGACCTGTGGTGCCTGGGCTGAAAAAAACAAGCGATACTAAGAATCATATTATGTGCTCAATAAAACAATGTTGTTTAATCACAACCAACCAATGCAAAATGTACGTAGCAATGCATATAGCATACATTTAATTTATATACAGTGTGTGAATGAATTTGCTTGCCAAATGGAAAATCTATTTTTTTTTAGTTTTGGAAAGTTTATATTTATAAAAAAAATAACAATAAGGGCATTATTATTATTTTTAATTTTTGAAGAGTTGGAATTGACTCTGAACCTTAAGTTTGACAAAGGACAATAGTGTTACTTACCTTTTCTTAACTTTAACATGACTTAAATTAGTTTCGTATACTTCGCCTACTCAAATAATGTTAACACATTATTTAAGTAGGCATTTTGTAAGCAAATAATTTTATTAAATGGAGAATTCTGAAGCCAAACTTAAATAGTGAACTCGTTTATCTGAATGTCGTTCGTTAAAAATATCTGCAGCTACACACATTGTTTTATAACAATCTCCACAAATTCGTGAATTTGCCTACTCAAATAATGTTAACACATTATTTAAGTAGGCATTTTGTAAGCAAATAATTTTATTAAATGGACAATTCTGAATCCAAACTTAAATAGTGAACTCGTTTATCTGAATGTCGTTCGTTAAAAATATCTGCAGCTACACACATTGTTTTATAACAATCTCCACAAATTCGTGAATTTGCCTACTCAAATAATGTTAACACATTATTTACGTAGGCATTTTGTAAGCAAATAATTTAATTAAATGGATAATTCTGAATCCAAACTTAAATAGTGAACTCGTTTATCTGAATGTCGTTCATTAAAAATATCTGCAGCTTCACACATTGTTTTATAACATTATTAAATGGAGAATTCTGAATCCAAACTTAAATAGTAAACTCGTTTATCTGAATGTCGTTCATTAAAAATATCTGCATCTTCACACATTGTTTTATAACAATCTCCACAAATTCGTGAATTTGCCTACTCAAATAATGTTAACACATTTTATAAGCAAATAATTTTATTAAATGGATAATAAAATTCTGAAGCCAAATTGTCGAAATATAATTTTCCCCTCAATTATTGTTCCATGCAAGGCCAATAGTTTTAGTGGGTTTCAATCAGGTTTTTTTTTTTTATTTTTTTTAACATTCCACATGGGATCGATTTTTATGGTCATTAGTTTTTTTACTATGTGTAGGTACATTAATAATATATTAGAGGAATGTAGGTATGTCTTATGTTTAGGAATATTTACTAAAATGTAAACTTGTTTGTAATTACCTTACAACAAACATTGAGTTTTGGTTACCTACTTAAAAATATATAAGTAAGTGAATTTTACAAATCTGCTTTAATTTGATGAAAGATCTTTAGAAGTGATTTGATTGTGATTAATTTAAAAATGTATCATTTATGAAAAAAAATCATTCATTGTACTTTAAAGTCAAACCCGAACAAACCTGAACAAAATCAAGCCACAAGCAATTTTTGTCCTCACCTATCTAACTTACACCATACAAGTCAGACTTCTTTTTATTGACCCTCATTTATCTAAAAACGTTCTACATAAAAGTTTATTAATAATTAATATTTTGATTTTTAATTCTTTGCTCAGCGTTTTCTAATAGACATTATACAGGGTGTCCGGAAAAAGAAAATCAATCCATTAACCATATTATATTGCTTGAGCCAAAATGATATGACTTTTATAATGTAATTTTTCATTTGTGACCCTCATGTTCGATATAGTCAAAGTACAATTTATAAATATAGTTTAAAAAAACTTAAACAAACGCTTTAATATTTAATCAAACTAAAAAGCGGAAAATAAAGATAGTTTAAAATAATTCTTGAAATTCTTAATATACCTAGGCAAAAAATTATACCTAATGAACGATAAACATTAGTATTATTGTAAAAAAAGGGTGGGGTGCTCGATATACGAAAAATATAGCACAAAGCGCCCCACGTTTTTTTTTTCAATATAATACTAATCGTTCATTATTATTTTCTGCCTACATTAAGAATTTCAAGAATTATTTTAAACTATATTTATTTTCCGCTTTTTAGTTTGATTAATTATTATTAAAGCGTGTTTTTTATTTTTTCAAATTATATTTAGTTTTCATTTTTTAGTTTGAGGTATTGTTAAGAAAAAAAAATTTTTTTTGAGTAGATTGAGCTAGATTATTGTATTGTCAGCGGTTCTTCATAAGTCTACAAAATTTAAATTAAATCTGACCGTTTAAAGGGGGTCAAAATCGGGTTCAAAGAAGTCGGTTACAAACAAACATACATACAAACCCGAACAAACCCAAACAAACGACAAAAATTTTCAAAATTTTTAAAACAAAATTGTCAAAATTCATTTTTCTCTATTCTTAGCGACAATATCTATACGACCCCACGTTTGTTTCATTACTATCGGTTATTGTAATAATTCTGACATATTGACAGGTGTCAAATTTTGACAAGAGAATTTTTTGCGTATTTTTTTCAACTTTCCACCGTCAATATACATACGACCTTATAGTTTTTTCATTAATATCATTGTTTTAAACGATTTGACTTATTGACAGCTGTCAACTTTTGACAGGAGAACTTTTTCCTTATTTTTTCCGAAGTCTCCGCATCGAATACTATACGACCCCATAATTTTGTTTCGTCAAAATCGCTTATTGGTTTTATACATGACAGCTGTCAAAATTTGACAGGAGAATTTTTTGCGTGTAGATTATTGTAATGTCAGCGGTTCTTGATAAGTCTACAAAATTTAAATTAAATCTGACCGTTTAAAGTGGGTCAAAATCGGATTCAAAGAAGTCGGTTACAAACATACATACAGGGTGATTCATTAAGGGTGGCGACCGGCCATATCTCGGAAACTACTAGGCATAGAAACTTGGAGAAAAAAAAATTATGATTAAAGCGGTCATGAGAAAATTCTGGAAATTACTTCTAAGTTCCTCATTTCGCCGTAAGGGGGCACAATTAAATTTTTTTTTTAAATTTAAAATTTCTCCCAAATTTTCCAAATTAAGGTATAACTCTCATTACATCATCGAAAAGCTTAGACAATCCTGCATCATTTTGGTTTAAGACTCATTGGCGTACCGACCTTGATAAGAGTGGGGGAAGCTATTAAATGTGTAAACATTAAAATCGCTGTAACTTCTAAACGACTTATCCGATTTTACTAAATTTAATCTTGTTTGGAAGGGAAAGGTAAGTGTCTTCAATCGCCGTATCCAACAGTACACGATAGTGTTTAATAAAATTGCTAGAGGGCGCAATTTGAAATAATAACGGTTTTTTCGATTTTATCCCGGAAATTCAAATTATACGGTATAACTATGACATCATAATCGAAAAGTAGATGAAATTTGCAAGAAAAGTTGTGAAGACCGCAGTTCGATATCTTTGTTCGTTTCAGAGTTATTGCCAAAACAATAATTTTTAATACAAATTGCGCCCTCTAGAAATTTTATTAGAAACCAGCTTGTACCATTAGATACGACAATTGAAGGTTCTTCCAAACAAGCTTAAATTTAGTAAAATCGGATAAGTCGTTTAGAAGTTACAGCGATTGTTTACACTTTCAATAGCTTCTCCCACTCTTATCAAGTGAAACTGTAAACATTAAAATCGCTGTAACTTCTAAACGACTTAACCGATTTTACTAAATTTAAGCTTGTTTGGAAGAGAAAGGTAAGTACCTTCAATTGTCCTGTCCAATGGTACAAGATAATTTCTAATAAAATTGCTAGAGGGCGCAATTTGTATTAAAAATTATTGTTTTGGCAATAACTCTGAAACCAACAAAGATATCGAACTGCGGTCTTCACAACTTTTCTTGCAAATTTCATCTACTTTTCGATTATGATGTCATAGTTATACCGTATGATTTGAATTTCCGGGATAAAATCGAAAAAACTGTTATTATTACAAATTGCGCCCTCTAGCAATTTTATTAAACACTATCGTGTACTATTGGATACGACGATTGAAGATACTTACCTTTCCCTTCCAAAAAAGCTTAAATTTAGTAAAATCGGATAAGTCGTTTACAAGTTACAGCGTTTTTAATGTTTGCACATTCAATAGCTTCCCCCACTCTTATCAAGGCCGGTACGCCAATGAGCCTTAAACCAAAATGATGCAGAATTGTCTAAGCTTTTCGATGATGTAATCAGAGTTATACCTTAATATGGGAAATTTCGGAGAAATTTAGAATTAAAAAAAAAAAATTAATTGTGCCCCTTGCGGCGAAATGAGGAACTTAAAAGTAATTTCCAGAATTTTCTCATGACCGCTTTTTTCATAATTTTTTTTTTCTCCAAGTTTCTATGCCTAGCAGTTTCCGAGATATGGCCGGTCGCCACCCTGAATGAATCACCCTGTACAAACAAACATAATAATATAGGTGAAGCTAATAAAAGCGTGTTAAAAATAGAATTTTTTAAATAATTCCAGTATTTAATAAGAAATTAATTTCAAATTTGGTGCATTGCTTCAGCATAAAGAGTTCATATTTTGAGAAAAACAAAATTAAAGACAATTATCAAATATTCAAAATATAGGGGGAGTCCAATACTCGCTGACCCCCTTTATTTTTTAGTATGTACGCCGGTGACTTCAGAACTATATTTTTTTTAGAAACAATTTGTTTTTAAATATTTTTTGTCTGTTATAAAATTTCCATGAAATTATGCGTTTTCAAAATAATTTGAAACATTAGTCTATGCCAACGCGGTTACGCAAATCTTCTAATTTTTGAATGCTAAATGAAGTCAGCCGTTGTGGCATTACCAGGGATAAAAGTGGCGTACAGATAAAACCTGTAGTACTAAACGAGGTAAATGCAATAATTTTGTTGCCCTACTGAGAAGCTACTATTGCTAATATTCTTCACGTAATAGTAAAAATCTACTGTTATCTCTCGTTCTTAAGACAATAATCTACTATTACTTATTAAATAAATTTGAAACATCCTAACAAGATAACAAATAGTCAAAATATATTATTTTCATAAAATTATTAATGCGTTAGTAACAAGTAGCAGGCCCGGTCCCAGCGCCCGTGCCACCCGGGCAGACGCCGGGGGCGCAAAGTCCAAGGGGCGCAAAATATTGCCAAAGGTAAAACAAATAAGCGTCTGTATAACCTTCGATGTATAATATACAATTTAAAAGATAAGGGCGCCCAAGTATTTTTTATAAATTCTGAAACAAAGCGGGTGCCTTTAACCCATGTAATAGGGGCCAAAAAAACATCGAAAATGAGATATCGATGATCTTTAAACCTCGATATTTATAGTCCGCCCTTAGCGCGACGCGGTGAGCGCGGCGCGGCAACTAAAAAAGAAACAGCAGGCTCAGTTGGATAGACTCGTGTCGACTTGTTTTTTTCTAAAATTAAAACATTGAAGGGAGCAAATTATTTGCAAATTAGTCACTGCAGAGTGCACAGAGAGCCTCTCCTTCTTAAAATATAACGTCAAAAAATTAAATATTTTTGATGGTATAAGTATATATACCGGGTGTTTTTCAAAAGACGTTCACCCCTATAACTTTTTTATATTTGAAGATATTAAAATGAAATTTTGAGATTATGCATAAGAGATGGGTCTGCATTTATTGGCATACTTTTTAATTTGTTAACACTTCTGGTTTGACCGGAAGTGACCTTGAGTTTGGAATTTTAAATGGGACACCTTGTATATTTTTACTTATTGGGATTCAGCATAACATTCTGAGTAAAATGACACCTCACTTGTAATTTTTTGACGTGTTATAACATTTTTATGTTTATTTTTTATTTTCAATCTACAGTGCTACAAATTAATTAAATCTGTTAATTTATAATCAAGTAGTATATGAAAATCAAAATTATGTCATAATAATTGACTTTCTAAGTTTCACAAGCGTTTAAAAAATGAAATTTTGTTTTCTTGACGTTTACTCCATTTTTTCAAATAGAACGATGGTGGTTCACTATGATATTTAAAACGAGCATATTTTTTCCAACAATTTGATACCATACACTCTTATACTATGTTAAAATTGACACTGAAAAATTTGCCTTATATCCCAATCGCAAATTTAAAAGCGTTATGCATTATTGCCGCCCTGTCTTTTCTAAAGAAATATAAGGGCGGCTATAAAAAACAATGGAATGGTTTTGAAAAGCAATAGTGAGTTGTCATTTCACTCATAATATTAAGCTGAACCCAAATAAGTAAAAATATACAAGATGTTCCATTTAAAATATCAAAGTCAAGGTCATTTCTGGTTAAACCGGAAGTGCTAACAAATTGAAAATTATGCCAATAACTGCAGACTCATCTCTTATGCATAATCTTAAAATTTCATTTTAATATCTATAAATACAGAAAAGTTATAGGGGTGAACGTCCATTGAGAAACACCCGGTATATATAAAAAAATATGAAATAAAAATTACGAGGGCGCTAAATAAGACCCTTGCCCGGGGGCGCCAGGAGGTCTAGAACCGGGCCTGCAAGTAGAGAGCAGGTCAGGTTGAAACCATATATTTTTCAAAGGTTAAGATTTTCTTCAATCAACATAGCCCGCATGTGTAGTCAATAAAATGGAGGTCACGGAGCAATCTCTTTACAATAGTTTTTTTTAATCTTGTTTGTTTTCCGTTAATAACGTATTTTTTATAATTTTATGAAAATCATATGTTTTGAATGTTTCAAATTTATTTAATAAGTAATGATAGTATTGTCTTAAGAACGAGTAATAACAGTGTGCTTTTACTGTTATGTGAAGGATATTAGCAAGTAAGTTCTTAGAAGAGGAATAAAATAATTTCACATAACTGGTTTAGTACTACAGGTTTTTATCTGTACTCCACTATTCTTACACCTATTGAAAAGTTTCACTTAATTATATTTTGTATCCATGGTCCAAATTAGGAGACTTGCGTAAGCCGCGTTGGCATCCGTTAAGGATCCATAATTTTCAAATTATCTCCCAAAGGCATCATTTCATCAACATTTTATAAGAAAGAAAAAAAATCAAAAATAAATGATTAACTGAAAAAATATAGTTTGGAACTTACTGGCACACGTATTAAAAAATAGGGGAGGTCAGCGGATACTCGACCCCCTATTTTGAATATTTGACAAATGTTTTTTATTTTGTTTCTCTCAAATGATGTAACTCTTTACGCTGAAGCAATATACCAAATTTGAAATTAATATCTTATTAAATACCCGAATTATTCAAAAAAATCCGTTTATTATTTCAAACTTTGACGCGTATATCGAAAATGAGGGTCAAAAATTAAAAATGGCATTACAAAAGTCATATTATTTTTGCTCCAGCTGCATGGTTAACAGATCGACCTTCTTTTTCTGGACATCCTGTTTAATATGCCGTTGGCAGCAAAGAAATTATTTTATTAGGTATTTATACAGTGTGACCAGTAAAGGCCGCATCATATGGGATTTTTTTTTTATCAATAACTTTATTCGAAATTTGACTTTGGCAGCAATAAGTTCTGCTTCGATCGAGATGAAAATTAAGCAAGAAAATTGTAGTCACGTGATTCGCATTATCTGTCAAATTTTAGTTTTTTCCAAAAAATAATTAAAAGTGGGGTTATTTCTGAAAGTATCGAAAAAAGTTTTTAGAAAAAGTTTTTTTAAATGCAGTTTCTAGCCCACAAGCTGAATTTTAGCTGCCTAAGATAATTTTGATTTTTTACCCAAATTTTGTAAAATAAGACTCAACGCAACCTACATAAAACTTCTTAGTTTTGGCAATGCTTTATTTCAGATACGTTTTCTTTAAAGTAGAGCCATTTTAAATGTGAGTTTTTCTACAAAATCCAAATTGGGCTATTAAAATTTGATCGCATGTGATGCAAAGTTTATTTGTTTTTGACCCTGCATGATAAGGTAACTCTCTAAAATAAGTATTTTTGAAAACGTTGTTTGTGTCTGAAAGTAATACACCTTAATATTAAGACAAAAAAGCACACAGTGTCATCAGTAAAGTGTTCATTAATTGGAAAATAAATTTTAATGGTGGCTAAAAAATCAAAATTATCTTATGCTGCATGTGGGCTAGAAACTGCATTTAAAAAAACTTTTTCTTATAACTTTTTTCGATATTTTCAGAAATAACTCCACTTTTGAATTATTTTTTGAAAAAAATTAAAATTCGACAGATAATGCGAATCACGTGTCTAATATTTTTTTTGCTTAATTACCATCTCGATCAAAGCAGAACTTGATGCCAAAGTCAAATTTCGAATAAAGCTATTAATAAAAAAAATCCCATATGATGCGGACTTTACTGGTCGCACTGTATTTAATATCTAAATTCATTTTTATCGTTTTAAAATTTCATTTCGATAGGATTGATACTTTTTCAAAATCAAACTGTCTCCTAAATTGGAGCACATGATAAGATAAGGAATATTTTTAAAAAAAGTAAAGTGCTACAGCAATGTTAAATACCTACAGTGAATCAGTAAATCCAGTAGGTACAGCTTTTTTTTTTCGAATAAGGCTTGAGCACTGGTTTTAACATTTTAAGTTGTGGCCATTTTAAAAAATAAAGAAATAATTGATACAGTGTGTCCCAAAGTAGAGATATGATGTTAACGATAATTTTTTAAACGACAACCATAGTTTTTTATTTGCTGTTTTTAAAGTGCCTATTAAGTTATACCTACATAAGTACCAAATTTCAATTTTTTATTCCTTACCATTTTTAAGATATTAAACAAACAAAAAGGTAATTTAATTGAAGAGTAAAAAAAGCTTCTATTTATTTTTAATACTTTTTTGTCAAAAATGCTCAAAATGTTGTCCATTCACTATTTAACAATATCCTCTATACGCAATTAATCGTTCATACTTTTCAAATCGTTTTGAACATTTTTATTTACTTCGGGAGAAATTAACCAAAACTCGTGGCTTATTCGTGATTTAAACACCTTAAGATTTGTCGGTTTCGTACACGGAATAAAAATTTGAAATTTCGTACTTATGTACAAATGGGAAACTTTTTTATTAATAATTTTACGAAAAAAAAAATTCTTTATAAAAAGCTCTGCATGGTCTAAAACCTAAAATGCAACCATCAAATATCGAAATTTTCCAGTCATATACGAGGTTTGTCAAAAAATGTGATTTTTCCCAAGAGTAAAGTACCTTTATTTTTGACATTATCAAAAAAAGTTGATCAGAACTAAAAACCACGTCTAAATATGCAATAACACGCAGTAAATTAATTAAATAATTAATAATAAATCAATAAAATAATTTTTCAACATAAATGCGTATAATTGCACATTTAGCCGTAGTTTTTAGTTCTGATCCACTATTTTAATAACAATTTTTGATAATGTCAAAAATAAAGGTAGGTACTTTACTCTTGGGAAAAATTCACATTCTCGGGAAAAATTCACATTTTTTGACAAACCTCGTATATGACTGGAAAATTTCGATATTTGATGGTTTTAGACCATGCAGAGCTTTTTATAAAGAATAACTTTTTTTCGTAAAATGAATAATAAAAAAGTTTTCCATTTAGTAAGAACTTCCGAAGACACTTAACTTAATACCTATGCACTTTAAAAATAGCCAATAAAAAATTATGGTTGATATTTAAAAAAATAATTGATATAGTCATAATATGACTATATCAATTATTTTGGGACACACTGTATCGATGTATTTTTTTTATAAAAAAGACCACAACTTAAATGAATTATTTCGAATTCACACTGTATTTATTACATTATAAGGTATTTAATGTTACTGACTCGATGAGCTGTGTGTAATATTTATCATAATACCACAGCAAAAAGTAAAATTTTTGAACCAACTTTGAAGAAATATTTTAAATTTTTCTATGTCGCTCTTTATTATTTATCAGAATTCTGTTTAAAACGGCAAATAAATGTATAAAAATCTTGCAGAATGAAAACCGACCTAAAACTTTTTAAACACAAAATAATTAAAACTATTTACATTCATATTATCGATAATTCTTGCTGTAAACTTTTTGTAAACCCATTTTTACCTATTAAGGTAGATGACACTAACACTAATTATTTTAAATAAAAAGGAAATTAAACACAAGTTTAAAAAATGGATAACACTTTTTATTAAATAATATAAAATCTGTATATGGCTTAAAAAGGACTAAGTAAGGCACTATACAATGGCATAGAAAAATAACATTATAGAAGTGACTACACTTCATTTGACTAGAAAACAATGTGAATCGTATTCCTAAGATCTAAAAATAAAACAGATTCTTTATCGATATACATGTAAGAGGAATACGGTTTACAGATCAAAAATATTTACAAAAATATATTAAATTTACTTACAACTAACTGTACAAAATTCACTTTGATATTTGTACAATTTTCAGATTGTCAGTCTTTTCAAAAGGCACTATTTGCAAAAATTAAAAATAAATACTGTTTATCAGACAGGAACCGAAAAAAGGAATGTTGCTTATCGCAAAAAGAAAAAAAAGTAGAAAAGAACGGTAAATTCTCATTAATACTAACAAAAACTCGAAAATAAATACTAATACATTTTATCGACTGAGTGCAGTAACATAGGACTTGTTGCTGAACATCCACCCTCTGTGTGTTTCGTGAGGAGTGACATTCTGGAGAATGTTTTGCTGCAGGAGGAACAAGAGTATTTCTTGACATCGGAATGTGTTTGAAGATGTGCTCTAAGATTAGATCTATCTGCAAAAGCTCGATTGCAATAAGTACAAGAAAATGGCTTTTCTCCTGTGTGGGTACGAATGTGGCCTTGCAATAACCAAGGCCTGGAAAAAGCTTTTCCACAAATGGTACACTTACATGGCAATGTGTGCGTTCTAATGTGCATTTTCAAAGCTCCAAGAGACACATACACTTTTTCACAATATTTGCAACTAAAGGTCTTTTTGGGCCCATCACCCGCGGCACAATGGAACTGGCGATGTTTAGACAATCCTGAGAAGGTGGAGTAACTTTTTCCACAGTCTGGGCACTGATGTCTAACACCTTGTTTTCTTTTTTCTGATAAATCTTCTGCTGATCCCAAAGCCATAGGTGGCGGTGAGTTCGTCGAACTATTTGGACTCAACGAACTTTGGTCGATGGAAGAATAAACTGTTGGCCTCAAAGCCAAGGGTTGAAGAGGTTGTTGCATGTGATGTGGAGGAGATAATGAACTATCACTATAAGGAGAACTTGGTGTCAGGTAAACACTTTCGTGAGGATAGTGCGGATACGGCACTGGGTAGTAAGCTGGATGGTACATTGGTGCAACACTTCTATGCCAAGTTTGAGGTGCATATTCAGGACTGATTGGAGGTGGATATGATGGTAAACGAGATTCCACTTTGATCGGTTGCGTTGGGTAGAAGCCAGTTGATAAGGGTGAAGTCATCGGTGGTGATGATGGTGGAGAAGAACCCCGAGGGGAATTTATAGAAATTGACGAAACTGGTGATAATCTTGAATCGGGAGAAGATTGTGGCGACAAAGGCGGAGAAACAGAAGCTAGACGCCCTGTTCTGCTTAAATCCTCGGGTTTGGTTGATAGGTTTTCAGGTTCATCAGGAACATCTTCATCTTTGAAAATAATTGGTCGTTTTTTCAACGGACAATGCGAATAGTTTTTAGCCATAATAGTGATCGGCATAGTCCACTTCACTTAAAACTCAAAAAGTCACTTAATCCAAAACTAAATGTAAAGTCCAATAAACGTAAAGAAACACAATAATATCGTAAACACGGCGGGTCCGTTCAGGCAGGTTACTAACGATCTACACCGAACGAAGACTCGGTCAACTCTGCTTCAAGAAAGAGGGACTACGTAGTTATTAACTACTTCCCCACTACCGAAGTATCCACGTGCCGCCACACCAATCAGATTGTGCGACCGGTGCGAGATCCAATAGTGCGGCTGAAAAGTATAGTAGGGGCAGGCAGGTGTGCTTCTGTTCTGGGTCTGGTAAAAACAGTATTGTTAAACTGTTAGGTGGCTTATGCTTGGCGGTGGATGTTTGTCTGGTTAATTTTTCAAGAACCGATCGAATCGTTGTTGCCCTGCATCAGATTTCGCAAGGAGTTGGGTAACATGGTTAGCGCAACACGGCGTTCGCGTATGCTGCTTTGTCCTGCCAAAAAAAGACTATAATAGTCGATAAAGATAGTAAACTTATTAGCGGGTTTACTTGTGAAATATTTTTTATCGTTCCGCACAATTAAAACGTTATTTAGCTTGATAAGGTATCTTGTGTGCTATTAATATAATACCAATGTCTTTGTTCAGCAGCTTTGCTTACACTCGGGATTTACTGGCTATTTATTATTTAATTTAGAAAGTTGGTAAATGATAAAGGTCTCATAGAATGTTTTTAAAATATTTATATAGGTGGACATGTCACAAACTAATGGAGTACGGTCATTTTTCTCATTTTAACACTGTAAAAGTTACCTAATTATATTGTTTTTATCTGATTTTAAAATAATTACAATAGTATTTAATTCTTCCCTTTAAATATTTAATATTTTTATCTTTAGTTAGAAAAATAAGATCGTCTTATTGTTTTGTTTCTTAAAAATAAAAAGTATTTTCGTTTGATTACTGATGTTTTTAAAAAAATTATAGCTTGTTTTGTTACCTTAAAAACTATATTGAAGTGTATTTAGATATTTTTAAGCAAAACTTGAAGTAATTCGTGATCCCTATGATTAATAGCTAAAATGAACATTTATACAGTGTGAGTTTGTAAGTAAACCCAGTATAGTTTTTTTTTTTTTAAATCCTTGAGCACGGGTGTCAACATTTTAATGGTATATTTATAAAAAAAAAATATTGATACAGTGTGTCCCCAATTTGAGATACGACGATATCGATAATTTTTTTAAATTGCAACCCTAGTTTTTATTGACTATTTTTAAAGAGCATTTTTTATTAAGTTATAAGTATATAGACCAGGGCTGAATGAAGCCTTTGCAAAAAATGGTAAAAAGTGAAAAAAAAAAATAATACTATAATGAAACCCATTAAAAAGGAAGAGAGTATAACAAAAATGAAAGGAAAAATAAATTACGGGCGATCCGAGGTCGGGAAGTGGGGGGCGGTGAGTTTTTAAGGTTAGAAAACGATTTATCTCGATTTTCGGCAAAACTACAAGCCCTATGGAAAAACGTTTAATGACAAAGTTGTAGGTAATAAAAAGATCTACAACTTTTGTATTTGCACTTTTTCACATAACCTCAAAATTTATGGGAAAAATTCAAATAACCAAGTTTTTTTTTTTTTTTTTATCTTTTACAAGAAATTTTTTTTTTCACGAAATTTGGTGGTTTACCTTTTTATGTGTATAGTGTAAAAAAAAATATACATTACAATGGTAAATGTGATGAAATCCCCTTTAAATCCTACCTTTAATTATATTTAGAACAACTATTTTCGCATATTTTTTGCGATCTTTATGTTTTATGGATTTGTAATTTTTCTGTTTATCAATGTAACATGGAATCTTACGTTTTCGAGTAATTAAAGTATAAATTTTAATAAATAGCTCAAAATTGTACATAATAATTTAAAAAAAAATTTCGGATTCGATTTTTTTCGTTTCTTTGCATTTTTTGAGAATATTAACCATAGTAATGTATATTTTTTTTCATCAGAAAGTAGAGATTTCAACGAACAAAAAGCCTACCGACTTTTTTAAAAAAGCAGATATTTTGACGTGAGAATTTTCGATTGAAAATTAAGGTGCTTTTTCGATATTAAGTCAAAATAAGGTTAAAAAATAAATATTTTAAATTAAAAAAATTAGTGTATTTGGGACATAAAAAAGTAAGTTTTCACCAAATTTCGTGTATAAAAAAATTTTTTTGTAAAAGATAAAAATAAAAAACCAAAAACTTGGTTATTTGAATTATTCACATAAATTTTGAGGTTATGTGAAAAAAGTGTAAATACAAAAGTTGTAGATCTTTTTATTACCTACAACTTTGCCATTAAACGTTTTTCCACAGGACTTGTAGTTTTGCCGAAAATCGAGAAAAATCGTTTTCTAACCTTAAAAACTCACCGCCCCCCACTTCCCGACCTCGGATCGCCCGTAATTTATTTTTCCTTTCATTTTTGTTATATTCTCTTCCTTTTCCAATGGGTTTCATCCTACTATTATGTTTTTTTGGTTTCAAAAATTATCGACCCTGGTCTAATAAGATAAGTACGAAATTTAAAATTTTTATTCCTTGTCAAATTTTGAAGAGTTGAAAGCACGAATAAGACATAAGTGTAGGTTAATTTTTCCCGAAGTCATTAGAAACTTTTAAAACGAGTTTTACTTGCATTTAGAATATTGCCAAATAGGTAGTGAATGGACAACATTTTTGACGAAAAAATATTAACTATGGATAGAAGGTTTTTTATTTATTTACTTACTTTTTGTTTGTTTAATATCTTATACCTAAATGACAAAGAGTAAACAATTGAAATTTTGTACTTATGTATAACTTGATAATAATATGCACTTTAAAAATAGCTTATAAAAAACTAGTGTTGTCATTTAAAAAAATAGTCGATACCGTCATATCTCTAATTTGGGAAACACAAAAATTAATTTTCCTATAAAAAAATACCAGAACTTAATATGGTAATTTCCGTGTCCAATCAATTTTCAAAAAAAAAACTGTGCTGGATTTATTTCAAGTTACACACTCACACTGTATTAATATAATATTGTTATTGTTACAATGATTATTCTCTTTATCTGACCATGATTGTAATAACTTTTTTTGTAAAATTGGTAACAAATTCATCAGATGGGTTTTAAATTTTGTTCTAATTATTTGGGAATCTTTTTTACTTTTTTGGAAGAAATTCCATTTTTTGTAGTTTAAAACTTCATGCGTCCTTTTTTACATATACCTACTGTCAATATTTCTTGTGAAACTACAACTTGTCCAACTCACTCTGCTGCTAACAAAAAAATCAAATTAGAAAATAGAGTTATGTTTCTAATTAATGGCATTTTATAGGTACTCTACGATTGCCTAATTACAGGAAGGGGACAGCTCCACTTTTTGGTAAATTGACATTTTTGACATATTTCCCCTCTAATAGGTTAAATACACCGTTTACAGCAAAAATGGAACAACTCGCATAACCAGGCTTGATACTGTTAAACGATTTAATTCCCTGCAGAAGGGAGCCATATCCGGAAGATGTTGCCTTTCTACGGTAAAGTACCGACAGCGACATCTCAGATGTGAAGCCAAGGACGGTAATCTAAATTCAGTTGCACAGTACTACAGGAAGGAATTTTTTTAATGTGTGAATGTAACTCGTTGGAATAGTCTGGAAATTAGTGTTGCCTTATAGTAAAACAGTTAAAATGATTTCCAGTTGAGAACATGAAATAGAAATATGGAAAAAAGGGGTTGTAAAGTATAATACAGTTATATGTTATATGTTATTAAATAGTTATTTAGTATCTGATTATAAAATCTGGTGGTCAGAATTTTACAAAAAACTTGCTTTATCAATAAATCTTCCGGGAAAAATGTGTCATGTATTCGAAAATATTCCTTTGCTATTACCTCCCTCCATAATAAAGTAGTTTGTAGAGAATTTATAAATTGACCTGCAATCGACAATCATCGGCTAAGGAATACAGAAAAATAAATAACTTACACACAAAAAAATGTGTTGCCAAGGAATATCTGGACTTATCGAGGGAAATCACAGCGTGGCCAACTGCTGAGAAGGACGCTGAATATACTTTTTGTATTTCCATATTTTACTTTTTGTGAGAAAACTACGAGATAAGTTTAAAAAAAGCTCAAATTTACCAGTTTATATACACTGAGGAAAATGATCTAATACAACAGGTTTGCTAAGACATAGTTTGTATTGATAAATTATTTTTACTAACCCATATTAAATTAATTGCTAATGTATCAAATCCGTTTTAGTGTTATATCAATTCCAGATTTGCTAGAAAACTGTTTTTTATTGGCAGTTATCTGTTCCATTAGCAGCACAGTCTTGTTGAATAATGAACTAAGTACTTCCAATACAGCAATTTTGTAAGAAAAAAATTGTCTTGTCAATGCAACGCATTTTATTCCCAGTAAAGCGCTTTCTCCTAAGAAAGCAGAACAGCGTCCACAAAAGCGAATTATTTCCATTAGAACCTATAATTGACCAGACGGTCTTCTGGATGTCCTGTCTGAATTTGAATTTTATTGATCGTACCAATGCCTGTTTCAATTAATTTATTTTTACTTTGTATTTAATTATTTTTAAACTTTGCATGTCAGATAAATCAAGAGAAGGTTCTTATTTCGCACAACCCATCATTAGTATTGGAGTTTATAATCTATGGCCGAATTTTACCATCTCAGTAAACCATGTTGCAGAGTGAATAATCATAAATATGCAATGTTAACCGACAAGAACAATATCACACTAGAAGATATTTAAATTTTTGAGAACTACATACAGTATTGATTTTTATTGGTAAGTAAGTATAAATATGCTTTATTAACCGTAGCAAGCAAATATGATTATGCTTAATGTCAAGTTTCATTACAACTGCAAGTAGGAACTAATACAGTATATGAAATCCAATAGAACTTGATAATTACTGTGAGTATTCAGAGCAATAATAGCTATAAACCATTCTACGGTAGTATTAAATCCTATTTCCTATTTGCTAAATTAGGTACCGTGATATTAAACAGTTGTTTAAAAGGGATGTGATGTCGTATAAGGAATAGAAGGCTTTTTCTCAGTGTATAGTTTTATTTTACTATTGAAAGGTAATTTTTCTTGGAATGGATGAAATGGATTCATAATATCTTTTCTTTAAAAAAAACCCTTGTTTTTTTTTCATTTGCTCAACATTCTTAAAAATGTGACATTCGCTTTCCCGGTGGAACATCGACCTAAGTGCAAATTTTAAATTTTTTTAGTTATTTCGTAATAAGTATCAAAAAGTACCAATCTCTCTGGTCAAACAATGTCATAATTGTAGTACAAAAAGTGGCCACGTGAAACCGCTTGCGTCGTTGTTCCATTCCCGCGTTTTTCTAATTGGCGCCGGCGGAAAAACGACTTAATTGATAGGTAGGTCTTTGTTGATTCGATATTGTTTGTACTTTTAACAAAATCCAGTAAAACAACGTCGTAAATGTATGTTGCGTCATTGTTGCTCCGAAATATTTGTCTTTCGCAATGACCTAAGTGTCCTTTGTTTTGTGTGAAAACTTTATTTACTTAAAACTGCATCGTTTATTCCAAAATAATGTAAAGCAATATTTTTTTACTCAAATTTGGAGAAAGAAAGTTGTCACAATTATTACTTAAAAATAGATTTGAGTGGAACAACGACGTTACTGGAAGGGGAGGTCAAAAAAAGGGGGAAAAATATAGGTTTTCCAAAAATTGTGGAATTGGTTTAACAGCGTTAAGATGTAAGTACTATTTTCAATATAATAGTTTAATTATAAAAAATTGTGATTTTTTAATTAGGTTTTATTTAACATGGTTGCATAAAAAAATACTAAAACGTTATTTTCTCAAAACTTCAGAATTTGCACTTAGGTCGATATTCCACAGGGAAGGCGATATATTCTGCTATTAGGCATTCAGACTAAAGTTGCAAAATACCTTAAATTTTTTGAAATTCAAAAAAATTTAATTAAATTTCTAGACAATCATATTTATAAAAACCGGGCTTAATATATGCATTGTGTAGTCATCGCATCTCGGTTCGATAAGCACGGTGCATATTTTCTGGTGCTGCACCGACAAATTCCAAACACGTAGAAAACGAGTCGAAGTACTTACGGCACACGTCCCGTCAAATAACAGCTGGTCATCTGTTGTACTTGCTTATGGGTGACCGAGCACGACAACACCTACAGAAAAAGAAACGGTTTGGTAAATATGGTGATTTTTTAAGATAAATAGGAATACATTAACGACAGCTTTATAATATGTGATCTTTCTTAATCCTCATAAGATTTGTATTATTAAAATATTACCTCTAGGAAAGGCTCTTTTGTCGGGATCGGGAAAGAAATTTTTTTCCATAAAAAAAAGTTGGCTACAATTAATTTAACGCCGACCAAAAACACTCGCCGAATCAAGCCTATTTTTATCAACTTGCTCGCATGTTCATTAATTTTGTTAGACATTGAGCCTAATGAATAAAAATGTAGCGATCGCTTTTTCTTATAAAATCGAAGTAATTTCTTGAAAACCAATGAATAAAAACTAGAGTAATTGCTTTTGCGTCCAGCAATTGCTTAATAGTGCAGGAATTGCTTTTAGTCAATGCTTTTTCTTAAAAAATGGAAGCGATCGCTTAAAATGTGATGAATAAATTAAGGAATTGCTTTTTCTAGTGTAGCAATCGCTTTAAATTTTTTAAGGTAGGTCGACCCATGCAATATTTGCTTGGTAGCAGTCAACTTTAGTTCTCTGCGCCGGGATACACGTGCGTTGCTCTTAATTTGTGTCTTCAAAAAATCTACACTGTATGTAAAAATTGCAGATATGATGATTTCAGAAAGTTATATCGATTAAACTGCGAAAATGTTGAGTGGTTGGCAATTATTTTTTTACTGATAGTGGTGCACTGATGTCGCCTTTAAATAATATGAAAGTCTTTCTGCGGCAATTGTCGGATCCGGGCTTTCAAAATTCTGTAGGTGAAGAACTCGGTGTTCACCAAACTACTGTCTGTAAGACATACGCTTCTGTAATGGATGCAGTTTTGGAGAAGGCCAATATTTTGATTAAATTTCCTACAAGTGCTGAAGCTGTTGTGAAAGCTAAACGTTTGTGGTCAGAGAGATTTATTTATGTTCCTTCCATTTGTGAACGAATATCAATTGCTTATCTTTAATTTCTTCATCACTACTATCACTTTCCTCATTTTCACTGAACTCTGCCATATCACAAATATAAATTTTCTGTTTTCCACAAAAACATAACAGAATTACTATGGTACTAAATAAATAGAGCAACGTTGTTGTATTTACGTCAATTATTGTTTTGTAAAATAGGCACCAAACTGAACATGAAATCTATAATCTGAACAAGTGGATAAGCCACGTCTGAACTTGTGTTGAATAAGCATTAGCTACAGAGGTGTAAGACAAGCAGCAATTGCTTCAAAATTTTATTCATATCCAAATCTAGCGATTGCTTTTAGTTATAGCATTTGCTAGGAAAGAAATTGCTTTTACTAAAAAGTAATTGCTTCAAGTAATTTGTAGTTATTTTTCTGATATACATTGAGGAAAATAGTCTAATATAACAGGTTTTCTAAGACATACTTTGTACTGACACAAATTGCTACTGTATCAAACCCGGTTTAGTGTTATATCAATTCCAGATTTGCTAGAACAGTGTTTTTATTGGTAGTAATTAGTTCCATTTGCAGCACAGTCTTGTTGAATAATGAACAACTTTTAATACAGCAATTTTGTTAAGAAATAAATTTTCTCAATGCGACACGCTCCCAGTAAAGCGCTTTCTCTATACAATTAAGAAAACAGAACAGCGTCTCCAAACCGAATTGTATCCGTTAGAACCTATAATTCACAAGACGTTGGTGGGGGTTTGTAGTGATCGCCAATCGCTGCGCGACGTAGTGTTAGTTTTAACGTATTTGTTGCGCAGGTCACATCGTCTTCCAGCTGTCCTGCCTGACGTATTTTATTATTAGTAAAGCGCTTTCTCTTAAGAAAGCAGAACAACTTCCCCAAAAGCGAATTGTTTCCATTAGAACCTATAATTCACAACATTGAATTTTATTGATCGTACAAATACCTGTTTGAATTAATTTATTTTTACTTTGTATTCAAGTTTGCATGTCAGATAAAGCAATAGAAGATTCTTATTTCGCATAACCCATCATTAGTATTGGACTTTATAATTTATGGACGAATTTTACGATCTCAGTAAACCATGTTGCCATATAGGTAATTATATGCCATGTTAAACGACAAGAACAATATCACACTGGGAGCTATTTAAAATTTTTGAGAAATAGGTACAGTACTGATTTTTAGTGGTAAATATATGCTTTATTAACAGTGGCTTATACACTGTTAACAACGCAAGTACGCGAAAATAGTAAGCTAAAAAGAGAGCTGGAGGACACTTCAAAAAACCCAAGGCACTCTAAAAGCCAGGACATATCTTGGGAAAACAGGATGGTTAGCCACTTATAAGTATTTATCTCGGTATTTAGAAGTAATTTGTTCACTTTCTGTTTTCATCGTATTTATTTTCTAAGTACTTTTTTTAGACTTGTAGTAGTGTTACTGGTATTTACTTGTTTAAAAAAAATATATATTATCTATTTTACTGATTTTTACTGGTACAGCTCTATACAGTTGCTTTTTGTCGCTGCTTTCGCATCCATACAGTATAATACTTCTAAATAGTTCCTCAGATAACTCTGCCTCATATCAAAAACAATTCATATTATTATACCATACAGCACCTATTCACTGCTACAGTGACCCATTCGTTATTTCAATAGGTGCATTTATTTTGGTGTCAAGCAGATGAATTTGATGAAGCGCTTGGGGTGCGCACCGGCGTATACAAGGGGGGGGGGGTAATGGGGGTAAGTACCCCCCCCAAGATTACTTAAGCGTTGTTTAATTTTTGTCCTTACTCCTTAAAGCTGCTATTATCTAGTATCCTAGCCAGGCACGTAGCTAGGGGGGAGGGTACAGAGGACCTGAACCCCCTCCGAAACTCGAGCTCTGATTTCGGCAACATAGGCAATACATTAAACATTTCCTACACTATTGCATTTTCTTCACCTCAATTTGGTTTGTTTTTGAGATTTTCTTGAGGATTTTGTGTTGTGTTTTTTATCTTTCCCACTTGAAAACCAAGCACCATGATTCAAAAAAGGGCGTGGCACCCAAAAATTTTTCGCCTGCGGCGCTTTTTTTTTGCGCCTTCGGCGCGATCCCGATAGCCCCCCCCCCAAAAGAAATCATGGCTACGTGCCTGATCCTAGCCGATCGATTACCCCCCCCAGACGCATGAGCTGGATACGCCGGTGGGGGTGCGTATGAACAGTGGCGTTCTAATAAAATTATTTTAATGTCAAAGTGGAAAGATTACTTATTAAACATATTTTTTAGGGTTATTGTTGTTGGGTAATTGCTCCTTTCAATTCTACATTTTTAAAATTAATATATTTTTATGTCGTAGGCTAATTACAAATTCAGTCGTTTTATAAAACGCCTAGTCGTTTTACAAATGACTAGATATATTGTAAAATGAAGAATAAATACTGAACTTTTACAATTCGACTGAACTTTTTAGGCGTTTTATAAAACGCCGAATTGCTCTCAGGCTCATTGTAAACGGTTCTTCAATCTCGTTTGTTTTAGGATATGAACATAACATATTATAACATTTTTGATCCATTCCAGACGTAATTAAAATTTGCTTTTGATTCGGTGAGCTTATCAAATATCAAAAGCCTATAGCAATTTTAACTAATAGAGAAGAAAGAAAAAATATAAGATAATTAATATATTTAGTCTCTGGCATACTTAGCAGCCTAATAGAGTATATTTTATGAATGTATATTTTTAAATTGGTTTTAATCTACAAATTTTACTCTTACAGATAACTACTTTTTATTTTATATACATCTTTCAAAAATTTTGTTATATCAGTTATTATAATTTTTTTTTCCTCACGATGACTTTTTTACATGGATAATAAAAAATAACCCTTCAATCACTTCCATGCAGTTCAGGTCATCCTATTACATTTTCTTCATTTTAATAACAATCATTCTTTTGCATTTATACATAGCTTGCCTCAATGCACGTTTTTCTTACGTAGTTTCCTTTATTTAAATGGTCTTCCTTTATGTTTTTATTATGATTGGTAGGTTTTATTGAAGGTTCTTCGGGAAACCTCAACTCGTAACGAAGTCCTTTCTGTCATTTTAAACCTCCGTTTAGGATGTAGGTACCGTAAAACCTTACAACTTTGCCCAGAGGCCACAACTTTGCCCAGGCGGAAGGTCGTAAACAATATTTTATTCTACAGTTCGGCAACACTGTAAAACTGTATCAACGGTTTCCAGCGGTTCTAAACAAGTTGCAAGTATGTTCAGTATTGATTTAAATGCGTGGGTAGTAGGCTGCTCTTCGGAATCAGGTAAGAAAATTTAGGTAGTTTTTTGGCGGTTTTTAACAGGAAAAGCTAAGGTCTGCTATGAGTTTGTCATTCAATATTATTTAATGAAATTTGCTCTAGTTATACTTTGATGTTTTCTTGCCAACGTAATTTTGTTTAATTTGAGTTGCATTTATTAGGAAGTCCATATCGGCGACAAAAAGAAATGGGCAATGATATCACCCAAATTTCCGGTGTTTTTTTAAAATATAAATTAGTTAATTTGAATGCATTCTTTACACAAAATAGTAACAACAATAATAATAATAATACCTAATAATAAAAATAATAAAAATAATAAAAATAATAAAAATAATAATAATAATAATAATAATAATAATAATAATAATAATAACGTGTTTTATTTATTTATTTTTTCGCAGATATGGCACGTGGTAACAGAAAAAAGTTGGGGGTGCGGCGTTATAAACATTATACAGAAGAGACACTTAATGAGCCTGAGATTAACAGAGGTCGACATTTTTTTAATGAAAACCTCGAAATATTCAAAGTTTAGACTGAATATTACATAATATTTTATTTTATCATTTTTTTTTAGAGTAAGAATACGTATTACTTTTGTTTTGTATGTTTTAAGTAGGTAGGCAAGAATAAGTACCTACCTACGTTTTTTTTTTTGTTGAACAGTTAAACTGTAACTTAGTTTTAAGTTTTATAAGGTTTATTTTCTGATTTAAAAGTACAAACTATTTTAATGTTTTACGTTTTTGTAATCTTTGTTACTTTTGTGTAATAAAAAATTATTTTAAAACATAATTTGTTTGTTTTTTTAACTGCCATACATGCATAAAACTTTTTAAGAACATTATCGGTGGGCAAAGTTGACTATTAGAGGTGTTAACATTGCTTTTTCGGCAATTTTAAATCAGTGGGCAAAGTTGAAATTTTTCCTTACAACTTTGCTCACCCCCTTTTTAATTTTTTTTCGGGTACTTTCTCGAAAATTGGCCAAAGAATACTGTAGTTAACGATTTGTGACGCTAAAACAAAACTTTTGGTACAAACACAATTTGCAAATAAAAATCTCCCAAAAAGATAGGTAGGATTAGTCAAAAACAAGAATTTCATGGGCAAAGTTGTAAGGTTTTACGGTATGCACCTCCCTCTCAACTTGCGATAATTATGCTAAATGGTATAACATAGCCTATATTTATCCATTCAGTATCCTTTATTATAAACAAAACAAAAAATATAAACATAGAAAAAACCCTTCGTGAGTACAGCAAATTATTTTGTGCTTCAACGAAAGTTGCTCATTACACAAATTTTAAATATTGATAATGTTTTTTCCTTTGTATATTTGAAAGACCAACTGTTACGCCAATGAAACTAGTCCATATACCTCACTGACGGCACGCGTTTCATACGTGACAGCTGCACCTTATTGGAAAGACCGTTACGCGTTCCGGAACCAGAAAGCACCCCGACGAGGGGGTAGTTACCCCCGCCACCCCTCTTCACACCTGGCTGCAACCATCGGGCACGTTGACATGTGCAGATATGTGCATTTCTATCAGGGGTGGATTTTCTATTGATGCTGTTGCACCTTTCGGGATTGAACATCTGTAAGTATACAGGTAGGGTCATCTAAACTGACTGAGGTTATAATAAAGGTAATTTTATTGTTCTTAAATCTGGAATTTTGTTTTTGCTTCTTTTATTTAAATTAGAAGGAATTTATATGTTTATTTACAACCATACATGTAATGTTGACATTACAACATTTTTAAAAGTTTGGAAGTGTCACATTACCTACGTCTACTTCCCTCTTCCATTTTTGGTTCAAAACAATAAATGTCATTTGACATTTTTACTACATTTTTGAAAAAATCAAATATTAGCTAATTTTCAATTAACGGTGAGGTTGTAAATAAAATAGTATACAAACCTCAGAGGAAAATTTTCATTACTGTCACGAGATTACAGTTAACTTCGACGCTTCGCGTCTCGGATAACTAACTAATCTCTAGACAGTAATGAAACACTTTCCTCTTCGGTGTGTAATATACTATTAAATAGCACACAACTCTAGCCAACAAGGAGACCGACGACTTTTTATAAAATTGAGTGTAAGTAAAACATTAAAAACTAATAAGTACTAATAGATACGTAGTTTTCAGGTGGCTATCTTACACTGAGGATAATGATCTAATAGTAACATAACAGGTTTGCCAATGCATAGTTTGTATCGATAGCTTATTTTTTATTAACCCATATTAAATAAATTGCTAGTGTATCAAAACCGCTTTAGTGCCATATCAAATCCAGATTGGCTAGAACAGTATTTTGATTGGTAGTAATCAGTTCTTAACAGCACACTCTTGTTGAATAATGAACTACTTTTAATACAGCAATTTTATTAAAAAATAAAATGTATCTTCTCAATGCGACGCATTTTGTTCCCGGAAAAGCGCTTTTTCTACAATTAGGAAAGCAGAACAGCGTCTCTAAAAACGAATTGTATCCGTTAAAACCTATAATACACAAGACGTTGGTGGGGGTTCGTACCGATCGGCAATCGCCGCGCGCCGTAGTATTAGTTTTAACGTATTTGTTGCGCAGGTCACATCGTTGTTCGGATTTTTCTAGTTGTTCTGTCTACATTTCAACGTTATTGATCATACCAATACTTGTTTCAATTAATTTATTTTGACTTTGTATATAAGTTTTTTTAAACTTTGCATGTCAGATAAAGCAATAGCATATTTTCATTTCGCACAACCCATCATTAGTATTGGACTTTATAATCTATGGACGAACTTAACTATCTCAGTAAACCATGCTGCATAATAGATAATCATTATGCAATGTTAAACATCAAGAACAATATCACACTAGAAGCTATTTAGATTTTTGAGAACTACAGTACTGATTTTTAGTGGTAAGTAGGTAGGTATATGCTTTATAAACCGTAGCAAGCAAATATTATTATGATTAATGTGAAGGTTCATTGCAACTACCAGTCGGAACCAATACAATATATAAAACCAAATTACACCCCCAATAGAACTTGATAATTACTGTGAGTATTCAGAGCAATAATAGCTATAAATCATTCTATGGTAGCATTAACTCAATTGCCTATTGGCTAAATTACCGTGATATTATTACTACACAACGGTCTAGAAATTTTCGTTGTCTTACAGTAGAAAGCGCGTTACTGTCACATAATATAGTATTAAACAGTTGTATTAAAAGTGTGTGTATTCTTATAAGGCATAGAGTGTTTTTTCTCAGTGTATATTCATATTAAGAGGTCATTACAGCCTGTAAAATAGATCCATTTTAGTTTAAAGGTATTGGAAGATACATCATTAAACGGTTGGGGCAAAATTGTGCATCATAGTCGACCAATATGCCATGAAGAAATTAGGAAAATTCCGAGTCCTTCCGAAGATATTCGTAAAAAATGAAAATCGCCGTTTTGGTTTTTACTTAAAATTTAAATAAATTTCACAATTCCATTGCCACTTGTCATCTTCTATAAAGCAGTGTGTTTAGATTTCGTGTTTAACAATTTGTCTTGCGGAGGCCCTCATCAGGTTTGTTTTATTTAGTACGGACCTGTATTTTGTATTGCATTTATATAAAGTTGATATCCGATGTAGTGTTAATACAAAATTATTTTAAATTGTGCAGAAAATCCAACCATATTAACACAAAAGCTTATTATCGACTAATTCTTTAAGACATAAAATTACTATTCGCAATCCTTACAAAGGCTGATTTTAGAAAACACACTAAATGAAATAATAATCAAAACAATTCAACAGCCATATTCACTAAGGGGGTCTAAACCTAAAACCGTCTTAAATTGGGAGTTCTACGTTTAAAATGACAAATGTCAGAATAAGTCAACCAATTCTTGGTTTGCAAATATATTTTTGTGTTTTCTGTAAAAATCATAAAGGAAAATGTTTTTGAAGCGTACTATTTCTTTTAATAGAACTAAAAGTATTTAGACAACGAGATCTCAGTAAAATTACCCATCGGCATCGGTACAGCGATTTAATTGCAAAAAACGATATATGGAGTATTAAAACAATGAACTGAGAGACTAAATAATAATAATAATAATAATAATAATAATAATACATTTATTGTTTACTCTAATGTAAATTACATAAAGGGTTAGTATTTTGTTAAGAGAGTAGAACAATAGGCCTTAGTGGGGCAGACATCCAGTCCAAGGATCTGGATACTGTTCAAGCCTTAAATTTATGTAGTACATATAATATTTTGGTGCTGTAAAAATATATTACTGATTTTATGAGAGGAAAAAGGAGGGGGAGCAGGAGGTAGGGGAGCAGGAAAATAATGTGACTCATAATCCACATAATATGTTGATGGACTAAAGAACCCCGCACTTCTCTTATGGAAAATGGCCTTCGGTTAAATTTCCTAAATTTTTAGTATGTTGTAGAATGTAGAGAATGTCCTTCTGATGAAAAGTATCCATGGCCACAACAAAATCTGCCGATCAGTTTTTGAGATACAGGGTGTTCAAGTTGCAAAATATGAATTTTCACTACATTATATTTTCGTAGTTTATAATATTAATTCGTATTATTTTTCTAGATTTTTCTTGATCCTGTCATCCATAGGATAGAATACTATAAAAGTAGTTTAAAATTATTTATTATATAGGTTCCGGGTGAATGACGAAAATTATTTAATGTTTTATTTTGGTTAAATCATTGTATTTTCGGCATTAAATTAAATGTTGACAAAGTAATATTCTAGAATACAATAATTATTCGAAACACCCTATATAGCATTAAAAATATTCATTTTTAACCATAAGAGGAACTTAAATAAATTTTATTTAAATTTAAAAAAAAATGGTATTTTATATGCTTATTTTTTGTGTTTTGAGTCTGTTCGACGCTGTATATCTCCAGAACTGGTCATAGGAAAAGGGAAGTCAATAGCAAACATGTAAGTAAATTACTTTAAGCAAAAAATGTTAAAAAATAACGAAATTTAACCGATCCAATTTTAATGTACTGGGTGATTTATAAATACATGCATTTTTCTGTCATTTTTATATCGCTTATCATCGGAAACACCCTGTATAACCTTGATAATTATATATATTTGGAACCATACGACAAGCGACAAGTAGTACATAAAGAAATATCTACAATATTTCTTTGAAAACTAATAAAAAATTTTACTTTTTTGGGTCACCCTGTATAAATATAAAAAAGATAAATTCTGATAGCTTACTCCAAGCTAATGTCATCTAGGGTATTACTTTGTCAACATTTAATTTAATGCTGAAAATACAATGATTTAACAAAAAATATTAAATAATTTTCGTCACTCACCCGGTATATAAATTATTTTAAACTACTTTTATAGTATTCGATCCAATCTACGTCAGGGTCAACAAAAATCTAGAAAAATAAAACGAATTAATATTATATACTACGAAACTGTAATGTAGTGAAAATTCATATTTTTGCGAATTGGACACCCTGTATCTCAAAAACTGGTCGGCAGATTTTGTTGTGGCCATGGATACTTTTCATCAGAATGACATTCTCTACAACATACTAAAATTTTAGGAAATTTAACCGAGGGCCATTTTCCATAAGAGAACAGTAGCGGATCCAGGATTTTGCTGAGGGGGGGGGGCGACCAAGTTTTAGAAATGAAGCGCCGTAGGCGCGAAAATGCGCCGCAGGCGAAAAATTTTCGCGACCACGCCCAAAATCAAAAATTCACTCTGAAAAAAAATGTTAAAAATAAGTTAAACTAAAAACTTTAATATCTACCTACCTACAAAGAGACGAGCAGGATAGTGTCGGGAGAAAAATTTTCTTGACCACGCCCAAAATGTCTCAAAAATTCACTATAAAAACTGTTAAAAATAAGTTAAACTAAAAACTCTTTTTTTATAAAGTTGTACCTTAGACTTAAACTATCTGAAAGATTATTTGGGAAATTTTCTGAAAAACTTAAAAAAAGATTTTTATTCGTTAAGTCAAAAAATTGTACCTAATTCATGCAAATCTGAAAATCTTAGTTCAATCTGGCCTTTTGTAGTATCTAAAATATCATTGAAAAGCTGTTTATAATGAAGTTTCTGCGAAGGTCTGCGTGTTTGGTTTGTTTTAATTTTAATGTTGTAAATGCCGCCCCCTAATATTTGCCGCCCTGGGCTACAGTCCTTACAGCCCCCCCCCCCCCCTAAATCCGCCGCTGCTATCAGTTAAGCCATGTGCATTTATCATAAAATAACAGTGTTGATCTTTTCTTTTCTTTTTAAAACATGACAATAAATTTATTTATATCATTGGCTGGCTTGTTTTATAAAATATTCTATTATTTCTATTATTAATTATGTGAAGTTGAAATTAAGGTTTTTCTTATATTTATTTCACAGGAATTCGCGAATGACGTATTTGACTTTAGGTGTGGTTAAGAAGGCTCAGGGGGGGGGGCGAAACCCCCGTCGCCCCTCCCCTAAATCCGCCGCTGTAAGAGAAGTGCGGGGTTCTTTAGAACTCTTTAGTGAATACCTACGAGTGTAAAATTTTAGAGGAAGCTAAACCAATGCACTTACATACATGATGAGTCATAAATAAGAAATCAACCTTCTAGAGAATATCAGTAACTAAACTATTGAGGATCATGTTCTCTACAGGTTTAAAAGCAAAAGTTTTACCGTCGTAAAATCCCAAAGCTCTAAAAATAAAGTGGAATCCCCTACCATACCTAACAATGTAACAGATGTGCCGTGAAGAAGTTACCATCTGTGAGCTTTACTTGTTTTGTGTAAAGAATGGAAAGGTGACGATTTTCGTGTTTGGTTGTTAATTGTCTACTGATATTCTCTATATTTACTTTGTTTTATGGGCAATGATTAGGTGGCGCTACATGTTGTTTACGTACTTTAAAACACAATTAATTAAAGGAGATTATCCTGCTAACAGGGATTTGAATTTTACGGCTCTAAACACCAGTCAAACTTTTCAAGTAGTGATGGACCTTCAAGTCGGCATTAGGACCAATTGGAAAACATTATATATTATTATCAAACAGACTAAAATTTTAAAGGCAATTAGTGCTTACCACAAACGGCATACACACATTGATGGAGCCCCTTGTTTCCCCTGGGGAGAGCGGCCCCTAATGTAATATCATTATTATAAAGCGAAATTTCAAAAACGGTAAAGCCAAGAAAGCTGAAAATTTAAAGACAATTGGACCGCGTTATGTAATTACGAATTAAGGGACATTTAACGGTTTTCGAGATATTTAAATCAAAAGGTTTTTAATTTTGTTAAGTTGCCCCAAAGTCGTACAAAATACCTTAGAACCTTGTTTTTTTTTAAGTAGGTTCGAAATGTAGTATACTATATACCTATTGTTTTCAAATTTCGAATATTCCCCAATTTATGACCAATATACCAAATGGTCGCTTAATTCGATATAACTATTAAAGTTAAGTATAGTTTTAAATCTTCATAAAGAATTAACCGACATATATGACGCTTAATTCTTTATAACAAAACTAAAAAAAAATAAAACTACACTGGTTTAGGATGAAGTGATCGCGGATTAAGTTCGGCCAATATTACAGAAATAAATACCTATAATAAAATTATATCTTGTAATATCGTTTTGGCGAATAATTCGTTATTACAAAACGTTAGTTATTAGTATTAACTTTGACAAATATGAAAATGTCACTTAATACAGGTGCCTTTAAAAAGGATAAAATGGGAGTAATCCATAACCGTTAAACAAGGTGATCTAGGTGGGAATTCAATGTCTGATCGACAACTGATCAATCTGTCGTCGAAAAAATTGCGTAAGTAGTTAATAGTTTCGGCGGCTGTATGGGAGGTTGCACCGTCCTGTTGAAAATATCCAAAACGTAGTTCATCGTCAAGTAATTGCTCCACAAATGGATTCAAAATATTGCCTCTATACCGCTGTGCTGTAACTGTGTCATGGAAAAAAATAGGACCAACAGTTCTTCTTCGAGAAACAGCCAACCAGACACCAACTTTTTGAGGGTACAATGTGGACAAAAAAATGAGGAGTTATTTACTACTCCACATGCGTGTATTCTGAGAATTCACATAACCGGAGAGGTGGAACCAGGCTTCATCCGAAAAAAATGTCAGGTCTAATAAATAATTTTTTTCCAATAAATTTTGGGTAAACCATTGAGAGTAATTCCTGCGTCTTTCAAAATCTGCGGCTTGTATTTCTTGGAATACTTGCACTTTATAAGGAAATAAATTTAGCTGCTTCTTAAGAATAGTCCTGCATGTTCCATAAGATCTTCCCACTTCTTGGGACAGGCGTCTTATACAATTTGTTGGCGTATTTTGCATTATTTCACGAACGTTTGCAACAAGTTCTTCTGTTCTTACAGATGGTATTCCTGCTTATTTTTTGTGTTGTATAGAACCTGTTTCCCTAAACACAGCCACGGTTCTTTTCAGGCAATGATAATAATCCCTAGCAATAAAAGCATAGAAAAATGTTCGTGAAAATCGTCCATGCACAAACCAGGATTGTTTCGCCATTCACCATTTACTCTAACCCCGTCTCGAAAATACGCTTCAACCATGAATGTTTTGTGCTGTTCCGTAAAGCCCATTGTGTGAATTGTTCAAGAAATTGGAAAAATTAGCGATGAATCAAATACTTGTAAGGACTGTCAAAGATGAAGGAATAACTGATTGAATTACTGACACCCAACAGGTATTAAGCTCTACGGATAAGCATTACGTCTTTAGATGCAAGGCCCTCTTTGATGCAAATAATTTTTGCTCGCACGGGACAAACTTGTTAAACCTTGTACAAGATTGCATGGTGCAAACAACATTTCAGCTTTCTAAGAATGACCGTTTTTAAGATATCGCTTTTAAATATTGGTATTAAATTAGGAGCAATTCTCTTGGGGAAAGGATGTTGTGTGCCATCTATTGGTACCAGATCATTGGTTGGGACAGACTGGTCGGGATACATATATGCAAGACACCTGTGGTTTACCTAGTAGTTGCAGTTTTCCAAAAACCTTCAAATAAGGAGCATCTGCAAAACCTGCTACTTTAGCCGCCCATATTACCCACCTAATGGAATTATAAAAGCAATCTATCGTCAGGGAAGTATTTAGTTTATGCAAATAAATTTCTTCGAGGAAGTTCAATCTCGTTTGCCGCCTCTTTATTGATTTAAACAATAGGATCGCGGGTATAACTATGAATCATGAACGTGACCAATTAAGTTATCAGGAAAAATTGATGTTAATTATTATTGCAGTTGACAAATCTGTTTATTTAAAGAACCATTGCGAAATAATAAAAAATATTTATAATCAATTTGGTCAGCATCCTCAATTTATATAACAGATTAACAAATAATACAAAACGGTAAGTGAGTGTGCAACAAAACTAATGATCACCGACCTTTAATAATCAGTGGCGTAGCCAAAGGAAATAAGGTCGCAAGAGGTCGAGATCCCCCTCCCCCGCTCCCCCCACACGCTTAGGGGAGATTGCCCCAGTGGCGGACACCTAAGCCTTTATCTACGTTTTTCAATAACCTCAATAGATTTTGGAAAAGTAAAAGTTGTTTTTAATAGGGGGCCATATATGTAACAAGGTGGTAAACATGTTAAACGATCTACTTTTAACATAGTGGCATACTTTTGAATTTACAAAAGGTATGCAATTAACACCCCTCAAAAAACTGTCCCCCGTACCGGACAGTATATATTTCATAATAAAACTAGATTATTTTACAAAAATCTTTTATTTCAATAATAAAGGTACCATTTTAACAGCCTTTCCTTTTCGAAGAGCTTTAACGCGGTCCTCCACACAGCACAGAAAAGTAGGAGGCGGCTGTTCTTGTACTAAACTTTCCAGACATCACACCATCAACAGCTTTTTTCATGCTGGCTTCATCCCATTTCCCTTTTGTATTGTTTGGCATTTTTGATAAATCTGGAAAAGATAAGTACCTAGTTTTTTTCAAAATATAAGCCGTATTATGCATTAAAAAAGCCATTTATCTGTCCGGTACTGGGAACAGTGGCAGTGTCCGGTACTGAGGCACCGCGCCATGCTAGAAAAAAACGTTACTTCTAAAAGTACACAAATATTTTCGTAGGTTTGCTGGCATTTTTGCTGCCTCTATTAAAGTAAAATTTAAACTAATTAATAAATAAATTATTAAACGTACCTTTAGATACACAAAAAGTACAGTGCAGTTTAGGTATGTCAGCATAAAATACATAAAATTCACAAAATCACTCATATGTTTAAACAACGGCGACAGACCAGCAAATGAAGCGAAACGCAATCCGCAGGTGTGATGTCTCAACAGAATATAATGGAGAGATGCTGCCTTATAGCACAGGGACCGCCAAACCGGAACTGTCCGGTACTGGGAACTGTCCGGCGTTGGGGCAGTTTCCCCTACTGATTGACTCCCACAAGCCTAATAAGCCAATTAATTGTTATTTACAAAAAACTCTTCGTAAAGTTCTTAACAATTAAATACGGCTGTGATACATTCCTCCATGCAACCACCAGTAATAATTCTGATAACGTTAAATGTTACTAGACGTTTTCTTTTTATTATTTTCAACATATATTCCAGTATTCAAGAAAAGTAACAATGAGTAACTGATGGTACTATAACATGGAAAACAGTTCTCGGACAGTATCCGAAATGCTCTTTGCGATGTTTCCTGGCACACTCATTCCAGGCAAAACAACAGTCCTGATCTGCCTCGAGCAAAATAATGCTAATAGAGCATAAGAAAATACTGCAGATTTAGAACTTTTACTCCATGTAGAAGAAAATAATAGAATTTCCACCAGGCTTTTGTAAATCTGATTATTCCTTACGTATGTGATGTTATGTTCCTTCCTTTCACGCCTTAAAAGATACTGTTTATTGTTGGCTTGTTTATTATATTCGCTACACTTGTAGTTTTTTTGTGTGATGAACTTTCGAGAATTTTGAAAAGAAGAGTGTTCTTGGCATACCTGACGTTTCAAAAAAACCTATATACCGATTTTAATGAATAGCATTTTATGTTCCTTATTTACAACCGGCTTTACATCACTTAACCTTAAAATTACTTTCTTTAAGATGGCGGCCTATGATTGGCCGGTTGAAAAGTCGATAGTCAGACTCTAGACGTTTGTAGTTTTGCTTCCCCTTCTACACTTTAACTTCATTGCGACATATAATACCACCACAAAACTAAACTTTATATATCTATATTTCTCACGCATTTCTATTAAAATGTTTTCTTAGTTCAACGCCTTTTTACGACAAATGGTTGATTAGGTCTACTCAAGTACCTACTGTAATTAAAACCACAAACATTTTCTGCATGAACAACTAATACGACTAAGACAATAAAAAAATGAAGTGCACAAATAATAAATTAATAATTTTATCCGTTATTTACCGTTACCTGTTCGTAGACAAAAAGTGCATCGAATGCTAAGTATTCTAATCTCTATTATTTGCTTGTTTAAACGGGCGCAGAGATTTAACAATATTAGTCATGGAGATAATTTGCATAGCTTTACCTTAAGTTTGTTTTTGTTTATTTATTGGCTTACTGGAATGTAAACACACTTAAAATTTTAAGATGATGATTGTGAATAGTAAGAGGCCTTTATTACTATTACTCATGTTAATGATTAGGTCAAATCAAAAGTAAAGGAGAAAAATGCTTTAAGATAATAAAAGGTGTATCGTAATATTGTTACAAAATATTGAGTATATAATATTATATACAGGGTGATCCACAAAGGGTGGCGAGCGGCTGTATCTCCAAAACCATATAATATGCTACAACTTTGGGAAAAAAATATATTAAGAAATACATATAACCAAAAAATCACCGAAATTAATTTTTAAGTTCCTAATTCTACCGCTAGGGGGCGTAGTAGCTATGATATGATACACAAAGTCCTTAATATCTACTAATAACTTTAATACAATGTAGGTCAGAAATTAAGTTTTTATATGAGTACCTACATTATAATGCAAAACTCGGTTTTTGACAATGTCGTATACATTAATGCATTGTCTATAGCATACTTAAGAAAACTAAATGAAAAAGTCGGTCTTTTATAGAATAAAATACATTCAAAAACATAACGTAGATGCAAAACTCCGTATTTGCTGTTGACCAATCATTATATATTATACTCATCAGTCACGTGACCATCGTCTGTTGATTATACCTGCTGCCTTATAGGTCAGATTTTTGTTCTGATGGTGTAGTAAAAAGAGGGAAACAACTTTCAGGACTAAACCCTAAAAAAGTTATAACGGAAAACTCTTTGAGGGGAGACAAATCGTCAATTGATAGTCTTTTGCAGAAGCACTATGGCCCTGACTGGTGAGAAATTCCAGAACTAGAGTTCTACAAAATTGTCAATTCTCCAGGCGAGCCGAGTAGCCGCTTAAGTGATACTGAGGATTTAGAGGACACAACGCCCAAAACGTCATTTTTTAAAATTTAGGAAGTTAAACTTTGTTAACGTGTTTTTATTAAATATTGAAGCAATTCTTTTTATTATTCCGGTAGCATTTTGCATTTCTTAGTTGCAAAACTTGTTCTATGAACGAGAAAGATGCAAAACTTTGTTTTTAAATAATTTGATTTGAATTATTTACTAAATCAGTTAATTCTAAAGGATTTTTTTTACCTTTTAGGATAAAAATAACTAATAACGTACTTTTATAGAATTTTTGAAATTTTTTTTTTGAATAAACTTATCAGCGGTTTTTCACGTTTCTCTAAAAACAACTTATCCTGCAAAAACCTAGTTTTGCATAGGTACTCATATGCTCTGTAATATTCTCTATAAATTTTGTAACCATTTTTTGCCATTGTAACAGCATGGAGAAGGGTAACAACTAAAGGTACCTACTTAAAAGGCAGTAACTTCGGTCTGCGATAACCGAATTTAACAAACTATGGCTTATTTTAAAAACGTTTTATTCTAAATGAACGTTTATATAAATATTATTAAAATTAATTCGTGAGGTTGGTAATAGAGGGCACTTTAAAAAAAATATATTTCTAGCTTCAATTTCTTAAAAAATTTTTAGTGCATTTGTCTTGGTTTTCAATGTACTATAAATTTGGGCTATTCATAGCAAATTGCCTTTTAAGGTTCTAACCATTTTAACTCCATTCTATAGCTAGGTAGTTTGTAAAGAGAACTGTAAAAACAGCAAGTTGTTTCCTCTTGTCTCTTAAAAGTTATCGCAAAAATAGTGGAAGAGTGCTTTTAGCAAAGTTTTGCAATTTTCTTTTTAGAAAAAAGAAAAGCATAAGGTCTTTCTCCACAATCGGAAACTCAAGATTTTCATCACTTTTACCTTAATGATTTTCACAAAGTCTGTTAAAACTCCCTGATTTTTTCTTTTTCTCTCTTAATTTTCCATCCAAGACAGGGCCTTTGCACTTTGCCCTTGACTTTCCAGTATGCTGAAATCTTGTCGGTCTTCTGACTATTCAAATTTTTTTACATCTCGTCAACGCAATTGAAAGCTCCATTACGGCACAATCCTACTTGTTATTTTCTCTATTGCTAACAAAATCAGCATTGTACCATTAACTTCGTTTTCCTGATGATGAGTGTTTCTACACTCGAAACATCTCGAATTAAATTATCATGAATTTTTCTAGGTTCGCCTAGCTATTCTAATAAAAAATTGTGGAGAAAGACTTTATGCTTTTCTTTTTTCTTGGGACAGGCGTCTTATACAATTTGTTGGCGTATTTTGCATTATTTCACGAACGTTTGCAACAAGTTCATCTGTTCTTACAGATGGTCTTCCTGCTCCTTTTTTGTGTCGTATAGAACCTGTTTCCCTAAACACAGCCACGGTTCTTTTCAGGAAATGATAAAAATCCCCAGCAATAAAAGCAACGTTAGGAAAATGTTCGTGAAAATCGTCCATGCACAAACCCGGACTGTATTGCCGCCACTCTAACCCCGTTTCGAAAATCCGCTTCAACCATGAATGTTTTGTGCTGTTCCGTAAAGCCCATCGTGTGAATTGTTCAAGAAATTGGAAAAATTAGCGATGAATCAAATTACTTGTAACGACTGTCAAAGATGACGGAATAACTGATTGATTGTTAATTCAGGTAGTTACTGACACCCAACAGGTATTAAGCTCTACGGCTAAGCATTACGTCCTTAGATGCAAGGCCCTCTTTGATGCAAATAATTTTTGCTCGCACGGTATTTAGCTTATATCATGGCCAAATATTTATTTTTATATTATTATTAAAATGATACCTATTATTGATAATTTTAACACAAAATTTAAAATAATTTAAACTTTCAATTGACATTCATAGTAGCCTGACAATTCTATTGTCCTCTTATAAAGAGGGAGTTGCATGACCTGCGAAAAAATACGTTTATGAATGAGATGTAGTCTATCTTTGCTCTGTCGGCTTTGCCTACAATCATATTTAAAAAATATATTTAATACAGATGCTCCCCTAAGCCTCAACCTTACCGATTTTTCTTCCTTTAGCAATGGATCATGATAATCGACTGCATCTTGCATCTAATATTACACAGTTTGTTTTTTTAAACCCAGCCTAACCCGATAAAATCAAATTAATTATACCTAGATAGAAGCGCCGAAAACACCACATATCGGTAAGAAAAAAATTGACCCTCAACCACCATATATCCTTTGTTTTGCCTCCGAAAGGGTTGAATATCGGTCTAGATTGTAAAAATTATGTTGACGAAAAAAAGCAAGTAAAGGGTGCCGTGTGGTATATTATTTTTATGTGGAGCACCTGGTTTAAAAACCAGGTCGACGACAAACAACACACCTGGGCCAAGTATACCCTTTGCCTTGATTTAATAAGTAGTTTTTTTTGACGGCTTAAATGCCGATCGTATTAGTAAGTAAGCTTATATTTAGCTCGTTGAAACTGGTGCAGTTCTCGGCCATATTATTTTGGATACCTATACATGCACTGATCAAAATGATCTAATACACCAGGTTTGCTAAGACATAGTTTGTATTGATAGCTTATTTTGTATTAACCCATATTAAATAAATTGCTAGTGTAATAAACCCGCTTCAGTATTATATCAATTCCAGATTTGCTAGAAGAGTGTTTTTATTAGTATTAGTAGTAGTCAGTTGATGAATAATGAACTACTTTTACTACAGCAATTTTGTTAAGAAATAAATTGTATCTGCTCAATGCGACGCATTTTGTTCCTAGTTAAGCGCTTTCTCTACAATTAAGAAAGCAGAACAGCGTTCCCAAAAATGAATTGTATCCATTAGGACCTATAATTCACAAGATGTTGGAGGGGGTTCGTAACGATCGGCAATGCACTGTAAAAAATGGGTTGAATTTTACATGATAGTTCCTTAAAAAATATAAAAATATTAATTAATTTTACACATACTTTCATGTGGTACATTAATGTTTTTATAATATTAAATTTTGTTTTAATTTTACAATAAAACAAGCTATTTTTAATACGCAGTGAAGAATAAACAACTTTATTTAAGTAAATTTCAGGAAAGTTATGGAAAATGAAGACATAACATTTAAATTTACAGCTGACAACAAAATTTAATTTATTTTTATAAAAATTACATAAATATTAAAGGATTTTTTATGCTAACATACCGTAAAAATATTTCCTTCAATTATTATTTTTACATCTACTACTTAATGTCACTACAAACCCTAGTATTTTTCATATACAATAATGGAAAAATACCTTAAAAGCAGTAAATTTAAAGAACATTTACTGATAATTCAAAATACATATTAAAATTATATTAATCCTTATAAAAATTACAATCCTTTATGTAATTTTCATTTATTGTCGCGCAAAGCGCGTTTATCTCCATTTATCTGAAGACGCTACCAACTCTTGCAGTGGTTGGAACAAGTGTGCTGTGATGTCTGTATTTTCATTTATTAAGTGGATAATCAATTGGAAAAGGTAAGTACTCTTTCAATAACAATAATAATTTGTTTATTTTGTAATATTCAATGTATAAGTTTTGAGAAATATGATAAACATTTGTATTTAAATTGAAATGTACCGCGTATGCAATTTGCTTGTCGTCGCCAAGGGTGTAAGGTACAGTCTTAAAATTTCATTTTCGTGTCATAACTTTTTACCAAAACAAATGTAATAACAATTTAAAGGGACATAATAGCAATAAGAGTTAATATTGATCATTTTATTTTCGATCGCTTTAAGGTCTCCACCAATTATTTTTTTTATTTACACCTTGTTACACAATAATTATTGGCATATAAATTATTTATTCGCTTTCAGTAAAAGTGGTGTCACAAAATGTGAAAAAAAAAACCTGGATGTATATATTTTATGTGAATATTTTTTTGTATTTTTTACAGTTGTGGAAGACAAACGTTTTTTTGTTTATAAGAACGATCCGACCACAGAAGCAGGCTTCAAAACTTTTGACGAGGCTTTTCAATTCGCCTTCGCATTACATTTTAATTTAAACTTAAAATACCCAAGTGGAATATCATTAAGTTTGGAACTATTTCAAAGATATTTTTTAAAAATTCATCCAGACTCGGGAAGCAAATCAACACCTCAGTCAAAAAAAATAAAAATTTAAAAAGTAGAGTCATTACCCATGGTTCTGACGCGCGAATTATTGTTGTGAAAATACCGTTTTTTTAAAAATATGTTTTATGGTTTGACCTAAAAATGTTTTATTATATTATTAAGTATTATATTCATGTTGTAGCGTTAATTATCTACACGGATAAAATTATTTATTTGGACTAAAAAAATTTGCCATTCACTCAAATAAATATTTCTTTCCTGTTAGCCAATAAACAATTATGTAAGTATTTGAATTGTGCCATGAAATTATTTGAACTCTTATTATTATTTGATTTGTTACAAATCATTTTTTAGCCGTAATCACTTTTTAAAATATGTTGGCCAATGTTTATTTCATTTAAATTTCTCCTAACTTAAATGAAATGCGTTGTAAGCTTAAAGGAATTAGTGAAATGTTTATTTGATTGAAATTTATACATATTTTATTCACGTATTTATTTGTTTACTTTTGTTTAATATGTATTTGCCGTCACAATAACCTTATTTACTTAAACAATGTAAGTTATTTGTTTTAAATAAACCGTTTATTTCCCTTGAAGTTGTTCTTTTTTCATTGAAATACATAATAATATTTGTTTTAAATTGCAGTGCATTTTTCAGTCCTAAAAAAACATTTCCACAGCGTGTAATATTACATGCGATGTGACTAAAAACCATATAAAGTTAAATGAATTTCACATAACTTTTTATGGAATTTTAAGATTACTTTTACCAGCCAATCTTAATATTACCTAAATAGTAACTGAACAATAGTATAAAATATCATAGAAAATTATATTTTACATAAAGATTTATGTTATTTTAAACAAAATTTTAAGGGATAATAATAAAAACGCTTAAATGTTTATTAAACTTTACATTGCATTTTAAAAATCTCACGAAATATAACTTAAAAGGTAATGGAATTTTAAAAAGAATTTTATATAATTAAATTATTTTTACCTAATGGTTTATACAACTTTCTTTTTGAAATTCCACACTTTACATTTAATATTACGTTAATAATTATGTACTGAAAATTACGCCATAATAAGTCGATATGAATTTTACATAAACTATCCATGGCATTAGGTTACCATGGATAGTTTAAGGAATTTTACCATGTTTATTTTTACAGTGTGGCCGCGTGTCGTGTTATTCGTTTTAACGTATTTGTTGCACAGGTCACATCGTTGTTCGGAGTCTTCTAGCTATCCTGTCCGAATTGAATTTTATTGAACTCTACACATTGATATGTTTCTTGGCTTAGCGATATTCTGAACCCAAGTCATAATCTTTGGGGCATGGATAATGAATTTGCTATTTAAGTTGGAAACGTCAACAAATGATAGTGAATGTTAACCAAATGTGAATTTTGCTCTGCTGATATTACATCCCAAAGGCGTCTCGCTGAAGATGAACGCATAGATATTATGATTATGTTGGGTTGTAAAAGTACACTGAAAAAAGAATTTATTTGATCTAAACAAAAATGGAGCTCGCCGAAACAAATATTTGTTCCCTATGGCCTGAACAAATAATTATTTGAAACTTTGTCCAAAATTATTTGACTTCTGAGAGGGAAATATATGATATTCAAATAAATATTATTTAATTAAAATAATTCCGTTATTTAGCACGAAGCAATATAGGTAACCAACAAATATGTATTTATTTCTATTAAATACATATTTATTCTGTTCAAATAATCATTTATTTAAATCGCTAACACATGTATTTAATCCAAATCACGAATTGTTTATTATCCTTTATATTTATTTCTATTAAATAAATATTTATTCTGTCCAAATAATAATTTATTTAAATCGGCAACACATTTATTTAATCCAAATCACGAATTGTTTATTATACTTTATATTTATTTCTATTAAATAAATATTTATTCTGTTCAAATAATTTCGAAATTAGGATGTGTGCTTTTTGGCATTTTATTTAAATAACTTATTGTTTCCTATAAATAAATAATTATTAACTATTGAACATAATAATATATAATATAATTATCATTAAATATTTTTTGGTAAAAACTATATTTGTAATAAACAATAAGGTATTTAAATTAAATAATTAAAATAGGGTATAATCTCCCAAACTATTTAGAAGAGGAGCTGCAAAAAGAAATAAATCATACCACAGTTTTTATATATGTTCTGTTTATTGTTACCAAAAATAACATAACTATATAAGAAAAAAAAACTGTAATTAACATGACAGTTATTAAACTCGGTCTGCGCCTACGAGAGCCTTATTCTCCTTAAACATCCATATTTACTGCAATAACTAAATGTTCCTGTAAAATAACATCTTGTTTGAGGGAAATAAATTAAATGTATCACAAACAATCAAAAATAGTTATAAATAAATAATTGTTTCCCCGAAATATTTATTTATTTAAAGCAAATAAATATTTATTTGCTTTAAATTTTATTTATTTCACGCAAATAAATATTTAAGGCAAATGAATAACTTTACACAAAAGGGCTGCAAGAGACGCTTTCGCGGCCATCTTGATATATGAATATTAATAATTATATTGAAAACAGAAATCAAAACAATAACGATATGCATGTTTATAAAATAATATAATAATATGTACAAATGTAACATGTAACAAATTTGTTAACTTTTTCTATTATATACAAAAATAATTGAAACGTTTTTAAATGGGCATTTCTCCATGGCATGCATGATTTAGTAATTATTGTTTTGTATAATATGTTTTATCTGTCTTTTTTAAGTAATAAACATTAAAATTAAAATCTTACCTTCGAAGGAGGGCTACAGATGTCCCATGTTATGGCCAACTAGCCAATCGCGAACGTCCATTGCCACACAAAATTATATATCACCTTGTCGAAAGACGCTAACTAAACGACTAAACTATCCAGTCTCTACCTGGTACCTGCCTAGATCTCAAAAAGCAGTGGCGAAATAAAAAGTTATTTGCAGCAAATAATATTTTGTTTGAAATGTAGACGTTTAAAGGCAGAGGAGTAGCAAACAATTTTTTGTTTGGCGCGAATAAGTTTTATTTCACATAAATAAACAAAAACCAAACAAATATGAAATAAAAGTCAAATAATTCAATTTATTTGTTGCAAACAATATTTGTTTGAGCTAAATAAAGATTATTTGTGACTAACAAAAATAAAGCAAATACATCATTTATTTGGGATGAAACAGACTTTTTTTTCAGTGTAGAAGTCATCGGGAAGTCCGTAATTTTGTTTGTAGTTTGACTTGTTACTTACTACTTCTAAGATGTCTTACTCTTTTTAATGTTTTTAATATTTTATTTACATATTCCTCCATGGACTGGGGCACTGGGGTATGTTTTTAGATTTATTTTGTCCGTTCTATTTTCTATTCTACAGTGTCACCAGTAAAGTCCGCATCATATGGGATTTTTTTTTATTAATAGCTTTATTCAAAATTTGACTTTGGCATCAAGTTCTGCTTCGATCGAGATGAAAAGTAAGCAAAAAAATAGTAGTCTCGTGATTCGCATTATCTGTCAAATTTTAATTTTTTCCAAAAAATAATTCAAAAGTGGGGTTATTTCTGCAAATATCGAAAAAACTTATTGGAAAAAGTTTTTTTAAATGCAGTTTCTAGCCCATATCCAAAATTTCGGCTGCATAAGATAATTTTGATTTTTTACCTATATTTTGTAAATTGCACCACTTTTGCAAAATAAGACTCAACGCAACCTACATAAGACTTCTCAGTTTTGACAATGCTTTATTTCAGATACATTTTCTTTAAAGTAGCGCCATATTAAATGTGTGTTTTTCTACAAAATCAAAATTGTGCTATTAAAATTTGGTCGCATGTGATGCAGAGTTTATTTGTTTTTGACCCTGTATAAGGTAACTTCATAAAATAAGTATTTTTGAAAACAAAGTTTGTGTCTGAAAGTAATACACGTTAACGTTATTATGACATAGTTTAATAATAAATTATAATATAGGGGTTTTAAATTAAATCGTTGAAAATAGATAAACTTTACGTTGTTAAACTAAAATTTATTTTCCACTTAAAAAACACTTTACTGAAGACACTGTGTTCTTTTTTGTGTTAATATTAAGGTGTATAACTTTCAGACACAAACTACGTTTTTAAAAATACTTGTTTTATGAAGTTACCTTATACAGGGTCAAAAACAAATAAACTTTGCATCACATGCGACCAAATTTTAATAGTCCAATTTTGATTTTGTAGAATAACACACATTTAATATGGCGCAACTTTAAAGAAAATGTATCTGAAATAAAGCATTGCCAAAACTAAGAAGTTTTATGTAGGTTGCGTTGAGTCTTATTTTGCAAAAGTGGTGCAATTTACAAAATATAGGTAAAAAATCAAAATTATCTTATGCAGCTGAAATTTTGCATGTGGGCTAGAAACTGCATTTAAAAAAACTTTTTCCTATAACTTTTTTCGATATTTTCAGAAATAACCCCACTTTTAAATTATTTTTTGGAAAAAATTAAAATTTGACAGATAATGCTGATCACGTGACTACTATTTTTTTGCTTAATTTTCATCTCGATCGAAGCAGAACTTAATGCCAAAGTCAAATTTTGAATAAATATATTAATAAAAAAAAATCCCATATGATGCGGACTTTACTGGTGACACTGTATATTATTTTAGCCCGTTTGTTATGGTTCTGGTGATGGTGCTAACTAGCACCTCCAATAATTAATCTGTAATTGGCAATGTATTTGTGGAGATGCCTGTGTTTTTACTTTACCCCTATATCTGAACAGCTCCACTCTGAGATAATGTACTACTTTCGTAAAATTAAAACAATTATTACGGTTACAAAACGGTTTCAAAGGGGTCTTGAATCCTTTAAATATTTGAGTGCAACCAGTCCTAATGTTTGCAGAAAATGGAAACTCTGGTTGTCGAACATCATCAATTAAATATACCTACGATTGTTATAGCAATAAATTAATCTGAACAAACCGTTTTCACAACTTTACACGATGGACTGGTTTTGTTTTAAGATCAATTACTCCCGAACAAAAACTACTTAGAAAGTGAATTTCTTAAAATCATTGGAATCTTTGGATGCACACTTATCTTAGACCATAACGAGGTCTAAAAAACAAATAAGATTCCATGTAATGGGTCTATATGGGTTCTGAAGATTAGGTCCGCAAATTATATAATCTTTAGCTGGAATGGAATATCCACAGAGTTTAAGGACGAAGCAGGAATTATTCGTGTTGATATAAAAACATGTTACAGGGTATGATAATGCAGTTATTTACTGTAACAGAATTATGTACGGCAATTAGCAATAAGCGTCCGAAACGTCAGATAATATCCTCCTTCGTTTCGTCAATTCACTAATCGACAGAGCACCTCCTTTAATGTAACCTTCTTGAGCTGAATCATCTGCTGTATAGTTCGGATTTGATTCTTTTGGCACAGAAATTTGAAAACGTGTGTGGACGTCATGATGCCGACGATAACCATCTAAAAGAGGATAATCAATAATATTCATATTCCATGGAAAAGTCAACAGGAACAATTTTTTTTTGGGTGAAAAAAATTCTATGTAGTCTAGTGCCAATATAGTTTTTTTAGAGTTTGATTCTCAGTTGATTATCCATATAAATTCTAAACAAAACTCCATATTTCATTAATTTTAAACATTGATATCTGTAATGCGACTCTGAGCTGAAGTAAAAGATTTATTACCTCTTATCAAAATTAGTCAATATTAGCTATATCCACTTTCAAATATTTTCTTTGTTTATTTTGTAAAAATGTGCGTGCCTTAGTGGCCGTGAAATGCCTTTTAAATTGATCAACCACGTGTGAGAAGACCTTCAAAATCTTAAAACATACTTTAAATTGCAAACATCGCATGATGAGGCCAGAGAGGCGATCATTTATTTCAGTTGTAATGAAACTTGACATTAATCATAATAATATTAGCTTGCTACGGTTAATAAAGCATATACTTACCACTAAAAATCAGTATGTACTGTAATTCTCAAAAATTTAAATAGCTTATAGTGTGACATTGTTCTTGTCGTTTAAAATTGCAGATAATTATCTATTATGCAACATGGTTTACTGAGATGGTAAAATTCGTCCATAGATTATAAAGTCCAATACTAATGATGGGTTCTGCAAAATAAGAATCTTCCATTGCTTTATCTGAAATGCAAAGTTTAAAAAAACTAAAATACAAATTAAAAATAAACTAATTCAAACAGGTACTGGTACCTTCATTAAAATTTAGACAGGACAGCTAGAAGACTCCGAACAACGATGTGACCTGCGCAACAAACACGTTAAAACTAATACTATGGCGCGAGGCGATTACCGATCGCTTCGAACCCTCACCAATGTCTTGGTGGATTATAGGTTCTAACAGATACAATTAATTTTGGGGACGCTGAACAAAGATACAATTTAAAATGTACCGTTTGCTCTTTAAAAATAGAAATAAGAACTAGTAGTTGAAGCGCATAGGGATTTTCGTGGGAACTTAGTGATTAAAGTTGGCAAAGTAATTTTTTTGTTTAATTGTATCATATCAAATAAAAAAATGTTTCTTGCCACCCTGAGCTACGCGTCGCTCAACCCCCACCCCCGGAAGGGTTGAAAATTTCAAATGGCTCTATCTCCGCAACGAATAAAGATACAAATTTCGTTCTTGCGGCAAAATTTATGTCTCATAGTATAGAATAAAATTGTTTACCACGTATTTTTTGAAAAATAAAAAAATTACAAAATTACGCATACCTATATACAGTGTGGTTGTTTAAGTGTGTAACATATGGGCATTTTTTTATTACCGATTTCTCAGAAAAATGTATTCTTGATAAAAGTTGGTGCATGTTCGATAATCATATTTGGTGCACTTGGAATGGTTGCAAGTCAAGCGGCGTACAGGGTAGGCCAAACAATATAAAACAACCACACTGTATATATTTTTTTTATTTTAAATTATTTTCATCGTCGTTATTTGTCCATGGATAACAGACTACTGTAAATAAAGTACTGGCTTATTTACTCTTCATCACTGCTGGTATCAGAATCGGGCTCAGCTTCAGCTGCTTCAGATACTTGATTTTTACATCTTCTTCAGCTTCACATGTATCTTCTTCAGCTTCACATGTACATTTTTCAGTGCATTTTAAGTAATTCGCAACACATTTGCATCGTCTTGTACTGCATTTATTCTTCTTGCAGGAACAAAAAACTAAATTCAGAAGGTCATCTGGTGCAGCGTTTGAAGCTAGTGATAAAATTGGACCAAATAAGTTATCCGTACCTTTGGTCCATCCAAAATCTACCGGATTTAGATAAGGCACATAAGTTAAATGAGCATCTGTACATATAAAAACTTGTAGCCTTGATCTTTGTAGGGAAGGATATAAACTCGTTTTCGTTGGTGGTAGCTGGTCACTTTGCATTTGCTTCTTTGAAAAACACCACCATCGGCGTAGCTAGCCTTAGTTTTCAGGGGGAGCCTGGGCCCCAGTGTACGGTGGATTAAAAAATATATTATTTATATTGAATATTTTAGGGGGGGCCCAGGGCAATCAGAGGGGGCCAGGCCCCCCTAGCCCCCCCTAGCTACGCCGATGAACACCACCATCGCAAATCAGCTAAAGAGCTTAGGTTTGTTTTCGGTGCATACAATAAACACCAAAACTTCTCTATACCACAAAGTATATCGTCCAATTTGACAGTAATATCACCAAGACTTGCCAATGAGGTAAGCATCTCTTCGGATGAATTTTTGAAAGCTTTCCAAAATGTTTGTTTTCCTGAAAAAAAAAAGTATGGTAAGCATAAATGAGACGACCGAGAAATCGGATTTGTATCATCTTTTTTTGAAAATCCTCCAGTAGTATCACAACCAGATAATGCGTGGAGGGCGGGAAGTGCATCTCTTTGTAGTTTCGTCAGTTTTTCTGCTATGGCAGAAATAAGAATTTGCCGTTCCTTTGGGCCAGTTCCTGTGTTAAAGATACCTTGACAGTTAAAAATGTCGTAGTACTTCAAAATTAAAATAAAAACATCTGTATCTGGGGAGCATATTGTTAGTAAAAGCGGCACGTTAGATTTGTAATTTTTAGATATATATACGGCATGTAAAATCATTTTTGTGTCAGTTTCTTCTTGGGTGCTAGCAAGCTCTTCTAAATATACAGTTTGGTTCGAATAACAAGTATTTTGCCAAGCAACTGTTAAAGTATTTTCTTGAAATACACTGGATTACAATCCAGCATTTTACAAAATGTTTCTTGAAATATAATCTGACAATTCGTTCTTGGTTGTATCGTCCGACAAAAGGTATTTCATGGTAATATTGGCAATATTTGTTATTTCTTCTATATGAAATTGTTGAGGCTTCTCATACCTTCTATTTCTTGTGATTTGTTTCAGCGAATTGTTGTCATATCTATCAAATATTAGGTGGATTTCGTCATACCTTGAGTACTTTGCAAACAAGCATTGTTGAAAATGATTTGATAAATCTGAGCAAGTCTTTATTGCTTTTGTTTTTTGGATTCTGTGCAGTTCCGCAAATCCATCAACTATCGCGATATTGTACACACCGGTTAAACAGGTAGGGATAATAAAATCGGTCAGGTAGTTCACAGTCTAAACGACAATAGTACAAAAAAAACAAATAATATTATTTTATTCTAAATGATGAAACATGAATTTTGGCGCAAGATTGACGTTTTTATCTTTATTCGTTTCTGAGAAACGGCCATTTTATGTTTTCAACCCTTCCGGGGGGTGTGGGGGTCGAACGATGCATATTTTAGAGTGGCAAGAAACTTTTTGACATAAAGTATTGTGCAATTAATGATAAAAAATTAGTTTTTAACTTTAATCATTTATTTCCCACGAACCCCCCATTTTGGGCCCTATGCGCTTCTACTATAGGTATTCGAATGCGGTAAAGTTCCTTAAATTGTTTTTTGGATGCTTAATTAAATAATAATGCTGGATTTTGAAAGTAAATTAACGTTTTGAATTAGGACATCTGCTTTAGGAAAATGTTACGAAACTTTTTTCAATTGTTTAAATCCTTGAGGGGGCAACTGATAAACTGCTCATTGCTTAAGACTTATATTCTTTCTTTAGTCACCAAGAACTTACCCACAATTTTTTCTAAAGAAGCTATGAATCCAACCAATTATTTATTAAAATTAAATGGCTCTTTATAGCCATAAAACTTCATTGAAAAGCAAATAATAAACACCGAGACGATACATACGATAATAATTATATTTATCACGATAGCATCATAATCGGCTGACAGGGAGCCAAATAATATGCACAAGCAGGTAATGGACCATTGAGATGAGCACGAACCGGAACAGACATCCGGTTATGACGCACACACCTTGTGTACCACTCCTTGAAGATGGTCGAGTTTATTGGAGACTTTTTGCAGTCTGGCTAATTGATTCTTGAAAAGAAAAGAAGATATCATCGGTTTAACGCCAAAAAGGCGAATTTGTTCGAGAAACAATTGGACAATATAATATGTCATTGTCTAAAATACAAATAATAATTTCCTGAAATTAAGGAAATGGCATGTTTTAACTCCTTTATGGCCCAGGGCCAAATTTTTAGTATACAGGGTAAGTTTGTAATTTACGCTGTATACCTATAAATGATAATTTATAAAAATTTGAAATTTGGTATTTATGTACCGTGCGAGCACAAATTATTCGCATGGATTAAAAAACGTAGGGCTTGGTTTAGATCACAATGATATTATTGGGACGATATATCTAACCAAATCTAGATTAAAATTTTGTCAAATTCATATTATCATATGATATGCCAAACTAAAGAGTTATAAAATAAGTAGACAAATACAAATTTATTTTTGTTAACAAAATTAACAAAGTAAGAATATAACCTACAGAAAGAAAAAGAAAAATAATTACATAAATTGCTGAAATTGGCCACCGCCATGCTCCAAGCATAAATTCACACGTCTCCTCATATTTTCGAAAGTGTTGACCAGTATCTCTGGAGAAATGTTACCACATTCTTGGATAATCCTTTCTTGAAATTATTGTTCTAAATTTGCAACTGGTGTTTTAAAAATAGTGCTCTTTAAATGAGGAAAAACGAAGTAATCCATAATCGTTAAACAAGGTGATCTAGGTGTGAATTCAGTGTCTGATTGAAAAGTGATCAATCTGTCGTCGAAAAAATTGCGTAAGTAGTTAATAGTTTCCGCGGCTGTATGGGCGGTTGCACCGTCCTGTTGAAAATATCCAACACGTAGTTCGTCGTCAAGTAATTGCTCCACAAATGGATTCAAATATTGTCTCTATACCGCTGTGATGTAACTGTGTCATGGAAAAAAATAGGACCAACAATTATTCTTCTTCGGGAAACAGCTAACCAGACACCAATTTTTTGAGGGTGCAATGTGGACTCTACAAAAAAATGGGTAATCCACATGCGTGTATTCTGAGAATTCACATAACCGGAGAGGTGGAATCCGAAAAAAATGTGAGGTCTAATAAACCATATCTTTCCAATTAATTTTGGGTAAACCATTGAGTGTAATTCCTGCGTCTTTCAAAATCTTGGAATACTTGCACTTTATAAGGAAATAAATTTAGCTGCTTCTTAAGAATAGTCCTGCATGTTCCATAAGATCTTCCCACTTCTTGGGACAGGCGTCTTATACAATTTGTTGGTGTATTTTGCATTATTTCACGAACGTTTGCAACAAGTTCTTCTGTTCTTACAGATGGTCTTCCTGCTCCTTTTTCGTGTTGTATAGAACCTGTTTCCCTAAACACAGCCACGGTTCTTTTCAGACAATGATAAAAATCCCCAGCAATAAAAGCAACGTTAGGAAAATGTTCGTGAAAATCGTCCATATACAAACCCGGATTGTATTGCACTCACCATTTACTCTAACCCCGTTTCGAAAATACGCTTCAACCATGAATGTTTAGTTCTGTTCCGTAAAGCCATTGTGTAAATTGTTCAAGAAATTAGGAAAATTAGCGATGAATCAAATTACTTGTAACGACTGTCAATTGTTAATTCAGGTAGTTACTGACACCCAACAGGTATTAAGCTCTACGGCTAAGCATTATTAGGTCCTTAGATGCAAGGCTCTCCTCTTTGATGCAAATAATTTTTGCTCGCACTCAAACTGGATTTAATGAATTTATTCCAAGTTACACAGACTCAGTCGCAGTCGCGGTTGCGTACTGTGATCATTTTCCGAACGTTAAATTCATCATAAAATATTATGTGGAATATAAAACGTCTCTAATATAACGCTACTTACTTAACACGTGTATTACGCAGCAGTTGGGTGCTACTTGTTCCGCTCAGTGGAATAATTTCAAATTCGATCAACGACTTGGGACCAGCTACTAGACCTTATTTTTTATTGTTAATATTTAAATACCATAACAAGCAGGATGAAGTTCTTCAAATTATGTTTCTTTTTAGAGGTTGAGAGGGGTTTATATGATACGAAAAGGTGGTCGGATATACCCAAGTTACCTTGAGGATTTCCCAAGTCAACGTGATGTAATTGACGATGGCGGTCGCTATCAATATAAATCAAATCTGTGGCGCAGCTATTGGGGCTTTGATGTTTAACCCCTAAACCATATGTTTTGCTATATTTAGTATATTTTAGAGAGTGGTTCGAGTATATTTTTATAGTTGCCCGGGATAACCGGAGACCCAGCATGCGCCAAAAACGATACACTGAGAGAATTAAAACCTTAAAAGGTAAAAAAATCCATGATTTCGCTTATTTAAATAGAGATTTAAAAAAAAAATTTAACAGTCGCCATTTTGAAATAGCTCGACAGAATCGCCCCAAAATCTATGAGCATACTGTACGAGATATAAGCTTTCAAATGATGTATCACAAGCTGTATGTTTCCAATTAAAAAAAAGATCGATGTCGTCATATCTTTGACAAATTAATGTCTATAAAAAAAACAAACGAATAACGTCAAAATGTGAGCATATATTAAACTAAATTGACATGTCCGAGCGTTTTCCCCAAAAGTTATAGGTAAGGGCTATATTAATTTTATTCCGGACTTCTGGCCAACCCTGTATAACCACATTTTCTTTATTGTTCTTCTTTATATTCTGCTTGTGAGAAAATATTTGATAAATTACAAATTTTACAAAATAAGGCAATGCGGATAATTTTAAATTATTACAAATACAGTGTGACCAGTAAAGTCCGCATCATATGGGATTTTTTTTATTAATAACTTTATTTCAAAATTGACTTCAAGTTCTGCTTCGATCGAGACGAAAATTAAGCAAAAAAAATAGTAGTCACGTGATTCGCATTATCTGTCAAATTTTAATATTTTCCAAAAAATAATTTAAAAGAGGTATTATTTCTGAAAATATCGAAAAAAGTTATTAGAAATTTTTTTTTAATGCAGTTTCCAGCCCATATGCAAAATTTCAGCTATCATAAGATAATTTTGATTTTTTACCCACCACTAAAATTTATTTTCCACTTAATGAATACTTTACTGATGACACTGTGTTCTTTTTTGTCTTAATATTAAGGTGTCTTACTTTCAGACACAAACTACGTTTTCAAAAATACATATTTTATGAAGTTACCTTATACAGGGTCAAAAACAAATAAACTTTGCATCACATGCGACCACATTTTAATAGCCCAATTTTGATTTTGTAGTAAGAAAAATATACATTTATTATGGCGCTACTTTAAAGAAAATGTATCTGAATTCTGAAATAAAGCATTGTCAAAGCTAAGAAGTTTTATGTAGGTAGGTTGCGTTGAATCTTATTTTGCAAAAGTGGTGCAATTTACAAAATACAAGTAAAAAATCAAAAGGATCTTACGCAGCGCACTGGCGGCACTGGAAGTGATGCTGCATCTGATACCCATGGATATTTACGGAAAAAGTGTGGCTGCAAAAAGTGCTCTGCGACTGAAAGAGTCGAAATGCTGGACCAGCACCAACTACGGACACAGTAGCATACTAAGGATATATCCAGGCCAAAATCTGCGAGAGCCGACCGATTACACTGTTTCGCTGCCAGACTTTGGAATGGGCTTTTCTATGCTCAGGCAATCAAGTAATAATGAAGGCGGATCACTCGATCTTCACAGACGGTTCAAAAATGGACGTCGGGGTTGGAGCTGGTATCTTCTCCGAGAACATGCAAATACAGAGGTCGTACAGACTCCCTGACTACTGCAGCATTTTCCAGGCAGAAATTTTTGCAGTGGATAAAGCAGTCAACACCCTGCGGGATCACCCTGGCTTGAAAGCAGCTGCGTCTATAGCACTCTATATAGACAGTCAAGCAGCCATAAAGGCAATTTGCTCCAGCAGCACTAAGTCAAAATTAGTAAGGCGCTGTCGCAACAATCTCTGCACATTTGGTGCTCAACATCGAATCACCCTGTGTTGGGTTCCTGGACATAGCAAAATACAGGGAAACGAGACTGCTGATGTGCTCGCCAGAGAGGGCGCAAGCAGGTCTGCCAAACTAGCAGAGAATACTGTGGCTAGACCACTGGGATCAGTCAAAGAGGATATAGATTAAATAGCTAAACAACTTGCACAAAGCAGATGGACAGGGCTGGCAACTTGTAGCATCTCAAGGCAATTGTGGCCCCTACTTGACGACAGGAAAACCGCAGTGCTATTACAACACGGTCGGAAGGACCTAAGAAACATCACTTCCGTAGTCACCGGACATTGCCTGTTCGGTAGACACGCTGAACGTATGCAAGTACCAACTAACGATTTCTGTAGAAGTTGCAGAGATGAAGAGGAGGAGGAAAGTATTCAGCATTTCTTGTGTTAATGCCCCGGCCTCGCTAGAAGAAGGTTCAATGCCCTGGGCGAACTATTCTTTAATGATCTGGAGGAAGTGAGCAGCCTGCAACTGGGTCGACTTACGAAGTTTATTAACAGCAGTGGCTGGTTTGAATGAGCTGTCAAGAGTCTTCTACGATCTACGTCACGTCGCGTTAACCATCAGGAGGCTGATGCGGATAGGTTCCGCGGAACACGTGTGGTACCACAACGGTCCTACAGGACTACGTATGACTGTTTGGTCAATGCCAGAGGTCTGCCACTCTAACCTAACCTACGCAGCTAAAATTTTGCATGTGGGCTAGAAACTGCATTTAAAAAAACTTTTTCTTATAACTTTTTTCGCTACTTTCAGAAATAACCCCAGTTTTGAATTATTTTTTGGAAAAAATTAAAATTTTACAGATAAAGCAAATCACGTGACTACGATTTTTTTGCTTAATTTTCATCTCGATCGAAGCAGAACTTGATGCCAAAGTCAAATTTCGAAGAAAGTAATTAATAAATAAAAATCCCATATGACCATATCACTATAAAACAAGAACCAATCAGAATTAGTGTCTAAAATGTTAAGCCATAAATCTGTTTTTCATACCTAATGGTTTGATAGAATATAATAATTTGAAGTATTTTATTTTATTTACAACCATACATGTAATGTTGACATTACAACATTTTTAAAAGTTTGGAAGTGTCACATTACCTACGTCTACTTCCCTCTTCCACTTCCCTCACCCATTTCCCTCACTCATTTCCCTCATTCTTGTCATTCAACCACCATATTTTTGTTTGGCGTCAAAACAATAAATGTGATATTTTGACATTTTTACTACATTTTTGAAAAAATCAAATATTATCAAATTTTCAATTAACGGTGTGGTTGTAAATAAAATAGTATATAAACCTCAGAGGAAAGTTTTCATTACTGTCACGAGATTAAAGTTAACCTCGACGCTTCGCGTCTCGGATAACTAACTAATCTCTCAGTAATGAAACACTTTCCTCTTCGGTATGTAATATACTAAAATCTCATTAAATCCTTTTAAAAAAACTTTAAAATTACATCTAATAAAGAAACAAAAGGAAACGTAATATTTGCTAGAGTTCCCAAATTCTTTAACTTTTCTGTATGTTTTTGTTTAAAGAAGGTTGGGTTTTAAAATATAAAAATAATTCTATAAAAATTTATTTAAAAAAAAATTAATTATAACCTTTTGCTAACTTGTTACTCTTACTACTAATAAGACACCAGAAATATTTACTTTACAATAATTTCCTTAGTTGCAGAAAAGGCAAAGATGATAAAGGGGATATCTCCCCTCGGTTAACGTTATTTACTCGACATTTCTTTATATTTGCAGTGTGAAACCCAGTTTTTTCCGTCGCAATCGAAAATAAATAAAATTGATTAAAACCCGTTTTTCAACACAGTGTAAGTATTCATAGACGTATAAAGAAACCCTTTCAATGAAAAATTTAGGGTGCCAGTTATCAAACGGAAACTCGTATAAAAAAAAAGCGTTTGTGTGCTTAAACGCAAGGTGTGACAAAATAGGTTCGAGTTGTGTTAGACCTGTCTGATTGAAAGTGGATTACACAAGTGAAATTGTAACGCACAAGGTGGTCTTGTATTTTTTTTTTCATTTGGATATAGGTACCACTGGCATATACAAGTACACCATTACTAAATACGGTGCAACATAAACAATGAATGAGAATAATGGATTTTTACTTGCAGTGTTTAAAGGCATTAGTAATAATGGGGGAATCACGATCTCATGGCGAATTCAAGTATTATTTGCCTTCTGAGATTTAAGGAGAAGTAAATGAAACAGAATACAAGCCTGTTTATTAAAAAAAAAAATTTGACTTTTAACTCGTGGAGCAAAGATACAAACTAAACTGTATAGTCGAAAAGCAAATCAAAAAGACAGTTGCAATTTGATATTTGTCACAGAAAAAAAAGGTTTACTTTGTCAAGTTACGAGTTTTTTTTTAAATAATTACGATATTTTTTATTATGGGATACAGTAAAACAAAGTTGAACTTGTAAATTTCCACTATATTTACTAGAAAAATTACCATGTTTCGCTAACACTGTAGCTTCGTCAGATGACAATGATTTAATAAAGGTGAAAAATAAAAATTGGTAGCAATAAAATTTTTAATTATTGAAGATGGAAATAAAAACAGTGGATGGGTTACAATAGCGGAAAAATCCAACAGAGGGTTTAAAAATTAAATTAAATTAGGTACAATATAGGTAATTTACAAACTCTTAAGTAGGTAAATGGTCAACAGAATAAATTTAACAAAGGTGAACTATTTAAATCTAATTGACCATTAAGTAACAGATCCGTATTTTTAAGTTTATTTATTTCCATAGATTCTAACAAATTTAGTTTTAAGCCTTTGTTTTCTGTATGTAAGATTTTAAAGGAAGGATCGAAATTATTTTAATAATCAAGTAAATGGTTAGCATAGTTTGAGTCTGTTTTATTTTTTAGAAAACTGTTATAATGTTCCTGTATTCTTTTGTCAAAATGTCTACCCGTTTGGCCAATGTATGTTTTAGGACAATGCATTTTAATTTATAGACGCCTGATTTTTTGTTTTTATCACTTTTAGTTTTATTGTTTTTTAAAAATTTACTTGTGTTGTTAGTTTTGTAACACACATTTATATCAAGTTGTTAAGAAAATTGCCAACTACCTTGCTAGGTTGTCCAAAGAAAGGGGCAAGTTTAAATTGGTCAGAGTTTTTGCTTCTAGGAAAAACTAAGTCAATAGCAAAAAAATTACCTTGTCGGACTTCCATTGTCTTTATTTTGTTACTTAACACAACGTTTCGGTTGGTTAGTATCTCTAACCGTTTTCAAGTGTAAACTGTCAAGTCAGTCAAGTCAATAGCTTTTTTGTAAGTTTTCTTTTTTAGGATTTGGTCAATTTGATTTGAGTTATATCTGTTATTAACTGCAATTTGTTTAATAATGTTTAGTTCTTTTTGAAAATTAGTTAGTTTCCACGTCTTTTCCATCTTTCTAGCGTATAACTGCCATGCACTGACAACAAATTGTTCAAGGCAAACCCTCACTATTAAATTTCACTTGTTAATATTTTCAATTAAAAATAATGAATAATTTAATACTATCTTGACAATTATAAAATAATAAAAAAAAAGTTTTGTTTCTGGATACATTTTGGCATTTGCGACTAGCCACAAGTACTTTAATTTAAAAAAATAATTTCAATTATTATAATTCTGATCAATTATGAATTAATGAATAATTTTTTACTATTTTCCACGGTTTTTATACAAAAATACAAAGAGTGGAAGTGGACAGAGTCCGCCTTATTATCACTGTAGGAGTTTACCGAAAAACAAATAACGATTTTATTGGTTATCCCCACAATATAACAAAAACTAGGTAGTTAGTAAAGATGTCATCAACATACCTATGCCAATAAAGGATTTGTTTAAAATGGATTGGATGATTGCTTATTGTATCCTCTAAAAAATCCATAAATATTTTAGCCAATAAAGGACTAAGAGGGTTACCCATAATAAGACCATTTTTGCTTGTGTATATTTGTTGAATTGAAAACAATTTTATTTTTCACCTTTATTAAATCATTGTCATCTGACGAAGCTACAGTGTTAGCGAAACATGTAATTTTTCTAGTTAATATAGTGGAAATTTATAAGTTCAACTTTCTTTTACTGTATCCCATAATACTATAATTATGGATTTCTACCAAGTATCGGCTGAATCAATTAATTTATTAAAATTGGTATTGAATAAAATATTTTTAATAGATGACGTTATCTAATTATCACAAAAAATAAACCAAAAATAAACCCTCTCTTTATAAATAAAACTTACATTTTAGGAACTACATAGTTCATTTATTAAAATATGGAGAAATCGTTTAGGTAACTTTCAGCGAGCGCTATACAGGGTGTTCGAAAAATAGACGGAGATATTTTAGAGGGTGATTCCTTGTTAAAAAATATGAAAAAAAGTTTCTATAAACATGGGTCCGGAAATGCAGGGTTTTCAAGATACAGGATGTTAAAAAAATAGAAATAAAAAATGAAATTATTAATTGATGTTGAAATTTGGCAATGATATTTGTTGTATTAAGAGGCTAATTTAGCCCTAAATAGATTAAAATTATTGAGTCCGGTGGCGTCCCGGGGGGCACCTTAGCGAATATTATTATCAAAAAAATGTACGCCACTGTCTTTTTTGTAGCTTTAATATTTTTTGTTTAATTAAGCATCCAAAGATACAACTTCTTTGCCTCTTGTATTTTTTTCCTATCTCACTTCATTTTCGAGAAAAAAAAACCGTTTTATTGTATGTCATTGGACAAAATTGGTTTATTAATTTCTACTAAAATAAATCATAAGTGCATTGGAAAACAAATAATCATTTCTGCATGAAGGATTGACATTTGCGCGTTAGTTCTTTTAGAAAAGAATTATACACTTTTTATGGCGAAATTGTTCTAAAAAGTTTTTGTCTCGGTTTTTGTGATGGAAAATTACACTTTTGAGGAAATGGCAGACATGCATGTAATGTATGCACGTGCCAATAGTAACTGTTATGCAGCGAGGCGCCTGTATGCAGAAGCGTTTCCCAATCGGCAACTTCCAGATAGTAAAACCTTTGAAAGCGAAGACCGTAGATTACGGAAAAGAGGTAAATTTTCTTATTTCTTTTTGGTGATGTTTTTGACAATAATGTTATTTAGGAAGTTTTGCCGTTCCCACCAATGATAGAGGCCGGCCGAGGTCCATAAGAACGCCCGAGTTTGACGAGGCAGTTTTACGTGCCGTGGAACAAAATCCTGGTATCATTACTAGGACTATAACAACTAGATTAGGGCGTAATCCTTCCAACAGCACTGTGTGGCAGGTTCTCTCCGAGCAACTCTTGTATCCCTATCATGTCCAACGTGTGAAAGCATTACTACCAAGAGATTTTCTTCCTCGTTTACAGTTTTGCTAATGGTACTACCAAGAGGTTAATAATAATAGGAATTTAAATAAAACCATACTTTTTACAGACGAAGCAGGATTTCGGCGGGATGGTATTGTTAATTACCATAACACTCACGTATGGAGTGACAAAAATCCCCATGCTTTCGTGCAGTGTCGCCATCAGGAACAATTTTCTTTAAATTTGTGGATGGGTATTGTTGGTAACAATTTAATTGGTCCTTTCTTTTTACCTTTAAGATTAAACGGCGAATCTTACTTACAGTTTCTTCTACAAGAATTGTCCGTACTGCTAGAAGAAGTTCCTCTAAATATACGTAACCAAATAACTTTTATGCACGATGGAGCTCCTCCTCATTTTAGTAGACCTGTCAGAACTCATCTGAGTAACACATTTCGTGAAAATTGGATTGGAAGAGGTGGACCAATTAACTGGCCACCTCGCTCCCCTAACTTAAATCCATTAGATTTTTATTTATGGGGACATCTTAAGACGATGGTTTACACTACTCCCATAGAAACAATAGAAGAACTAAGAAATAAAATCGTAAATGCTTGCGAAGAAATAAAAAATAGACCTCGAATTTTAGCTCGAGTTCGTCGTTCAATGATGCGTCGAGTGAGAAGGTATACGGAAATGGATGGTGGACATTTCCAACATTTGTTGTAGTTTATGTTATGGTATTGCAAAAATTGCAATAACATTCTTTCCTAGAAATGTTTTTTATTATTTGTGGTCCAATGCACTTGTGATTTATTTTAGTAGAAATTATTAAACCAATTTTGTCCAATGACATACAATAAAACCGTTTTTATTTTTTTCTCGAAAATGAAGTGAGATAGGAAAAAAATACAAGAGGCAAAGAAGTTGTATCTTTTGAATAAACAAAAAATATTAAAGCTACAAAAAAGACAGTGGCGTACATTTTTTTGATAATAATATTCGCTAAGGTGCCCACCGGGACGCCACTGGACTCAATAATGTTAATCTATTTAGGGCTAAATTAGCCTCTTAATACAACAAATATCATTGCCAAATTTCAACATCAATTAATAATTTCATTTTTTATTTCTATTTTTTTAACATCCTGTATCTTGTGTATCTATCTATGTGTATCTTGAAAACCCTGCATTTCCGGACCCATGTTTATAGAAACTTTTTTTCATATTTTTTAACAAGGAATCACCCTCTAAAATATCTCCGTCTATTTTTCGAACACCCTGTATAGTCTATCCCTTACTACGACGGAACAGAGAGGGAAGAACTAACTTAAAACAATGATCTGTCGTTGCTCCGGGAGGTTTAAGTTAAACGGACTAATTCAAAACAAAACATATCATTTGATCGCCGTTGTTTTTGGTTGATTGATGTCTGATGGTATGGTGTACTTTTAATGCGAGTACGAGGTGCATGACTGCAAACCTAATTTTGTGTTTTGTTATATAAGTGTTGTGTAGATGGGTCCTTATATTTAGGGTTTATTTGTTTTTATTTTTCTTTTAAACAATTGTCTTGATATCGGGAAAATGTCTTGGGAAATTTTGCCTCTAGTGCGTCGAAATGGAGGGTAAGTTTCCACGCAACCACTAAAGAAAAAAATATAAGTAAACAAATTTTGACAAATTCTTCAATTGTGGCAAATAAACATTCGCTTAGGCATTTACGAAATTTTTCCTGAAACTTTTTTTGAATGTCTTCCATGAAAAATGGTTAAAAAAGTTTATATTGGAAACATATTTTTTGACAGAGGAATTGATCAGCAAGAGCGCTAAAAACATTTTTATTATATGTATTATAACTTTCGAAAACCAAAGTTACTGTATAAAAATAGCACAAAAACACACTAAGGAAAATGATCTAATATAATAGGTTTGCTAAAACATAGTTTGTTTTGATAGCTTATTTTTCATTAATCCATATTAAATACATTGCTAGTGTATCAAACCCGCTTAAGTGTTATATCAATTCCAGATTTGCTAGAACAGTGTTTTTATTGGTAGTAATCAGTATTTAGTTCCATTGGCAGCACATTCTTGTTGAATACTACTTTTAATACATCAATTTTGTTAAGAAATAGATTATATCTTCTCAATGCGATGCATTTTGTTCCCAGTAAAGCGCTTTCTCTACTATTATCAAAGCAGAACAGCTTCCCCAAAAACAAATTGTAGTCATTAGAACCTATAATCCACAAGACGTTGGTGGTTCTTCGTAGTGATCGGCAATCGCCGCGCGTCTTAGTATTAGTTTTAACGTATTTATTGCGCAGGTCACATCGTTGTTCGGAATCTTCTAGCTGTCCTGTCTGACTTTGAATGTTATTGATCGTACCAATACCTGTTTCAATTAATTCGTTTTTACTTCTTATTTAAGTTTTTTTTAAAATTTGCATGTCATATAAAGCAATAGAGTATTCTTATTTTGAACAACACATCATTTGTATTTGAATTTATAATCTACGAACGAATTTTACCATCTCTGTCAACCATGTTGCATAATAGATAACACAGGCCTGCGTTTTTTAACACTTTGAAAGTTAATTTAAAAATTTTAACTGTTTTCTAGTAATTTGGTAGCGCTGATTTCAAATCTGCTTTCAGTTTTTTTTATATCACGTAAGGTTATTTTTCAAACCGGTAAAATCCAAAAATATAGAAAAAACACGATTTATTTCATTTATAAGCTAGTTTTTGAATATATTAAGGAAAAAAATACATAAATATACAAAATATACACATATAAACTATTATAAATTGTTATTTATTTGTTACGCTTCTTCAAAAAACGTTTTCTTTTTTCAGAAAAGCTTCTTTTGGTTGTTTTTCTGTTTCAGCTAAAGGAAGATCTCTTCTTAATGTCCAACAGAAATCGGCCATCATTTTGGTGTCCCAGCGCCCCTGGTATCTTTTTTCCATCTCTTTAATATATTGATGAAATCTTTCACCTTGCTCTTCACCCACGTCCCCAAGATTTTCCGGGAATTAGTCCAAATGGGAATGTAAAAAGTAAATTTTTATGCTAATATTCTGAAATTCCTGAAATTTTCCAGCATATTTTCAACGATCTCAACATAGTAGTAATTTATGTTCAACTTCTTTAAAAGCATTCCATGCATGTTTTATCTTATCTTCCATTACCTTTTTAAATTTTTTATCTTTCATCAAGCTGCTAATCTGCGGCCCTACAAAGATTCCCTCCTTTAATTTTGCCTCTGACAGAGCCGGAAATGTTTTACATAAATATTTAAAACAATTTCCTTCTTTGTTTAATGCCTTAACAAATTGTTTCATACGTCCAAGTTTTATGTGAAGTTGTGGAAGTAAAACTTTTTGAGGGTCAATGGGACTTTCGCGAATTGCATTTTTGTATCCAGGTGTTAAAGTCTCTCTTTGTGACCAGTCTCTTTTTATCCAATGCTGTTCTCGATTCCTGCTAGCCCACTCGCACAGGAAACATGGAAATTTAGTAAATCCAGACTGCTGACCTAAGAGAAGACCTAAATTTTTTAGATCTTCACACACTTCCCAGTTGTGATTTTCATATTGTGTATTCTTAAAAGTAATTCCTCTACATTTTCATAAAAGAACAGCTTTAAAGCTCCTTTTTGAAGTCGATAAAAAGTCTCCAGTCGGAAGGTTTGTAGCACCACAGAAAATAATTTTTTATTCATTAATCATTTAGAATTTGAAGTACTACATTCATTTTAAAATGTATTAAAACGCCTATTATAAATTTTTTTTACATTTTTTCTTTTTTTTACAAAAAAAAAACTGTGGGTGATAGAGACCAATTGTATTTTTATTAGTTATTTCTATATAAAAACTGAGCTCAACAAACAAAAATCACGTCATCACAAATTTCATGCAGGCCTGTGTAATCATATTATGTAATGTTAAACGAGAAGAACAATATCATTCTATAAGCTATTTAATTTTTTTAGAATTATAGTATCTACTGATTTTTAGTGGTAAGTATATGCTTTATTAACCGTAGCAATATTATTATGATTATTGTTTTTCATTTCATTACAATTGCCAGTCGGAACTAATACAGTATATAAAACCAGATTACACTCCCAATAGAACTTGGCAATGACTGTAAGTATTCAGAGCAATAATGGCTATAAACCCTATGGTAGCATTAACTCCTATTGGCTAAATTACCGTGATATTATACTACACAAGATCAAGCAATTTTCGTTGTCTTACAGTAGAAAGCGCGTTGCTATCACATACAGTATTAAACAGTTGTATAAAGAGTATGTGAATTCCTATAAGGAATTGAAGACCTTTTCCTCAGTGCAGTGCAAATTTTAAAGAAAATGTTAAAACTTAATAAAAAATTAATACAAAAGTGAAAATAAGCACGGCAGCCAGAATTTATTTTTCACAACATAGACATTTTCTATTAAACATTCACAAATTAAAATTGCGTTTAAGAAATTGCCATGCAAGCAAAAATCATAATTTTAAGTGTAAGTTTGCTACATTAATGGAAAAATACATTAACGTACATGGAATGTATTATAATAATTAAAAAAAAAACTAACGTTACCACTACATTGCTGTGCTAGCTGGGATAAAACCAAATAAATTTAACACGTAACAATGAACGTATCAAAACTGGTTTCAATATGTACCCCAAGATTTAATAACTTATAACAAATAGTTTTTTATTTTTAATGGCAGGTTTGTTATTATTCTAATGGCGATACTGCCTTTAGCCCATTCTAAATTATTCTTTATTAGGGGATATGATAGCATTTTTATTCCAACTAGACATCGCTTGTGCGGTTGTTTGTTTGGTGATATAAATTGGCTAAACAGGTTGCGAAATGGACTTAAAGGGTTTGTCTGGTGGGAAAAAGATTATTGTTTCAGACAATAATTTATAATCTCGACATGAATTGTGCAATGTACCTTGAAGGGGATTCTACAATGTCACCAGTAAAGTCCGCATCATATGGGATTTTTTTTTATTAATAGCTTTATTCAAAATTTGACTTTGGCATCAAGTTCTGCTTCGATCGAGATGAAAATTAAGTAAAAAAATAGTAGTCACGTGATTCGCATTATCTGTCAAATTTTAATTTTTTCCAAAAAACAATTCAAAAGTGGGGTTATTTCTGAAAATATCGAAAAAAGTTATGAGAAAAAGTTTTTTTGAATGTAGTTTCTAGCCCACATGCAAAATTTCAGCTGCATAAGATAATTTTGATTTTTTACCCATATTTTGTAAATTGCACCACTTTTGCAAAATAAGACTCAGCGCAACCTACATAAAACTTCTTAGTTTTGACAATGCTTTATTTCAGATACATTTTCTTTAAAGTAGCGCCATATTAATTGTGTGTTTTTTACAAAATCAAAATTGGGCTAATAAAATTTGGTCGCATGTGATGCAAAGTTTATTTGTTTTTGACACTGAGACCCTGTATAAGGTAACTTCATAAAATAAGTATTTTTGAAAACGTAGTTTGTGTCTGAAAGTAATACACCTTAATATTAAGACAAAAAAGAACACAGTGTCATCAGTAAAGTGTTTTTAAGAGGAAAGTAAATGTTAGTTTAACTTAACGTAAAGTTTATCTATTTTCAACGATTTAATTTAAAACCCCCTTCACTTTATTTTTAATTTTCTTACTTTCAGGCACAAACTACGTTTTCAAAAATACTTTTTTATGAAGTTACGTTATGCAGGGTCAAAAACAAATAAACTTTGCATGCACATGCGACCAAATTTTAATAGCCCAATTTTGATTTTGTAGAAAAACACACAATTAATATGGCGCTACTTTAAAGTATCTGAAATAAAGCCTTGTCAAAACTGAGAAGTTTTATGTAGGTTGCGTCGAGTCTTATTTTGCAAAAGTGATGCAATTTACAAAATATATAGGTAAAAAATCAAAATTATCTTATGCAGCTGAAATTGTGCATGTGGGCTAGAAACTGCATTTAAAAAAACTTTTTCTTATAACTTTTTTCGATATTTTAAGAAATAACCCCACTTTTGAATTATTTTTTGAAAAAAATTAAAATTTGACAGATAATGCGAATCACGTGACTATTATTTTTTTGCTTAATTTTCATCTCGATCGAAGCAGAACTTGATGCCAAAATCAAATTTTAAATAAAGCTATTAATAAAAAAAAATCCCATATGATGCGGACTTTACTGGTGACACTGTATAATAAAAGATTTTTTTTTTACTACTAACCTATAAAACTTCTCATTATTAACCTTAGATATCGTTTTTCTCTTCCTTGTCAATTATTATTGATCATGGTTAAATATTTATTAACAAGCAGGTAACTTGATTTTTTGATTCTGCAACAATAACATGGAAGCTGGACTGTAATTTCCTGTAGTTGGGAAACCAGCCAATTGACAGGCCCGAATTTTACAAAATGTGAATTGGTTTTTTATAGTGAACTTTGCTAATTTAGTGTCCCTGGTTTCAAATATGTTTTTAGTTTTCATGTACCATGTAAGGTTTTTAGAAAATCTACATAAATAGTTATACAGTGTCCGCGGAAAAGTCTGCACCATATGGGAAATTTTTTTATAGGTTTTTTTTTTGCAAAAGTGTTTTCGGCATTAGGTTTTGCATGACCAAAAACAAAACAAAAGCTTAAAACTTTTGACTTCTGACGTGCCTTATACCTGTCAAATGTCATTTAAAAGTTTCAAACTGGCGAAACTGTCATTTTTTTTATTACCGATTTCTCAGAAAATTTTATTCTTGATAAAAGTTGGTGAATGTTTGATAATCAGAGTAGGTGTACTTACTTGGAATGGTTGCAAGTCAAACGGCGTACAGGGTAGGCCCAAACAAATAAAACTTGTACAAGAATAAAGTACCCGTTTTTCAGAAAATTCAGCAAAATTTTATTAAGAAAAGTTGTTTAGAATTAAAAGTTATGCATAGATTCAAAAACGTAACCTCCTAAAATAAAAATTTATATTTTCTTAAAAAACATTAATAATTTCCCAAAATTTTTTTTATATTCACCATGAAGATCTTCATAAATTAATCAAAATCAAATTAATTTCAGATATCTTTGTTCGAATTTAAGCATATTTGTAAAATTTACTTGAATTTTTAATTTATTAAGGAATCACAAACTTCATGTTTGTTGCAACGATATTAAACACCAACGATTATATACAAGAAGGATAGCTTACTTCGCCCGATTTCTCTGCCGAAGGTCAAATATGCAGTGACGTCACATCAGTACACTTTCAGACGTGCCCCGTTTAAAATGTACGGTAATACATAGCAATTTTATTTCAATAATTTTTTTGAAGCATTTCTAGTCGTCAAACGTAAAAATTGTATAGAAAGTAGGGTATTCTCCTTGTAATGAGCTATATTACAGTATTTTTTATTTTTCAAAAATCGCAAAATTACGCGAGTTACTTAGCGCGCAATAATTTAATAATTTTTTTGGGACATTTCCGGTCGTCTAACGCAAATTTGTATAGAAAAGAAAATGTTTCACTTGTCAGGAACTATATTACAGTATTTTTTATTTTTCAAAAATCGCAATATCAACGAATATAGACTTTGCGCAGGTTTTTTTGGTTCCGAGTGTTATATTTGAATATGATAAAATTTGAATACAATTTTAGTAGAATCACTTAAAAAAGTATACTTACAAACTATATTATTTACAATTCAATAATAAAATAAAATATTTATTAACGGACAAGCCATTTACGACTATATACCTTAACTAGGCACAATACAATAATAGTATAAAAAATAAAATCTGCCCAGGCATCGCAATCTATAACAACAAAATAGTATTGTAGATATATTTTTTAAATATTTTATTGAGAAAACTTACCAAAAATGTTAAAAAACATTCGAATTGCCCAACTACTGATAAAAAACCAAGTCCGGGTAAACACCAAAAAAATGCGCAAAATTAGGCTTAAATTATAAAATTTTGATTGTTCGATGTTCTTAAGTGTTTATTATTACTAAAAAACAGTTAAAAATTAAAAAATAGTCACAGAAAACTAACAAAAAATACAATTAGTCAGAACAAAAACACATAGGATTTCACCGATAAAAACAAATTTGGTACTTTCGTGTCGTCACAACCGTTCAGTCCACCGTCCGTTAAAAATCCAACGTTATGCTCTTATGGCAATAAGCTGTCCTTCTTGTTTACAGTTCTTGATTAAACACAACTTTAAAATATCCTAAAAATTCTTTTTAACAAGATAAAACATTAGTAATGATAATATGCTAATTAAAAAACTCTCATTTAAAGTGCAAAATTTTTATTTTAAATTAAAAAAAAAACTGTAATTAGGCGGCAACATGAAATCCTACTAAAATAATCGCAGATACCAATGGAAAAAAACAAATAAGGGTTAAAAGTAAACATTATGACAGTTTGGTGGTATTATTTATTCATAAATAATTATTGTTGTTATTTGATTTCAAATGCCTCCTCCAAAACAGTTAACGTTAGCCGAGAAGGCAGAATTAGTGTAAATATGTGGAGAAAACTATAAAACAGTGCGTGAAGCAGGAGATATATTCAATGATCCAGATAAACAAGTTCACTATTCAACTGTAAGCAGAATTTTAAATAATTTTAAACAAACAGTGTCTTTAGACTATAAATACAAAAATGAACGTACCAAAACTGTATGTACTGAAGAAAACTTGAACAAACCCAAACAAACCCAAGAAATTTATGATTATACGGGTATAAATAAAAACTATGTTACGAAGATTATTAAAAAACAAAAATACCATAGCCAATGTTTATTTGCACGTTTCAAAGACGAGACTATGACTTGCGGTATGATTTCTGCATGTGGATTCAAGGACAAACAGAAGATCAACGTGATTTCCATAGACACATACTTTTTGGGGACGAATCCACGTTCACAACAAATGGCGTTGTTTCTTCCCAAAATTGCAGGTGTAGCATTATCAAAAAACAAACGTTTGGTGCGGTATTATTAATGACAAATTAATAGGGCCGGTTTTTTTTCGCTAAAACCTAACTGGTGATACCTATTTACATTTTTTGGAAAACGAACTGACGAATTTTTTGGATAATATGAGTATATACAAGAACGACATAAATTATGGTTTGTACATGATGGTTGTCCCGCTCATTCTGCTAGAATTGTTTCTGAATAGTTAAATGGGGAATTTGGTGATAAATGGTTAGGACGAAATACCGATCAACGGTGGCCTCCTCGTTCGTCAGATCTCACTCCATTAGATTTTTTTCTATGGGGATATTTAAAGCAAAAAGTTTACAAGGATCGACCATTTAATAATGTTGGGAGCTTGAAAACTCTATACAATTTCATTGCAGAAATATGCCAGCAAGTGTATTGCGATTATAGTGAATTTTATGATCGGACAATTAAATGCATTGGACGGGAAGGTGCCCATACAGGGACGCGTCGATAATTTTTTCACACATACCTACTTAATTTTATTTTATTCTGCATTTCAAATAGTTTTATTTTTTTAATTTGTTTAAGTAGTTATAATAAAAAAAAGCCCATAAAAATTGTTAAAACCATTGGCACCATATAATAATGTTTACTTTTAGCCCTTATTTGTTTATTTCCATAGGTATCTGCGATTATTTTAGTAGAATTTTATGTTGTCGCCTAATTTGTACAGTTTTTTAAATAAAATTTAAAATAAAAATTTTGTACTTTAAATGAGAGTTTTTTTATTTAGAATATTATCATTACTAAAGTTTTATCTTGTTAAAAAGAATTTTTAGGATATTTTAAAGTTGTGTTTAATATCGTTGCAACAAACATGAAGTTTGTGAATCCTTAATAAATTAAAAAATCAAGTAAATTTTACAAATAATATGCTTGAATTGAATTGAATGAAATTAATTTAATTATGATTAATTTATGAAGGTCTTTATGGTGAATATAAAAAAAAATTTCGGGAAATTATTACCAAATATTTTTTAAGAACATATTTTTTTTTAATTTTAGGAGGCCACGTTTCTAAATCTACGCATAACTTTTAATTCTAAACAACTTTTCTTTATAACATTTTGTGGAATTTTTTGATATAGGTGTACTTTATTCTTGTACAAGTTTTATATTTTTTGGCCTACCCTGTAGGCCGTTTGACTTGCAACCATTCCAAGTGCACCTAATATGATTATCGAACATGCACCCACGTTTATCAAGAATAAAATTTTCTGGGAAATCGGTAATAAAAAAATGCTCATAATATGTTGCACACTAAGACTTAAACAATCACACTGAATAATAAAATATTCTTACCTATATTAATCGAAATATTGAAAATAATTTTTTTGTTGCGAAATACTCAAGACAGGCAACGTAACCTGCTACGTAATTTCTGATTCCCTTTACTAAACACAAGTGTCTGACGTAATATAAAAACGTTTTTCTACCATTGCCATTGTAAATCAAATAATATCAAAGGGGTTGTCTTAAAACCAGTATTGCATAATCATAATAGCTCATGAAGCTAAATCTGCCAGCTGAATGATAAAAATTATAATAATAATAATGGGTCATTTCTGGACATTAAAGAAGGGCTGGGAGAGGTTATAAAATGGTATTTTTTGCTCCCCTTAAGGCCTAAGGTGTATTTAAACCTGTCGTGTACCTATTATACAGAAATACTCTTAGTCAGCAGTACGCGTATTAATAATATACAGGGTGAGTTAGTAAATTAATAAATTTGGTAAATCCAGTAGAGGAGAAATGCTAGGACTTTTATCATATATTTTATTATTAAGGTGGAAGTATCAACATGCTTGCCAACCTATAACCTATTTCGCGTAGATTTATTTATTTTTTCTAACTTTTACATAAAATTTAAATAAAATCAATATCGTCTTCATATTCTATAGATAATAATTAACATGTTAAATAAATATCAAGAAATGTCATAAGTCATTTAAGGAGAATTGTATATCGAAAAATATCGGTTAAGATTTTTTTTTACAATATTATGTCATTGTTCTTTCACTATACAATTCTCCCAAAATAAGCAATGAAATAAATTGATATTTTTGTAATATATCAGATATTACCTAAATAATGTGTAGACGATATTGATTTTATTTAAATCTTAGTCAATAAAATAATAAACTAAGAAAAACAAGGCGAAATAGGTTATAGGTTGGCAATAAATTGAATGACGTTGATAATTCCACCTTAAGGGTAATAAAACACTCAGTTTGCTATTCTAGTTATATTTTAACTTAAATTACTTCGGACATGTTTCGAAAGCAAAGGCTTTTATCTTCAGCGAAAATTATATGTTGTTAATTGGCAAAAGTTGAAGGAAAATTTCACATTTGTTCCAATTCTTACGTTGGGCCCAAACTCAAATAATAACTAATGGGTAGAAAACTAATTGTATTATAATTTTGAAAAAATTTTAAAAAATTAACTTTCAAAAGTTTTAGGTTAAGTACATTATTAAAAAATCGATTAAAAAACTTGCGTTGGAGTTTGGTTTAAACTTAAATTTTAGAAAATCTTTCTTTGTTATCAACTACCACGATGAAATGTGTAGTAGACATTCACTTTAATTTTCTGAAATTTAAGTTTAAACCAAACTCCAACGCAAGTTTTTTAATCTCTTTTTTAATAATGTACTTAACCTAAACATTTTTGAAAGTTAATTTTTTTAAAATTTTTCAAAATTATAATACAATTAATTTTCTACCCATTAGTTATTATTTGAGTTTGGGCCCAACGTAAGAATTGGAACAAATGTGAAATTTTCCTTCAACTTTTGCCAATTAACAACATATAATTTTCGCTGAAGATAAAAGTCTTTGCTTTCGAAACATGTCCGAAGTAATTTAAGTTAAAATATAACTTGTGGAGCAGACTGATTGTTTTATTACCCTTAATAAATATTCACTCCACTGTGAGATGGACTACTTCCATAAAAAAAATATATTTTATTAACATTGTAAGTTGTGGTATTTTTTATACAAAAAATATTGATACAGTGTGTCCCAAATTTAAAATATGGGTATATTTTACATAATGGGACAATTGCATGTCTTTTACTCTAATTTTAAAACGAGGCCTTTCTATTCAATTCTCTATACCCCTGCTAAAGAGAGGAACTTTCCTGGCATGCATTTTTCTATTGTGCACCATTTCAATGCCTTTCTATATTTTTTGGATTTGTAAAATGTAAAATTATCATATCAGTAACGGTCCTTTTTAAGACTGTTTTACTTTGCAGTGAAATATTATGAAAGTATACCTTTTTAACACGCTTTTATTAGCTTCACCTGTATGTTTGTGTCTGTCTTTGTTTGTTTGTTTGTAACCGACTTTTTTAACCCGATTTTGACCCACTTTAAACGGTCAGATTTAATTTAAATTTTGTAGACTTATCAAGAACCGCTGACAATACAATAATCTACACGCAAAAAATTCTCCTGTGAAATTTTGACAGCTGTCAGGTATAAAACGAATATGCGATTTTGACAAAACAAATAATGTGGTCGTATAATATTCGATGCGGAGACTTCGGAAAAAATAAGCAAAAAATTCTCCTGTCAAAATTTGACAGCTGTCAATATGTCAAATCGTTTAAAAAAATGATATTAATGAAAAAACTATAAGGTTGTATGTATATTGATGGTGGAAAGTTAAAAAAAATACGCAAAAAATTCTCTTGTCGAAATTTGACACCTGTCAATATGTATTGTAATAATTCTGTTACAATAACCGATAGTAATGAAACAAACGTGGGGTCGTATAGATATTGTCGCTAAGAATAATGGAAAATCATAAAACAAATTCTACCCGTCAAAATAAAATTTTGACAAATTTAAAAAAAAAAATATGTAAGTATGGAAAATGACGGAAAATTAAAATTTTTAAAAAATTTGCAAATATCGTTGTTTTCTTATAATTCAGCATAGACGATCGGGTTTGTTCTGGTTTGTATGTATGTTTGTTTGTAACCGCCTTCTTTGAACCCACTTTAAACGGTCAGATTTAAATTAAATTTTGTAGACTTATCAAGGACCGCTGACAATACAATAATCTAGCTCAATCTACTCAAAATTTTTTTTTTTTTAACAATAACTCAAACAAAAAAATGAAAAATAAATATAGTTTAAAAAAACTAAAAAACACGCTTTAATAATTAATCGAACTAAAAAGCGGAAAATAACTATACCTACCTAGTTTAAAATAATTCTTGAAATTCTTAATATAGGCAGAAAATAATAATCAACGATAAACATTAGTATTATTGTGAAAAAGCGTGGGGTGCTCGATATACGAAAAATATAGCACAAAGCGCTCCACGCTTTTTTCAAAATAATATTTTATTAGTTATTAGTTTATCGTTTATTATTATTTTCTGCCTATATTATTATTATTTTCTGCCTATATTAAGAAATTCAAGAATTATTTTAAACTATATTTAAGTATTTTCCGCTTTTTAGTTGGATTAATTATTAAAGCGTGTTGTTTAGTTTTTTTAAACTATATTTATTAAATATTATTTTGCCGCATGATTTGATAAAATGGAGTATTAATTGTAATGTTTAAACTCACAAAAAACTTTATCTTTTTGATCTAAGTTGCACTCATCAAATAATCTTGTCCGGTACGCAATTCATAATTTCGTCATTTAAACACGTGATATAGCGTGATTGATCTTCCAAACTGCAATGCGGGTGCGCGTAAATGACGAACCGATATTGTTTGTGTATAATTGTGTTTCTTAAAATAACACAAAATCACACCGGTAATCCGCCGTACTTGTCACCCCGACATAACGTCCAAAATGGGTGAAAATCAGACTTATTTTTAAGTTATTTGGCAATACATATCTTAAAAACAAAGCTTTTACGAAAAATATGAAGATAGAAAATTTTATACTCCTTAATTTTTTTGTCTTCACATTTTTTCGCAAATAGGATATTGTCAAAAAACTAAAATGAAGTTCGAACCCATTTTGGGGGTTGTTTACGGGTGATATGCACGTCGGATTACCGGTGGGGTGTGGTAAGGACAAAATAGAAATTTATGTACCAAATTTCAGCTTGTCTCTAATTTGTTCATGGTTTGACTGGATCGACCCTAGGCTATAATAACCTAACTTTTTTATTTCAAATGCGATCGAATAACATATTTAATATTTATGTTTAAATTTCGGTTACATGAAAAACAAAATAAAAAAATGTGTTTTCATATAATTTTTTAATTGCATTGTTGGATGTGATCATCATAACCAGTAATTTTTCAAGATTGCAACGTTTTTCTTTTAAAATACGTAAAGCATTCAGGTTAGAGTTTAACTAGAAGTGAAAATTCTGTATATTTCGGTACCATTTAATTTTGAAATGTAGCCATTAGAGTTCAGGACAAGTTAAGCCGGGTTTATAACTATTCATAACTTTAATGCATAGTTAATAAACGTAAACTTAATACATAACGTAATACGTAAGATGCACATCTAGTTTATAATGATTTTTAATTTTTAACAATTTTAAGTTTTAAACTGACACTCAGTAGACATAACGTCAACTAGGTATTCACTTCGTTGTGCTGAAATTTTTACTAGTTTAGAAGAAATGAAAATAAATAATAAACTTGCTACTGCCCAGTGGCGTAGCGTGCAGGGGGCCACGACCATTACTGAATGAAATAATTCCAAAATCATTTTTGATAATAGAATGTAAAAATTCTCGCTCTTGAGTTGGAATATTTATTCTGAAACACTTGCTTCTTATGCGTTCTGCGTTTATTTTTATTCCATAACAAGATACGGAATGAATATTCTGTAATTGATATAAACGACATAGGTTGCCATGAATTTCGAAACTGTCAGTGTCAGATAAAAATGGCCGCGTTGTAATAATTATTTTCAGACAAATTTTAGTCAAAAAATGAGTGAAAAATCGAATGAATCAGATATGGAACTGGATGGTCGTGGAGAAAATATAGTCTACTACAATGAAAGAACTTGAGTGGGATGAAGAACAACAAAGCCCCCTCATCAATTAAACTTGAATTCTTTTTCTCCCTGAATAATTTTAATTTTTAATAAGTTATATTTTATGCATTGCAAATCCTTATAAACTGGTTCATATGATCCTGTGATTTAAATCTTAAGCTTATGCACTAAAGTTATCACTACGAACTAAAATGATGTTTATGAATGATTATGAACCCGGCTTTAACTATAGGATTTTTGTTGTATCTTTAGCCACAATGGAGTTAATTGACTTTGTTTCACTATTTGTGACACCCCGTATATTAATATATTTTAAATTCTTGCACCTGAACTCCCTGAAAAGAAGGCCCCTTTGATTCACATGACGATGTTACGTTACATTCAAGGGTATAATTAAAACAAAAATTATAATCCAAAACATCCACTACTTTCTCACCAAACATCCCCTTAAAGTCTTTTCGCAACCTGTTTCGCTGATTTATACCACCAAACAAACATAACCGCACAAGTGGGGTTAGTCCATGCATAGAATGATACTTGCTCCCTTGTACAGGGCAGTGCAGGAGAATGGCAAAACGTTAATAGTATTTCAGGTGGCCATAAACCTGTATAAATTGTAGAATAGTTTAAAAAGGCTACATTTAAGACTACAAATACAAATACAAAAAATGCTTTATTCATAAGTAAGGCCCGGATTTCGGAACGAGCTCGTTCCCTCGATATTTTTTGTATTTATTGAAATCAAGGGCGTGCGTAAAAATATGAGTTAAACTGAAATAAATGTGTAATAAGAACATTAAGTATACCGTGCGAGCAAAAATTATTTGCATCAAAGGGGGCTTAGATTAAAAAACGTGGGGCTTGGTTTAGATCACAATGATATGGGGATGACATATCTAACCAAATCTAGATTAAAATTATGTCAAATTCATTTTCTGACATGATATGGCAAACTAATGAGTAATAAAATAGGTAGACAACTACAATACAAATAAGTGTTGACCAGCATCTCTGGAGAAATGTTACCACATTCTTGGATAATCCTTTCTTGTAATTGTTCTAAATTTGTAATTGATGTTTTAAAAATAGTGTTCTTTAAATGAGGAAAAACGAAGTAATCCATAAACGTTAAACAAGGTGATCTAGGTGGGAATTCAATGTCTGATCGAAAACTGATCAATCTGTCGTCGAAAAAATTGCGTAAGTAGTTAATAGTTTCGGCGGCTGTATGGGCGGTTGCACCGTCCTGTTGAAAATATCCAAAACGAAGTTCGTCGTCAAATAATTGCTCCACAGATGGATTCAAAATATTGTCTCTTTATCGTTCTGTGCTGTAATTGTGTAATACATCATTTATTTCCAATAAATTTTCGGTAAACCATTGAGAGTAATTCCTGCATCTTTCAAAATCTGCGGCTTGTATTTCTTGGAATACTTGCACTTTATAAGGAAATAAATTTTGCTGCTTCTTAAGAATAGTCCTGCATGTTCCATAAGATCTTCCCACTTCTTGGAACAGGCGTCTTATACAATTTATTGGCGTATTTTGCATTATTTCACGAACGTTTGCAACACGTTCTTCTCTTCTTACAGATGGTCTTCCTGCTCCTTTTTTTGTGTTGTATAGAACCTGTTTCCCTAAACACAGCCACGGTTTTTTTCAGGCAATGATAAAAATCCCCAGCAACAAAAGCAACGTTAGGAAAATGTTTGTGAAAATCGTCCATGCACAAACCCGGATTGTATTGCCACTCACCATTTACTCTAATCCCGTTTCGAAAATACGCTTCAACCATTAATGTTTTGTGCTCTTCCGAAAGCCCGGTCGTTCAAGAAATTGGAAAAATTAGCGATGAATCACAATTGTCACTAGTTAAGCTCACTTTCTAAACTGAAAAAACACGAATGGAAGTCATCAATTACAATTTAAATACGACTCGCATCTTTTACTCTAGTTAAAGCATGTCGAATTTTTTTCCGTTTGGCGACGTCACTGATTTTTCTCACCTACCTCGGAACTAGCCAGATATTTGATAATTGCACCAGCGGTTAATTACTACCTTTTGTTAATACCTTGGTTAACTACAGAAAATGGCTCTAACAAAGTTTAAATTAAATATTTCTGCAATAGAAAAGTATAACATAATTTAATAAATAAAAAAATGTATTTTAAATTGCTTTTAATGTACTTAATATTGACAAAAATAATGTTTCTCCTATGGTAAACCATTGGCGCAAATCTCTAAATTCGTTTGTCTACTACTTCGTGCCTTACGTTTTTTTGGGGGCTAGATTAAAGAATATGACTGCTTAATTATTTACATTGTTTTCAATATAAATATCTACTGGATGCAAACATCCAATGTTTAGACAATTTTGTGGAGTTTTTTACCGCCGTCCGGGCTTTATTCATAAGTATTTACATATTAATAAAACTGCATTACATAATTATCTGCACTTAAGCCCATAGTGGGCTTTTGTGTGCTATTATATTAAAACATATATTAAACTAGCATTTATATCACATTTCCTCATTCATCAATAATAAACCTACTAATTAACAATGTTATACGTTTTTGGAACAGACCGAAAATACATAGGAACAGCTAAGCACGCAGGACCCCGCCCGCCACGCATACATAGAGAATCGGAGGATATTATTTGGTCAACCTATATAATTGGTCGCTTTAAGTAAGAAGAGTTTGTTGAAATAAAAATTTTAAGTCTTGATTTGAAGATTTTATGACTTTTCATTTGTCGCAATTCAGAAGGTAAAACATTGAAGAGTTTGATTCCTGCATAATTAACTGATTTTAGAAACAATGTATTATTTGGCTTAGGTAAAACTAATTGATCGTTATTATTTAATCTTGTAGCATGACAGTGAGCAACCGTTGGAGAGAAATTTGTACTTTTTTTTATGAAGCAAATAGTTGCATATACAGTGTCACCAGTAAAGTCCGCATCATATGGGATTTTTTTTTATTAATAGCTTTATTCCAAATTTGACTTTGGCATCAAGTTCTGCTTCGATCGAGATGAAAATTAAGCAAAAATATAGTAGTCACGTGATTCGCATTATCTGCCAAATTTTAATTTTTTCCAAAAAATAATTCAAAAGTGGGGTTATTTATGAAAATATCGCAAAAAGTTATTAGAAAAAGTTTTTTTTAATACAGTTTCTAGCCCACGTGCAAAATTTCAGCAGCATAAGATAATTTTAATTTTTTACCTATATTTTGCAAAATGCACCACTTTTGCAAAATAAGACTCAACGCAACCTACATAAAACTTCTTAGTTTTGACAATGCTTTATTTCAAATACATTTTCTTTAAAGTAGCGCCATATTAAATGTGTGTTTTTCTACAAAATCAAAATTGGGCTATTAAAATTTGGTCGCATGTGATGCAAAGTTTATTTGTTTTTGACCCTGTATAAGGTCACTTCATAAAATAAGTATTTTTGAAAACGTAGTTTGTATCTGAAAGTAATACACCTTAATATTAAGACATAAAGAACACGGTGTCATCAGTAAAGTGTTCATTAAGTGGAAAATAAATTTTAGTTTATCTTAACGTAAAGTTTATCTATTTTTAACGATTTAATTTAAAACCCCTTTACTTTATTTTTTATTTTTTTACTTTCAGCCACAAACTTCGTTTTCAAAAATACTTATCTTATGAAGTTACCTTATACAGGGTCAAAAACAAATAAACTTTGCATCACATGCGACCAAATTTTAATAGCCCAATTTTGATTTTGTAGAAAAACACACATTTAATATGGCGCTACTTTAAAGAAAATGTATCTGAAATAAAGCATCGTCAAAACTAAGAAGTTTTATGTAGGTTGCGTTGAGTCTTATTTTGCAAAAGTGGGGCAATTTACAAAATATAGGTAAACAATCAAAATTATCTTATGCAGCTAAAATTTTGCATGTGGGCTAGAAACTGCATTTTAAAAACTTTTTTCTAATAAATTTTTTCGATATTTTCAGAAATAACCCCCAAAAATAACTTTTGAATTATTTTTTGGAAAAAATTAAAATTTGACAGATAATGCGAATCACGTGACTACTATTTTTTCCTTAATTTTCATCTCGATCGAAGCAGAACTTGATGCCAGAGTCAAATTTTGAATAAAGCTATTAATAAAAAAAGTCCCATATGATGCGGACTGGTGACACTGTATATAATTCCGTCAAGTCAAGCAAGTTTGTTTCCTTAAACAATAGTTCTGTCGAGTAAATTCTTGGTTTTTTTTTTAAATAATTTTTATAATTTGTTTTTGTGCTGTTATTAAGGTTGAATTCTCAACGTTCAATCTATTGCCAACCTATAACCTATTTCGCGTTGATTTTTTGAATTTATTATTTTAATAACTAACATTTAAAGAAAATCAATATCGTCGGTACATTATTTATGTAGTATCTGATATATTACAAAAATATAAATTTATTTCATTGCTAATTTTGGGAGAATTGTATAGTGAAAGAACAATGAGTGACAATGACATAATAATGTTAAAAAAAATCTTACCCGATATTTTTCGCTATACAATTCTCCTAAAATAAGTTATGAAATTCCTTGATATTTATTAAATATGTCAATTATTACCTATAGAATATCAAGTCGATACTGATTTTCTTTAAATTTTGTGTAAAAGCTAGAAAACATAAATAAATCTACGCGAAGTAGGTTATAGGTTCGCAAGCATGTTGATACTCCCACCTTAAGGGTTTAAGGGTAGGCTCATAAGCATTTTCCCATATTGGTAATCCATAGTTTATTACCGACTCCAGCAATGAGGAGTAAACCAATTTTATTTCAGCCGGATTCAGAAAGTGTCTTAATTGATAAAATCTGAGCATTAGCTTTCTTAGCTTATTAGTTATCATTTCAACATGTGCATCCCATTTTAAGAATTGTTATCCCTAAAAATATTTTACATTATTCACCTTTTTAATTTTGTCGTTACATTTATTACAGTTATATGGGTTGTCACAGTTGTGTAACTTTATTGTCTTAAGTGTTGGGGAATTAGTTGAATTTAGTGAAAAAGTTAGAAAATTGTTTTTTTCAGAGTTTAGTGTTAAAAGATTGGATCTCAACCAGGACAATACTTTACAAAGCCCAACCTCAGCCTTACTCCTAGTTTCCTCCCACGTTACATCAGTAAAAATCAGAACGGTGTCATCGGCATACGAAAAGATCCCACCCGATATATCTAAATCAAAAATTGTGTTTATGTAAATCTGAAACAATATCGGGCCTAGAACTGTTCCTTGTGGAATTCCCTTTTCAACCAGTAGATTTTTACTTTGATCTGACGCTTTTCCAACGCTTTGATATCTGTTTGTTAGATAGTCTTTGATGAGATCCCCTCCCACGCCTCTGACACCATAGTTGTTTAATTTTTTGATCAAGAGCATGTGGCTCACAGTGTCAAAAGCCTTTGCCAGGTCTAAAAAATTGCCAAAGGCTTCATGCCATTATTTAACGAGTTCTAAATACTACACGTGATAATAATAGGATAAAAAAATTTAGAATACAGGCATGATAATAATCCATTACAATTTTCCACCAATATTAAACATTAATGTTTTAAGCCATAAACCTAAAGAATCTAAGAACTAAAAGAAAACTTTTAGTTAACTACACGAGCCATAGGCGACCGCACCAGTCTAACAGACTCATTAGTCCAGCGATTCACATGAAATAGTTGATAGAATTAGAACTAAAATACAATTAAAAAAGGTCAAAAAACTGCATTTAACCCTCCGGAAAATTACTTAAAGAATTTTTTTATGTTAAAAAGGTCCAATTTCTACTCAGATAGCCAACGTATTTAGTAAAAATGTAAAAAATCTTTAAAACAAAAAATAATCTTCAGTCTTATTTAGTCAGAAATAAAGAGAACGTTGATACCAAATATTTTAATTTCCCTATGCTCTAGTAGAATAAGGTATAGATAATTAAATAATGTAGAAAATTATTATATTTATGTTTTGTTATATTTATTTAACTTTATAGTACTACAGAAAAGAGAAAAAAATAGTGGGCACTATACAGTACAGCCCCGGATCTTTAATTTTTTTTAGGTGGGGCAAAAACTGAAAAATGTCGCCACCGTCCAATTATATTTATTTTTACCTTTATCATCCATATAATTTCAGCTACACAGTCCACTAATTGATTTACATTTGGACATAGCCTACATAGGCCTTCCGGAAATAATGCATCCATCGCTGTTCTTTCTGTGTTAAGCCTATTTCTTTACAGATATATAGACATGAACGTGTAGGATATATATTTTATACACATCACAGGATAGGATTTAAAATAAAAATATGTATAATAAAAATAAAAATCAAATAATATATTATTGCATTTGTGAATTGAAATTACAATAATTTTACTCGTCGAGCTTTTTGTTCAGCAAATAAATCTATGGCCTTGTCATAATTTAACTCGTGTGCAATTCGACTTTCTATCGCTAAGATTGCAAGATTCGATAAGTGTTCCTGGCTCATAGAAGATCGCAACTAATTTTTAATTAGTTTTAGTTTTCTAAAACTTCGCTCACAGCTTGCGGATGTAGTAGGAAGCGTACAGTAAATTCGCAGGGCAATATAAATATTAGTAAAAGCATCCTGCAAATCATGCACATAGATCTGTTGCAAGATATAGAAACCGTTAGCCTTTTCTATATCACCAAATAAAAGCGGAGCTATGCTCTTTAAAAACGTAGAGTTCCTGGCAGAATTCAACGGCGATTAAATCTCGCTCGTATTTTCGAGCCAGATCTGTTCCATACTTTTGCAGTTCTTCAATTGACATTTTCAAAATATTAGTACCATTAAGAAAAGCAAAATTCAAATTCAGCATGGTAGCACAATCAAACCTCTTTTTAATTTCTGATATGATTCGATCAAATACAATCATTATTTCTTTAGAAAATAGTCGAACAGGTTGGATTGTTTGTAATAATTCGTCTTCACACATTTCATCGAAATGTTTTTTACGTTTCGGAATTCGATTGTTTTCCAAAATAGGGTCAACACCACTTTTTCAGCAACTTCTTCAGCCTCTTTTATCCAATATCTTATTGAATTTTGTCTCATTTTTTGCAACGTTTTGAGCAGACCATCCATTAGTGCGACGGAACGGGCAAGGATAATATCTTCTTTCTGAATTTATTATTATTATTATTATTATTAATTTCGCGGATAATATTCGCCCAAATAGTTAAATTAAGAATACATTTAAAATCCTTTATAACAGTTAGGAGATGACTCGTACTTAGCTTCTGGAGCATGAGAACTTTGCTTAACTTCTTCTAAGGCTTCCGCTAATTATGGCAAATTATTTAATAGGGCATTCACAGCAGCATGTTTCGCTGACTACTTCCTTTTAAATTAGTTTTAACGTATTTTTTCATAATGTCCCACCTAGTAGTCAAGCCAACAAAAAAGCAATATACTTTTTGAATCAGTCCAAATAGGTTGATAGCTTCCTGGCATGATGAGGCAGAATGAACACCTACAAGATTTAAGGAGTGAGCCAAGCACGGTACAAACTCGGCCAGCTCATTCCTTTCTGCAATCCTGGCTTGTACTCCACTATTACTATTATTTATTCCGTGGTCCATGTTAAGTAAATGATGAGTTGTCCATTCGTCTGTAAAATGTGAATTTGGCCGCCCTCTGAACTTGCCGCCCGGGGCGTAGGCCCCGGCTTGCCCCCCTCCCCTAGATCCGGGGCTGGCACTATACTTTGGTAAAGTATAAGCAGTGTTAATTGCTTTTTTTTAAATTTTCCCTGTGCTCTAGTAAAACAAGGTTCAAGGTTTAAAAAATAATCGAAAATATAGTATACAGGGTGTTTTTTAATTTAGTGCCGATACTTAAGGATGTGAATCCTTGGGTGATTTTAAGAAGTAAAGTTAATATTAACTTATGTCCTAAAGCTCTTCATTTTTGAGCTAGACGATGTTAACATTTTTAAAAAAATATAACTTTTTTATCGTAATTATTATATTACTCTTAGATATTTTTATGAAATTTTGTACACACCTTTTAATCATTAAAGAGCATTTTATGACTTAAAAGATTTTTAAAATTTTTTATCAGTGACGTCCGTACGGGGTTTGAACTGAATATTTTTAAAGAAAAAAATGGTACGCCACTGATTTTTTTAAAAACAAAACTAATATTTAAAATCCTTATTTATTTTGGAGCAAATTTGGTCCATAGACTTACTTTCGTACGATGCACCCTTTTTACATAAAGAAATAAAAACCAAAAAAATGTTTAAAAATTTTATTTTAAAAATCGCAATTGTGAAAATGTGAAACATTAAATGTTGCCGCGATTTTCCTCGTGCTAGTTTCGGGGTTCTCCTCAATTTCATGTAAAATTCCTTCTTCAAGTTCCGGTGTTCTTACTGTTTGATGGAATCCTTTAGCACTGTGGTTTACTATTAAATTTCCGGTCTCGTGAAGACGTCTATGAATCCTAGACAATGTTCTCGGATCGGGTAGTACGCGATTTGGATACCGCTCTTGGTGTATCCGCCTGGCTTGGTATGCATTTCCGTCTGCAAGCCCATAAGTAAAATGCATGTCAGTTAATTCACCGTTTGTAAAATTTACCATTTTTTTTTATCAGATTTTACGTCTCACTCTAATACTAATTATTTAATAATGAAAAACCAATGACAACCCTATTGTTTTTATGAAAAGAAACGTCAAAATTTATGAAGCGTTACCCAGCCTACTAATTTTTATTTCACTTGCTTTAAATGCTTACCGTTTTTTTTCTATTCAAACATTCAATATCATGCCAAAATATCAACAGCAGTGTCAATGAACCGAATAGAAAAATTGTGTTTTTTTTTTTTATGCAAAAAGGGTGCATCGTACGAAAGTAAGTCTATGGACCAAATTTGCTCCAAAATAAATGAGGATTTTAAATATAAGTTTTGTTTTTAGAAAAATCAGTGGCGTACCAATTTTTTCTTTAAAAATATTCAGTTCATACCCCGTACGGACGTCACTGGTAAAATTTTAAAAAATCTTTTAAGTCAAAAAAAGGCTTCTTAATAATTAAAAGGTGGGTACAAAATTTCATAAAAATATCTAAGAGTAATATAATAATTATGATAAAAAAGTTATATTTTTTTAAAAATGTTAACATCCTGTAACTCAAAAATGAAGAGCTTTAGGACATATGTTAATATTAACTTTACTTCTTAAAATCACCCACGGATTCACAACCTTAAGTATCGGCACTCAATTAAAAAACACCCTGTATACGTTGCATAAATTTGTAGGTACTACTAGAAACAAGGAAAAAGTATTAAAAAAATTAAATACTAAGGCGTACAAAATAAATGAATGATAAATTTACGCCTTATAATAACACAATCGCCACTGTTTTTATTACAGCTGTCAAGCCAGGGCGATTTTCACTTATTAATCTTACAGCTAGGGTGATTTCCGAAAAAATTATGTTGTTGTCATGGCTACATGTCAAAATGCAACGGTCTGATTGACTAAAAATGACAGGTATAACATTTTCTGGATAATTTATTATCTTGCACCTATATCTCCAATGTTATTATAAAAACAAACGCACCCAGACACTAAGAACACTCTTACCAAATTACTTTGCCCATATTTGCAATTAAGAAATAGAGTGCCGCGAGCCAGACTTATTCAATTAGTTAATTAACACGTTATCAATTATTATCGGACAATATATTATTACCATATACGCCATTACGAGTATCTATACAATATACATATGTCTTAATATGATATATTGTTTTGCAATGCGAATAATAGAATATATAGATCACCATCGGTGCTTTAAGGGTACATATATAATATATATAAATGACACGTCCATTAGTGCTGTCTGTTTATCTCTTTTAAGAGCGAACATACACGAGACTCGCCATCGGCCAAACATACTTTTACTATAATTATATTAGATATAATATCCTTAATATAAATGCGTCCTATTATTTTGTTTATGGTACAATGGCTGCAATTACCTTGAATATACACTATAGGCAGTGACGTGCCCTTAGGGGCGAAGGGGGCACAATCATTTTGGGGGCGACAGATTACTTACCTTATGTGGAGACTATCTGGTTACTCTGGTTAGGTCTTTCAGGTAGATTTAAATAATTTACTTGTTTGCAAATTATAATGTCTTAACGATGGCATTAAGTTAAGATATAAAATCATAACAATAGTAATTTAGTACGTACGTATCAAACTACCTAGTACTGAACATTTAGCAAATTTATTGTGTACCAAAAGAACATGGTTTTATCCTAATTAAAGTGAAACTCTTAAACTTGGTGATTTTGTTTTTAAAATATCTGAATACTGAATTGGAAAGGACTGAAGTACAGAAACAATACAGGGTGTTATTTACGTATGTGGCCAAACTCCAAGGGGTGCTTCTTTAGGTGATTTTAAGAGGAAAAGTTCATATAAACATGGGTCCGAAAATACATAGTTTTTACGATACAGGGTTTCAAACCTTAAAAAAAAATCGGATGTTCCTAAATATCTCAATACTCTTTTATTCGATTTTGTTGAAATTTGGCAATTCTGTTTGTAATAACAAGAGGATAATTTAGCCTCAATTAGACTAAAATTATTAAGTCCAGTGGCGTCCCGGAAGACAGTCCAACTAATATTTTTACAAAAAAATTGTGCGCCACTGACTTTTTTTAAAATTATGTATTTTTCTCGAATTAAGCATCTACAAATACAACTATTTTATCTCCTGAGTTTTTTTTTATATCTTGCTTTGTTTTCCAGAAAAAAATAAAAACCACTTTATTGCATGTCCCCGGGACAACAACAGTAAAAAAAATTAAACTACTTACCAAACTATTAAGCAATTAAAATTACACGAAAGTGCTCTTTTGAATTTTTTCTTCGCACAGATTAAAACTGTTTTCGATAAAAGCAGTTAACATAAAATAATCGCATAACATAATAATTTATTACTGCAATGTTTAATTATGTATTTAACAGAAAATAAGACGAAACTTATAATAGTTGCTGAAAATGCCCTCCTTTAACTTCAATGCAAACATTGGCTCGTCTTAACATGAATCCCGTATCCTTGGGTTAGTTCTCCTTCAGTGTTGACTGGAGTTTTGTAAACGAGAGCCTTTAAATGCCCCAAAGGAAAAGATCTAAAGGATTTAAAGTTTATATTTTTTACTCTTATTGTCCCGGGGACATGCAATAAAGTGGTTTTTATTTTTTTTCTCGAAAACAAAGCAAGATATGAAAATAACTCAGGAAATAAAATAGTTGTATTTGTAGTTGCTTAATTCGAAAAAAATACATAATAGTCAGTGGCGCCGCAATTTTTTTTTCTAAAAAAATATTAGTTGGACTCTCTTCCGGGACGCCACTGGACTTAATAATTTTAATTTAATTGAGGATAAATTACCCTCTTGTTATTACAAACAGAATTGCGAAATTTCAACAAAATCAAATAAAAGAGTATCGATATACACTGCGCGACCTATTTAACGCATAACGAAAATATTGCCTCAATTTTGATGTTATATATTTTCCAAATTTGTGGTTCGTTTTTAATGATTTTTTTTTCAATTTGTAGGTTTTTTCCTTAAGCATATCACTGCCTTTGTTGTTTTACTTGAAAAAGTAACTTTGGTATTATCCCGGGTGTTATAAAACGGTTATGTTTTTTTTACGGAAATTCAAAACACCCTGTGGGATTTACTAGCCATTGCAAGTTATCGCAATTCCAGCCAAATTGAAGTCACATATTTCCTTTACATTTTCTTTTTTGATTCATTGGTTTATCTCTGTTTTTTCATGAAATATTCAATTTTTAGTTCAATGTGATTTTCATAAAAAAAAGTTTAGTTAAAAAATACAAAATAAACGAAATGCTTTGATTAATGCAACAGCAAGAAAAAACAAATTATAACGTAAATAAAGAATCAATATCTGGTATTAATTTACTGAAACCACAAAACAGGGCAAAAAAATACAGGAAAGAAAATTGCAATTTTTAAAGGTATTCAAAAAAATTAAATATGAATCATTAGTAGCGAGCATTGCCGACGAATCTTAGAGCCTTGCTTCCTCCTCCTAGAAACTTAAATGATCTGTCATTGAGGCTTATGGAAATATGGAATCAGATTAATCAAGATGAAATGAGAAATCTGATTTTAAGTATGCCAAGAAGATGCGAAGCATTCATTAGAGCAAGGAGAGGCAATACTCGCTATACTAATTATTCATATTTAATTTTTTTTAATACATTTAGAAATTACAATTTTTTTCCCTGTATTTTTTTGCCCTGTTTTGTGGATTCAGTAAATTAATACCATATTGATTCTTTATTTACTTTATAATTTGTTTTTTCTTGCTGTTGCATTAATCAAAGCATTTCGTTTATTTTGTATTTTTTAACTAAACATTTTTTTATGAAAATCACGTTGAACTAAAAATTGAATATTTCATAAAAAAACAGAGATAAACCAATGAATAAAAAAGAAAATGTAAAGGAAACATGGGACTTTAATTTGGCTGGAATTACGATAACTTGCAATGGCTAGTAAATCCCACAGGGTGTTTTGAATTTCCGTAAAAAAACATAACCGTTTTATAACACCCGGTATAATACCAAAGTTACTTTTTCAAGTAAAACAACAAAGGCAGTGATATGCTTAAGGAAAAACCTACAATTTGAAAAAAAATCATTAAAAAGTAACCACAAATTTGGAAAATATATAACATCAAAATTGAGGCAATTTTTTCGTATCGCGTATGCGATTAACTTAATTTAGAACTATGAAAGACCTATTCTTGAACTCTGTTTCTTGCGTATATAGAACGGAATATAAATACATAATAATATGCATTTTTAGCCTATTTTGTCAATTTTATAATAAAATGCATATTTTTCATAATTTATTATTTTAAGAGCATATTTTTATGTTTTCGGCTTTATCTAAAAATTTAAAACGTTAAAAGTTTAATGTCCAGTTCGGTACTTATATCAGGGATTTTCCAATCTGGAGATTATAATAATTATATTTACATTTTGGTTATACACAAGGTATTTATTAGGGGATTCCGGGGTTTGGGGGTTTGCAGGTATATTGTTAGGGGTTGTTTATTGTCACTTAATAATAAGTTATATTACCTGCTTAACAAACAGTATTTATATCGATTTGTAATACATACTTCTGGTAAATAATCCTTTGGTAAAAAATGTAAAAAAATGTTTCTAAAAGCACCTCTAAGAGTGCAGTTGTATAAGAAAAGATTAGCAGGAGTTAGGATACCTCCAGAACCTGTAATTACCCGGTGGGGAGCATGGATTAGGGCCGCAATATTCTACGCAGAGGATTTAGAAGCCATTAAAGAACTAATTTTGGATTTAGATGACGATTCGCAGTGCGTTGTGCAAAGTAAAAAGTTGTTAAAAAGTGCAAGTGTAGCTAAAGATTTTTAATAAGGTTAATTTTAGTTTTATACCGGACATAATATCTTCGTTGGAGAGTAGAAATTTAAGTTTAAGAGACTAAATTAGTATTGTTGAAACTTTTTTTGCTAAATGTAACAACATTTCCAGAAAAGTAGGAGGTCAAGTAAGGAACAAATTGGATGAAACTGTAAAAAGAATGGAGGATTTAAATACTTAACTGCAGTAAAAAGCCTTTAAGAAGGTAAACCATCCAACAAACTTGTATATTGGCCTTTCATTTTGCTACCTAAGTTGCAGTATTTTCCGATTGCATCAGTTGATGTTGAAAGAAGCTTCCCTTTGTATAAACATATTTTTACTAATAGAAGATAATCCTTTTTAGTTGAAAATTTTGAAAAAATTTAGTAATAAATGCCTTTTATACAATTTTAGGTTAGAAAACAATTTTTTATTTTTCTTTGTTTTTGTTTTGCATTTAAAAAAAAATAAACCTATATTTTAGAACCCAATTTGTTTCTTTACCTCATTTTACTATGGCAAATTAAGAAATATTGCATACCAGTATGCATATTTGGTAAAAAATGCAATTAACTGCATATTTTAAAGGCAAACAAGGCATATATATGCGCATATTTTGCCTGAATTTAATTGCATATAATGCTCCCTTACTCATGTACCTAGTAGATTTTTCGATTATCAATTCGTTTCCAAAATTAACTATAATTTTTGTTAATATAAATACGCCAACTGTAAAAATTATGGTCTCGTGAGGAAGAAGGGCAAGGTTAGTTGTTTGCAAAAATCTTCTTGTAATATAACTAATGATAAATTTGCAATGCAGAACGAATATCTAGGTCATTTAAAATCTACTGTCAAGTTATTTTTAATGTCGGTATAAGATCTATAAACACCGATCAATAGTAATTAGTCGTTAATCATCAGAATGCATTACTGGTTTATCAGCTTCATAATGGCGTTTAGTAATATTCCTAGTAGAAATAATAAATATTACCTTATTTTTTACTTATGTGTGAATAAATTGATTTCTAAGTATCTGTTGTTACAGGTATAAACAAACTTAAGTGCAAAAATTGTATAGATGGAAGATAAATATCTACATAACTTGACAATGAGGAAACTCTTACTGGGAACATAACAAAAGAAATTAAAGGTTCTTTGTTATTCTGTTTTAGAATTTAACAAAAAAATTGCTACCAGAGAACGAGAGAGAGGAGTATTATCAATACAACTAAAACATATGATCAAAAAAATTACCTTGTCGGAATTACATTGTCTTTATTTTGTTACTTAACACAACGTTTCGGTTAGTTAGTATCTTTAGCCGTTTTCAAAGTAAGTGTTGTCTACGTAGTTCCTACTTTCAAGTAAAAGATAGGTTCTATGCCCAGGATAACGGTCTTCCAATGGGTTCATCTCTCTCTCTCCGGTGGTGGCTAACCTGTACATAGAATGGTTCGAGTCACATGCTATTAACGCTGCCAAGATTAAACCTAAACTTTGGCTTAGATATGTTGATGATACCTTTATTATCTTGGACAGACAGCAACGAAGAGCTGATACGGTTTTTGGAACATAAGTATTAATAGTATAAGAAAATCCATTAAATTTACCATGGAAACAGAAAAACATTACACTCTACCTTTTCTCGATGTTCTCGTCACACGAAGTGCTGATAACATAAAAACTTCAGTATACAGGAAACCCACTCACACCGGGCAGCGATTTTACAAAATATAAACTATTACAGCACAAGACACGCCCCCAATTACGAAATAACAAAATATAATCGGCCTCAGCACAATCCTGCAAAATCTAATCGTTTGCAGCACAACGTGGCTGATCCATATAAATAAATCTTGATGAAATTGAGGTTAGATCCGTCACGTCGATCAGCAGAAATATTTTTCTTAACCATCCGCATCCGAGAAAAAGTTATTATTTTTATTTAAATCTAGGTAAGTTAAAATGTGTAAAGGTGGTACCTAAAGGTGGGCATTGTTTTTATTTTTTTCAACTCTAGAGTTGAAATTAATTTTTCAACTCTAGTGTTGAAAAAATTTGATTAAAACAATGGTGATAACTACAAACTATTAAAAACAAATCAAACTCTTTTTGATTATATTGTATGGTCGTAGGAAAAATTGTGTACATTACTCGTGTGAAAGTGATTTTCTCACATTCGGGGAATTTCCGCACTCGGCTGACGCCTCGTGCTAAATACCTCCTCGTTTGAACCGTACCACTTTTAACACTTGTTATGTAATATACTATTTCATCCATAACATCTGATATTACATGTCTACATAGTTTCAAATGAAACTTAAAAAAACATATTTCCGATGTGTTTAGTTAAATTTTTGTGTCTCTTTTAGCCCCGTATCAATAAAAATTATAAGTTAGCAACAAAATGTATTTTGATGTAATTCTGAGTGACTATTGCCAATAGATATAAAGCAGTTCCTTTTTGTCAGAAAAATTATCACTTATTAATTTCATTAAGTTAATAGCAACTAACAAAGTTATCGCGATAATCTCCCGTTGCTATAAGCAACGTAAACAAAAAGGAGCCTTCTAATTGGTTGAAAATAAATTTATATAATTTTGGATAAAAATGCTTTCAAACACTCAATTATCCAAAAAGAAAACCTGATTGTCTTAAATTTGTTGACATAAAATGATAAAAGGAATGTTTACATATAGGGCGGGACCATTTGAACCCGCCGCTGGCCTTTTCAGGTAGCTACCAAAAAATTGTCATAAACCCTGTAAGCAAGGGATTATGCCATATTATTAAAATGGGGATTTAATGATAATTTGCTCATTTACAGGGGAAATTTCCAGATTCAATATTGTTAAATGTTTATCATTTAAAATATTTAAATCCTACAATAATTTCTAATAGTGTCTGACCGAAACAAGGTTTTCAGCCGATACCGAATCTTCGGCCTTGGTCTCACTTTCGGCCGAAACCGAAACTTATTTAGGTATACATGTTAAAAATTTTATTGTATACTAAAATCTAATTTATTTTATACAGGACGAGATCGATCTTGGATTGAACTCTTTCCACCTGAAAAAAAAAGGTCGACAGAGAAAATGTTTTATTTATATAGACAACACTGCCTACAAACTCACCCAAAGTTAGCCGAACGATGCGCGACAATTCACAAACACTGAGTTTCGGCGCGGCCGAAGGTTCGGTCGATTTTTGGCCAAAAACGAAACTGTCACCAAAACTAGCCGAAACCGAAACCGAATCGGTCTCTAATTTCTAGTAAAAAACAGTTCCTTAAGCAACCCCTTTTATATTGAAATGTTGTTTAGTATAACTATTATTTATTCATACTCATAATTATTTCTTTGTCCCCCGACGATAATAATAATAATAATAATAATAATAATAATAATAATAATAATAATAATAATAATAATAATAATAATAATAATAATAATAATATCCAGCATTGCTGGCACAACCACACATCAACAAGGAAGCATCCCTCATGTGGTTAAAACTTGGATATCTATTTCCCGAAACCGAAGCATTCATTATTGCAATACAAGACCAAGTCATTGCGACACGCAATTATAAAAAATTTATAATGAAAGAACGTATCCCAACAGATAGATGCAGAATGTGCAAAGAACAAACCGAATCCATCGATCACATCATAAGCGGATGCCAAACACTAGCCCCAAAAGAATATACCAAAAGACACGACAATGTTGGCAAAGTAATTCACCAAGAGCTCTTAAAAATCCACGAACCGACAATCACCGAAACAATCCCATACTACAAATATAACCCAAAAAGCATCCATGAAACAGAAAACTATAAGATATACTGGAACAGAGAAATAATAACGGATCTTCCCTTACAACACAATAGACCAGACATGGTGTTCACTGACAAAATAAACAAACATACTTACCTGATAGATTTCTCTATCCCGCTTGCCGCAAACCTACAAAAAAAACACAGAGAAAAAATTAGTAAATACTTACCTGTTGCCAACGAAATAAAAGAAATGTGGAACCAAGAAAAAGTGATGGTAGTACCAATCATCATAGGTGCAACTGGAGAAATACCACACACACTCTTCGAAAACCTAAAAAACTAAACATTAAAGAACAAATATACTACCAGCTACAAAAAGTTGTTCTTATAGAAACCAGCGGAATTGTCAGACGTGTACTAAATGACGCCGACAACTGAAACTTGAACTTTTCCAAACCTACCAATCTACCTGCTTTCTTGCAACTAATGCCGAAACAGGATAGAAGCCATATCCAGATACAAAATCTGTGGAACCTGAGAATAATAATAATAATAATAATAATAATAATAATAATAATAATAATAATAATAATAATAATAATAATAATAATAATAATAATAATAATAGCCTTATTTATACAGGAGCGCTCACCACGCTCACCCTAAACGGTCAGGAATTGTTCAAGCCAGGTAAGAGGAAAGGTACTCCAGCTATACCCCCTTGGGAACGCCGGTTAAGTATGAAAATCAATTCGGTCAGACGAGACATTGGGGTGGTAACTCAGAGTCAGAGGTTAAATCCCAGCAGAAAAGTTGTTGAAGCCGCCAACAGAATACTGAATCGCGAAAGAACCAATGATAACCCCACCTCTGTAGATATATTAGACCTCTTAAAGCAGAAACTAGCAGCTCTAGCAAAAAGGTTAAAGCGATACAAGGTAAGCAACACCAGAAGGCAACAAAACAACCTATTCGCCAAAAGTGAAGGGGTATTCTACAAACACCTAGGTTCCTCGAGTCAGAATGATAATAAAGCACCAACTGAAACTAACCTCCCAACTAAAGAGATTACTAAAGGCTTCTGGGAATCAATTTGGAGTATCCCTGTAAACCACAAAAGAACAAAATGGCTCTTTGATGAGAAAACAGCTGCTAATAATCTCCGCACTATGACAGAATGGGAAGTGACACTAGATCAGGTAATAAAGGCCACAAGCAAAACATTAAATTGGAAGGCGCCAGGACCAGATAAAATCCAAAACTTCTGGTACAAACAATTCAAGGCCACGCATACTCACCTAGCAAAATGCTATACTTACCTGCTCTCTGAGCCTGAACGGATGCCTCACTTCATGACAAATGGTGTAACCTACCTGCTTCCAAAGACACAACAACCTTCTGACAACCCTGCAAAATATAGACCGATAACATGTCTTCCAACGATCTATAAAATAATGACTTCAATACTTACCAAGAAGATATATACCCACCTCGAGGTCAATAAACTGCTAGACGAAGAACAAAAAGGATGTCGGAAGGGCTCAAGAGGATGCAAGGAGCAATTAGTCATCGACTCAGTGATAATGTCCAATGCCAAACGTACAAACAGCTCCCTCCACACGGCCTACATTGACTATCAAAAAGCGTTTGACAGTGTTCCTCATTCTTGGCTATCAGAAGTCCTAAAAATTTACAAAATAGAAAGCCACATCTGTACGCTTCTTGGTCACGCAATGTCTCAATGGAAGACAAAACTCATGATCAATGCAAACAACGGCACACTTGATATAGGCACAATTAATATCAAACGTGGGATATTTCAAGGAGACGCGCTAAGTCCCCTTTGGTTCTGTTTGGCCTTGCGCCCTTTGACAACCATGTTGAATAAACAGCGTAAAGGTTATACTCTCCCACATTCAGATAGATCTATAAGTCACTTGTGGTACATGGACGATCTTAAACTATACACAAAATCTGAACAACACCTACACGATCTTCTCTCTTGCGTTGCACGCTTCAGCTCAGATATCAATATGAAATTTGGCCTCGACAAATGCAAAATGAGTGGAATGGTGAAAGGTAAGTGGATACAACATGAGAACTATGAAGTCAGTGTGGACCAAGGCACGATCGAAGGAATGGAGGAGAGAGAACGCTACAAATACTTAGGTTATCTGCAAGCTAGGGGTATTGACCATAAGGCAGCAAAACAGACGGTTACTGATACTTACCTGAAAAGACTACGTTCTATTCTACGCTCTAAACTGTCAGCAAGGAACATCTCTAAAGCAGTCAATACTTATGCCACGTCTGCAATCGCTTACAGTTTTGGTGTCATTCACTGGACCAAGACGGAACTCAATGACCTTAATATAAAAACAAGAAAAGAATTCCGTAAGTTCCGAGCACACCACCCTCGTTCCTCTATAGAGAGATTTCACTTACCTCGAAAAATGGGAGGCCGAGGTATTCCCGACCTAGTGGCGAGACATGCTAACCAACTTACCAATTTAAGGGAATACTTTCATATTAAAGCAATATCCAGTGAGATGCACCGTGCTGTGGTGAGAGCGGACAAAAAGGCTACACCCCTAAAGTTGTCAGAAACAATTTACCACCCTACTGAAGAGACTTCTACTCCGGATCAACAATTAGAACAATGGAGAAGCAAACCACTTCACGGTAGATACTTAGCTGGAATAGAAAATGAACATATCGACTGGAATGCATCTACAACATATCTCAGAACTGGTAATTTGTTTTTGGAAATGGAAGGCTTCATCGCTGCTATCCAGGACCAAGTCATTGCGATAAAGGTTTATAGAAGAAATATCCTAAAAGAACAACAGGACAGTGTCAAATGCCGAATATGCAACCAGAAGGATGAAATGCTAGACCACACAGTTGCTGGATGTTCAGTGCTTGCACCGAAAGCATACCTAGACAGGCATAATAGAGTCGGAAAAATTATCCACCAAAGTCTACGAAAAAAATACCTAGGTCTCACAGAACACACACCATATAACCAATACGAGCCGCCACCAGTATGTGAGAACGACGACATGCGACTCTACTGGAACAGAAAAATAATCAGAGATCGAACAATAACAAACAACATTCCCGACCTAGTACTTACCTTCAAGGCTGAAAAGAAAACACTCATTGTTGATTTTGCCGTTCCCCTTCCAACCAACATCGAGAAAACTTACTCTGAAAAGATAAATAAATACTTACCCTTGAGCGATGAGATACGCCAAATGTGGAACATGGAGACAGTGGCAATAGTACCGATAGTCATCGGCTCGACTGGTGAAATACCTTAAACAATTAAGAAGAGTTTAGGTCAACTTGGTTTAGATGTAGATTTATACGTACCTATGCAAAAGTCTGTGTTGTTAGACACGTGCAGCATAGTCCGTAGGGTTTTAGGCGAAACTTAACTTTAAGTGGTTTAGAACCACACCAACGAGCAGGCCATCTTGTCACTGACCGATGTGCTCTAGCTCTAAACCCAGGGTAGAAACCTGTGAAAAAGAACAAATAATAATAATAATAATAATAATAATAATAATAATAATAATAATAATAATAATAATAATAATAATAATAATAATAATAATAATAATAATAATAAAAGAAAAAGGACACGTCAACCAGATCCCAACTGATACATCAAGAACGGCAAACACCCCTAGAACAACTGGAACGAAAGAAGTAAAGAAGATCAAAGCTGAAATCAAAGAGAAAAAGAATCAGGAAACGATTAACCGATGGAGAGGAAAAACTATGCACGGACAGATACTCAAAGAAACAGAGAAAGAAACCGTTAATAAAGCAAAAACCTGGATGTGGCTTAACCATGGAGAACTGAAAGTGGAGACGGAAGCACTTATTTCTGCATGTCAAGAGCAAGCGATCGCAACCAACTATCTTAAAACCAAAATTCTGAAAACTGGCACAGACCAAAAGTGTAGACTGTGCCGGGCAGAAAGCGAGACCATACACCACATTGTCTCAGGTTGCTCGATCCTTGCCAAAAACGAATATCTTGAACGTCACAACGCAGTCGCCGCCCACATCCACTGGAACATATGTAAAAAATATGGAATCAAAGTAACCGAAAAATGGTACGACCATAAACCTGACCCGGTGGTAGATACAAATAAGGTCACACTGATATGGGATCTCAAAATTCAAACTGATCGATCTATAACGGCCATCAAACCAGATCTTGTAGTAAAGGACAAAGTACAAAAGCAGTGCCTAATCATAGATGTTTCCATTCCTTCCGACTACAATATCACCAAGAAAGAGGCAAATAAGAGACTAAAATATCAGAGCCTACTAATAGAAATCGAGAGAATGTGGGGCATGAAGACAAAAGTTATCCCGGTGGTCATAGGAGCAACAGGGCTCATATCGCATTATACACAATCGATCATTAAAGAGATCCCGGGAAAACATCACCTACTCAGCATACAGAAAACTGTTCTTCTGAAAACTGCCCACATTGTACGTAAAGTGTTACAATAATGTTATCGCCGATGGAGAGCTTACCCTAGGTGCACGGTGTGCACCCGGTGAACTTCACACCCACCTTGCCATAAGAAAGATCTTATGTGAAAAGTCGAAAATAATAATAATAATAATAATAATAATAATAATAATAATAATAATAATAATAATAATAATAATAATAATAATAATAATAATAATAATAATAATAATAATAATAATAATAATAATAATAATAATGTCTTTATTTCTGATTCAAGCAGTAAAAATAATTACATTACAATTCATAACTATAGCCAATAACGGTTAGGTACAGCTTAATATCAGGAAAGGCGAAGTCCAGATGTGCATAACACTTATGTTATCTACCCTGATCGACTTAACCTCAAAATCAACAAATATAATAATAATTAAGAAAACCTTCGTTTTGTGAATAATTTCAAAAATTAAGACGTTGATGGCTAACGGCTAACGGTGCAAAAACTTTCGAAATTTAATAGGAACGTTTTTCTTTGAAATATCGAGAAACTGTATGAGTTATTACGTTGTTTTATGTGCTGTGATTTAAGCATTTCATATGCTAATGAATTAAAATGTAGCGATTGCTTTTTCTTATAAAATCGAAGTAATTTCTTGAAAACCCATGAATAAAAACTAAAGTAATTGCTTTTGCGTCAAGCAATTTTATTGCTTAAAAGTGTAGGAATTGCTTCTAGTCAATGCTTTTTCTTAAAAAATAGAAGCAATTGATATCGTTTGCTTAAAATGTGATGAATAAATTAAGGAATTACTTTTTCTAGTGTAGCGATCGCTTTTAACTTTTTAAGGTAGGACGAACCCTGCATTCTTTGCTTGGTAGCAGTAGTTATCCGCGGCATACACGTGCGTTGCTCTTAATTTGCGTCTTCAATTATGGCTGAATATATGAACGTCCGTAAAAAAAAAATCTACAGTGTACGTAAAAATTGCAGATATTATGATTTCAGAAAGTCATATAGATTTGACTGCGAAAATGTTGAGTGGTTGGCAAATTATTTTTTGACTGATACTGGTAAAAGGCGAGGGGTGCCTTTAAATACGATTAAAGTCTTTCTGCGGAAATTGTCGGATCCGAGCTTTCAAAATTCTGTAGGTGTTCACCAAACTACTGTCTGTAAGACATACACTTCTGTAATGGATGCAGTTTTGGAGAAGGCCAATATTTTTATAAAATTTCCTACAAGTGCTGAAGCTGTTGTGGAAGCTAAACGGTTATGGTCAGAGAGATTTATTTATGTTCCTGCAATTTGTGAACGAATTTCAATTGCTTGTTTTTAATTTCTTCACCACTACTATCATATTCCTCATTTTCACTGAAATCTGCCATATAACAAATATATGTTTACTATTTTCCACAAAAACAGATGACTATTGTACTAAATAAATAGACCAACGAACGTTGTTGAATTAACGTCAACTCGTTTGCAAATTAGGCACCAAACTAAACAAAAAATCTATAATCTGAACAAGTGGATAAGCCACGTCTGAACTTGTGTTGAATAAACATTTGCGACAGAGGTGTAAGAAGAACAGCAATTGCTTCAACATTTTATTCATATCCAGATCTAACAATTTATTCATATCCAGATCTAACAATTGCTTTTACTTATAGCATTTGCTAGTCAAGCAATCGCTTTTACTAAAAAGTAATTACTTCAAGTAATTGCGTAATTTGTATTCATTAGGCTCACTGTCCTTATTATGCTGCTTTTAATTATTGAGTAAGTTTTTCTGTTTTTTTTTTAAAGAATTTTGATTTGGTATTTTGACCCTAAGTGTTTCAATTACCACCAGCCGCCACTGATTTGACGTGACGTTTATAACACATAATTTTAATTATACCAATAAATACAATTTGTCCACACTATAGTGTTCTTATACTATGCACAAAAAAATAACTAAAATCTTGGCTGCGTTGTCAAGAAATTAGAGAAAAACTAAGAGGTTTTTTAAATCTTTGACTCTCTCTATTCACAAAATGAATAACTAAAACTGAATAATTGAAAGGTATTTTCGAAACACCCTGTACCATATACTTAATAATAAACATATTGTTTTAGAATTAAAGTCAAAATTGGTTTTTTGAAACCCTGTATTTATGACATCAAATGCGATTTGTTGTTGATCATGTGTTGTAAATAAATTTGTCAGTTTTATTAGGTAGAAATAGTAAAATCCCTATAATTCATTTACTTGCCTCTTTCATATTTTCAACACATGTCCACCAAACTCTGAAAAATCACCTTGCGAAGTCACGTTCTCTAAAGTTCTTAAGCTAATAAAAATACAGAAATTTTAACCACCATAATTCTAGAAAATAATATTATTTGTAACTATGTTAATTAAAAACTTACTCGACAGTGTTGTTTTGTTTATATATTCTAATTTACCCGGATAATTAAATGTATTTAGAATTTTGTATTTAAGTAGATTCAGCTAGGAGAGAGTTGTGTTTGGGTCCCCTTGAGATATTCCGTGAAAAATTAAATACTAACTCTTTTCTCGACAAAAAAGAACAAAAGTCGAACAAGAACTTAATATCTGATAATCTGAAATCGTTCTTCCAGGGAATATTTCATTTTAACTGATAAAAACTTGACAAATTATTATTATTTGCATGGTTTTGTTTCTCAAGGCATTCTAGACATATCAAAACTTTATTTTCCAATACCTCCTATGATGTTATTTTAATGCATCGCCATTATGGGCTTTTCTTCTCCAAGACATTCTAGACGTATTAAGCTCAAATGAATACAGCTTTTTAAATGTTTGATTGCTCATAATATCTTAAAAACGGTTTGAGCTAATATGGACAAACTATATATTTATGGAGTCAGGAAAGAAGGACGTTTCATAAAAATAAATAATATACAGGGTGTTCCATTGAAAAAACAACAACTTTACGCCACAGTTCCTTTGTTTTAAGTCAGATCGCTTTTTAAATGGTAATTGTAGATTCTACGGCAAAGCATAAACTAAATGGCTATATTGGTTTAAATAAATATACAGGGAAACTAAAAAAATAGGCCCCTGTTCAGTCCTGGTTGGATGACCCTGTACATGAAAAATATGTCTAAAATTTTCTGAAAAATCAAAAAAATAAATAATATACAGGGTGATTCAAAAGTACTTTGACAAACTTCGGGGGGTAATTGCTGGCAATATTTTAACATGAAAAGTTTTTATAAACAGTGGTCCTTGGCGACTTCGTTACGGAGATACAGGGTGTTGAAATGTTGAAAGGAATAGTAATAATTTTTAAATAACTCCTCAACGAGTTATTTTTTTTTAACTTATTTTCAAAGTACAACACGTTCGGAAATTTAACCAGTGGCGTCGGTACAAAATGTTACTATCATATTTTTTGTGAAAACTATGTTACACCACTGACTTATTTTATATTAACTTTCTTCACATGAATCCCCTTTTTATTTACAACAAAAAAGATCACCTGTGTTTTTTTGATACGAGGGACGGTTTAAGGGTAAATGATTATTTTATTTGACTAGTACAAATATTAAAAAATGTGTTTTAAACTGATCAACCACTCAAATATTTATTAAAGTTTTGAAGAAGTAGTCCATACTCAAAGTGGAGTTGAATAGTATAGGGAAAAGAAAACCATAAAGTCTTTCTCCACAATTTTAATTCAATAGCTACGCTATAATCTACATGTTTCGAGTGTAGAAACACTCATCATCAGGATGTTGAAGTAAAAATTATGAACAGCTGATGTTGTTAGCAAAAGAGAAAATATAATTAAGTTAAAGGTGGAACTAATCCATAATGGAGCTTTCAATAGCACGTATAGGGAGTGAAAAAATTTAGCAGTCAAGAGGTGGAAAATCTATCAGCAAGCTGAAAGGTCAGGGACCAGTAAAATTTATTAAAGTATTTTAGCAAATACCTACATACTTACTAATAAACAAATATGTATATGCCTAAGGAAGGTATCTGAGGATGCCTATTTTCTAAGTATAACACGTTTTCAGTGGCATACATATTTATTTATTAGTATGTTATTTTTTAATATTTTGTATTTTGACAAAGCGGCTTTGGAAATTCATTTGTCGATAAATTAAAACATATTTGACAGTTAGTTACCATTGAGTTTTATTTCTTCAGTTTTGTTATTTTCAAAAGTAACTAACTCTCATATGTTTTAATTTATCGACAAATGAATTTTCAAAGCCGATTTGTCAAAATACAAAATATTAAAAAATAACATACTAATAAATAAATATGTATGCCACTGAAAACGCGTTGTACTTAGAAAATAGGCATCCTCAGATACCTTCCTTAGGCATATATCTATTTGTTTATTAGTAAGTATGTATGTAGGTATTCGTTAAAATACTTTAATACATATTTGAGTGGTTGATCAGTTTAAAACACATTTTTTAATATTTGTGTATAGTCAAATAAAATAATCATTTACCCTTAAACCGTCCTTCGTATCAAAAAAACACAGGTGATCTTTTGTGTTGTAAATGAAGGGGAGATTCATATGAAGAAAGTTAAAATAAAATAAGTCAGTGGTGTAACATAGTTTTCACAAAAAATATGATAGTAACAATTTGTACCGACGCCACTGGTTAAATTTCCGAACGTGTTGTACTTTGAAAATAGGTGTCCTTAGATGCTTATTAACACTAAATGTCATTAAAAAAAATAACTCGTTAAGGAGTTATTTAAAAATTATTACTATTCCTTTCAACATTTCAACACCCTGTATCTCCGTAACGAAGTCGCCAAGGACCACTGTTTATAAGAACTTTTCATGTTAAAATATTGCCAGCAAGTACCTCCCGAAGTTTGTCAAAGTACTTTTGAATCACCCTGTATAGGGTATTGCATTTAAAATAAGACAGTTGGTATTGGCCACTGTTACATGACATACCCTGTATAAAAAGTTTTTATTGAAAATAATGCGCAACTAGAAATACCAATCCACTAGCCTACTTGATTATGCAAAAAATAAGTACTCTTGCGATTTTGTACGTTTTTTTAATCCAACCTCATACATAAGTTTTTCCCACGTATATTAATAAAAGAAGTAAAGCTTTTACATCAAAGATTTATTTGTTTAATCTTCATTATAATTAGTACTGAACCTACCCTATTTCTATATAAAACTTTAGCCAAACAATTGTAATAAAATATTTGGCTTGTTTAATTAAGTCAAAATTTCACTTAATACCTGTAATTTTCTTTATTGTACGAACGGGTAGCTATAATGCCACCTAAAATATAAAAGTACGCCTATAGAAAAATGATCCTTGGATACCTATATCAAATAACAAAAGGGTGGCAATAACCAGAAAAAAAATTACACGTATACTAACTTGGTTTTCTTTGTCGGCGTGTAGGTATGGCTGTTCAGGAGTAATTTTGTTATAATTGAACCTGCAATTTGCCCTTTTAGTGTTGTTCACATATCGCCTTCCCGGTGGAATATCGACCTAAGTGCAAATTCTGAAGTTTTGAGAAAATAACGTTTTAATATTTTTTTATGCAACCATGTTAAATAAAACCTCATAAAAATCACAATTTCTTATAATTAAACTACACTTCTCGTCAAAATTAGCGAATACTCTAAAATCTAACAAAAGTTTGTTCTTAACTATCTTATGAACCGCTCATCCGATTTTGACGAACTAATTTTTTCAGTGTAACCTAAGGTGTTACAAACCTTTTTAAGTTCCTAACGTTAATCTGTAAAACTATTTTACTGATATACAGGGTGTTATTAGTAGAGGCGATTTTGTGCCGTAAATTTGAAACATTCTGTAGAGTAAACTGGTAGGTAAAGTTAGAAATTCCCGGTATGTGCCGTTAGTTAGATGACATCAATATCTCCAGACCTTTTTGCAAGGTTTTCAGTATTCAAGATTTTAAAAGCTCTTTTCCTATAGATTTTCCGTGATATAATAGTGATTTTTAAAGATGGCAATTTTCTTATTATACAGGGGTCGAGAAAATCATAAATATAAAATTTCTAAAATTATTGTAACTGGGTTTATTAAAGCTATGCCAACCGGGCTATATGCTTTTGTTTTGTTTCAAAATTAGTCATTTGACACTTTGGGTCAATATTTCTGGACGTTTTTTTTCCAATTTAATTAAGAGCTATTTGGCAAAAGATACACTAATAAACAAAAAATGTTTCAATTCTTCGGGAAAAACTCTAAAAAGCTGTACCTTGACATCGGTTAAATAGATTTCGACCAGTATAATAGATTTTAAAATTTTAATAATAATAATAATTAAATTTAATGTATATAGGTATACTCTGGTATACTTACATGTTTTAGAGGTACAAAAAAAATTAAAACGTCATGTTTAAAGCCAAATTTTATTAAATAAATTCACAAAAACATTGCAACATAAAAAACATAAAAACACAAAAATAACCTTCTAATAATTAGTAACGCGTGTTTCCACCTCTTGCTGCAATAACATCATGACATCGTCGTGGCATGCTCAAAATTAGCCGTTGAATCTCCCCTTAATCGATTTGATGCCAAATTCCATTTAATAATAATAATAATAATAATAATAGTAAAAATTTTAACTCACTGCTAGCTCATTTGACGCAAATCTGCTACATACTAAATGACACACGAATGACACATGTTTTTTCACAGCATGCTAGATAAGTCATTAATTTGATATTTTACACCTTCTAGATAGTTTCCTACGAATAATTTGACACATTTTTTGTTTAATAGTGTATCTTTTGCCAAATAGCTGTCAATCAAATAGGAAAAAAAACGTCCCGAAATATTGACCCAAAGTGTCAAATGACTCATTTTGAAACAAAACAAAAGCATATATCCCGGTTGGCATAGCTTTAATAAACCCAGTTAGCATAATTTTAGCAATTTTATATTTATGATTTTCTCGACCCCTGTATAATAAGAAAATGGCCATCTTTAAAAATCACAATTGTATCGGAAAAAATCTATAGGTTATACTAGATTTTGTTAAAAGTACAAACGATATCGAATCAACAAAGACCTACCTATCAGTTACGTCGTTTTTCCGCCGCCGCCAATTAGAAAATCGCGGGAAGGGAACAACGACACAAGCCAGTGGCGTAGCGCTACTACCGCGAACCCCCGCAGTTGCGGGGGGCCCGAAGGCTCCGAGGCCCGAAAGAGCCTATTGCTATGGCCCCGAAGGGGCCGAACTCTTGGCCTAAAAAGGCCAACGCCCAGGGGCTTAGACTATGTGTGTCTGTACTCTTCCAAATTAAAAATCATTAAAAATTATTTACGAAATAGTTCCTCTCAGACAAGGTTAACTCTCTAGTGTTAGGTACAAGGGGATTAAGTCAACTTTTGTCTAAATCAAATAAAATAAGGGACTTATGTTGGTTTTTTGCGCTCTTTCGAATGGTAGTAAGGGCTTATGTCTATCGCTATACAATAAGGCGCAATAAAATGGTACTAAGGTTGTAAGTCAGAGAAACTTCTTTAGCGTTTGGCAAGTAGGTCTTAAGTTCACTTAAGTCCTTTGGACCATAATATTTTCAACATAAAATTACATTCTTAGGGCTTTAGTCAACTTAAGCCTTTCATACCAAACTTACTTGAATAAAATATTGCATCATTCGTAAAATTGTTCGAATTAGTGCATGTTGTTGTAGTATATTATCAGATCAAAATGAGTGAAAGGTGTAAATATATAGTGAAATTAGCAAAGGAAACTTGCAGCAGAGGTAAATATTCTATTTATTACTACTATGGTCGAGTATTGCAGCTTATTGAACATAAACAAAAGATCTAAATAAACATAACCTAAATTTTTACAAAAATGTCTGTAAATTTTGCAGCCATACCAGTTTCACGGGAACAAATTAACGAAAATCATGTAAAAAAAGGAACTCAGTGTACAAGTACCACTAGGATAATGCCATTCCCTTTACTAAAATCGGATTTTCAGAATATTTTGGATGTGGATGAAATCGGGCCAAAATTAACTGCAGGAAATAGTGAAGGTAAGTACTTTGTTCACTGTTCTTTATTATTCATATTTTTCTTTGTATGTCTGTTTGTATGAATGTAGGTACCCATGTGGGATTTTTTAAAATTTTGAGTTAGTTGACTTGATTATCTACAAAATAAAAAATTTACAAGGATTTTTAAAGAAAAATAACATTGTCAAGTTTAATAATCTTTTTGGCTTATCCTTCGGTGTAGTGAGTGGGTTTATGCGGGTATTTTCGAACACCATCAAAGTAAATCCGAGAGGTAGTCAAAAAATAAACAGTTTTTGTAATTACAGTTCTGGAAGATCCATTATTTTCAAGCTCCATTCCGCTTAAGAAAATGGACGAAGACATAAATTCGGCAACATCATCGCCAGTTCCTTCACTACCTCCAGAAGTGGCAGTTAGTTGGAACTCAGATGATAGCTATGAGGACAAAGACTACATTCCTGAAGACTCTGAAAGTGATAGCAGTGACGATAATAGTAGCTTACTATGCCTAGTTCCACCAGTGTTCCATGAGTTTTACAAAAATTTGCCTACATCTCCTAATGTGATCGATAATGACCCAGATCTAATAGAGGAAGAGGAAGAAACCTAAATAATACGCAATAAATACATTATATTGTTTTAGTTTTTGTTTGCTATGGGTTTCATTTTATTGAATTTGTTAAGAAGTTCTTTTTTTGAGTTTTCTGTTTTTAATGTAATAAACGACATTGAATTAATGTTATTATTATTTCATATAAGTCCTTCATACACAACCATATAAATACAGGTAAATACTAATTAGCTGGTCCTATGGACTTAAGTCAATCAAATCCTGGTGAATACGCACTTCTTTGTAAAAACATGGACTGAAACTACGAACCAATTTCATTTTTCTACGTTTACCAAAATCTTGCTTTTCTATATTAATATTCAGATTTGCAAAGCTTTCTAAAATGTTTGATTGCTTTTTTTGGAAAATGGTAATTTCTGACTTAAGTCCCTATTACCTGACACTAGAGAACTAACTTGGCTATACTGTCCATAGAGGCACAAGAGGCGGCCAAAATGGATAATATCCATTTAAAAAAAAAATTTGCTGAGGCAAAAGCTAGAAAAAAACAATTTACCCAATTTACCACCTTGAAGCAACAATGAGATAACGGCTATAATAATTGTACTAAAATAATTTTACAGTATAATTAGGATAGGCAATTGCCTCGCAATAACTATTGAAATATTCAAGATTTTCTCGCTTAAGAGCAGCTATCACTTGCCGCATTTAGGTAAAAATGAGTGACAAACTACAAGAAAACTATTGGATAGAATTGGTTAAAATTTGGAATTTAACTCCGAAATTTGATACTACATGACTATATCGCCTTCAATCTTTTTAAATTAGAAAACGAATTTTCAAAATGAATTTTTTTGTTCAAAATTGATAAAATGAAGGTGATACAGTCATGTAGTATCAAATTTCGAAGCTAAATTCCAAATTTTAACCAATTCTATCCAATAGTTTTCTTGTAGTTTGTCACTCCTTTTTACCTAAATGCGGCAAGTGATAACTACTCTTAATTTAAAATATTTTTGTTTTTATCTCACTGTTGCTTTCAAGTATTTAGTATCGCTACCTTAGCTACCTATTTTAGTTTTTGTCCATTTTAGTTTTAAAGAATATTTTTTATTTTGTTCTCGTTCCTTGTTCCTTTAATAGTTATATTTATTGTAACGTTCTTTACATATCGTGTATCAGGCGCGGATCTGTGTCAAAATCTAGAGGGGGGGGAGGTAATTGAATCTCAAAGATATATTTTTTAAATATAGTTATAGTTAACCCATATCTTTTAAGTACCTATATTTTTAGTGTCAAATTGTCTAATAATTATTGAAAAATAAACAAACCATTACATTAACGAAACAGTATTTTATTATATTAGGTACTATAGGTAGGTATCAACTAGGGTTGCCAACTTTCGGATATTGGAATAAAGGACACGTTCGGAACTATTTTTGGGTGCCACTGTACGGACTGTACCACTTCTAAAAACCTCTATTTTGTGCTCTCAAATAAATAGTGTCCGACCGAAACAAGATTTTTATCAGCCGAAACCGAATCTTCGGCCTTGGTCTCAGTTTCGGCCGAAACCGAAACTTAAAAATTTTATTGTATTAGGTACTGAAATGTAAGTTATTTTATATAGGACGAGATCGATCTTGGGAACGGATTGAACTCTTCCTACTAAAAAAAAAGGCGACAGAGAAAAAAATCTATTATTTATAATAGACAACACTGCCTACGAACCCACCCGAAGTTAGCCGAACGGTACGCGACAATTCACGAACGCTGAGTTTTGGCATGGCCGGAGATTCAGCCGGTTTTTGGCCGAAACCGAAACTACATTTTTTGGCCGAAACTAGCCGATACCGAAACCGAACCTTTGGTCGGTCTTTACAACTTACATTTTTGGGATATTAAATTAGGGGCTAGAAAAAATAACGCAGAAACTAACATATTACTAAACTAGTAGGTAACTATAAAAATAATTAAAAACTCTAAAATATGCAATCAAACACATCTTCATTATTAATTTTACGTAAAAAATACTCACAAAAAATAACGTAGAAACTAACCAATAACTAACCTAGTAGGTAATAGTAACCAAAAAATTTAGAACTAGGTAAGCTTTTTAGTTTTTAGTTTATTTGTGGTTTCTTAAATGCATTTATTTATTTTCGGATTTTAAAGGACATTTGCAGTCCTTTTACAACTTTCAAAAGGACAAAGGACATAATTTTAAAACAAAGGACTGTCCTTTCAAATAAAGGACGGTTGGCAACCCTAGTACCAACCTACAACAAAGTATAAGAGGGCACTCAAGTTTGGTTAAGTTTAGGATCCAGGGGGGGGGGGGTGTAATTATTCCCTAACCCCCCCCCCCCCCCCCCCGAAATCCGCGCTTTTCGTGTATTGTATTTTCCTGAGTGTTTTTATAGGCATTTAAGTTAAATTTTATATTAGGTTAGTAGTTTAAATAATAAACAGTATTACCTAATTTTGTTTAATAACACAAACTTTATATATTATATTCTTAATATAGGCGAGGGGGCCCTAACACAATTTTCGCGGGGGGGGGGGGCATAATTTGTCGCTACACCACTGACACAAGCGGTTTCACGCGGCCACTTTTTGTACTACAATTATGACATTGTTTGACCGGAGAGATTGGTACTTTCTGATACTTATTACGAAATAACTAAAAAAATTGAAAATTTGCACTTGAATCGATGTTCCACTGGGAAAGCGATATACAGTGTAAGTTTGTAGCTTGGAATAAATTCAGTAAATCCAGCACAGCTCTTTTTTTTGGAAAAATGCTTGGACAATGGTATTAACACTTTAAGTTGTGGTATTTTTATAAAAAAAATATTGATACAGTGTGTCTCAAATTAGAGAGATGACGATATGGATCATTTTGTTAAGTCACAACCACTTTGAAAGAAGCCGTGAAACAGAAACATCGACAACACTGCTTGAAGATTCATGTGTCACGTGACTTTTTTGAGGTTATCCATGCGTTAGTATGTAATTTACGCGCGACGTGGGCGTTAACTTTGGGGTTTTTCGTATTAAATTGTATTTTTATCCGGTTTTCAATTGATATCAAATTGAAAATTTAGTGTCATGATTGCTAAAAACCTCTACAACATATTAGTGAACATTTTTAGGGCGGATTTGCTGTAATAGCATTAATAAAGTAAAAAATCAGCCTGGCCGGCCTGGCGGTTTGTTTACGGGTCTTTTAAATGGTGGCAGAATTTTATTTGTTTTAATTTAAAAGTTGTGTTTTTGTATTCTGGTTAGCTCTTTGGGATAAACTTTATTGTTTTGTGGCTACAGTTAATTTATTAAATATTGAAGTGTTTATTTAACTTAAAGGTGTATGTGAATTAGTTTAAAAATATCACTAGTAGACATAGTTCGTAAGTAGGTAGGATACCTAGGTAAGTACTATTTTTTTTCTTTTAGTTTGTTTATATATCAACATGCCAAGCCCCTGCTGTATTCCTGGGTGCAACTCTAACTATAAAATCAGGTGAAGAGAGTGTAATATATTTTTATAGTTTAGATTTGACCAATGACTGTATAAATATCGTTAATCAGGTTTCAGTGGACATTGATATGAAGGCAAAGGTTTTTTAAAAGGTAACGAATCGGCTTACAATGATTTAAAATGGATTTTACCCTTTGAAATTTGAAATGAAACTAAGCAGGTGGTCTCAGCTTGAAAACTTATTGTCTCGGTACCAATTCATACATTGTGAAAGTAACGAATTTACCCAGATAGTAGGTGACTTTCTTACAAGCGTAGATTTCTTAAATAAAGCTTTAAGCTTACTAAATTTTGAGACTTCAGAAGATGATAGTCAATCCTGTAATTTAAACTCAGAAGATAATAATTTGTAAAATAGAATATTACTTTTGATCGATCAAATAAATCTACTCGTAGTGAAACATAAACAGCTTCTCAACGCAATATTACTATTATTTAGTAATTAGGTAAATTGTTCTTGTTATCCAAAACTATTTATTACTTTTTTGTACATTTTTCAATATCAATATAGTGGCAAAAGAGCCAAAAAAACACAAAAAATATCAGAAAGAATAAAAAACTCGCCCGTTGCCGCGCGTCATAATAATAGCTTGTGGATTAGCAACTCCCAGCTGATGCGGCGTTGCCCGATGTCACTTCATGGCTTCTTTTCGAGGTGGTTGTGACTAAGTATTAAGTGAAATATCTTAGTTCAAACTTTTTAAAATTGAATAACTCAATTATCCTAATTTTATGATACTCTTTTAAATTTGGGACACCCGGTAAGATATCTTAGGGTTATTTATTATATTCCTTTAAAGAATTAAATCAAATAAGTGCATTTGATAGAAAATAAACTCCGTAAACAGTCATCAACGGGCTGATGTCTTCGGTTATGTCCAAAACAACTGGTTTTTTAAATTCAAATAGGATAATTCTTGCTCTAGCCCATATAATAATAAAATACCGAAATTATAATACGTTAAATTATAACATGAAAAAGTACTACTAAAAAAAGTGATTTTGTACTTGAAATTTTTAGTTCATTGCACGACTTTCTTTTCACCCTGTATAATATCAAAAGGTTACGTTACTTTGGACAAGTTTGTACGCACTTATACAAGGTTGTACACCTTTGAATAAGACTGTAAACGTGTGTAGACGTTTGAACAAGTGTGTACAACTATGTACAAGTTTGTAAATCTACCATCTTGTAAAACCTTGTACTAACTTTATACAATCCTGTACAAACTAGTGCGAACTTGTATAAACTTGTGCGAACTTGTATAAACTTGTGCGAACTTGTATAAACTTGTGCAAACTTGTGCAAACTCATACAAACGTGTGCAAACTTGTACGAAGACTTGCACAAAAGCTAACCGAGTCACTATGATTGTGAGTAAATTATGTTTGTCATTATCATTACTGTCACAGTCAAAGTTACTTGATATGCTTAATTTTTGTACCGCTTTTTAATAATAAATTAGGAGCAGCTCTCCCCTGGGGAAAGGGGAGGCCGTCAAAGTATGTATCCACTTTGTGTTAAGTACTATAAATAATGGTCTGTAAAATTTTAGTCTGTAATATTAATAAATAAAATTTTCTAATTAGTCCTTAAAACCTTAAGTCAACTCTGGTTTAAATGTTCTTTTCTTTCACTACCTAATATTCGCTCTTTAATTATAACAATTACAAAAAATTGTGTTCCATGGTAATATATGATGACCTATTAGTGTAATTAGTTGCTTTTGCACACGTGATCACAAATAGACTAGACCAATTGGATTGTTGTTATTATAACATGCATAAAACATCCATTCTCGTCGTAGTTCCCTTTAGCTGATACGCAAGTTCCATACTCGTGAGAAATAAATACTATTTCCTGCTCGTTATACAATATTATCCACAGAAACATAACCGCTTAAATTTTATAATTAACCCTAATTACAGGAGGACTTGCTTTAAAGTCTTAAAATAAGCCTAATAAAAAAATATAGGCCGTATCGAATATCAAGAAGGGAGAAATAATAAAATCCAAACAATTTTTAAGGCCGTTTAGATCCCTTCTTGAGAAGACAGATGCGAAATTTTTGGTTAAATTATCGGCTATCGGTTATTCCCATGCAATCTCGTTACATCTGGTGGGGTAAACTTAATTGTTCAGTTCATAATACCCAAAAATTATTTCCCTAAACGTTGCTGGTGGGAAAATGTCCGTATTTTTATTGGTTTTAAGAGGGTCAAAAGACGTGACTGGCTACAAGATGCTTTCTCAGAGTTTACTGGACATGTGTTGGAAATGTGGACAAGGCAAGTGGATGAATTAAAAAATTTTATGATTTTTAGCCATAAACAGAGTGCGACATGGCAAAATAAGTACTTTATGGTTATTAAAGTAACAATAATTATTGTACCGGGTGAGTCAACGATTGCGCGGAGTAATTTTATGCTTTAAAGATAAGATTTGTCGATAATAAGCTTTTCTATTAGGCTATGGTTGGATATCTGGCACATTTTAAAAATATTTTGAATTATACAGGGTGCGCCCTAAAAGTAGGGTGTCATAAAGTTACATTTCTTTAAATGGCACGCTTAATTTTTACATTGATCTTATGCTTAATGTCATCCACTATCCACTGCCATTATTTTCATTTATTTTCCATGGCTACTGTGATCCATTGACAAAAGATGCTATAACGAGGACATTAAATCTCGAAATATCAAAATACTTCATTCATACTATTAAAGATAGGGAAAGGATGATCTTCACGATAGTTGAGGAGTTTATGACGAGCTTACGAGCTATAAGATGACAGAGAAATATATAGATCAATTAGAAGTTTTCTGACTTTGGTCCTAAAAAGTAAACACCCTGTAAATGGGATGTCAAATATTTCATAGTGAATATGTTTTTTTTGACTTTATTTAGTAAGCATAAATATTATGAATCTCTTAGAGTCAAAATTAAGGAGCATTTTCACAAAAACGAGATTCTTGCAAAAGCAAAATTTTTATTATAATAAGTCGAAATCTTAAAAACTATAACTTTTTCGTATATTCAACCATTAGTAAAAAATTAAAAAATAACACGTATAATTAATAAATGTATTCAAATATAGGGTGTCCCATTTAAAAAAATGTAAGTTTACACCCTACTTTTTGGACGCACCCTGTATAATTCATAATATTTGATTGATAAAATTTGTCGATAAAGTCGGATCTGGTCTTATCGTGCGGGTCAGACGATTCAAGAAAGACATACTCTCAGTTTTTATTTTCTTTACTTGCGTTTAATTTTACCCTCTAAATAAAATACGTAAGATAAATGAGACAGACTTATTCCATTTTGACATGAAAAAAAAAGGATATGTATTTACCTTCCAGCGATTCTAAAAAAGCTTATAATAGCACCAGCTACGTTTTATTTTAAATATGCCAGTTTTGTGACTGCCAGTTTGTGACAAAATGAAACAATTTTCTGGGTTTTTGCATCCCCAATCAAAAAAAATGGTACTTAATCTGATAAACTATGTCGAAAATGAAAGAAAAAGTGGAAATTCGCCAATCAATATTCAGGAAACAGTAGCCAAAGCACTGGGAATTAGTTTAAGGACTGTGCAGAAAATTGTGCATGAAACAAAACATAACATAATACCCAAGAATACTAAAAAGTGTAAACGAAGAAAGCCAAAGACTGAGGATTTAAGCGAAAATAGTAAAATGGGAGTTCGAAATGTGATTTACGATTTATAAAAATCAAAAACCAATGTAACTCTTCCAGTTTTACAAAAAACATTAAAAATTCGGGATGTTTTGGAAATTGGACGTTATCAGAATTAATAAAAAATTTAGGTTTTCGCTATAAAAAATACTGTAACCAAAGATTTTTATGTGAGCAGCCACAGATAGTGAGTCAGCGTGTTCAGTTTTTAAAAAAATATACGGACAATTACAAATCGAAATTTAGAAAAGTGGTATTTTTAGACGAAACGTGGATATTTTCGAATGGAAGTGGTTCAAAATTTTGGCAAGATGAGTCTGTAAAAAGTGTTAAAAGGAAAAAGGGGTGCGGTACGGGAAAGCGTTTTATTATTTTGCATGCCGGTTCTGCAACAGGATATGTTGCAGGTGCGAGTTTAATTTTTTCTTCAACATCAAAAAGTGCTGACTATCATGATAATATGAATTGCGAAATGTTTGAAAAATGGTTAAAAGTTCAATTGATACCAAATTTGGATGCTCCGTCTTTAATTGTATTAGATAATGCATCATATCATTCAAGAATTTTAAATAAACAGCCTACTTCATCTTGGAGGAAAAGTGATATTTATGAGTGGCTGGAAAAACACAACCAAAATCCTTTACCAAATATGCATAAATCGGAACTCCTATCAATAGCAAAGTCTCTTAAAAAACCCAAAATATACGCGGTAGATGAAATACTGCGTGAATATGATCATCATGAGGTTCTACGACTGCCGCCATATCATTGCCAGTTTAATGCAATAGAATTAAAATGGGCTGGTGCAAAGTCTTATTATGAAAAACATGTAGGTGATGGTCTTAAATCCGACCAAGTACAAATAGTTTGGCAAGATTCGTTAGATCATATTACACAAGAGTACTGGAAGAAATCGGTGGAACATACAGAAATATTAATAAGGAATTGGTGGGATCGAGAACAAGTACTAGATGTCGAAGTAGCGCCAATGATAATTGCTCCATTCGAAGACGACTCAGACGATGAGGACTTTTCAGATTTTATAAGTGACGATGAGATTTTTTAGGCTATAATTATAAACGGTGTTTTTCGTTTACATTTTTTAGTATTCTTGGGTATTATATTATGCTTTTTTTTCATGCACATTATTCTGCATAGTCCTTAAACTAATTTCCAGTGTTTTCATTACGGTTTCCTGCATATTGGTTTGCGAATCTCCACTTTTTCTTTCATTATCGAAATAGTTTTTCAGACTAAAGGCCATTGTATTTTTAGGTTTTAGTAGTAAAATTGTTAAAATAAATTGCACTGTTTATTAATGTCGTTTTTAATTAAAGGGTACAGTAGGTATATAATTAACGATTATATAATTTTTTTGTAACTTTTTCAACTCCCCTGTACATAATTTTTACAAAACTAATAATATTAGGTTTATGTGGCTATCTTCGCGATAGCTAAAATAATGGAACTATTTTTCCTTCCTTCGGTATATTTGTAAATAATCTCACAACATTTTGATAGCCTCTGTGTTGTCTGATTTGACGCATATGATCAGTGACCTTTGGACCCGCACGTTAAGACCAGATCTGACTATAATAAGCTTTTATGTTATAATATGGTTTTAAAAATATTTTCAATTATATAGGGTGCGCTCAAAAAGAAGGGTGTCCCAAAGTATGACTTTTCAAATGGGGTATCCTATATTTGAGAAAATTTTTTAATTTTACGTTTCACCTAGGCTTTTTCACTTTTAGTATAGCATCCGAAAAAGTCATAGTTTACAAGATAATTTACCGTTTTAATGAAAATTTAGCATTTTTACAACCTTCTCTTTGTTCTGAAAAAAACTGAAATTTGGACTCCAAGCGATTTTTAATTTTTATCCTGAATTGCCTAGGTTAGTATTTCCTTTTTACGCATAAAGTCAGAAAATTTGTAATAGAAAAAGTATCTTTTGTGAAATAGAATACTGCATACCCTATATATTTTGCTTATAGCTCGTCAAAACCTCTTCAACTTTCATAAATAATCTCCCATGTGGAGTAGCGAAGGGGGGGGGGGGTGTAACACCCCTCTAAATGGTCGTGTTCGGGTAATTCGACTATACAGGGTTGGGCATGACATTTTTGAACTTTGACAGCTTATAACTTTCTAACAGTACGTCTTAGAGCAAAACGGCTTGCATGTCCCTATCCTCAATTTTTATTATCTTCCCAAAAAAATCAACTTCCGGTTAAACCGGATGTAACTCGAAAGCAGGAAATATAGTTGTTCCGGTTTAACGGGAAGTTGATTTTTTTGGAAAGATAATAAAAATTAAAGAAGACCGTTTTGCTCAAAAATGTCACTTTTCGAGAGTCAATATATCTCGGAAAATATGAAGTATAGACTAATGGTGCATTTAATAAAAAATAATTATAATTTTATGTGGAATTTAAAAATGTAAAAATATACAGGGTGTTCCATTTAAAAAAAAAATAACGTCAACACTTGACAGTTGGTGACATTACTGACATATGGTATAATAGTCAAATAGTAAAATTTTAGTCCTCTAGATTGCCCAAAACCCGGATCAGATATCACTTTTCGTTCGCCTGTAATTAAGCCGTTTCAGAACATTTGCCCAACCCTGTATAGTCGAAAATCGGGTTTGTTGGTATGAAAATGATTCCATTCAGTGTGAAATATTTCGAAGAAATGAACAATGATAATCAAATTAATAATATGATTCAGAGCTTCCTTTCATTCGCAAAAAGTCTCGATATCAACACAGCATAGACAACGCCGTGCACCAAAAATGTCAACGACAATTCCGAAACTGCATTCACGTTTGACTTGTTCACATTTTATTGTAGAGTTCCAAGCGGTATTTGACGTTTTCACTTCTAGCGTACAAAATAACTCTATTGACCCCCATCTACATATCCACTGCCCCGGAAAAATTGTATTTAAGTACATGAGCAGCATAATGAAGAGGGAGCACCGGAGCACCATGAAACCATAAGGTTAAACTTGGTAGATCAGGATCATTATCATCTGGAAATAGAGTGGCAAGAGCTGGAACAAGATCATTTCGAAGGGATTTTGGATATCTTTCTCCAGTGAGGCAAAGATACATTGTTATATTACCCTATTTTCAAAGTGTTTTCCTCTTTCGGGCATTCCCATTTCGGGCAATATTTCAAAACTACCTAAAACCTTCCCATTTCTAATAGTCTTAAATACGATATTTTCACTGGTCAAAAGTGGTTTAATATTGTTAACAATTATGTTTTATTCTGAATTAAAGAGACATTTTAAGCCTAAGACCACAATACTTAACGAAAAAATCACACTTGCATTCTTGATGTAGCCAAAACTGAAATACAGAAATGCATATTTACTGCATTACTACTGCTTGAGCAATTATATGCTACTCATGTGGAGATTGGCAGTACAGAACAGACCACTTCTGTAATTCTAGCAGTTTACGCCCATTTGCCTAACAGAAAGAAGAGTACATATTCAGGCTTATTAAAGAAAAAACGAAGTTTAAGCCAAAAAAGATACATATCGATTTTGAAAATGTAGCAATTAATGCTTTACAGAGTGAATTTTCGGAAGGAAAACTAATAGGCTGCAATTTTCATTTCAACCAAGTCGTATGGAGAAAAGTACAAGAACTTGGTTTAGTTCCATTCTACAGAGAAAGCACGGAAATAAGGCAACACATAAAGAATGTACGCTTGGTTGGAAATCATGTCCACTGCTCCACAAGACGAACTGGTAAATAAATTTAATGATTATTTTGTTAATCAGTGGATGGAAGCAGATCCCATATGGATATGCCACGGCGAACAAACACAGTAGAGGGATGGCACAACCGCTTTAAAACACGTTAACTGCCACAGTGCATAAAAAAAATGGGTCGCTGGCCCCATTTACTTTGTACGTTTTCTTAATATATATTTTTTAAGATTTTATTTACAACATTTACTACTAATATACAAAAAATACCGGGGGTTTTTCCATTTTTGGGTCTTCAGCCCGTACTCTAAGGAATCCCATTTAAATATACAAGCTTCATGGCTCCAAGTCTGTGCCGCCGAATTTAAACCGATGACTACATTCATGGCCTAAATTCGTGCCATGAAACATAAGGAGAAAAATTCTTAAGGCACAGATACTGTGGCATGTGGCAGTTAACGTGTTTAACAAAAAAATTGACAAACCAAACTCTAATATATTTGTGATGATAAATGCTTTAAAGTAGGAAATTAACTATTATTATATTCTGTATAAAAAATTTGAGAATCATATACAGACTCCAAAACGGGCCAAAAAGTACACTAATTTAGATTATAGAATAAAACAAATTGTAAATAATTTATTATAAAATAAATGTACAATTAGGGAAACATTAGAAAAACTAAGCTATGCTGTTAAATTAGATTAGATTTATGTTAAACACAATTTTTTTAAGTTTGCAAGTCAAATTAGACAATAATATGTACTTCATTCAATATTTTTTTGTATTTATTTGTAAAATGTATTACCACTTTAATAAATGAAACATATCGATAAATTTATTTTTGCCTTTTCTTTCTTGCTAATGAAAAAATCCTAGATCAAAAACTAAGAAAAATTGTACGTAAAAAGTGAAAGCGCCCTTTCACACTAGGCTATACTAATATCGTACACCGATCGGTGTTCAAATCTAAATTTCATTAGTAAGTAAAGTAGAAAAGCACATCTCTTGGTTCAGATGAAAGGGCGCAAATAAAACCATAGCATAACAAAGTCAAATTTTATTGTGTCCATGTTGCCCGAAACGGGAAAAAAACCTTCTAATATTTATTTCATAACATCTGCATTGCCCGAAACGATACTATTCTGCAATTTTGCACGAAATGGGAATGCCCGAAACGGACCTGAATCATATTTATCGGTCTCTAGCGAATAATTGGCCAAAGGGCACGGAAAAACCCATCCATCATTCATTAAAATCACGTTTCTACCATAATCATTATTCGTTACACGTTTCAGTCGCCGAAGTTTACCTGATATAATCTATAATGAACAATATTTATGATTAGCTTAAATTGCTTCTAAAATATTCATCAAAGCGTCTCAGGTGTAAAATTTCCAAAACAGGTGTATTAACAGTAAGTAAATTAGGGATTCCCTTTCGCTCGGCATAGACACGGAAGCATATGCGGACGGTTGTTTTGGAAAATTCCTAATTGACTCGTTTTATTTCGGTATACACGACCTTGCATATATTTAAATTAAGGTATAATATCATTTGAATATCCGATAATCCTCTGATTGCTAACTTTTAGACAAAGAAAATAAAATATTTTTATCCGATTGTGTCAAAAAATGACGTTTTATAAATCAGATATTTGTACGAAAAGGTAACCTTTTCAATAAGGTATTGACTATTGCGCTGGTAGCAAGGTAACACTTTTCGTCCCATCAGGCCGAAACATATTTTTTCTACTGACGTTTTATAATAACCTCTTTTCGATTGTCATTATGGTTTTTTAATAACCTCCTTTTAAGCGCAGCGTGCTTAAAAAACTTTTAAGCACGTTACCAGGGGCAACGTGCTTAAAAGTAACGCAGGTAATTATTTACAATTAAAACGTAACCACAGACTAGGTATAATTTAATATTTTTTGGCAAGTGTCAATTTTTGAAAGGGGCAAATGAAACAGCTAATAATAAGTAATTATTTACAAATAATAGCTATATAAACACAGACTATAGTTTTACCTATTTATTATAAGTATTAACAGTACAGTTACTTATATTATTAAAATTAATGCTGGGGTTACCTAAAACAGTACGTTGAGATATTTCTCTTTGTAAAATTGATGAGGAATTTGAACTTGAAATAGAAATAGAATCTGCAACAGCAATATCAATTAAACCCATGCCACTAGTAGAGCTGGTAGAACACTCGGATTCATTATATTTAACACGTTTGTTGTTAGCGTCCACAGATTTTTCACCAATAATTTTTTCGGGAATTTTTCTTTTATTTTCTAAAGAATCGTCTATATACCCCTCAGCCACGGTATTTGACCGCCAACCTCCATGTCGCTTTAGCATCAATATATCCGCTCCAGAGTCAGCTAAAAAAGTAGCTGAAGATCTTCGAAAGCAGTGGCCTGTATATTCTTTAGCGTTTGGAAACTCCAAGAACTCAGCAATTTTCTTTGGTGTTGCTCCAATGGTATTGGTCTGGAACATTTGGAGTTTCTGTATGCGATCAAAAATCTTTCATGGGTTATGTGTGCTGGACGTAACTGCGCGTACTTTCGGAAAATATTCAAGAAGTTGATGCCGTCAATAGAGCCTTCGCTAATTACAAAGCTTCTTGCAACATTTGTTTTAGTGTTTGGAATGGATATTTTAATTAAAGACTCCGAAATTTCGATATTATTCATATTTAAATATGTGAGTTCTTCTCTGCGACATGCTCCAGAGATTCCCACAATAAGTATGACTTTGTCCAATAAATAGTTCTTATCGTCTGCTTTTTTTGAGAAACCTTTCTATTTGTTCCTTAGAAAAAACTTTCGACTTTTTGAGTTTATACCCCGTAGATTTTCTTTTCAAAAATGCGATTAGATTTGTAAATGTCTTCATCTCAACATTTTTATTCAAATAAACCATCGTTCGAAGCATTGAGTAAGTACTCCACAAAGTTGATGGCTTATAGGCATCGGATAATAGTGAAAAATATGCCAAAAAGACTGATATCCGGTAGCTTTCCTTTTTAAAAATGCAATAAGGTTTGTTAATTTGCAAATATCTATGTTTTTGTTCAGATAAATTATGGTGCGGAGCATCGCTCCACAAAGTTGACGGCCTTAAGGTGGTGGATAGCTTGAGGAAATAGGCTAGTAATACCTTTTCTGTAAAGTTCTTAATATGTTTTTCTTTGGCCCAGGTTTCAAAGTTGTCGTAGGATTTTTCGTATAAATGTTTCGATTTTTCAAGTACTAACGTGGATAGCGCAGCTTCAGCAGCTTGTTCAATATCCAAAGACTCGTCAATATCACTCATTTGAAGTAATTTTTTCGAAAAACTTTGCGGGAAAAAAGGCAAAACGCGACGTTCGAACTTGATAACACACTTGACAACACACTTGACATTAAATAATGCATAAACAATGCCTTAAAAACAGATTGCCTGCCTACTTTTCAAAATGTTTAAAATACTAATAAAAGCTTAAATTATCAAACTCTCCGCTTTCACAACAAATCTTGTATATAATTCGTTACGAAACGATGTCTTTTAGCCATTAGACGTGTTGTCTAACTCGGCTTTGCCTCGTTGGACAATTTTCACGTCGCGTGCCTAAAAGACACTCATTTCGCAACTTATTGTATAAATAGCTATTTCGGACGCTAACAATTTTTCAACATACTGTTTAAGTAGACACAAACTACCTTTTCAAAAATACTTATTTTATGAAGTTACCTTATACAGGGTCAAAAACAAATAAACTTTGCATCAAATGCGACCAAGTTTTAATAGCCCAATTTTGATTTTGTAGAAAAACACACATTACTTTAAAGAAAATGTATCTGAAATAGAGCATTGTCAAAACTAAGAAGTTTAATGTAGGTTGTGTAGAGTCTTATTTTGCAAAAGTGGTGCAATTTACAAAACATGGGTAAATTATCTTATGCAGCTGAAATTTTGCATGTGGTCTACAAACTGCATTTAAAAAAACTTTTTCAAATAACTTTTTTTTATATTTTCAGAAATAATCCCACTTTTGAATTATTTTTTGGAAAAAATTAAAATTTGACAGATAATGCGAATCACGTGACTACTATTTTTTTTGCTTAATTTTCATCTCAATTGAAGCAGAACTTGAAGCTAAAGTCAAATTTCAAATAAAGCTGTTAATAAAAAAAAATTCCATATGATGCGGACTTTACTGGTCACACTGTATATAAAATAAGCCCATCAATTGGCCATATTAATTTTTCTTTTATTCTTTAAAGCAAGGTATATATTATACCTAAGTAACTGGCTCAAAGGTCACTGTCACTACAGAGATTTAATTTTTATTCAAAAATAGGTCAAATACCTATTTTCGGAGTACAAATTACCTACAGTTTTGCTTAAAAAAAGGAAGGATTTATAAATTAATTAAAGCAGAAAAAGAAATAAGATCAACTTTTATAAAATTTTGTTTTATGCTTTTATTAATTTATCATTTTTTTTTTTTAAACTTTAAACTAACGAAAAATAGACGCAATATTGAAAATAAAATAAAATAGCAAATGCGTCACTAGTGTTATTGCCCCAGTATTAGTAGAAAAAAGATAAAAATCTTTTCTGGTCGATAAAATATTTTGACACAACGTTTAGTATAGACAAGGTGTTACCGAACAAGCATAAAAAGTTACGACGACCTTACAGCTACCTGACAGATTGAGGATTACTTGGAAGAATTTTAACGATTCCCAATATCTCGGGAACTATCTGCAAAACTATCTAGATTGAGATAAGAGCGGTTTTATGAGCAGCTTGCGAAGTGCAGTGGGCAAAACAATGGGATATTTGTAACCGCAGATGAGCATAAAGTGTGCTGAGATATGGTTAGTTTCGATGGTTTTAGGTCGATTTGTAACTACAGTTCTTGCTTAATCTATTCGTAACTTTAAAGCATACCTACAGTGTGACCAGTGACCAGTAAAGTCCGCATCATATGGGATTTTTAAAGTGAAAACTTCTTTAGGCGCGTTTAGCACTTTTTGTGGGCACTGAATTAAACTGAGCCGTCACGCGTGACGCGGCTGTGTTACGCTCGAATTCGACTGATATGTTCTGAACTGACCCGAATGAACGTTATATGAAAGAGCATGCAGCATCAGTCGCATTCAGTATCGACGTGGAAACAGTGTGCGTTGTTTGTGTGTTTAAGATCACAAGATAGACACTTGTTGCGTCTCAGGTATGTTCTGGCATTTTTTTCAAGGGTTGTTCAATTTTAGGAAATATCTTTTTTCGTATGCAGTAAAATTAACCTTGTTGAAGTTTTCACTTTTGTCGTGTGGTCTTAAGCACACACAATTTTTTTTTTATTAATAACTTTATTCGAAATTTTACTTTGGCATCAAGTTTTGCTTTGATCGAGATGAAAATTAAGCAAAAAAATAGTAGTCACGTGATTCGCATTATCTGTCAAATTTAAATTTTTTCCAAAAAATAATTTAAAAGTAGGGTTATTTCTGAGAGTATCGAAAAAAGTTATTAGAAAATGTCTTTTTAAATGCAGTTTCTAGACTACGTGCAAAATTTTAGCTGCATAAGATAATTTTGACTTTTTACCCATATTTTGTCAATTGCACCACTTTTGCAAAATAAGACTCAACCACCTCAACGCAACCTACATAAAACTTTTTAGTTTTGACAATGCTTTATTTCAGATACATTTTGGTCGCATGTGATTCAAACTTCATTTCTTTTTGACCCTGTATAAGGTAACTTCATAAAATAAGTATTTTGGAAAACGTAGTTTGTGCCTGAAAGTAATACAACTTAATATTAAGACAAAAAAGAACACAGTGTCATCAGTTAAGTGTTCATTAAGTGGAAAATAAATTTTAGTGGTAGGAAAAAAATCAAAATTATCTTATGCACCTAAAATTTTGTATGTAGGCTAGAAACTGCATTTAAAAAAACTTTTTCCCACAACTTTTTTTGACATTTTCACAAATAAAATTGGAAAAAATTAAAATTTGACAGATAATGCGAATCATGTGACTTTTTTACTTTTATTTTGCTTAATTTTCATCTCGATCGAAGCAGAACTTGATGCCAAAGTCAAATTTCGAATAAAGCTATTAATAAAAAAAATCTGATATGATGCGGACTTTACTGGTCACAGCAGTGGCGGAACTACCGGTGTTCAATGTGTGCGAAGCACACGGGCCCGGGCTAGAAAGATTGCTAAAAAGGGGCCCGGAAGCGGAGCCACAAAAACATAAAAATGCAATACAAAATGTTCTCATAGAAAAAAAAAATGCAATACCTACTCCGCGAAACTACTTTACTCAATACTTTTATAGATAGTAACTGAAATAATCACATAAAACGGCCTTAATTTTTTTATTATTGTTTTTATTAAACCGCAATTCGCAATATCGGCATTTAGTTTAAAGAGCGGTGTTTGTGTCAAAATAACTTTAAAAAATTAACACCCACTCGATGGTCATCTATACACGATGCATTAGAAGCTCTTCGTTTTAGATATACCTATGGATATTTTTAAAAACACTGGCAAAAATAGTTTTAACATCTACAAATAAAGCGGAAGATAATGAAGCAAAGTCTTTAAGAAAACACTTGGAAAAATTTGAAACCATTTTTCTTATTGTTTTTCAAAATAAAATTTTAAAGAATATTGATGCATTGTCAAAACTTTTACAAAAAAAGAAACAAAATATTGAAGCTGCGTCTAAAATGTTTACCACCGCCACTGAAATCATAAATCAAATGAGAAATAATTTTGATGTAATTAAAACGGACTCTGTTATTTTGGCTAGGCAATGGGGCACTACTCCTGAATTCGAAAACAAAAGGATATCAAGACCAACAATAATTTTTGATGATGTTAATAACCATTATCAAGTTCAAACAAGTAGTGATGATTGGTTTAGAATAAATGTGTTTTTTAAAACTATAGATATAATTACAGCTCAATTAAAAAATCGAAGTTCTGGCCTTTACAAAATTTGTTCTTATTTTCGCGTTTTGTTCCCCAACGTTTTACGAGATCCTTCTCTTTCTGATAAGAATATTTACGATATGAGTCAAAGCCATGCATCTTCAATATCTAGAAGATATCGTTGATAAAATTTTATCGCAAGTGCTTTCATTTAGAGAATGTTTTAAATAATTTAACTTCTATTTTTGATTTATTACATTTTTTATTGGTATAAAATTATAATTCATCTTCCAGTTTTAGTGAAATTGTAACTGCCTGCATTTTTTTTTGACCGTCCCTATTTCGGTTGCATCAGCTGAACGGTCTTTTTCCAAGGTAAAGTTAATTAAAACCTATTTGAGAAATTGATGCATGACCGATAAAAAATTATCGGCTTTAGCAATTATTTCTATAGATATTGAGGAAGCTCAAAAAATTTCTAATCTGATTTCAAACTTTGCGCATGCAAAAGCAAGAAAAAAAGATTTTTCTCTGCAATCGTCCACAAACTGGCATCTTTCTGGAGTGATTTGACGCCACAAAGTTCATTATTCCAGTATTGTTAATCGTTGCTACGCAATAAGACATAATAATATAACGATACGGGAATATATTATTTCCGGCCTAGGCCGAGAATATAATATTCTCGTTTCGATATATCATGGCCCATTGCTTCGCAACGGTTAACACTGGAATAATGACTTTTAAAATTTTTTTATTAGGCAAAATCATTTTATTTTTGTATTTATTCTATTTTCTTTTCGATTGCAGAAAAAATAGTATGTGCACATAGCAATAATTGCTTTTTTGTGTACCTACTAAAAATTCATAAATTAATATGGTTATCAATAATAATACTCTGTATCATCACACGGGCCCGTGGCTACGTTGTTCGGCCACTCTGTCACACATACAGCGTTATGATAAAGAAACGGATTAGCCTCTTATTAATTTAAAATTAATACCGCCCAGTTAGTAAGAATCGCTCGGACCACACTTTGAAATGCATTTTTTTCAGAAAAAATTATTGTACATATACAGGGTGGATTATAAAAATGCTACGTAGATCAACTTTGATCCTTTAATGAAACATATAGTATACTTTTGCATTTTTACATTCTACAATCAATTCTAAACATTTTCCATAAATCATGCCCTCTATCTTCAACCGCTTAGGAATATTAATTTTCCTACGACCAATGAAAAATGAGAACCCCTGAAAATGAAAAAAAAAACACGCCTAACTTGGCTAGTAAGTTCTTTATATCAAAGACGTGTTGAAGTATTTTCTTTCAATACGTGTGTTGAAAATAAAACGGCTAATGGCCGACAAATTTTACAGTAAAACTATTTAAAAAATAACAAACTTACGGGACCCGTGGAGCGAATTGGGTTTCTGGGCGGGGTAAAGTACACTATAGTTTTACTGCAAATAAAAAAAAATCCTTTTTTTTTTAGTTATTTTTGGGAACCTAAGAGTATTTATAATAAAAATAATAATATATCAAAAAGGGAAAATATGTCAGGCAAGCCACCAAGCATGTCAACTGAGTTGAACCACAGAAATAAAGGTGGAGCTATTGTTGGATTCTGCATAAAATTCTGAACATTTTTTTAATAAAAATTAGTCTATACTTAACAGTTTCCGAGATATTGACTCTTGAAAAATGACATTTTTGAACTTTGACAGCGTCTAGCCTTCTAACTGTACGTCTTAGAGTAAAACGGCTTACATGTCCCTATCTTCGATTTTTATTATCTTTTCACTAGTGTCAACTTCCGGTTAAACCGGAAGTACTATATTTCTTACAACCGGTTTAACCGGAAGTTGACACTATTGGAAAGATAATAAAAATCGAAGATAGGGACATGTAAGCCGTTTTACTCTAAAGACGTACAGTTAGAAAGCTAGACGCTGTCAAAGTTCAAAACTCTCATTTTTCAAGAGTCAATATCTCGGAAACTGTTTAGTATAGACTAATAATGCTTTTATTAAAAAATGTTCAGAATTTTATGCAGAATCCAAAAAAATTTAGAATTTTAGAAGATTTAGATCTTACCGCCCCCCCCCCCCCCTCCCTCCTAGGGGCTTGAAGTAACAAGATTGACAATATACGCAGGGGGACATCTTCCCCCTAGAATAATAGCCGACGGGTCCGAGCGTTTTTTTTTTTTTTAATTAACGTGGAACCAGATATTTAGCCTGTTTCGTTTTAAATGGGGAACCCTGTATATATTTTTATTAGAAGGCTGTCATTTTGTATTTGTCTATATTTTAAATCATAAATAACTTTTTTTATAACATTTTTCGTTTTTTTGTCCTCTGCAGCTCTGCTAGTGCTACCACTAAATTACTTAAAAAAGAAAATTCAGTTTAAAAATATTTAAAGACATATCTTAAATTGTGTTTTTCATGTAACAGATTTGCAGCTTTTTACTGTAATTTTTGAAATATACACAATATTTTATATGAAAAACAATATCTGAACGTTTAGCTCTCTGATGATATGAAATTTATACTCTGAGGAAAATGATCTTTATGATTTTATTTGTTATTTACACCTATAAAGTCGCTGATCCTGGGACACACTGTATATCGTTAAATTTAAAATTTACGATGGACAATTGACCCGGCACCTTTTAGACAAACCATTTTTCGGCGTCCCCATTTTTGCCACCCCCTAAAATGTCCGAGGGTGTTTGGTATGACTGTGGTCAGTAAACAGTAGGTGTTCGACAGATGTTTAGCTAACTTAAACTTATGGTTATCATAAGGCTTACAATTTTTAAGACAATTTTAAAACTGACATCAAGAGGGGATTCGTCAAGTTTCTGAATAATAAAAACAAATCAGATGTAGCCTAATACAGACAGTTAACATAGAAAAGGAGATAATTGTTAAAAATTAACACATAGGTATTATCAAATTGTCGATGTCTCGTCAATAGTATAGCTATCGCCTCGCGCGTTACCGTCGATGCCGCCGGTTCTCGGTTTATCCCGGACAACAATGAAAATAAACTCGAACTACTCCGTGAAATATACTATTGCAAGAGATGGGCTAGGAAAACGAATTAGGTACCTAAATAAACTGGGTGCCCGGAAAAAGAAGGTCAATTCGTTAACCATAGATTCCTTTAGCAAAAAAATTTAACATTTATAGTGCCAGTTTTATACTACCCTCATGTTCGATATACAGTGTGGTTTTTTAAGTGTGCATGGACATTTTTTTTTATTACCGATTTCTCAGAAAATGTTATTCTTGATAAAAGTTGGTGCATGTTTGATAATCATATTAGGTGCACTTGGAATGGTTGCAAGTCAAACGGCGTACAGGGTAGGCCAAAAAATATAAAACTTGTACAAGAATAAAGTCTTTTAATAAACATTTAAAATAAAAATTTTGCTCTTTAAATGATGGTTTTTTAATCACCATATTATTATTACTAATGTTTTATCTTGTTAAAAAGAATTTTTAGGATATTTTAAAGTTGTGTTTAATATCGTTACAACAAACATGAAGTTTGTGATTCCTCAATAAATTAAAAATTCAAGTAAATTTTACAAATATGCTTGAATTTGACGAAAGATATGTGTAATTGATTTGATTTTGATTAATTTATGAAGACCCTTATGGGGTCCGTTACATTAGCCCCTCCGGTGCCCATAACTGCGTAAAATTTTAGCACCCTATAGACCATACCTAGCACTACCTAGCACCCAAATTATAGAGCTAGCACCATAGTCGTTACGGAGTTATTAAGCACTTTTACCGGGGGGGGCTAATGTAACGCTAGCCCCCCCCCCCCCGGTGCCCATAACTGCGTAAAATTTTAGCACCATATAGACCATACCTAGCACTACCTAGCACCCAAATTATAGAGCTAGCACCATAGCCGTTACGGAGTTATTAACCATTTTTACCGGGGGGGGCTAATGTAACGCTAGCCCCCCGGTGCCCATTACTGCGTAAAATTTTAGCACCATATAGACTATACCTAGCACTACCTAGCACCCAAATTATAGAGCTAGCACCATAGTCGTTACGGAGTTATTAACCTAATTTAAGAATGAGGTTGCCGCTAAGCAATTAGAGAATGAATTGGAAGACCTTCAGATAGCATAAGATGCGTGCGCAACCGGAATATCGCCAACGTACTAAATGCGACGTTGTCACGTTGAGTAGGGTAGAAAATAATAGTTTTTTTGCCATAAGGATGACAGCTCTGTTTTGAGGCTTTATCGTCTAACCATAAAAACTTATGTTTATTATTACTTAAAATATTATACTATTTACAAAATAAAATTTTTAAAATATATACAAAATTTTCAAGTCTGGTTCTGGAATTCATACCAACCTATCAAAATTAAATAGACCAAAATTGTTGTCACGTGATTTTGCCTCCATCTTGCGAGACTATTTAAAATATTTACTATATTAACCAACTGGTTAAAAAAAGGTGTTGTATATGTTTACTGTTTTATGGATAAAAATAATAATTTTCATATAATTTAGTGCAGGTCGGCAACATCGCGGTAAGATCACAGCCATACTACTACTACAGTGCGTAAATTCTTGTACTGTAAATATAAAAGTGTTTTTATGGCCAACTGTAAATAGCTTTGTCTCTGGTAATTGGTCTGAGGCGGCAACGTTGTTGATGTCATTTTTAAATTAGGTTGATAACTCTGTAACGACTATGGTGCTAGCTCTATAATTTGGGTGCTAGGTAGTGCTAGGTATGATCTATATGGTGCTAAAATTTTACGCAGTTTTGGGCACCGGGGGGGGGGGGGCTAGCGTTACATTAGCCCCCCCCGGTAAAAGTGCTTAATAACTCCGTAACGACTATGGTGCTAGCTCTATAATTTGGGTGCTAGGTAGTGCTAGGTATGGTCTATATGGTGCTAAAATCTTAAGCAGTTATGGGCACCGGGGGGGGGGCTAGCGTAACATTAGCCCCCCCCCCGGTAAAAGTGCTTAATAACTCAGTAACGTCTATGGTGCTAGCTCTATAAATTGGGTGCTAGGTAGTGCTAGGTATGGTCTATATGGTGCTAAAATTTTACGCAGTTATGGGTACCGGGGGGGGGGGGGGGGGGCTAATGTAACGGACCCGTCTTGGGTGTGAATATAAAAAAAAAAATTTGGGAAATTATTAATGTTTTTAAAAAAAATATATATTTTTTATTTTAGGAGGTCATGTTTTTAAATCTATGCATAACTTTTAATTCTAAACACAACTTTTCTTAATAACATTTTGCTGAATTTTCTGAAATAGGGGTACTTTATTCTTGTAAAAGTTTTATATTTTTTGGCCTACCGTGTACGCCGTTTGTCTTGCAACCATTCCCAGTGCACCTAATATGATTATCGAACATGCACCAACTTTTATCAAGAAATTTTTTTTCTGAGAAATCGGTAATAAAAAAAATACCCATATGTTGCACACTTAAACAACCACACTCTATAGGCATAGGCAGTCAAAGTTTGAAATTAAAAACTGATTTTTTTAATAATTCGAATATTTCATAAGATATTAGTTTACCTTTTTTGGTACATTTTTGCTTCAGCAGAAAGGTTACAGTTTTTGACAAAAACAAAACAAAAAATAACTGTCAATAATTCAAACTATAAAAATATTATTATTATTAAAATTCCAGTACTCGCTGACCCTCCTTATTTTTTAGTATGTGCGCCAGTGACTTCCGAACTATACTTTTTCAGGTAATCATTTGTGATTATTTTGGATTTCTATAAAATTTTGGCAAAATTACTCGTTTTGGAGATAATTTGAAAAGTATGGGTCCTTAACTGATGCCAACGCAGCTTATGGTAATCTCATAATTTTTGAAATGCTAAATCAAGTCAACCTTTGTTGCATTACCATGGATACAAGATATAATTAAGTAAAACTTTGCAATAGGTGACAATAATACCGAAACCAAAGAACTAGCCGAAAGTAATATAAAGACAGTGGCGTACAGAAAAAAACCGGTGGTAACAATCCAGTAAAATAAAATTATTTTATTGCCCTACTAAGAACTTACTATTGCTAATTTTTTGCACATAACAATAAAACGCCACTGTTACCACTCGTTTACTATTACTTATTTAACAAATTTGAAGCATCATAAGATAATAAATATTCAAAACATATTATTTTCATAAAATTATGAATACAATACCTATCTAGTAACAAAAACAAACAAAATTAAAAAAAAAATGGTCCACAGACATTGGTCCATATGACCTCCAGTTTCCTGTATGCACATGCGAGTTCTCTTTATTAAAGAAAATCTTATCCTTTGAAAAATATACGATTTCAGCCTAAACTGCTCTCCAGCTGCTATTAAATGGTTCTTGCTCAAAATCGGAACCATATACACAAAATGTTTCATACACTCCCAGACTGAATAGTCCAAGGTAGTAAGGTCTGGGGAACGGAGTGGCCATTTAACAGGAGCGTTTTGGCCCCGACCAATCCAGCTATTAGGAAATATTGGGTGTAAATAGTTCCCAACATTTCTAGCAAAATGCGAGAGAGCATTGTCTCGTTGAAACTAAATATTTTGTCTTACCACTATATAGAGGCAAATCATAAAATAAATCGGATGGTGTATTTTGAAGAAATAGTAAAAAATAATGACCAGTCAAATTTTCTGATAAAATTACTATTATGTGAAGAAGATCAGCAATATTTAACAGGTGTTTATCTGTACGTCACTGTCCTTACATTATTTTTGGCTAGTCCTTTGCTTTTGGTATTATCACCCATTGCAAAGTTTTCCTTAATTATACCTTTTATCTATGGTAATATCAGAACGGCTGACTTGATTTAGCATTTGAAAATTATGAGATCTGCGTAACCCGTGTTTGCATCAGTTAAGGACCAATACTTTTCAAATTATCTCCAAAACGCATAATTTTATCGAAATTTTATAAGAGAAAAAAAATAATCAAAAACGAAATGATTATTTGAAAAAGAAAGTTAGGAATAAAGTTAGAAAGTAACTGGCGCGCGTAATAAAAAATGGGGGAGGGGGGGGGGGCAGCCTTTACTGGACCCCCTTTATTTTGAATATTTGACAATTGTTTTGTTTCTCTCAAAAGATGTAACTTTTTATGCCAAAGCAAAGTACCAAACATCTCTGAATAAGTTTATTGAATATAATGAAAAATTATTTAAGAATAAATAAAAAATGGTTAAAATAATACTTATCAAAGCCAATGATTTGGTCTATAATTTGAGCTCTCATAAGTAGCCATAGTTGATGCTCATTAAAAATACGATAGTTTGGTGATGTTGCATACCAAATATTAGGATTCGAATCGATATCCTCTTTTCACTAACGTGAGGCACATGTTGTCTGATTTTCAGAGTCCTTACCTAAATTCTTAAATAGTCGATTTTAAAAAGTATGTAGTGTTTTGTTTCTCTAGCACACCCAGACAATCACTTATTTATCACCAAGAGAAGTTAATATCTTAATAAATACTCGAAGTATTCAAAAAAATCAGTTTTTACTTTTAATGTTTTTATATCGAATATAAGGGTCAAAAATTAAAAATGACATAAAAGTCATATTATTTTTGTTTAAGGAATATAATATGGTCAATGGATCGACCTCCTATTTCCAGACACCCTGTATTGATATAACACTAAAGCGAGATTGATACACTAGCAATTTATTTAATATGGGTTAATAAAAAATGATAAGCTATCAATACAAACTATGACTTAGCAAACCTGTTATATTAGGTCATTTTCCTCAGAGTACCTACGTCCTTTTTAAGTCCAAAAGTACATACAGTGTACAGTCAGACAGGACAGTTTTCAGAGCGTCTTTGATACCCGAAACAGCTAATTTCATTTAATCCAGATTTCTTTGTCAATGCCGCAGCATCGACAGAAACCGCGCCGAAATGGCTATGTTTCTTATTACGGCTGCAATTGCTATAAAAACGCCGTGTGTGTCATCACCCTTAGTCCTTAGTCATAATATGTTAAAATAAAATTAGATAGTTTTAAACGTTTTTGAGTAAAGCGATCATTATTCCCAATAACCACTCATATAAATAATGTGTCTTTATAAAATAAGTTAGTTAATTTGTTTATTTTGCATAAAATTTTCTTTTACATTAAATAAATGAAATCCTAATGATGACTAACAAGTACCTAATGATGATATAATATTGTGGCTACACTTGTTTATTTAATCGATTGCATTATCAACATCTGTAAGAATCTTAATTGTTCTAATCTATTTATAATTACCATTTTTATTGATTTTTCTGCACCAGCATAATTAGAAGAAATTATTTTATTTGGGTTACCAAAATAAAAACTGATTAAACGATTCATTTAAGCACTTTAGTCAACAAATCACTGATTCTTGCAAATAAAAATAAATGCTTAAGTTAATTAGTTGTTGATTGATAGAATAATAGATAAGGTTGCTAAGTAGCTAATTTTTATTAAGTATGAGTTATGTATGTTTTGTGTTACCTGCGCAGTAGGGTGGAACGAAAAATAAAACTTTTTTTTTCGAAATGTAAATGTACGCAAAAGTTGCCTTTTGGGTCACATACCCTCAAAATTTGTGGGACATACGACATTTCTTTCGAGTGCCCAACAGGTTTAAAAATTAATATTTTTTTAACGAAATAAGCAATTTTAAATACGCCTTCACTGTGTTCTAACTCGCGGCGGATGTGCTGCAAAATTTCAATGAGATACCAAAAAGAAGTTGTTTGATATTGCTCCTTGCAAATGTAAATATTTTTCTGCGTGCAGTTGTGATAAACCTCGTAAAGTGCCGAAGGATGAGCGATTATTGACCAATGGACTGAAAGAAAAATGATTATGGGGTCTGCTGATCTCCCGGCAACTAAAAGAAAATAAAAATAGAAAAGAAAAAGCCGAATTAAGAGTTTTAAATTATAAAGTAACAGAATTAAAGTAAAATACAGTAAAAAAAAAGTTCTGTTCTTAAAAATTAAATATATAGGGAAAGCATCAGTAATGATACCGTAACGGTACCTAATAGGGGCGAATCTTCAACTTCTCAATAAAATAAAGCTATCTAAAAACGAAAAAACTTATAATTTGAAGAAATAGTCCATGCTTAAAGTGGAGTTGAAAGTATGGAAATGAAAGAAAAAACTAAAAGTCTTCCTCCACAAAATTTAATAGAATAATAAATGTTTAGGGGTCTCTACATGTTTCGAACGTAGAAAGGTTCATCATCAGGAGACAGAAAATTTATTTAATGCTGATGGTTTTAGCAGAAGATAAAATGGTGTAGAATCTTAATAGAGCTTCTACACATCAATTTTTTAATTCCATAAAAGCTCCATTAATATTCTACACCATTTTCTCTTCTGCTAAAACCATCAGCAATAAATAAATTTTCTGTCTCCTGATATAGGTACGTAGAGACCCCTAAATAATTTTTATTCTATTAAATTTTGTGGAGAAAGACTTTTAGTTTTTTATTTCTTTTCCGAAAAAAACTTAAATTATTTCAGATGTATAAATAAACCCCCTCCGTGCACTATCCACACCGGTTAGTCATGTGGGCCGAAGCAGAGAATGCCTATTGGCTGGCGAGCAAATAGGCAGTTTTGCCAATATATCGTTAATGGAAAGAAATAATTTTGCAAATAACCGATAATTCTTTAACCGATTTTATATAGCAAAGAAGAAATTTTTGGTTTTTTTAAAGGTGGCAATATATTCTTTATCAAAAATCTGATGAACTTAGCGAAAAAAGTGAATTTTGATTATTTTGTCGATTAGAGACTTTTGCAAATAATGGCCTCATATACAGAATGAAAGTGCGAAGACAAAGACAGAAATTTTGCAAAAACCTTGTGACGAAAGAAACGGAAAATTTAACACAACAAATTTAATGCTGCATGGGGCAGTGAAAGATGTTGTTTTATCCCGGTTATTTAGCGGGGCGTAGTAGAGGATCCTAATAGGCAGCTAAAATCTGATTTCTGGAAAGCTTAATTAGGTTGAGAGGTACGCTCTTGTTGTTCCTCGTTTCTCTCCGCTGGATTTTTTCTAGGAATGAAAACAGTCTTTGACAAGTAAGCAGGCAAATTGCGATAAAAGTACGGAACAGCGTTAAATGTAGCCTCACTTTAGTTGGCATTTTTTTTGTGGTGCCATCAGGCAAAAGATAAATATCCTCACGAATAATGTCACTTGGGACAAAATGCTTAGCACAAACAACTACAGAATACTGTGTGGGTGACCAATTAGCTCTTGGAATGGCTTTTAGCCATAGTATTATCAGATTTTTATTTTTTGGGAAGTGAAAAACTGATACACTACTCTTCACCTGCTTTTAAAACACTTTTATAGTTACAGTTACACCCAGAAATACAGCAGGAGCTTGGCATGTTGATAAATAAACAAACTAAAAGAAAAAAAATAGTACTTACCTAAGTACCTAGGTATCTAGAGGTATACTACCTACTTACGAACTATCTCTACTAGTGATATTTGTAAACTAATTCACATAATATATCTTCAAGCTAAATAACCACTTCAATATTTAATAAATTAACTGTAGCCACAAAGCAATAAAGTTTATTCCAAAGAGCTAACTATAATTCAAAAACACAACTTTTAAATGAAAACAAATAAAATTCTGCCGCCATTATAAGACCCGTGAACAAACCGCCCTGGGCAGGCAAGGCTGTTGGTTTTTTCACTTTATTAATGCTCTTAGAGCAAACGCGCACCAAAAATTTCCACTAATATTTTGTAGAGGTTTTTTGTAATCATGTCACTTAAATTTTCTATAAGATATCAATCGAAAACCGGATAAAAGTATAAATTAATACGAAAACCCGCAAAGTTAACACCTACTTCGCGCGTAAATTACATGCTAAAGCATGGCTAACCTCAAAAAAGTCACGTGACACGTGGATCTTCAAGCAGTGTTGTCGATCTTTCTATTTTACGGCTTCTTTCAAGGTGGTTGTGCCCTTACATTGACCCAAAAAGGTTTATTATTGCACCAAATTTGAATTTAATCTGATTATTCATTTTGGAGATATTACAGTTTACTTACTTCTTTTTAATATATATATTTTTAAAGGTCTAAATTCCACTCTGATTTTATGTATTGTTTCCGATATATCTATCATATTAAGATTTGAACACTAGAGTTTTACATAAATTCGCATTATTTTGTGAGTCTTTCTGTTTATTTACACAGTTAAAATCACCTAACAGCAAAACAGAAAGGCCAAAATTAAGGTGAATTGTCAACTCGCTTTGAAAAATCTGATTCTTTCACCATGATTTTGTGATCCTGGTGGTTTATAAACCTAATGTTATCTATAGTAGCAGAAATTACCCGACCGTCTGGCTAGCATATTATGTATTTAATCTGTAAACCTAACCTGTATATAATACCAGTACCTCTTGAGGAGGGTCCAACATTAGTTTAAAGATCATACCCGTTTACACATCTTATTATATCTACATTTAGCTCCTGTACAGTTACTATTTCTATGCCCTCTTAATATTTGATCTATATACCTCATGCTTGAACTTAGCCTCCTTTGTAAATAATTAATATATTATGTCAATTTTTCAGACAAATATTGTTAAAAGAACGTCTAATACTTTTATTACATTAAAATAAATAATTAAGATTAATAAGACAAAAAAGTAATTGAATTTTAAAATTAATGTCCGAGCCTAACGGCCAGAAAACTGTATTTCCCTTAATACAAGTAAGCTGCAAATACTCATGTTGCTATCTTCCTGGTGTTTTTCTCTTTCGGGCATTCCCATTTCGGGCAATATTTCAAAACTACCTGAAACCTTCCCATTTGGTGCAAAGAAAAATATCTAACAATAATTAGTTCCCATTTCGGGCATAACTTCTAATAAACTTAATTTTAATTACGATATTTTCACTGGTCAAAAGTGGTTTAATATTGTTAACAATAATTATATTTTATTCTGAATTAAAGAGACATTTTAAGCCTAAGACCACAATACTTAACGAAAAACATCCCTGATATATCCAAAACTGAAATACAGAAATACATATTTACTGCATTACTACTGTTTGAGCAGTTATATACTATTTATGGATGTAATTCCAGCAGTTTAAGCCCTTTTGTCCAACAGAAAGAAGAGTATGTACATATAAAAGATTATTTACGCTTCTTAAAGAAAAAAACAAAGTTTAAGCCAGAAAAGATACATATCGATTTTGAAAATGGAGCAATTAATGCTTTACAGAGTGAATTTCCGGAAGCAGAAAAAATTGGCTGCAATTTTGATTTCAACCAAGCCGTATGGAGAAAAGTACAAGAACTTGGTTTAGTTCCATTCTACAGAGAAAGCACGGAAATAAGGCAACACATAAGAATGTACGCTTGGTTGAAAATCATGTCAACTGCTCCACAAGACGAACTGGTAAATAAATTTAATGATTATTTTGTTAATCAGTGGATGGAAGCAGATCCCATATGGATATACCGCACTACAAACACAGTAGAGTGATGGCACAACCGCTTTAACAAAAAAATTGGCAAACCAAACCCTAATATCTTCGTGATGATAAATGCATTAAAGGAGGAAATTAACTATTATGAAATTCTGTATAAAAAATTTGAGAATCATATACAGACTCCAAAACGGGCAAAAAAGTACACTAATTTAGATTATAGAATAAAACAAATTGAAAATGATTTATTATAAAATAAATGTACAAATAGGGAAACATTAGAAAAACTAAGCTATGCTGTTAAATTAGATTAGATTTATTCTACACAAATTTTTTAAGTTTGCAAGTTAAATTAGACAATAATATGTGCTGCATTTAATGTTTTTTGTTACGAATTCGTATTAAATGTATTACCTACTACTTTAATAAATGGAACATATTGCTAAATTTATTTTTGCTTTTTCTTTCTTGCTAAAAAAAAATCCTATAGATCAAAAACTAAGAACAATTTTACGTAAAAAGTGAAAGCGTCCTTTCATACTAGGCTACTAATATCGTACACCAATCGGTGTTCCATTCTAAATTTCATTAGTAAATAAAGTAGAATAGCACATCTCTTGGTTCAGATGAAAGGGCGCAAAAAAAACCACAGCATAATAAAGTCAAACATTATTTTGTCCATGTTGCCCGAAACGGGAAAACACCTCCTAATATTTATTTCATAACATCTGCGTTGCCCGAAACGGACCTGAATCATCTTCCCGGTACAGATTGGACGCCCATTTAGTTTATTAAAACCTTACCATTAACTTGTTGTTCATATTAAAGCTGAAGTGTTACCTTTAAAATATTTGTCATTGGTTTAACAGACTTATCGAGCATCTTTTGATACTATCTTGACCAAACATCCAAAATTGATCCACTTATCATTTTTGTCTGACTCGTTCTTCCTCTTTTATTATTTTATCTCGACTTTGGCGATAAACAAAGTCAACTTCACCCTAAATATACAAAAGAGCAAAATTATGTTCCATTTTAAGTCAACAAACAGAAACGTCACGCGCATCCTTCGGAGCACGTGCTTGCATGATTAAAATGACGCGTGCAGTTTAAGTATCATTTTGTGTCTTAAGTGTCGGCTTTTAACTTTTCTATTTTCGTTTCATTTTGTTATTTAATAAATTTATTTATTGGCAAAAGGTGGAAGGAGAAGATAATGTAGTTCAGGTCCAATGAGTATCTGTTGCCTAGGAAAACAGTCTAGATGAACCGAAACGTTGGCAAAATGAAAATTTGATATTCTGGTTAGTTGACTAAATCAACCTCAAAGAACCATGCACAAACCTTATGTAAATTCGGTTTCAGTGAAAATCTCTCTGATTTTTTATATGTTCTAATTTTTAATCTTCTGATCTAAAGCTTTTACGGGGCCAGAAAATTCATCAAGCGGTTTTTGAGATGTGGTCCTTCAACATCGGCGTATCTATGTCTATCAAAGAGCCTCCAGGAGAAAGGTGCAGCTCTGGGAAAAGCAGTTAAGGTTATTAAAAGTGTTATGACTTCATTAAATGGAATGAGAAATAAACAATATTATACCAATCTTCATACAAAAATATCGAACTTTGCCACAGAATACGAAATTTAATGGAAATTCCGTCATCCAAAAGAAAAAAGCAAGCCAGTAGCAAGCTCGTTGACTTCGTCACCGAAACAACCGTAGGATTGGATTTGATAGACGCCACATGCTTCAGAGCTAACATAGGAGTTATTGAGTACTGGGAGGGCACACATATTTTACCGAATTATTAATACTGTAAGAGAATTTTTGAACAAAGGGTTCTCACCAGAAAGTATGGCGCTTGCCAATTCAGTTGATCATTTTTTTCAGTTAGATTTTGAAGGTTCAGAGAAATTCATTGAGCAATGTCGCAAAATTTTGAATATCAACACTTTTGCCTTAAGAGCAGAAATGACTGTTTTAAAAAATTGTATTTTACAATCTAAAGAAACTGTTGGTCATGAATATATCAAAAAAAACTTAATTGACTCAGAAAAAACATATTCCAACCTCTACCAACTTTTTAAAGTAGCGATTTAGTCCCCAGTACAAGGACCCTTAATTTTAATGACACATACAAATGTCAAACTGCGTAAGTGCCTTCTTTGGGACGAGTCCGACAAACTTTCTTATGCGAAAACTTTCGGCGCTGCTGCGTTTTCGAATGCCCGATTCCCAGAAGTGTCGATATGACGTCATTATGACTCCCCGTACATACAAGCTTGATTTTTTTAAAATTGTTTAATAAAATTAATTTAAAAATTGTGATCAACTTGTCCTACAAAAATCATGCTGCTTGTGGAGTGTCCACCACCCCCAATATGTCGATATGACGTCACTATGACTTCACGTATATACAAGTTTGATTTTTTGACAATTGTTTAATAAAATTGAGTTAAAAATTGTGGTCAACTTGTCCGACAAAAATCATGCTGCGTATGGAGTGTCCACCACGCCGAAAATTTCACTATGACGTCATTATGTCTCTCCTAACATACAACTTTGCATTTAATATTTTTCGATTTAAGATAAAGTACTGATTGTAAAAAAATATGTGTCCTACAAATATAGTACTGCAATCTATTTAAAAATTAAAAAATTGATAAATTATTTCATATTTCTTTATAATAATTTATCTTCGATATATTATTATAAGTTATAAACTAATTAATTTTTTATAATTAATAAATGTATGTACGGAAAATGATTTTCCTGAAAATATTCTCATATTTTATTTGAATTTACGCGGCATACCTTCACACGAACCAGGAAACACTTTTAAACATCAAAAACAAAAAACAATATGACGCGACCTGACGTAATTGTAATTTTGCGGATTAATGGGAACTGATATTTTGAAGTAATTTTGCTTCCTAATTATACCACAGGGTGTTTTGACACTAAGCAAAAACAAAACCTTTCGTTTATCCTTGTATACCTAATATGTGAAAAAAACAAATTCTCTAAAAATTTATAAATTTGTATTTTTTTTATAATTGTAATCTTATACAAACTTTATGTAAATTTAGTTAATATCAATAATACAGTGATGGGCTAAAATATGGAACAAATTCATTTAAAAATCAGGTATTCATTTTTTGAAAAAACGCTCGGACACGTCGATTATAATTCTTTCTTCCGGATTTTTTGCCTCAAAAAGAAATTATACCGGGTGTGTCAAAAAGTAGATGTAGCAAAATTTTTTTGTTTTTTTAAATAGAACCCCTCTATTTTTACTTATTACCCTAATTCTACGTCAAATTCTGCGCATAATTCATGTAGCATACTCTATCCTTATCTCTAACGGTTTTAGAGAAAAATTACATCATAAAAAAAAAAGTCTTTAAAAAAAGGTACATGTACCTACTTAAAGGTAAACAGGTAAATTTAAATGAATTGTTACTACGATAGCAAGTCATGTGTCAATCAAAAATTAGTTTAGGTATAATTTTGAAAAACGGTGATTATGGTGCATTTAAATGAAATACAAAAAATCGAAATTTTAATTTTAATTGGATGTGGAGACAAAACAAGAAGTCAAGAAGAAGTTTGTAACTTGTTTAACGCTAAGTAAGTATCCAGAACCGCCGATTACAAGATCTACAGTAAGTAAAATTGAGAAGAAATTCAGGGAAACAGGGAATGTAAAGGATCGTCTACGGCCAGGTCGTCCAAAAATTAGTGAAAACTCACAATTGAACATTTTGTTAGAGGTTGAAGATAATCCTCATAGTGCATCCACTAAAGTAGCCCTTAATAATGATGTTAGCCGACGATCTGTGTTGCGGGTATTGAAACAAGAAAAGTACCTTCCGTACAAAATTAGGTTGCAGTAACGCATTCGCCATTCTATTTTATTTTTATTAGATTTCTTTACTTTTCTTCAGCCAAATTAAATATCTGTAGTAAGAGTGACGTTTTGAGTCAGTTTCCTAGGTATTGGTACCTCGTTTTAAAGAATAAAAGAAAAAATTAATATGGCCAGTTGATGGCCTTATTTTATAAATAATACTTTTTAATCTATAGGTATAGTGCCCCAGACCAGTGATGTTTATTTTGAGATTCATATTTCTGGTTGCTCAAAATGTACAAGATATGTTAATAATAGAAAAATATTTTTGTATGTAAACAGTAAACCAATTTTAATACTAGTTTCACAAAATTATCTTTTAGACATTGACAACAAGCGTTTAAAAGTCTACTTTTAATAGTGTAGATAATAGTATATTAAAGTACAAGTTTCATAAGAAGCGGTTTTAGCGCACGCGTCTATTTTAAAAAACGAGCCACGAAGTGGCGAGTTTTTTTATTGACACGTGCGCTAAAACGCCTTAAGAAACTTGTGCTTTATACATTTTTTTTTATTTCACCTTTTATAATCAAGAAAAATTAACTTTTATTTCCCAAAATAATCCCGCGAAAGATTTTAATATCTTAAGGTTGGTAACAAATTTAAATATAGAAAAATTTGAAAATCGCGGTTTAATTCTAGCCGCCATTTATTAACAATAATTAACAAAATCGACTCTAAATTCGATTTAAAAATTTGCTCTGGGTACTTTTTTTACTAATCTATTAAATAATGGACAGTTTAACTCCTCCAGAATTAAGAGCAGTGGCAGAAACTACTTTAAGCAGCCTTTTGCCAAAAAAGGAATATGATAATTTTCGAAAATGGTGTGAAGAAAAAGGCGTTACTAACCTTACAGAAAATGTTTTATTAGCATTTTTTGATGCGAAGAGTAAGATTAATAAGCAATCAACACTATGGTCCCTATACTCATTTTTAAAAAGGCAATCAGAAGGTTACAATCCTAAAAAATCGAAAATTTTAGAATATGAACATTTAAAAGCGTTCCTAACTAAAGCGGATGACAATATTTAGTTGGCTGTAAAAGTAAGTACCTATTTTTAAATAATATTTACACATCTACAAATCTAAAATATGAATGTTGTTAAATATACAAAAAAGAAAATTACCAGAAAACCAGGACCTACCTACTTTATACCTATAAACTAATACTAAAATACTTATTAATTATGTACATTTTATCTTTATTTAAGGTAGCACTAATTATGGGATATAATGGAGCATGCAGAAGGGAAGAACTAACTAATATATTAATAGACGACATTGAAATTAAAAATGATATAATTCTAGTGAATATTCTTAAAACCAAAACAAATGTTCTGAATCACTTTGTAATAGTCGAGAAGTTGTGGAAGGACCTAATAAAAAAATATTTAAATTGAAGGCCTAAAAACACAACACATAAACGGTTTTTCCTTACTTTTCGCAATGGGTATTGCATAAATTCTCCCATAGGTATAAATACTATGGGAAAAATTCCTAGTTTGATCGCTAAATACCTTAATTTCCCAAATCCAGAATGATATACAGGGCATTGTTTTAGACGTTCCAGTGTTTCTCACTAATAATGGAAGTGACTTGGTGACTATTAGGAAACATGGATGTTGGAATGCAAAGGAAAATAGACGTAGCACAATTGCTTTCTGTATCGAGCCCTTTTTCAAACTCACCTATAGTAGCTTCTAGCTCTTCTATTGCTCCCACACCTTCAACAAGCCAATACATTTCTAATGAGGGTCTGCTACAAAGACATACCTCTACAACAACCGATGAAGTACAGAAAGTCATTGAACATGAAAATAATTACGAACAAAACATTGTTTCAAATCAAAATATGCCAGACATTAAGTTTAGTGCTCAGGATACTTCCACAGTTACTATAATTGTACTATTCAACATAAGTAGAAATATATAGTTTTGATTATAGGAACTAACATTATTTGTATTCTTCATCACAAAACACTAAAATTCTAGAATACTCTAGATCTTTAGACAAGAAGAAATTGAAAAGAGTAAAATAATTGACATATTTTTTATGTAGAAGATTACAAGTATTTGTAAAGCCTTTAATAGTAGAGATTTCTATGAATAGTGGTAACAGTTTTGTTTATTAATTGATACTGCAGCCACCGAAACTATATATCATTTATTAGTTACCGAAAGAATTTAAAAAACATGTTTTTCTATTTCACGTTCATATAATAAGTTCAGTACGATACGCATTTGCGTATCGTAATGAAGCTACATATTTCGATACGCGTTTTTCCTTTATTTGATGTTAGTATCACATTTTGTTTTTCATAGCCATCTTAGCTTTCCATCTTGTGTGCGGCATGTGAATGAAAATTTGACCTAGAAATATAAAGTAATGGAAATGCTTAAATACCTTCCCACTTCCCATTCACATGGCTTCGGTGTAAAGGATAAAAACACCTTTCTACGATATCAAAATGATATTCCTAATATAAAATACGCAATGGAGTCATTTTATGCTCCATCTATATGGAGCAATATATCTGTAAAAAGTCCAATGAAAGTAAATTTTATGGAAAAATTGAAACGTTATCCACTCCAATTCATTTCAAAACACTAAAAACACCTGCTGGTGCATTCCAGTTATACAAAAATAATAAAACACAAATTCTTTATTCTAATTGGTATAATTATCTAAATCGCTCGACCATAATTTTATGTTAAACAAATCTGAGTTAATTATGCCTTAATCGGCGGTCATTCCTATTTTGGTTAAAGTGATCTAAAGCAGTGCGTGAGATTTTATCAGATCAAGAAGTGACGTTTGGCTAAATTACACATGTATTTGATTTTTATGGTTGAGTTTTTCCTGGTTCGACGACTACTAGTTAATTACTAGCTGATATAGTTAATTTGTGATAAGATTCTGAAAAGTGACAGATTAAAAAAAAAGAAAATTATATTAGATCGCACGTAAACGGGAATAATAAGAAAAAGGGGAAATAGAAGAAAAATATAAATCTACATTCCTGCGTGATATTTTAATTAATATAAGCAAAATCCATTTTAGGAACGTAGGTACATAAAATGGACGTAGGGTAAAGTAAGGTTATGTCGTGATATTTTGCTAAAACTATGAAAATTCAAGTAAAAACAAAGCCAAAACCTGTCTCTGAATTAAAGATACTGTTATATACAACAATTACGAAATATTTGCTATGAAATATAATGAATTGGTTAAAACAGCCATTTTGTGGAGTCATTTTTGTGGAGATAGGAAATTAAGTTAATGTCGTGATGAGCCATTATATGTCGTGATATGGGTAATGTAATGTCGTGGTAGGATCTTTAATATCGTGATATGAATAATAACACCTAGATATGAAAATGTTAATAAATTTTTTATTTAAATGGGTATTTACCAAACTAAGATTCACTTCATTGTATATCTTCTTCTAGGCTTTCACAGTTGTTGCACATATACACATCTTCATTGTCCTCAAAATCATTTTGGCAGGTTGTATGGTATGGAATTAGACAAAATGAACACTGAATTCAATTTGCGCCATTTGTCTTTTTAACATCGGTTGAGAACTTTAAGTCGCATTTTCCGCAAGTCCAGTCATTGTCATCTGATTTAGAATCATCTAATTTGAAACTTTTTTTTTATGTCGTGATAAAAATTGAGCATGTATTGTCGTGATAAAATGATAATGTCGTGATAAAAAAATACAAATTAAGCATGATAATTACTTAAATACAAATCACCGAAGACCCACATAGCCTATTTCATATAGCACTAAATTTCATTTCCACTGAATACTAAACGAAAATAAAATAAATTTATTAGCACGTGCAATAATACCTGTAAAATATTAGGTTAGATTTAAGAATTTTGCCAAATTGTCACACAATTATAAATATAAATTATTTATAAGGTACAATTTAATAGGAAATATAAAATAGAACGAAAATCATATAAAAACCCGAACAAACCGAACAAACCCATCCCCATTTGTCATCCGATTTGTCATATAGTCCGCCATTCACCAGACATGCTCGGGCGAAAGCCGATTGGCGATCCTGGGTGTTATTTACAAATATGCGACCGGCTTGATGAATATCAGCGCAATATATTGGTCATGTAATATAACTATTCGCGCCAATAGGTAACGTCGTCACATTCATTTGAGTATTTATCACGACATTACCTATGTCACGGAATTACCTTACTTCACCCTACTATGTATTGGACGAAATGTGAGCATATTGTGGACGTAGGGTGCGTATAAACTAGGTAAGGTACGGTACGTATTGAATAAAAAATGGACACAAAAACATTATACTTTTTATTATAAAAAAAAATTTTCCTTTAATTCCCTCAGATTCAACCTCAGACGCGTTTCGCATACAGGCAGGGTGGCGCATAGAAAACGAAACCGAGGCATTTACTGGCAGCTCAGTTTTTTTTTGGAAAAACGCTCAGACTCGCCGATTTTGTTTTCGAGGGCAGGGCCGTAACCAGCTATTTTGGCGCCCGAGGCGAATTACAAATTTTTCGCCCCTTCTTCCCTCAACAGAATTTTAAATAATTCGAACATTTTCAACACTATTTTGAAGTCAAGCTTTTATGTTTATTTTGCTGCAATTTACAATGACAATATAAGGATAATTATACACAAGAAAAGTAGAATTGCATTATACAAAATATATTCAATTTTCTTGATGCACAACAAAATTTTTCGAGATTTCATTGCAGCGAATTCATCAATTATATCGTCAAAATCAATACAATACTGAGCAATCTCATATTCAATCGACATAATTGCCAAGTTAGTCAATCTTTCTTGTCTCATGGTTGATCTCAAATAATTTTTGATGAGTTTCAGCTTGCTAAAGCTGCGTTCACGGGTAGCTATTGTCACTGGAGTAGTCAAACAAATCCTGAATGCAATTTCAATATTTGGGTATGATTCTTTTAGATTGTAATTATGGAGCAAAAGAAGTAACTCTAGTGTGGTTGCAGATTCAATGTTGTCGGGCAAAATTGAGAGGGCCAAATGCTTAAAGTCTGAAATTTCATCAATGAATTCTGCTGCATTGATATCTCTTTCATATTTCATTGCCAAATCAGTTGCTGCTTTTTCTAACTCGGTTTTGGTCATAGAATGCAAGGATTCGCCAAACAAAATTCCAAAATCCCCGACGACTTCCATCAACTTCTCGAATCTCCAATTTATTTCCGTAATCAAAATATCGACTGACTGTGTGATATCGATGCGAAATCCTTGCTTTTCTGAAATGTTTGGCCCATCATCTTCTCCTTCATACGAATGTAGCATTTTCTTGTTTTTTTGATCTTTTCGACGTATTTTCCAGTTGCAAAATAGATGCTAATGTGGTGGCCCGTGCTAAATCTCAGATTATTTTGTTAATTTTTGCCCCCCCCCCCCCTCGGTGATTGCGCCTCAGTCGCCTCGCCCTCAGAACGGCACTGTTCGATGGGGACACAAAATTGGCAAAAAATCACGTTAACATGTGCAGCCCCCTTGGTAAGGGGGGCACCACCCCTAAAATCTTAAATTAAAAGGGGGGTCGATCGATACCTTATTTTAAAGGTCTTTCAATTCCCTTGATAATGATGTAAAATTCATGTACCTACTTCAGTTCAGTAGTTTTGGAGATTTATTAATTTAAAGCTTAAAGTAGACTTTAATAGGTACATTAGATTAGTTTACAGAAGAAATTTGAGTAAAATCATTTACTTACTTAATAAGTAAATGCTTTTCTTTATTACGCCCATGGTTTGTTTATCATTTTGGTATTGAAAATAGCGATTGGAGCGTTTTTTTGTGGCAAAAAAAGTTGTTTCTAGAAGAAAGATAAGAAGGGAATGTCTCGTACTTATTTTAAATAGTAATTTAGTACATAGTTTGTAATTGATTCGACCAAACTTTGTTGTTAAAATACCTTTTAACGCTTTATACATAAATTAACCATGGTATATTCCACGGCAGAATGGCTTGAAATTATCGAAATATTTTTCGGAAATAATCAGTGCGCTAATAGAACAGCACAAATATTTAATGAGCGACATGAGAACAGTAACGTGCATCGAAAACATGTTCTAGAACTTGTAGCTTAATTTCGGGAAACTGGATCAGTCGCCAATAAAAAAACGCAACATTGAAAATCTCATAAGGAACGAAGCAATAGAAGTGGGGGGTTTTAGGGCAAGTTTATGTAGATCCTACGTTAGGTACCCGCAAATTGGTTACTGTGTGTGGTATAAGTCGACGTAGTATCCAACGGATTCTAAAGGCCCATAGTTTTCATCCGTATAAAATTCACCTTGTACAAGAACTTAATGAAGACGATTTTGATCGGCGATTACAAGCCATAGTTTGTTAAATTCGGTTAACGCAGACCGAAGTTACAGCTTTTTAGGTACTTTTAGTCGTTACCCTTCTCCACGCTGTTACCATGGTACCTATAAATAAATTGCTAATACAAAATTTATAGAGGGTATAAAGCATATAAAAACTTAATTTCTGACCTACATTGTATTGCAGTTTTTTGTAGAAATTAAGGACTTTGTATCATAGCATAGCGACTACGCACCCTAGCATTAGAAACTTAAAAATTATTTCCAGTGATTTTTTTGCACATATTATTTCATAATTAATTTTTCCCCCAAAGCCCCGTCGTTTATTAAAAAAAAATTATTGAAGGATTTTCCTCAGTGAGAGCCTGTCAATGTGTACATATACCTAAATCAAAACAATTTCCGTTGCACGTCATCAATCAGTTGATAATTGAAAATCGGTCAGAAAACATAAGAAAATTAAATTTGGGCAAAAAATATATAAATTTCCTGCTATATTGAATGTAAAAGAAACTTAATGTATTCTTCTTTGATACTAAGCCGCTTAAAGGAAATGTTTTTTAAAATTTACTGATACTCGAAGGTATGACGTGCAACGGAAATTGTTTTGATTTTACTTTAGTTAGTTATTCACACAAAATTAAATTGAAACATCTCAAAAGCTATCCCAACAAACATTTAAAGCCTTGGCGACCTCTCATTTGGAGAAAATGACCTATTTAAGTAAAAAATAGTCTATTTTTACCTCCAAATCGGCTTTTTAGACGAAACGGCCAAAGAGACTAACTGTTTGGTCAAAACAAAGTAATTCGAACTTTTTAATACGTGTTCAAAGTGGGAAAATATAAGAGGCCCAAGAGATGGTCCAAAAGAGTAGATAATTACCTTGTAAATCGACTTGATAGTTAGGTCTAAGGAAAGTCAGTAATAAACGCCCAACCAGGTTATTTTTTACCTTAGATTGGGCCTTAAAGCCCAATAATCTTTTAGGCCCATAAATGAAGAACAACTTACTTCGTTTTGTCTTTAATATATCTTCATGGTCAGGTTATAATGTGAACACTTTCTGAGGTGATGTATACCCTATATTAGTCTTACATTTTGTACTTAAAACCCAGAAGGCTTTAAAGTATAAAATAGGTTATAGTTATGATTTAAATAATTTCTTTATAGCCCAATATTTTGTACTTAAAGTGATTTTTACCGGATATAAAGCCGTATCTTCCAAAAATTATGTCTTTAAAGAGATTCTGGCTTAGAAAACTTGAATGATAATTGTAAAGTTTATTGCACTGTGGTAATCTTCCCACTTGTGGGGAACATAAGAATAATCCAAGGAGGAGCTTGACCCTCTCCATTTTAAAATAATCAGTTTCCATTTTTTCGGCGAAATAAAAGCGGTCGCGTAGGAACTATACAAAACGCCGGAACAAAGAAAAAAAACGTTATACGTTTATATTCGAACTATTCCAAAAAGTAAGGTTAGTTACATTATAATAGTGGCTATTAATCCGTTGCGAGACATTAATTCAGCAACCCCGATAGAAACATTTTATAAAGTAATTGGCCGTACATAGGGCCTGCAGAATTCTTAAAAACCCCAAATTAGGCTTCATAAACACTTATTATTATAAAGTTATGCCATATAAACAAATATTTCTCCTAATTTAGACCTATCAAGACGAAAGATACAAAATAGGAAATTTTCTCCCAGCGTAACCTAATACGGGTTGACTTATAGGTCCAATTTTTTTTAAGGCCCAAACCACAGGAAATCACGACCTTTAGGAAAAATATTTTACTGACGCCATATTTTTTTCAACATGGTGTATTATTTTCAATTAATTTTGTTAGATTACTTGTAACACTAAAGCAACAACAAATATATTACAAAAACCGAGCACAGAAACGAGCTAACTTACTCGTCCAAGCACTAAATATTGGCTACATTTTAAATTTTTGGTATTTTCAATTTTAATTTACCTTGTTTTTTTTAATTAAATGCCTTTTTTCTGGGGCGCGGTTAGTTTTTCTAGGTAAAATTGAAATCTATACGAACATTTTTTACGCGCACCCATTTTTTCACTTCACATCGATGAAATAATGATTTTTATAAGTACATACCTATCTATATATTATCACTCCATTTTAAAAATCAATAGCGGCTGACATGACATGTTCTGATTTAAGAACCCTCCTGCCTCCTGTGCTTTAATACAAATAAAAACAAAATACTATTTTTATCTTTTTCTAAAATTGTGGTTATGATTTTCTATAAACTTCATAGCCCATAACAGGCCCAACATAGGCCCACATAGGTAAAATACGGGTAAAAAACACCTCTTTACTACCACGGAGAAGACTACTTGGCCTCGTTTATGAAGAACAATTCTCCTAATGACAGGTGTTTCTTACCACTTTATTACCTTGGTTTTATTCCCCACTAGGTGATAAAGTGGTATAAATTACTAACTTCTGACTATGTAAAGCGGTCCGTCGAGCTTTATAGTTAAAATATTAGGTAAAAGTCACCTTTTTTAGACTATAATTGTTTGTTGGGATGTTATTCTACTTAAATCTCTTTTCTAGTAACCAGAAATCGGAATAATACAAACAAGTAGCATAATAAAACATATTTTGCCCATTTTAACAAAACCAAACATATCGTTTTTCATGGTTGAATCGATTAACTTTGCGACATAAAGCTATTTACCATTTTTTACTTAGTCACTTCATACAATACTTAGAAAACAATTCAAATTTATGCCGCATTATCCTTTTAACATGGGCATTTGACCACTCCCCAATTAATGTACTTGATCAAATAATTTTATTCGTAACAGTTTATATGCTACCGGAGGCTTGTGATTTTTTTTTGTGTCGTTGGAATTTCAGTTAAGTTTTGGTAGACATTTTTCATGCCTTAGAACAATTGTAAAATGTTAATTTTAGTTGATTAGATGTATAAATTATTTAAATAATATTTTAGTGTTAACAACGTGGGATGTAATTAATCTAATTTTTCCAAGTATTAAAATATAACCTTTGGAAACGGGAAGCTTATTAAAAGAATATAATAAATTGATTCTATATCGAAGACAGCAAACGATTTTTTATCCGTTTTTAAGGACAAATGAATGTCTAGAGCAGTGTTGCCGTGCTAAGACAAAAGGTCGTAACTGATAAAAATAAAAATTCGGAGATATTTTCGTTTTATCAATGACAATTCGAATCTTTCAGGCAAAATGTGTTTGGACTAAACGGAAAAATGAAACATATCTGATCTATTGTATGAGTTGATTGATATTCCAATTATTAGTACTTTAGTAGAGATATTTGAAATTTTGAAAGTTACGACATTTCGACTTGAAAATATGCATTAACAATGACCTTTTTGACAGTTGCGACTTTTGGACTTTGGATTATCAAGATACGACATATCCTCTTAGTGTTATAAAATTGTGGATAAATATGATAACAACTTACGACATACTGTCTTAATAATATTTTGGAATATATCGTGTGAATTACAAAGTAATGTTACAAACCTTGTTATCATGGATTGGGAAAGGAAAATATCATTGTTCAGTGAAAAATAAAACAATGAAATGAAAAAACTGCAAATATAATATTAAATCATTATTAACTCGAATGTAAAATAAAGATAAATTTTCAAAAATACAAACATTAACGTTAAAATAAATATTTTAGTCATCAAAATTTGTATCTTCATGATTTTCTGGCAAACTTTGCCAAAATATGATTCTACTCTGTCAGTTTTTGATCAGATTCTGTTTTCTATTTACACTAATGCCTCTAGGAGATTCTTTTTTTTCTGGCTCAGGAACACCTTCTATTAATGCTTTGGAAGTGAGAAAGTCCAGTTCAATCGGAGCGCTCTCAAATAATATTCCCCTGACAAAAGTTACCTGGCAAATATTAGAAAAGTAAGGTTTTGGTTAAGTTTTATTCAATTTAAATCGGGAAGAAAAATCTTTTACGTTCAGAAAATCATTGAAGCTCATTACTAAAGTCTATTCACCCAGTAAACCAGCAAGATGGCCGATATGTCATATGACAAAAGTCATTGAAAATGCAAAAATTCGTTTTATTTAGCTGGAATATGACTTTTGTCATATGACATGTCGGCCATCTTACAGATTTACTGGGTGAATCGACTTTATACAGATATTTTTACCACTATTTGATGATTGAATACAATTTTTATAGTCGTCGAAGTCTAAAACCTTTCCTTTTTGTTTCAAAGACTTCTCCACCATACTTGATTCAAAAGTCCTATGGGAAAAACATACGACGACAATTTGACTTTGTATCTGATAGATAAGTCATTTTTACCTTGTACTGTTGTATTTTTTTTTTAATAAGCCAAATTAATATGTGACACATAGGACATTCTGTTTTTGTACAACTTAAATAAGACATTTCCACTTGGTATTTACTTGTTATTTGGCAAATTCGAAAGTGTTTACCAGCATCTCTGGAGAAATGTTACCATATTCTTGGATAATCCTTTCTTGAAATTGTTCTAAATTTGCAACTGGTGTTTTAAAAATCGTGTTCTTTAAACGAGGAAAAACGAAGTAACCCATAACCGTTAAACAAGGTGATCTAGGTGGGAATTCAATGTCTGATCGAAAACTGATCAATTTGTCGTCGAAAAAATTGCGTAAGTAGTTAATAGTTTCGGCGGCTGTATGGGCGGTTGCATCGTCCTGTTGAAAATATCCAAACGTGGTTCGTCGTCAAGTAATTGCTCCACAAATGGATTCAAAATATTGTTTCTATACCGCTGTGCTGTAACTGGGTCATGAAAAAAAATAGGACCAACAATTCTTCTTCGGGAAACAGCTAACCAGACACCAATTTTTTGAGGGTGCAATGTGGACTCTACAAAAAAATGAGGATTTTCACTACTCCACATGCGTGTATTCTGAGAATTCACATTACCGGAGAGGTGGAACCAGGCTTCATCCGAAAAAGATGTCAGTTCTAATAAATCACTTATTTCTTGGAATACTTGCACTTTATTAGGAAATAAATTTAGCTGCTTCTTAAGAATAGTCCTGCATGTTTCATAAGATCTTCCCACTTCTTGGGACAAGCGTCTTATACAATTTGTTGGCGTATTTTGCATTATTTCACGAACGTTTGCAACAAGTTCTTCTGTTCTTACAGATAGTCTTCCTGCTCTTTTTTTTGTGTAGTATAGAACCTGATTCCCTAAACACAGCCACGGTTCTTTTCACGCAATGATAAAAATCCCCAGCAATAAAAGCAACTTAAGGAAAATGTTCGTAAAAATTGTCCATGCACAAACCCGGATTATATTGCCACTCACCATTTACTCTAATCCCGTTTCGAAAATACGCTTCAACCATTAATGTTTTGTGCTGTTCCGTAAAGCCCATTGTGTGAATTGTTCAAGATATTGGAAAAATTAGCGATGAATCAAATTACTTGTAACGACTGTCAAAGATGACGGAATAACCGATTGATTATTAATTTAGGTAGTTACTGACACCCAACAGGTATTAAGCTTTATGGCTAAGCATTACGTCCTTAGATGCAAGGCCCTCTTTGGTGCAAATGATTTTTGCTCGCACGGTAATTTTCCTTAATGTAGGTACAGGTACACTGAGGAAAATCACTCAATACAAGTATTTTTTTGAATATATGTGTATTACCACAAGAAACAATGGTTAGGTTAGGCAGACCTCTGGCATTGACCAAACAGTCACACGTAGTCCTGTAGGACCGTTGTGGTACCACACGTGTTCCGCGGAACCTATCCGCATCAGCCTCCTGATGGTTAACGCGACGTGACGTAGATCGTAGAAGAATCTTGACAGCTCATTTAAACCAGCCACTGCTGTTAATAAACTTCGTAAGTCGACCCAGTTGCAGGCTGCTCACTTCCTCCAGATCATTAAAGAATGGTTCGCCCAGGGCATTGAACCTTCTTCTAGCGAGGCCGGGGCATTCACACAAGAAATGCTGAATACTTTCCTCCTCCTCTTCATCTCTGCAACTTCTACAGAAATCGTTAGTTGGTACTTGCATACGTTCAGCGTGTCTACCGAACAGGCAATGTCCGGTGACTACGGCAGTGATGTTTCTTAGGTCCTTCCGACCGTGTTGTAATAGCACTGCGGTTTTCCTGTCGTCAAGTAGGGGCCACAATTGCCTGGAGATGCTACAAGTTGCCAGCCCTGTCCATCTGCTTTGTGCAAGTTGTTTAGCTATTTGATCTATATCCTCTTTGACTGATCCCAGTGGTCTAGCCACAGTATTCTCTGCTAGTTCGGCAGACCTGCTTGCGCCCTCCCTGGCGAGCACATCAGCAGTCTCGTTGCCCTGTATTTTGCTATGTCCAGGAACCCAACACAGGGTGGTGAGCATAGAAAAGCCCATTCCAAAGTCTGGCAGCGAAACAGTGTAATCGGTCGGCTCTCGCAGATTTTGGCCTGGATATATCCTTAGTATGCTACTGTGTCCGTAGTTGGTGCTGGTCCAGCATTTCGACTCTTTCAGTCGCAGAGCACTTTTTGCAGCCACACTTTTTCCGTAAATATCCATGGGTATCAGATGCAGCATCACTTCCAGTGCCGCCGTCGGTGTTGAGTGAAGGGCACCGGTCACTCCTAAACAAGCTGCCCGTTGTACCTTTGTTAGTTTCTTCATGTTTATTGCTTTTTCCAAAGCAGTCCACCAGACCATGACCCCGTAGGTTAGTATAGGTCTTACAATGGCTTTATAAATCCAGTGAACTATGTGGGGTTTCAATCCCCATTTCTTACCAATAGCTTTTTTGCAGGCATAGAACGCAACTGACGCCTTTTTAACTCGTTCTTGTATGTTCGTGCCCCAGTTAAGCTTGGAGTCTAGTATCAATCCTAGATACTTTGCCTTTTCTTTCAGCACTAAAGTACTGTTGTCTAGGACTGGGAGCCTGAAGTTCTCAATCACCCTTCTGCGTGTGAATAGAACTAGCTCCGTTTTTTCTTGGTTGATTCTCAAACCGCATCTCGCAGCCCACCGTTGGAGTTTTCGTAGCGCTGTTTCTGTTAGATCGCTGATGGTATTCAAATATTTGCCCGACACGAGTATAATCAAGTCGTCGGCATATGCAATCACCTTAAATCCAGCCCTTTCTAACGCTATAAGAATTTTGTTCATTACTCTTAGCCACAGAGTTGGCGACAGCACCCCGCCTTGCGGGGTTCCTCTTCCGGCAGTCCTGGCTATCTCGCTGCTTCCTAGTTTAGAGCAGATTTTACGGCTTTTTAACATCCTGTTAATCCAACGGCAGATGTAGTTGTCAACCCCTGATTCTGTTAGGGCGTCGTACACTGCCTCGGTCGTGACATTATTAAAGGCCCCCTCAATGTCTAGGAAGGTTCCAAGAGTATACTCCTTATTTCTAATTGATTTTAGCGCTGTTTCCACTGATTTGCCTTTAGTATAGGCGTGTTGAGACGAGCTCAGCCCTTCCTCTGGTACCGAATTCTTAATTTGTATATCTAGCAGCCTCTCCAACGTTTTTGTAAGAAACGAAGATAGGCTAATCGGTCTGAAGTCGTTGGCAGTCGTGTGGCTGCTTTTGCCAGCCTTTGGTATGAAGACTATTTTAATCTTGTTCCAGCTTGCAGGTAAATACGTATAATACAAGCTGCTTCTGTATATCACCAGGAGCCAAGGTATTAGGATCTTTTTTCCTTTTTGTAGCATGGCGGGCATTATTCCGTCTAGTCCTGGTGATTTATACGGGTCGAATGAGTCAAACGCCCATTCAAGCTTCTCGCTAGTGACCACCGATTTAATGCTGTTTAAATCCGGGGGTTCTCCTTGATCAATGAGGGCTTCCTCTGCCGGTGTATTTCCAGGAAAATGGGCGTCTATTAGCAGTTCAAGGGTTTCCTCGCTACTCTCTGTAAAGGCCCCATCGTTTTTCTTTAGGAAGGAAGGAGCGCTCGGCTCCTTCGATAAAACTTTTCTGAGCCTAGCGGCCTCGTTTGTGCTCTCCACTCGCTCGCTGTAGTCTTGCCAGGAATTCCTTTGAGCTTTCCTAATAGCTTTCTTATACGTCTTTAGAGCCTCCCTATAGGCGCTCTCGTCTTCCGTACGTCTGCTCTTTGCTTTGTTAAACAGCCTTCGCATGTCCCGTCGTAGCCCACTCAAGTCTGCGTTCCACCATGGTGGATATGACTTCTTGGCTGGTCTGCTTATCGGACAGCTTTTGACAAAAGCTTCCATAAGACTTTCGGTTAGCTTATTGACCGCACTATCAATTGAAGCAGTATTAGGCATCAGATCCTCAGGTGGATCTGCTAGCTTATCAGAGATAATTCTACAAAATTTTTCCCAGTCTGTTTTCTTAGGATTACGAAATGGTTCCGGAGCATTCGTGGATGCGCCGACCTCGAACAGAATCCAGCGATGGTTCGAGAACGAATTCTCGCTGGACACTCTCCAGTTAAATACCTTTAGATCGCTAGATTCATTCGCAAACGTAACATCCAGAACCTCCTCCCTATTCGCAGTGACAAATGTGGGTGTATTACCGTTATTACAGATATTTAAGTTAGATGTGATTATAAAGTTAAAAAGAGACTCACCCCGTTCATTAATGTCCGTGCTTCCCCATAGTGTATGATGGGCGTTGGCATCACATCCCAGGATTAGGTTTACTCCTTCAGTCCTGGCAGATTCCACGATATTTTGGACGTCCGCACAAGAAACAATCCATTTATCCCTAAAATATTTCGTTTAGTCGCAATCAAGGCCGTTTTTTTGACAACAAGATTGTTATGTGTGCTCAATGCTTTTTTATGGTAACAGAATATCATATAACCATAACAATATGTATCCAATAAAGTGTTTTTAAAAAGTATTTTTTTAATTCCTATAAGGTTATCTTATTACCACAAAAAATAAAATAAAAATTAACCAATCTTTTATACCTATCTAAAATATACCTTTTAGGAACTAAACAGTTGCTCTTTTAAAATATGGTAAAATCGTTTGGTTCATTTTATTGCCGTCTGAAGTGTTGTTAGTTTGTTTAGTGGTTGGTGGATTATAGTTTATAGTGGATATTTGGCTATCGATTTGATAAATTTTTTATATTTTAATAATTTTATATAGGGTGGTGTACTTTTAGTGCAACGTTATACAATAGGTGTTGTGGCGGGTGTGTCCCCAAATTCAGGTAGGTACAATTATTTTACCAATAATTATATTTATTACTTATAAGTAACTCATGCTTATCACATTACTCTACTTAGGTACCTACAAAAAATCGTTGACTTAGATCTGGAGTTTTTGAGATATTTCTTCCCCGTTCTAAATTTTGCGATGCAAAATCGCATTTGTTAGGTTTTCTGATACCTATTAATAAAAAAAAAATGGCTAAAAAGGGTCATAATCCTAGCAGTTTGTTACTTTTTATTAAATTGTCGTATTGAAATACGCTGCTTATTCATTATTTATTTTAGTGATAATTTAATTTTAGTGAGATCCTTTCCTTAATAAACAAATTTTAACATACAATTTTTATCAAAAATACGGCCCTAATAAGTGCAGAACGGAAACTTAATGGCGGCCATTATCGGAATGAATTAAAAAATATAAGTAATAAATATATTTATTGGTAAAATAATTGTAACTACCTGAATTTGAGGACACACCGCCACAACACTTATTGTATAACGATGCACTAAAAGTATACCACCCTATATAGAATTATTAAAATATAAAAATTTTATCAAATCAATAGTCAACTATAAACTAATCCACCAACCACAGCCATTTTGGCGAAGGAGCAAAAAAAAAGGAATTTAGTAATAGCTAGGTGGACTAGCTACAATAAAAATAAAATTATTTTATAGCTGGCCGATTATTTTTAGGAGTAAAAACCGATACTTTTCTTACTATACGACCTCAATTAATCGCAAAATCATTTTTGTTTATCACTGCATTATATATTTTTATGGCAATAGAGCTGTCTTTTAACAGCAAAAGAATAATATTTAAAAAGCGACCATGTTGAGGTTATAAAGATTTCAAAAAAATGAACCTTGTAGCGACAACAGAGTTGTTTTTTCGGCGCCTATTTAATGCAGATTTCTTGCTACTGCTAATGGATTTCTAGCTACGGCTAACAGAGTTTTCTCTTAGTGTACTACCGGTATTTATAATCCCTCTCTACAAATCTCCCCTGCTCAACCAAAATAATAAAAATTTGGATCGTCTCTCCCACCCCCTAAATTACTTGCATACTTAAATAGACTCTCATAAAAAAACATGATCTGTCCTCCCGTTAGATAAAAAATTAATATAACCGCTGAACAGTTTATTTGATTAGCCGTAAGTCGATCCTATTTGCTCCTACCCACTTGTTCTCAGATTAAAGATCATTATTTATTTCACTCGGCGAGCCTTGAATGGCGCCACTTGCTTAAATTTATAATTATTGATTTTAACTGTGGAACATTATTTATTAAACTATATAAATATTAATTAAAACTCGGTAAATTAACGATTTGAAAAGGTGATTGGATGTTAATTGTTTTTTAAAGTGTTTAAATATTAAAACTTATTGACACCCTTATTTTGTTAATGATTAATAATCTTAGACTACTACTAATATTATTCTACCGTGCGAGTAAAAGCAAAAATTATTTGCATCAAAGAGGGCCTTGCGTCTAAGAACGTAATGCTTAGCTGTAGAGCTTAAGGTGGGAGTATCAACATGCTTGCCAACCTATAACCTATTTCGCGTAGATTTATTTATGTTTTCTAGCTTATATACAAAATTTAAAGAAAATCAGTATCGACTTGATATTCTATAGGTAATAATTGACATATTTAAGAAATATCAAGGAATTTCATAACTTATTTTAGGAAAATTGTATAGCGAAAAATATCGGGTATAATTTTTTTAAACATTATTATGTCATTGTCACTCATTGTTCTTTCACTATACAATTCTCCCAAAATTAGCAATGAAATAAATTGATATTTTTGTAATATATCAGATACTACCTAAATAATGTACCGACGATATTGATTTTCTTTAAATGTTAGTTATTAAAATAATAAACTCAAAAAATCAACGCGAAATAGGTTATAGGTTGGCAATAGATTGAATGACGTTGAGAATTCAACCTTAATACGTGTTGGGTGTCAGTAACTACCTGAATTAACATTCAATCAGTTATTCGGATTCCGTCATCTTTGACAGTCGTTGCAAGTAATTTGATTCATCGCTAATTTTTCCAATTTCTTGAACAATTCACACAATGGGCTTTGCGAAACAGCGCAAAACATTCATGGTTGAAGCGTATTTTCGAAACGGGGTTAGAGTAAATGGTGAGTGGCAATTCAATGCGGGTTTATGCATGGACGATTTTCACGAACACGTTGCTTTTATTGCTGGTAATTTTTATTATTGCCTGAAAAGAACCGTGGCTGTGTTTAGGGAAACAGGTTCTAAAAAAGGAGCAGGAAGACCATCTGTAAGAACAGAAGAACTTGTTGCAAACGTTCGTGAAATAATGCAAAATACGCCAACAAGGTGTATAAGACGCCTGTCTTAAGAAGTGTGAAGATCTTATGGAACATGCAGGACTATTCTTAAGAAGCAGGTAAATTTATTTCCTTATAAAGTGCAAGCATTCCAAGAAATACAAGCCGCAGCTTTAGAAAGACGCAGGAATTACTCTCAATGGTTTACCCAAAATTTATTGGAAAAAAATGATTTATTAGACCTGACATTTTTTTCGGATGAATCCTGGTTCCACCTCTCCGTTTATGGGTTATGATAATTCTTAAAATACACGCAAGTGAAGTAGTGAAAATCTCCATTTTTTTGTAGAGTCCACATTGCACCCTCAAAAAATTGGTGTCTAGTTAGCTGTTTCCCAAAGAAGAATTGTTGGTCCTATTTTTTCTCCATGACACAGTTACAGCACAGCGGTATAGAGACAATATTTTGAATCCATTTGTGGAGCAATTACTTGACGACGAACTACGTTTTGGATATTTTTAACAGGACGGTGAAACCGCCCATACAGCCGCCGAAACTATTAACTACTTACGCAATTTTTTCGCCGATAGATTGATCAGTTTTCGATCAGACATTGAATTCCCACCTAGATCACCTTGTTTAACGGTTATGGATTACTTCGTTTTTCCTCATTTAAAGAACATTATTTTTAAAACACCATCAGTTGCAAATTTAGAACAGTTGCAAGAAAGGATTATCCAAGAATGTGGTAACATTTCTCCAGAGTTGCTGGTCAACACTTTCGAAAATATGAAGACGTGTGAATTTATGCTTGGAGCATGGCGGTGGCCAATTTATGTAATTATTTTTCTTTTTCTTTCTGTATATTCTTACTTTGTTAATTTTGTAAACAACAAAAATAAATTTGTGTTTGTCTACTTATTTTATTACTCAGTAGTTAGGAATATCATGTCATAATATGAATTTGACAAAATTTTAACCTAGATTTGGTTAGATATATCGTCCCCATATCATTGTGATCTAAACCAAGCCCTACGTTCTACGTTTCTTAACCCAAGCCAGTGGCGGATTATGACTATGTGAGGCCCCAGGCGCAAACTGATCTGAGGCCCCCATTAACATTATCAAGTAGTAAAAAAACAATGCTGAAAATCATACAATTTTTTATTTTTCGAAACAACATGAACATGAAACAAAATAAATACTGAACACATAAGAATAAGGTACGAAAAAATATATTCGCAGATACTAGATACTAACAAAAATGGTCAACGTAAGTGACCAACGTAACCCAGTTTCAGTTGCATGTTTTGGCGGTTCGAACCCACGTTATTACTGTTATTATTAGTGTATAATATGTTTTTTGTTGTGTACTTTAGTTTTTTTAATTAGCATCAATATGACTATTAATTTTCGAATATACCTATACCTACCTATAATTAATTGTTCTGGCTTTCAAGTTTTAGGCCCCCATGCGCCGGAGGCCCGAGGCGCCCGCCTCATGCGCCTATTGGATAATCCGCCACTGACCCAAGCCCATCTTTGATGCAAATAATTTTTGCTCGCACGGTACTAACTACGGTTCCAAAAATACAGGGTGTTATAGAAATGTCATATCAAATTTAAATCTTGAAACCCTGTTATGAAAACAAAGTTGAATAAGCCAATTCAAAGTTGTTTAAAAGAAACTCTTCGTTAAATTCTTAAAAATTAAATATGGTTCTATTCAATGAAACCACCAGTAATAATTATTATAATGTCAATCAATAGCCGTTTTATTTTTTGTTAGTTTCAACTATGGAGAACTATAGGGTAGGAGGCCGATCGACAATGGCAGCATTTTCAAATTCTGTCCCGGTTTTTTGGTTAGTTCGCTAGTTGGCCGATAGATGGCTCTCGCGTCCGAAGTGGGCTGATGTTGTTTTCCTCTTTTTCGTTTTTAATATGGAAAACTAGATCCTTCATAGTTTTTAACTTTTACTTAAACCCTTTATTTTTCTGTGCTTTTACTTTTGACAATTGACATTTTATTTTTCGAAATAACAAATAACGTTTGAAGGCAAGACAAGACAAATAACGTTGTATTGTAATTAATTTCCATATTTATAATGAATAATGGTACAATTTATAAAAGTAGAGTTTGCTTTGTGTCGGGGTGTAAGACAGGATCTTCTTCAGAGATGAAACGCAGCCAAATAAGTCTCTTTCTAGCTCCAAAGGTAAAACATTGTAGCTAGAATGTTCCTGTATTTTAAAAACGAAGCATCGTTGGAACTTTATACAGGCCGAGTTTACTAATAAGTATATCAAAGTAAGTGTAAATTCATATAAATGTCCTTATTTGTTCCTTAAAGAACTAATTTAAATAAAAATAGTTATCGCGTCCATAAGAAACCATTTATTTGATAGCCCACTTCGAACACGAGCGCCATCTTATGGCAACTCCTAAAGCTGAATTACCGATGCTAATTTGGGACCGAATCCAATGCATTGCGATCGGCCTCCTACCTCAAGTCCTCCATAGTTTCAACATATTTTAGAGTATTCAAGAAAAAGTAACAGGTGGTATGGTGGTAACGGTGGAGAGATTTTATGAGTCCACAGCCCTTAAAGTCTCTGTACTGTTATTTGGTGAGACCCAATCTGGAGTGTGCATGGAGTCCATTTTATGCAACACATGTAAATAGTTTGGAAACTGTCCAGCACAAGTTTTTTAGATATATTCAGCATTTAGAGTCCCAGATGGTTAAATGCACTGCCTTATCCTAAACTTGAGTCTGTTTTGGGGCTGGTTTCACTTGAGGTTCGCCGTAAGAGGCATTATTTGAAATTATTATACAATATCTTAAACAATGTTTACCATTGTCCGGATCTGCTGGTCAAGATTTCACTTTTTGTTACACCCAGAACCGCACGTTCTAATTTTACTTTCTATCAGTCATTAAATCGCACAAATTATGCTTCAATCTCTTTTCTGCAGAGGCCTATCAGGTTGGCTAACTATTATTCTAAAGATTTGGACTTTTTTTTCCTCTGCCTCAAGTTTTTTTATGAACCTGCGTCTGGTTACCTGATATTATGTTGCTCCCTGCTGATTTTTTTTTACTGTGATATTTTGTTATTGGTGTTAATACTATTTTTAATTTTGAGTTAGTTAATTTTATTCTATTTACCTATGTTAAAATATGCATTACTTGCCAATTATTGTAATTTTAAAAATTGGGCTAAGCTCGTTAATAAATAAATAATTGTAAATGAACCTATAAAAAAACAACAAAATTTGGTGAGCAAGTCCATTATACAGGGTGTTTCATTAAGGTCGAAGAGCGGCCATATCTCGGAAACTACTGGGCATAGAAACTCAGGAAAAGAAAAATGATAATAAAAGTTACCATGAGAAAATTCTGGAAATAATTTTCAAGTTCCGCATTTTGCCGCAAGAGGGCGTAATTGAAAAGTAAATTTTTAAATTTTAGATAACTCCGAAAATTCCACATTAAGGTATATGTTTGATACCACCATTTTAAAGCTTGTACAATAATGCATCATTTTGGTCTTATGCTCATTGGCGTACCGACTTTAATAAGAGTGGGGGAAGCTGTTAAAAGTGTAATCATTTAAATCGCTGTAACTTACAAACGACTTATCCGATTTTAGCAAACTAAAGACTGTTTGGAAGAGAAATGTATGCACTTTGACCAGTCGTATTTAGTTGTCCATAATAGTTCTCAAAAAAAATGCTAGAGGGCGCCATTTTTAATAACAATACATTTTTTGATTTTACTCCGAAAAAATAAATCATACGGTATAATTATGATACCATAATCGAGAAGGAGATGAAATTTGCTAGAAAAAATATTAAAACCGCAGCTCGATACCTCCGTTCGTTTCAGAGTTATTGCCAAAACAATAATTTTTAAGACAAATTGCGCCCTCTAGCTATTTTATTAGAAACTATCTTGTACATTGGATACGACAATTAAAGGTACTTACCTTTCTCTTCCAAACAAGCTCAAATTTAGTAAAATTGGTTAAGTCGTTTAGAAGTTACAGCGATTTAAATGTTTACAGTTTCACTTGATAAGAGTGGGAGAAGCTATTGAAAGTTTAAACATTAAAATCGCTGTAACTTCTAAACGACCTATCCGATTTTACTAAATTTAAGCTTGTTTGGAAGAACCTTCAATTGTCGTATCTAATGGTACAAGATAGTTTCTAATAAAATTGCTAGAGGGCGCAATTTGTGTTAAAAATTATTGTTTTGGCAATAACTCAGAAACGAACGGAGATATCGAGCTGCAGTTTTAATATTTTTTCTAGCAAATTTCATCTCCTTCTCGATTATGGTATCATAATTATACCGTATGATTTATTTTTTCGGAGTAAAGTCAAAAAATGTATTGTTATTGGGAATTGCGCCCTCTAGCATTTTTTCTGAGAACTATTATGGACAACTAAATACGACTGGTCAAAGTGCATATATTTCTCTTCCAAACAGTCTTTAGTTTGCTAAAATCGGATAAGTCGTTTATAAGTTACAGCGATTTAAATGATTACACTTTCAACAGCTTCCCCCACTCTTATTAAAGTCGGTACGCCAATGAGCATAAGACCAAAATGATGCATAATTGTCCAAGCTTTAAAATGGTGTTATCAAACATATACCTTAATGTGGAATTTTCGAAGTTATGTAAAATTTAAAAATTTACTTTTTAATTACGCCCTCTTGCGGCTAAATGCGGAACTTGAAAATTATTTCCAGAATTTTCTCACGGCCACTTTTATTATCATTTTTCTTTTCCTGAGTTTCTATGCCCAGTAGTTTCCGAGATATGGCCGCTCTTCGACCTTAATGAAACACCCTGTATGGGGACCTTGAAAAAAGTCTCATACAATTTTGATATAAAATAAATAGGGGAGCCAGTCCAGTTCGGTTTATACCTCGCAGATAAGGCCAGGCATTAGTAAATGAGTTTAAAACTAAAAAATTAATTTTGTGCAACTGCCAGAATATTGTGCCATTTACAAACTATCTTTTTTTATGATGATGGTAGCTGTGGTCCGAAAATGGAGAAGGCGAAGGATTAGACTTTGCCGAAGAAACAGTTTCAAATTTTAAGGATCATCATTTCCAACAAAATTAGGTACGTTACACTCTCATAAAATGAAATAGAAATACCTAATTGGATTTGCGAATTTCACGAAAAATGAGTTTTTTTACTTCTTCATCACTTAAACACGTTTAGATTTTTAAAATTCTCGCCTTGTAAAAATTTATTCTTAAAAATCGGTGGAAATTCTTTGACAAAAAACATGTATCTCCAGTTGCTCGCCGATATGATAAACGAACGGAGTTTAGATTTCTCGCTATCCTTTAAAACAGCGGTTCCCAACCTATTGTCAACAGCGAACCCCTTTTAAAAAATTACCTTTGTTGCGAACCACCCAATTTTTTATTTTAGGTATTCGTAATATACAGGGTGTTATTTAATAAGTGTCCGATATTGTACAGGACGATTATAGTTATTTATAAGATGAAAAGTTCATATAAGCATGGATTCGCAAGGCCTTCATTTTTAAGATACAGGGTGTTAAAAATTTTATTTTATTTTTCTTATTCGTAAATAACCCATAGAATTAAGGGCCAAACTAAAGATCAAATTTGAATTTCTTATAGTGAAAAATCCACAAATACTAATTTTTTTCCAAATATCGACATTATTTCAAAAATTATTTACGAATAACAAAAATAAAATAAAATTTTTAACACCCCGTATCTTAAAAATGAAGTCCTTGCGAACCCATGCTTATATAAACTTTACACCTTATAAATAACTGGGGAATCGTCCTGTACAATATCGGACACTAATTAAATAACACCCTGTATAAAATTGAAACCATTTAAAAACTGTAACTACTTTTTATTCCAGTAAATATACAGAAAATGTAACTTAAGTATAACAAGAAATAAAAGTCAAAACCATAGATTAAAACGAAGGTCAAAGTAAGCTAAAAAACCAGCCCTCAATAAGATATTTGTGCTTGCTTACCAGAACAAATAAGTTTAAAATTAGGTACAATACTTGAAAAATTTAATCGTAAGTCTGGTTCCGCATTCAACCTATTTCTATATTTATTTTTATGGTAAATATAAGTAGAAAAACTTTTTTCACATAAATAGGTGGTTCAAACTGGTCACAAAGTCTTAACCCATTAGCGCCCAGCGTCCTATTTATAGATCACTTTACAAATCACGTCGTTCTGCCATCTACGATGCATCAAACGAATACATCCCCATTTTTATTATCAGTTAGGACCACCTTATAACAACAAATCTTTGTGATTAGTTTATACCGGCTTGTTGAATTGAGTAGTGCATCTATTTATTTCTGCTATTTTTAGTTCTTGTGCGCCCCTAGCTATTTTGTGGTATATCTTTGATTTGCTTGAAGGTAGGTAATTTTTTTTCTGATTTAGTTGTAAAAATAACAAATAAAGACTACCATAAAGTAATATTGATAAAATTTTAAATACATTTTTTTTATACTTGAGAAAAACTAGCGATCTATCAATAGATCACTGGGCTTTCCAGGTATAAAATTTTTTAATAGTTATAAAAATGTTCTAAAATATTTGTTCTTTTTTTTTAGAATTATTACAATGGATAAAAATAAAAATGTTTTTAAAAACTTGGAAGGTGCTGTTGACTATCTATAATCAGAACAAATTGACGCAGATATACTAGCGTTGCCTCCTGAAGTTAACGAACTCATGGATAAGGAAGTTATCAATGATGAAGATACTGGTACTCCTACGGTAAAGGATGATGCTGGCTTTACGGAAGTACTTCCACATTACATTCAAGAAGATAGTGATGAAGAAGACAATCTACCGTTAGCACGTTTACTGCCGCATATACAGAAAAAGCGCAAATTAGAAGAACCGGAAAAACTTATTGCAAACTGGACTAAAATGGACCCTACATACGATGCTTTTGCGATTTGCGGTCAAACCACTAGCATCAGCTCCACGATGGAATCAAGAACAAAAAGCTCGAGTTCCAGTTCCTCAGCCACGATTGATTCAAAACTATAATAAATTTGTGAGAGGAGTGGATCATCACGATTGGCTGTTGGAGAAGCACAGTATTGCAATTTGGGGCAAGAAGTGGTACTGGTATTTATTTACGAGAATAATAGATATGGCAATTGTGAACGGATTTTTATTGTATAATTGGAAAAAAATCAATTACAATAAAAAATTTTAGACGACAAATAGCCGTACCATATCTAAAACTAGGACATGGAAGAAATATTTCCAAAAGTCGACCATTCAGTTTTCCTTCAACCTCTAAAACACTTCTTTTAGATAATGTACGACTAGACGAAATAGGCCATTTTCTCGAAAAAAGAGAAAATCAAAGACGCTGCCCGTATCCATCTTGTAAAAGTCGGCTGCTTACATTTTGCAACAAATGTAATGTAACACTATGCACTAAATGTTTTTCGAATTTTCATAAAAAATAGTTTTTATCTAGAAATAAAATTCACTTAAAAATATATAAAATGATATTCTTTTTGCCCAGCGATCTATTTATAGATCAGCCCTTTTTTCAAAAACCACCAATCACTTAAACTTTTGAAGGTGTAATCTAACTAACGATTATCATTTGTAACTAAAAAATTTATATTTCATAAAATTTTTCAAAAAAAAATTAATTTGGGCGTTAATGGGTTAATAGCTAAATCTACTAAAACATGATAATCTTTTCTTATACCCAACCAAAAGTCAAGCAAGGGCTTTTCCTTGAAAATAATTTTTAAAGAACTGTCGACTGACAAATCAATAAGTAATTCTTTTTGAGATAAAGAAAGAGTGTGTGCTTTTGAGATATTATTGTCGTCAAAAGAATTGCGGATCCAGTTATTTACTTCTGGTTGTGTTGGAAAGTAGTAATAAAGTATGTTTCCGTCATTACCGTTTTTTCTGTCGCGAACCCCCAATTAGGCGTTAGCGAACCCCTAGTGGTTCGCGAACCACCGGGTGGGAACCGCTGCTTTAAAACATTAAATGAACGAACGGAACAATCCGACCAAACTGATGGAAAAACCAAACTCGCTTAATATTTGAAGGTAGCAATATATGGGCTGTCGCATGGCCAGGCTAGCGGTGCACCACTCAGTATATAATTTAGTGCACCGGTACACAGGAATTTATAAACAATACCGCATGGTATCAAATGACAAATAACTACTTGGGTGTGATAAAAAAGCACCTACCTGAAAAATCCAAGATTGAAACACAATGTACAACATTAATGAATAAACAAATCGGCATAAATATAATCTGCGATTCGTATGTCATTGCCGTCAGCCACCGTACAGCGTAGCTGCATTACAGTATTAAAAATTCGCAGAAAATGTTATCACAAAAATAAAAGTAAAAACAAGCAAAAAACATATTCTAATATTTACAGATGTTAAACGCAAGAAATGCCATTATCTTGTAACCCTAACAGTTATCAGTTTTTTTATACCAGTGGCACTGCTCGTCAAATGTGAGGCGTGGTACTGCCTTAAATACTTTCAGTAATTAAGATTTACCATATTCGTATTTACTGCGCGAACTTGCAATATAAGTTAATTTATTATGTGCCTGAGTATTTGCATTAGATTTATTATAATTTAAATTTTAACAGGCAGAAAAATTTAACCTGGGATTGCTTTTAAATTTAGGTCACGATGGAAGTGTAACCTTTTGGGTTCGTCAATATCTTTTGCAGAGGTTATTATGGAAAGGATCTTATTAGTAATATAATATCATAGGTGTTTGTCTGGTGTGTCATGTAAAATAACAACACTATATTATTAGAATATGGTATAAAGGGTAAAGTTTATGAATTGTTTCAAAATTATTTAAACAATTATATAACAACAATAGAACACGAAAGTTCGTCATAGGTAATAGGAAAGTATTTTGGGGTCTTTCCTTTTTATTTTATATATTAATAATATGCCAGTAGACTTAAAATGGGTTAAAATGCAAACGTTTGCAGATGATACTCTTATTTAGATTAGTCGTGAAAATACTTTGGAAATTTTAGAAATTTAGAACTTTCTCTATTGTCAAGTTAGTAAAAAGTAAGCAAAATAAAGTTAAATGTTTCTAGAACAAAATGTTTGGGTAATTTACTGCAATTTCGTAGTACTACTACATTATCAAACTGAATACCTTAAAAACTACGGTGTACCCTTATAAATAGATTTGACAAATGATGTTTATAACAATATAATACAGATAATTTTTCCTTAATTAAGTTATTTATCCTTAAGTATTGTAAATACTGGGGAATTCCATAGATCTGTTTGGTCATTTAGTAGGTATATGGTAGGGTTTTTATTATGTTTGTAAACTTCAATTGATTCTAAGTCATTAAGTTTCTTACTTTTTGGGACATTATACAAAATTTTTAAATTATTAATATCTGGGAAACAATGACCTGTCTCCAAACAATGTTTTGCGAAATTAGAGTTTCCTTTGTTTAACAAATAAGATGCCTTGTTCATTAAATCTAATATTAGTATTGTAAACAATGCGCCTCAGTAAAAAAATTGGGACAACATCGTAGAATTGAAATTGTTATAATTAATTATTATTGCTTAATGAGAGTCAATTGATTGCCCACCCCCTTGTATCTCCCCCCCCCGATCAATAAAATAACTAAAAGTCTCTTCAATGACCGCTGACCATTACGTCATATCCTTCATATTTGCGATACGTCGTAAATCAATTCAGTAAGTTTGACTTACCGGTGGTAAAAGTTATGATTTTTCTTAGGCTTGATCTACATAAAGACATATGCATGTGAACCAAAGCGCGTTTTTTCAAATTTTTAATTATTATTTTTATACTGTTAATGAAATCAGAAATAAGTAGTTAATTTAGGGTAAAAGGTATCATGGGATGAAACATTTTGTTTTTGAAAATCAGTATGAAATTTTAATTAATTTAAATTTACTGAAAAATAAATAAAACCTATTTATAAAATTTCTGCATCAGTCTAAAAATTTTGTTTCAAATATTTTCATCTTATTTGTAAAATCATAAAGAAGAAAATATAATAAAAAATAACGACACAACAAAATACAGTTTTTTAATAATTAAAATAAATCATCTCCGCAAGGATCATCATCATCATCAGATTCGCCCAAATTAATAATAGGGGGAAGAGTATCTGTAGCATCGATAAATCTTTCCCGTTCCCACACATCATTTATAATTTTATTAGTGTGTGTTACATAATTTTTTCATTTTTTCACTGTTATATTTCCTATGGCTTCATTCCACAGACTACGTCATTTGTTGCAGGATGCATAGAATATATTTTTGCATCATAATAGCGCTTACATTCCGACCAAACAATAGAATTAAAGTGGCAAAGATATGAAGGATGCCTAAAACTAGCATTATTCACAAATCCATTTTCTGACCCAGCTTGTAGAATAATATACCATACATCCTTTGGCTTTTTTTTTGTAACTGTATGAAGAGCATCATCTTGCCAACTTATCCTAAAAGCCCCTTTACTTATATCCAGGTTTCATCCAGAAGAATAAAAATGTTTGACTGGTATAGTAGATTCTGTAACGAGGTTGGAATGAAAATTCGATCCGAGTGGAAGAAGCGAGCGTGAGGAACCACGACTATCGAACTATCGAATTTTCCTTCTAACCTAGTAGCAGACTATATTTTCTCCACGACCATCCAGTTCCACATCTGATTCATCCGATTTTTCACTCATTTTTTGACTTGCACTAAAATTTGTCTGAAAATAATTATTACAACGCGGCCATTTTTATCTGACACTGACAGTTTCGAAATTCATGGCAACCTATGTCGTTTATACCAATTACAGAATGTTTATTCCGTATCTTGTTATGGAATGAAAACACACGCAAAACGCATAAGAGGCAAGTGTTTCCGAATAAATATTCCAACTCAAGAGCGAGAATTTTTACGTTCTATTGTCAAAAATGATTTTGGAATTTGGAATTATTGCATTCAGTAATGGTCGTGGAGAAAAATTATACATTTATTATTGTTATAAGAGTTATATAATAGTTCACGAATGTTAGAAAGATAAGCACTGTCGTGACGTAACGGTCAGCGGTCATTGAACAGACTTTTACCTACTCTTTAAAATCACGACAATATTATTGAAAATATCATAATTATGGTTACATTACATACACCGTTCAACTTATAGGTCATAAATTTATATGCACAGTAGTTGGCTGAAAAGTTCCTGGTAATTATTTAATTACAATCGTTTAGGCTCTCAGCTAGGTAGCATAATTCCTTAATAATAGATTATACAAGTACAAAGCTCACGTCATAATAATTTAATTTAGCGCAGCGTTTTTGCTACCGATTAATGTAAAAAATACTTCAAGTCAGACGTGACTACATCATCATGTGGAAATAAATATACGTCTAAATATTTCTTTAACATTTCCAGAGGGTAAAAAGCCCAGGCTAATCGTGAATAATTTTTCTATTAAAACCAGAGGCGGACTTTTAAATATTGTTCAATTTATTGCGTGTAAAAAATTAACTAATACAGGAAATAAAAACATTAACAACTTAAACAATTTATTAGGATATAAGATTGACACTTAAAATAGCAAAAAAAAATTACAAACCAAGCACGAAGTGCTTTATTATTTAATGCATGTTGGGGCTTGTAAATAAGGGCTACAGTGCTAAAGCACTGGGTCTTTAAATTTAATTATAAAAATATTTATTAATTTCTCAAATATTGAGTACGGGGTGCTCGAAATTGATGCTGACAGTATTGAGATCTCGGAACCTATAAGAGATAGAAAGACAATTAAATGGGAACAGTTTTAGGCAATTATGTTAGCAGTTTATTGGTGCTTGCGGATCGATTTTGGTTCTTTTGGTTTTCGAGAAATTTTGAATAAACTAAAATGTTGAATTTCCTTAAAACGTACCACATTTTCACGGTAAGTTTTTACATAGATTATGCCTGCTTGGTATTACTTACTTACTTTCGGTTTTCTGGAATCATCATCAATAAATGGCGGAATATATGCAAAATGCATATATACAGGGTGTCTCACGGTCGATGGTACCTTAAACGTTTCTGACGAACCAGTAAAGGAATCGTTCTAAAAATTTGGTCGCGTACATAAACGGACATGCTCTACCAAACTAAAATATTTTTAAGAATGCATTGTTGCCGCTTCCACACAAAAATAATAGTAACTTCGATTTTTTAAATACAACACCATATATTTTATTTTATTTTCGAAACTCTAATTACATTCCTCACAATTTTTATTAACTCTACTTTATACTTATCTCTTTCCGTTTCTAAGATATAAATTAATTTCCGTTTTTTTTTGTCCGAAAACGTCACTTTTAAAAATGCTGATAATTTTGAACTCTAAAACACTGAAACCCTGAAATTTGGTAAATAGGTCACTAATACCATAGGGCTCTTTGCCCTAGTCCCAAATCTTAGTTGCAATATACAGTGTGGTTGAAAAATACACTTATTCTGGTAACTTGAAAAAGTGACCATAAGTCTTTTTTTTTCAAATATAACACCCTGTATATTGTTACGGATTTGAAAAGCTGCTAAAACTTCACTTAATTCCTGTTAATCATACCTGTACCTAACTAACTAGTTTAACCATTTTTTTAACGTATTAAGCATAATTTGTAAAATTTTCTATACAATTCAATTTTTATTCGGTTATTAGTAAGTTAGCCATGACACAAACTGATGTTTACGTATGTTACTATGGTTATCGTTTTGACATTTCATTAAGTTTAGATACAAGATAGAACTACACTTTAAAGTCATGGAAGAAAACTGTACAAATGCAGTTCTTCTGAATTTATTTATTTTATTTGGACAATGTGAAGAATTATCGCCAGGACATGTATAAAGTTTAACGAAATTTACTCTAATTTACCGCCAATGAATCTTAGAAAATTCATAAGGATCCTGGACAATTTTATTATATGTTAACTAGGTAGTCAAATAATAAAAGACTACTAAAATTATAACTAGATATTAAAATGCGATTTTAACAGATGTTCAAAACGCTGGCCGTTTACATCCAAACACTTTAATATTCGGGTGTTGACTGCATGGATTTCAAGAAAAAATTAGTTTTAATGTTTTTTGTATGTGAATGCAAACACACATTGTCCAAATAAAATAAATAAATTCAGAAGAACTGCATTTGTACAGTTTTCTTCCATGACTTTAAAGTGTATTTCTATCTTGTTTCTAAACTTAATGAAATGTCAAAATGATAACCATAGTAACATACGTAAACATCAGTTTTTGTCATGGCTACTTACTAATAACCGAATAAAAATTGAATTGTATAGAAAATTTTACAAATTATGCTTAATACGTCAAAAAATGGTTAAACTAGTTAGTTAGGTACAGGTATGATATACAAGAATTAAGTGAAATTTTAGCAGCTTTTCAAATCCGTAACAATATACAGGGTATTACATTTGAAAAAAAGGACTTTTGGTCACTTTTTCAAGTTACCAGAATAAGTGTATTTTTCAACTACCCTGTATATTGCAACTAAGATTTGGGACTAGGTCAAAGAGCCCTATGGTATTAGTTAACTATTCACCAAATTTCAGGGTTTCAGTGTTTTAGAGTTCAAAATTATCAGCATTTTTAAAAGTGACGTTTTTGGACAAAAAAACGGAAATTAATTTATATCTTAGAAACGGTAAGAGATAAGTATAGAGTAGTTTTAATAAAAATTGTAAGGAAAGTAATGGGGGTTTCGAAAATAAAATAAAATATATGGTGTTGCATTTAAAAATCGAAGTTACTATTATTTTTGTGTGAAAGCGGCAACGAAAAAAAGTTATTTTTCATAAAAAGCTCTGCATGGTCTAAAACCTAGAATGCAACCATCAAATATCGAAATTTTCGAGTCATATACGAGGTTTGTCAAAAAATGTGAATTTTTCCCAAGAATGTGAATTTTTCCCAAAAGTAAAGTACCTTTATTTTTGACATTATCAAAAATTGTTATTAAAAAAAGTTGATCAGAACCAAAACCACGTCTAAATATGCAATTATACGCATTTATGTTAAAAAATTATTTTATTAATTATTTAATTTTTTAATTATTTAATTAATTTAATGCGTGTTATTGCATATTTAGACGTGGTTTTTAGTTATGATCAACTTTTTTTAATAACAATTTTTGATAATGTCAAAAAGCAAGGTACTTTACTCTTGGGAAAAATTCACATTTTTTTACAAACCTCGTATATGACTGGAAAATTTCGATATTTGATGGTTGCATTTTAGTGGTGCAAACTTACGGAGACATACTATGCATTTTTTGCATATTTTGTCAATTATTTTATAATAAAATGTATACTTTTCATAAATTAATTATTATTTTAAGAGCATATTTTTATGTTTTCGTCTTTATCAAAAAAGTTAAAACGTTAAAGGTTTAATGTCCAGTTCGGTACTTATTTCAGGGATTTTTTAATCTGACGATTATAATAATTATATTTTCATTTTGGTTATACACAAGGTATTTATTGGGGGTTTCCGGGGTTTGCAGGTATCCATATTGTTAGAAGTTGTTTATTGTGCAAAGTAAAAAGTTAAAAAGTGCAAGTGTAGCTAAATATCTTGTTTTTCTTAAGGTTAATTTCAGTTTTAAACTGGACATAATATCCTCGTTGGAGAGTAGAAATTTAAGTTTAGGAGACTCAGTATTGTTGAAACTTTTTCCGCTAAATGTAACAACATTCCCGGTAAAGTAGGAAGTCAAGTAAGGAACAAATTGGATGTAAATGTAAAAAAGAATGAAGGATTTAAATCCTTAAAGGCAGTAAAAAGCAGTTACGAACAACGAAGTTTTATCTTGGTCTTATATTTTGCTACCTAAGTTGCAGTATTGTCCGATTACATCAGTTGAAGATGTTGAAAGAAGCTTCTCTTTGTATAAACATATTTTTACTAATGTAAGACAATCCTTTTTGGTTAAAAATTTTGGAAAATATTTAGTAATAAATGCTTTTTATACAATTTTAGGTTAAAAAATTGTTTACTTTTATTTTTCTTTGTTTTTTTTTGCATCTTTTTAAAATAAACATATTTTTTAAAACCCAATGTGTTTCTTTACCTCATTTTACTATAACAAATTGAAAAATATTGCATACCAGTATTTGGTAAAAAAATGCAAATAACTGCATATTTTAAAGGCAAACAAGGCATATATATGAGCATTTTTTGACTAAATATAATCATCAATATTCTTTTTTGGTATGACCACCATAATAAATTTTTTATTTTATCGAAAAATACTTAATTTTTCCTATAATATGATACCTACTAAACATTATAATAAATTAAAAATTTATAACCTCAAAACAACTAAACATAACCTTTTTAATTATTAAAATTCGAACAATTTTAGCAACAGCGACATAGCGGATGATCCTTTACTTAAGAATAAAGGTAACTTAACAATATCTGTTGATACTATTCTTAATCAAGGTGAAAATGTTATAATTAATAACAAACTACTACTAAACTAAGGTTCAAAATATCGACCATTTTTTCAAAACATCGCTCACATTTTTTTCGACAGATCTGGATACATGATGAATGGTATTACGGATAATGGCTAAAAATATACCCGAGTTCCTTGCTCAATAACTTGGCAGGTTACACGTAGTGATGCCGCCGAGACGAGAAATTTTCGTGTCCCGTCTTGTCTCGTCTCGTCTCGACGAGACGAGAGTGAAATTTTTTTCTCGAGAGAAGTCACGAGACGAGACGAGAGAAGTCCGTTTCTCGTTGAGAAATTTCTCGTTTTTTCTCGAATTTTCTCGTTTGTTAGAACACTGAATTTTAGGTATCTCCTAATATATAAACAGAAAAATAATTTGTTTAACGTTCTCACTCTATCGTATTGTAAAGGCATTTACCTTAAAACAGATATTCAAGAGAACAGAATCAAATTGTCTAGCCTCTTTCTTCTGTCTACAGTTAGTAACTGACATTTTTAAATAATTAACCAAATCTGAAAGAAAGCATTTTCGATTGAAAACACAATATCGAAAAGGACCCCAGTCAAATTTCATTCACAAGGCGAAAGGCGATAGATTTTGACTAAATTTAACAATTTTGTATCAAAAATTCGAAATTCGCCAAAAACTTCTCACACAAAAATCATTAATAAAAGTGTGAATTTCATTTCATATCTCTCTTACCAGTTTTAATATTTGACATTACTTTCATAACACCCTGTATATCAACCGAAACTTTATTAGGAAATCACAGATAAAGACAACGGAGGGCCATGAAACTAGTGTTATTGAAACAATAGCATTAAGTTAATAGTCTCAATTATGACATTAGTAAGTAAATTAAAAATAAAAAGTCTAATATAATAGGTAAAGTGACATTCAGTACGAATGATTCAAGTGTATGCCTTATTTTGCCTCATTTTATTACACAGGTCTCAGACATAAATTTGGCTATTGAAAATAATTATTAAGTGCGGTAAATGATACTTTTCCGCACGTGGTTGCAGTTTCACGAACGGCTCGAAGCAAGTCCGGGCATGCCACTAAGTGAGTGTGGAAACGGAACTTTTCGCACATGTTACTTATAATATTTTTCCTAATTGCGTAAAATTAAGCTTGTTCGTAATAAATTTTTGTATTTTTTGGGTAAAAGGAGCAAAAAATAAAGTGAATTTTTAAATTTTGATATGTCAAATAGAGCATTTTCGGAAATACTTCTTTAAGTTCTTTCTCTTGCACTTTCTATTAATGTAATAAAAAAATTAGGGTTTTTCCCCGGATGACATTCTGGGCTGATCCCTTTATTTCGTCGAATATTTTCCAAACTATTGCAGTTAATTATGCCCCGATTTATGCCAAAAAATAAATAATAAAAGAAGGGTAGTTCCATTATGAATCAATTATTATTATTATAAATCGTTCTCTATTCTGTATCTTTTACCACCCCGTATATTTTGGACTGAAAATACCTCGGTGCCAAGCCTATTACATTACGTGAATTATGTCTTATGGCCGCTTGCAATATTTTGTTGATCTAAGAAAAATAGTTTCTAAGTCACATGACTAACAAACCGACTTATATTAAACCCTTCTGCGAGACGACCAGATACTTTTAAATGTGTACCCCCTTTAAGATTCGTATAAAAAAATATTTTTTATGATTCCCTACTCACGAGAAAAAACGAGACGAGACGAGACGAGACGAGACGAGACGAGACGAGACGAGACGAGACGAGACGAGACGAGACGAGACGAGACGAGACAATGGCACTCTCGAGCGAGAAAAACGCGTTTCTCGTCGAGACGAGATAAAAAAAAATTCTCGCCTCACGAGACAAGACGAGAATGGGTCAATTCTCGTCTCGTCTCGTCTCGCGGCATCACTAGTTTCACGGGGATTAAATTCGTATACCTAATGTTTGACAAATCCCTATAAATAGAAGTCTAATGGGGTGACATCCGGGAACCTAGCGCACGGTGCCACCGGTACATATTTACCTTTTCACCAAAAGTATCTGATAGAAAATGTTTGTACTTGTCTGGAATTAAGCCATCTTGCTGAAAGCACGCGTTATTATATTGATCATTTATTTTGTAAAATAGGTATAGTTAATATAGGGTACTTTTCAATAAATAAAAAACCCAATATGGTGGTCATAAGAAAAAAGAAAACTGATGATGGTTCCAGGAAACCAAAACGTTGTAACTAAAATATTACCAAGTAGGCATATTCTATGTAAAAAGTTGGCACGAAAATGTGTTTACAGATTTAAAAAATATTGGGAAATAACATAGTTACAAGCGATGTAAGGAAATGCAATATTTTATTTTATTCAAAATATCTCAAAAACCAGCAGAGCAAGCATCAATAAACTGCTAACATAATTTCCTAAAGACTTTCCCGATTTCCCGCACCAATTTCGGGCACCGTGTATACAGCGTTTTGATAATGAAACGGATTAGCCTTTTATTTAGCTTGCCCTAAAAAACCTCTCTTAAAAAAAATTGTTAAAATTTAACAACAATTATTTAATATTTTATTATTATACTCTTAATCAGTGTACATTTTTTATGTTCTATATCTACTTCTCTATTTTTTCTATTAATAAGTACCTTATATTAGCACAGTCAAACGGTAGTTTAACGTGGAAAGTTCTGGTGTAATTGTTTTTAATGGTTTATTTTATGTTTTTTGGTGTGCTGAATACGAATCTAAAGTTGTCCAACAAAAATTTTACCGGCAAATATCAGAAATCATCAAAAAAACGTTAAAAATTATGTTTTTTAGGAGTTTTTAGCTTTCAACTTGCAAAGGAAGCTGTTTACACAAAAAGTGACTCAGTTGTAAAATTAAGAGGGGAAAATTGTCTACAATTTGGGTTTCTTAATATTTTTTTGTATGTCATACGGTTTCTATGCAAAAGAGTGTTGAAATTTTAGTGAAATCGGTAATTTTTGGAAAAAAAAAATCAACTAATTTATAGTTTTTATTTCATGTTTGTAGACAAACGTTATTTACAGGCTAATAAAAGACACGAATTTCTTTAGAATTTATCAGTACCTATTCATGCAATAATATGAATATTGCGACCCCTCTTAGACACATATTCCATGGTTTATCCAGGGCAGCTTTCCAGTTCCTCTACGCCTGAAACAAATAATCATTGACTTAATTGAATAAATTCAACAATATATTATTTAGATATAAAAGTATTACCTATTAAGAATTTTTGTGCAAGTTATATGCATTTATGTATCTAATCGAGCCCTCTTATGTACGGGCTCCATACCTCCTTCAGTACCGCCTTCTAGTTCCTGTACACCTGTAAGAAACAAGAAAATTAATTGGAAATAAACTTATTTGGATATGAAACAGTATAGTATGATGAAAAACACAAATAAATTGTTGGAGAAAAAATAAAGGTGCGAAAGAATGTGTGGATCAGGGAACTCCGAATCATCCTCTGCTTCTTCTTCTATGTCTGCAACGGGCATGTTATTACAGCTATTCTCACAGTTCAGGCACCTACTGGAACAGATAAGACCTGCTTTTTTGCATCTACAGTTGATCTGACAGGTCTTCCTACACTTACAGGATATAAGTTTCAAAACTGCTTCTGGTGCTGGTGGCTGTAGCGTTGGTACTGGCTGCAGAGCCCCTTTGGTTTTCTTCCAACCCCATTGCTCGGGATCTTTTTATTTCCAGGCCACTGTTGCACTTGAAAGTATACCCTCAAAAAGAATGTTGTTGTGCTGCAGCGTCCGTAGGAGGTAAGGATGCCAAATGGGCTGTTGTTCTATATGCAGGCCTAAGGTAGCATTTATACCCCAATTTGTTCAAGGACGTGTTTTCCTTTTCAGCCATTTTATACACTGCAGTAAAAAAGGTAAGGCCAGCATCAATAACAGCGTCAGCATCCGCCGTAGAATCTTTAAAAATTTGAATGGTCCTGATTAGAGCAGGGGTTTTCTTGAGGGTTTGGAGAAACTTCATTTTTCCAACTTTGAACGAGGCTGAAGTTGTGTCGCATCCTCCCATGGCATATAAAAACAGTATGTTGTCACTTATGGATTGCTCTGGTGTGCATTTAGGTGAAAAAATGACTTGTGAAACTGCCCCTTTACTGGGCTTTAAAAAGTATACATTTAAATGTACACCCCGACAACGACCAATCATGATCACCAGCAAATCTATAGTCCGTCTAGAAAGTATCCGGAATTTTATGTTTTTCCAAATTTTAATATATTTTCTTTTTGTAACATTCGAAGTCAAGAGCGATGCATCAAGTAGGTTGTGCCGATAGTAGGCTATGGCTAAAATCGCATGACAAAACGATTTGTAAAATATTGTTGATTGTAAACAGGTTTAAGATTTGTGAAATAATGTCGCAAGTAGAAAAAAGAAAGAAGGTGGAATTTTTGTATAGAAAAGGTGTTCGAAACGTTAAAAAATTAGTGCAATTGACTGAACTCGGAAAAAGTGCGGTATATGCGACAATACAGAGGATAAAAAATGGCGCAGATATGAGGGATAGACCAGTTTCCGGAAGACCGCGTAAGATTCGTGGAAACAATTTAAACGCTTTAGTAAACTTAGGACGGCAAAATCCTCGTCTAGGGTTTCGAAAATTGGCTAATAGATTTGGAAATACACGAAGAATAAAAGTGTGTCCAGAAACTGTTCGCATGTCACTGAAAAGACAAGGCTACATAACAAGAAAACCAAAAAAAAATCCGGCAATGACACCTCTACAAAGGCAAAGAAGAATAGATTTTTCTCAACGTTTTCGAGAAGATAATTTTAGGAATGTTTTTATATCTGAAGAAAGTTGTTTTCAGCTTGGTTCAAATCAACTAAAAATCCTATCGTCAAGAGAAAATGTTACCGTTTAAATTTCCAAATTTCCCACTAAAATAATGGTGTGGGGATCAATATCTTAGCGTAGTACTACCCCTCTTTGTATAGTTGATGGCACCGTTAATAGTGCAAAGTATTGTAACATTCTTAATGGTTTCCTTCTTGAAACGACTCATGCTTTATATCCAGACTGGTGGCGTTTTCAGCAGGATAATGCAAGATGCCACACTTCTGCCTATACTCAAGCTTGGATACATGAACACCAATTGGTAACAATTCCATGGCCAGCAGCTTCACCAGATCTTAGTCCTATTGAAAACATATGGGGACTAATGAAGATTGAAGTGGAACGAGCAGCGCCACGAAATAAAACAGATTTGATTCGGTCGGTTTTACAGGCCTGGACCACCATCACCGAACATTATGGCGGTGACCTAGTTTCGGGTGTACCTGTACGTTTAATTAAGTGCTTGGAGTTAAACGGAGGTTGTATAAGTAAAGGAGAAGAATTATTTGTTGTAATTTTATGATTCAAGTAATAAAAATATATACCGAAAAATTATAATTGTGCTTTCTTTTTTCCGGATACTTTCTAGACGGACTATATATCTACACCCACCATAACTACAGAGTTATGCTGTTGTGCAAAAATTCGTAATGTTCAACACAAAGAAGCACTGCGTAAAATGTTGCTTTTTCGCACAAAGTTTAATTTTAAAAAACCATATGGGTATAATTATTATTTTTTTTGCTGTAAAGAACAAACAGATGTAAAGAGACATGAATTGTAAGTATTTTTTCCTCTTTATTTACTAAAGGATCACCTTCTGCGTAAATGTAGCTTGCTTTGAAAGTTATATGCTGCAAATCACGAAAAAAACTTATCTTTTCGTGTTTTTATATTGATTTCTCATATTTGCGGGCAGAATTTTTGTTGGACAACTTTTGATTCGTGTTTAGCACCTCAAAAAACATGCAATAAACCACTAAAAATAATTACACCAGAACTTTCCACTTTAAGCCCTTTTTGTGCACCATTTTATTGAACTAATATTTCCAATTTTTGGCTTAGTATTTTCTCCCTTCGCTTCGCCCCCACCTTAGTCCGCCACTGACCCAATCAATCGCTTATACAGTTATTTATAATTAAAAAATATGAATGGGTTAGCTATAAACACCCAATGCAAGCGAACATTATCTATGATTTCAAGATCACGCCATAAACTCTCATTCCGAAGAAATGGCAGCACCATTTGAATAATAATTGTTACAAATTCCAAGAATGTTATATGAATAATCCTAAACACTACCGCCTTCGCCTGAGATTGAAAAAAACATTATCATAAATAATGGGCTGGTGTATAAGCGCCATACACCCAAACGCACACTGTTACATATACGTCGCATGTTATATTTGAATAAATTGCATTGGATCCAAGAAGCATATTTTTATTGGTACATATTCATGTTATATAGTTAAGCAGCATGTTAATGAATTTTAATTAGATGTTTAATTAATCAAATCCTTTAATCATTTTTCAATGCATGTGCCATTGTGAACGGTATATAACGGGTGATTCAATAAGAACGGCAGCCGGCTATATCTCGGAAACTACTAAACGTAGAAACGATAAAAAAATTATGATTAAAGCGGTCCTGAGAAAATTCTGGAAATAATTTTTACGTTCCGCATTTTGCCGCAAGAGGGCGTAATTAAAAAGTAAATTTTAAAATTTTACATAACTCCGAAAATTCCACATTAAGGTATATGTTTGATACCACCATTTGAAAGCTTGGACAATTATGCATCATTTTGGTCTTATGCTCATTGGCGTACCGACTTTAATAAGAGTGGGGGAAGCTGTTGAAAGTGTAAACATTTAAATCGCTGTAACGACTTATCCGATTTTAGCAAACTAAAGACTGTTTGGAAGAGAAATGTATGCACTTTCACCAATCGTATTTAGTTGTCCATAATAGTTCTCAATAAAATTGCTAGAGGGCGCAATTTGTAATAATAATAGTTTTTTTGATTTTATCCCGAAAATTCAAATCATACGGTATAATTATGATACCATAATCGAAAAGTAGATGAAATTTGCTAGAAAAAATATAAAAACCGCAGCTCGATATCTGCGTTCGTTTCAGAGTTACTGCCAAAACATTAATTTTTAATACAAATTGCGCCCTCTAGCAATTTTATTTGAAACTATTGTGTACCATTGGATAAGGCAATTAAAGGTACTTACCTTTCTCTTCCAAACAAGCTTAAATTGAGTGAAATCGGATAAGTCGTTTAGAAGCTACAGCGATTTTAATGTTTACACTTTCAATAGCTTCTCCCACTCTTATCAAGTGAAAGTGAAAACATTAAAATCGCTGTAACTTCTAAACGACTTATCCGATTTTACTCAATTTAAGCTTGTTTGGAAGAGTAAGGTAAGTACATTTAATTGTCATATTCAATGGTACACAATAGTTTCAAATAAAATTGCTAGAGGGCGCAATTTGTATTAAAAATTTATGTTTTGGCAATAACTCTGAAACGAACAAAGATATCGAGCTGCGGTTTTCATATTTTTTCTAGCAAATTTCATCTACTTTTTGATTATGGTATCATAATTATACCGTATGATTTGAATTTTCGGGATAAAATCAAAAAAAAAAAATTATTTTTACAAATTGCACCCTCTAGCAATTTTATTGAGAACTATTATGGACAACTAAATACGACTGGTGAAAGTGCATACATTTCTCTTCCAAACAGTCTTTAGTTTGCTAAAATCGGATAAGTCGTTTAGAAGTTACAGCAATTTAAATGTTTACACTTTCAACAGCTTCCCCCACTCTTATTAAAGTCGGTACGCCAATGACAATAAGATCAAAATGATGCATAATTGTCCAAGCTTTAAAATGGTGTTATCAAACATATACCTTAATGTGGAATTTTCGGAGTTATGTAAAATTTTAAAATTTACTTTTCAATTACGCCCTCTTGCGGCAAAATGCGGAACTTAAAAGTTCTTTCCAGAATTTTCTCATGACAGTTTTAATCATATTTTTTTTTATCCCAAGTTTCTACGTTTAGTAGTTTCCGAGATATAGCCGGCTGCCTTTCTTATTGAATCACCCGGTACAAGTAATGAAAGTGGGACCGGTAAAGTACTTTCCCGGTTCCTCTTTTTTGCTTTCACATCCTAATTGACAAAATGAACCAATTACATATGCTTATGTTTTCTTGCTTCTATATCAACGAACTGTTAAGTATGATATTATGATCTTTAAAAATAAACTTAGTTAAACGAAAAATAATATTTGTGTGGTTTATTAAAATTCTGTTAAATACTTTTAGAATTTATAGATGGAAATTAATTTGATTGAGAAGAAAATAAAATTCCTGTTGTAATAACTGAGGCAGCTGCTAGAGCTACATTCGATTTGTTACCGCATTTAGTCTAGAGAGAGGTATGAAAAAAACGTTTAGCGTTTTTAAAAATTGGTGTAGAGAAAAGACTGTAAGGAATCAAAAGAAACCCAAATTTTAATTTGCCGACGTTTCGGAAAATATATTTCCTTTCTCAGGACTCTGAAACAATATGATTATTTCTTAGGTTTCAACAATAACCGATAAAAACATCACATAATTGATTGTTTTGAAAAATGACCATTTAAAACGTATGGTACTTTTGACTAAAAATGTAAGCATTTTAGGGACAGAGACTAATTATAAGAAAGGCATTTTAAGATAAATGATAGAAATTAAAAATGACCCGCAAAGTATCAATCGAAGGACAGATATAGAAACCCTCAATACTTCATACTTTAATTAATTGAAAAAACGAGAAAAAGAAATTTACAACAATAATTTATGTCTACATTATTACCGCTAATACCTGACAAACAAATCAGATGGTTTCTCGCCTTGCACAGGTTGTACTACAAAAGTTTAAAAATTACTAATTCTTTACGGTGCAGTTTGTCACGTGTCCCTTTTACCATTATGTGTCCTAATTTTATTCTTTTTATTTGTTTTTTACCATTATGACTTGTGGAGCCCACTTTAACTGGAAGTTTTTACCACTTTTTGTTTGTTGTTTTGTTGTTTTTTGGGTTCACCCTTGGTCCCTATTTTATTTTATTTTAATGAGAAAACTTTTCCCTTTTCTAATATGTTTTAATTTTGGTGTACTTTTTAAAAAAATTACAATACACAAATTGTCGTAACTTTCTTTTGTCTCTCTCTACAGTTGCGGTGTTATTTCTAAAGATTTTCTTTTTTTCTTTAAACACCATGAAATATAAAAGAAAAATGACACATACTGGTAACTGTGGTACTCTTTAATATATCAATGATACATATTATGTACTTTCTGTTATGTTATCGAAAATAAGATTTGTCATCTTTTCAAAAATAAAAATCAATTATGTAATGTTTTTATCGGTTATTGTTGAAACCTAAGAAATAATTCTATTGTTTCAGAGCCCTGAGGAAGGAAATATATTTTTCGAAACGTCGGCAAATTAAAATTTGGGTTTTATTTGCTCCCTAAGATCCTTAAACCAATAAAACCACCTACGTAAAAAGTCTATTGGATCATTAACAATTTTATTTTATAACTGTAAGGAATGTTTCTTTCTGCCACTGGGCTTGTGTCGAATGTAAAAAAATATTTTACGTTACGCAACCGCAAACTACGTTAACAGAACTCGCAGGCTTCCAGGACTCGCTTGGCGGCTCGCCCTGCCTTCTTCGTCCTGTATAATGCTTTCCAGTCTTGTAACATCGTATACTCTTTATTGGCCTTGTTTTCTTTCCAAAGCGAGTAAAAACTACAGACTTCTTGGGACCTAAGCAAACAGAAATCCAAAATAATGTCCGCAAAAAACTCAGCAACTTGTTTTTAGTAATTCGTCTGCGAGTTATTAGAATCGAAGATAGAATTTTTAGCTTAACCGAGAGTATTTTTACTAATTTCACAGTTCTAAATGATAACTTGACGATTCTCGACTAGTTTATGATCTTCTTGATCAGAATCCGTTTTTTTTTTGACTGCCGATCTATTTCCTATCTTCACGCTGTTTATTTTGACCATGTTAAACGAAAAGTAACCTGTTTAAATCCAAATAGATATAAATCAATGGATTAGTTACACAAGCACTTTATCATCTAGGAAAATGGTGCCGAAAGACATTTTCAACAGGACAACACAGGCTACTAAATCACAGTCTGTCACCAAATGCCCTGATCGGGCCATATCGAACGGTACAAAACTGCTAAACAGCTAGTAGGGGAGAGTCGATCTAGTTACCACATGGATAGGTTCTTGTAGAAAGTTATACATAGATAATAAGACGTGGCTATACAAGGTGTCTCACGGTGACTGTCCGTTTAGAATATTTTCGAAATTAATGCTATTTGAATCCTGCACAGATAAGAAATGTTCTCACCTATTTATTGAATGGCCAGCAACGTAGCATTATTTTAAAAAAAATTAAGAGTTTTACATTTTTGGATAAAGAGAAAGATATTCAAATTTTGGTGACACTCTGTTAAAGGTCAAAAGAAGAAAAACAACTTTTTAACAAAAGTTATTGGGAATGAACAAAGGAATACAAAAAATATATATTATACAGGGTGCTCGCTTTAAAATTAACAAATTTTAAATAACGTCCGCTACTACTGACAGTTGCATATTATTGTTGTAATTTCATTTGAAGATAGCGTCTCCGAAAACTCCATTATCCAAATTTACAGGATTCAAATCGCATTAATTTCCAAATGTTCCAATATACGATCACCGTAAACCCCCCCCCCCCCCCTCCCTGCAGTATATGTCACCGTTCCCTCCAACACACTAGCATTTCCCTGCATCCTGCCAATTAGGTTAGGTTAGGTTAGAGTGGCAGACCTCTGGCATTGACCAAACCGTCACCCGTAGTCCTGGACCATTGTGGTACCACACGTGTTCCGCGGAACCTATCCGCATCAGTTTCCTGATTCAAACCAGCCACTGCTGTTAATAAACTTCGTGAGTCGACCCAGTTGCAGGCTGCTCACTTCCTCCAGATCATTAAAGAATGGTTCGCCCAGGGTATTGAACCTTCTTCTAGCGAGGCCGGGGCATTCACACAAGAAATGCTGAATACTTTCCTTCTCTTCTTCATCTCTACAACTTCTACAGAAGTCGTTAGTTGGTATTTGCATACGTTCAGCGTGTCTACCGAACAGTAGGGGCCACAATTGCTACATACTACAAGTTGCCATACCTGTCCATCTGCTTTGTGCAAGTTTTTTAGCTATCCGATCTATATCCTCTTTGACTGATCCCAGTGGTCTAGCCACAGTATTCTCTGCTAGTTCGGCAAATATGCTTGCAATGTAATTTGCTGTGTCCAGGAACCCAACACAGGGTGATTGGATGTTGAGCACCAAGTGTGCAGAGATTGTTGCGACAGCGCCTTACTAATTTTGACTTAGTGCTGCTGGAGCAAATTGCCTTTATGGCTGCTTGATTGTCTATATAGATTGCTATAGACGCAGCTGCTTTCAAGCCAGGGTGATCCCGCAGGGTGTTGACTGCTTTATCCACTGCAAAAATTTCTGCCTGGAAAATGCTGCGGTAGTCAGGGAGTCTATACGACCTCTGTATTAGCCATCATGTCAATACATAACAATTATTGCCTTTTTCACTAAATTTTGATTTTTACCCTACCACACAAAAGAAGAAAAGATAAAATTCTCTACAGTTTTAGTTATTAAAATTTTGAATGTTGTTACTGAGAAAATAATTAAACAAAATATGCTATTTAAAAAAACGACACGAAAACTCTGATCCACCTAAGAGCCGCCTCGACCAGTGGCCGAAGCGCTTCTATCTTCTGCATTTAATAATATTATGTATCCAAATTTACTCTATCTACACTAGGAAAAATCATTAAACACAAGTTTTTTTTGAAAATATATGGGTTACTATACAAAAAGAAATCCTTTAATCTCTAAACTATTTTGTTTAGACACACATGAGGTCGTTTTTTTGACAACATATTTTGCGGCTATTCGACATTTTTCTTCGGTTACAAAATACCGTTTAACCATTAAAATATGTATCGAATAAAATATTTTTAATAGATGATTTTTTAATTCCTACAAGTTTATCTAATTATCACAAAAATAAAATAAACCGTCTTACTAAAATATACTGAGGAACTAAATAGTTCCTCTTTTAAAATATGGAGATATCGTTTAGGTACCTAACTTTCAGCGAGCGTTATATAGTCTATCCCTTACTACGGAACAGAGAGGGATGAACTAACTTAAAACAATTATCTGTCGTTGCTCCGCCTGGTTTAAGTTGTACGGAGTAATTCAAAACATATCATTTGATTGCCGTTGATGTCTGATGGTATGGTATACTTACTTTTACTGCAAGTGCGAGGTGCAGAACTGCAAACCTAATTTTGTATTACGTGATACAAATATTGTATAAATGTGTCCTTATATGCAAGGTTTATTTGTGTTTATTGTCCCTTAACCATAAACTTGATCCTCTGTTGTTATTAACATACTTTATAATAAATAAAAACTTATCTTATTTGGTTCTACGAGGTTGTAAAAATAATTGTTTTTATATAAAAAACATTGCCGTTAATTCTTGTGTTTTGTTAAGTCCTATACCAACTCATTTGCTTTTTTAGGTAAGAACTTCTTCATCATTTTATTTTTATTATGATTTCCTTGCTGTATTTTCTCAAAAAAAAAAAAACGACCATATTGATGTTAAAAAGTTATTTCAAAACCATGAACGTACCGTGCGAGCAAAAATTATTTGCATCAAAGAGGGCTTGGATTAAAAACCGTAGGGCTTGGTTTAAATCACAATGATATGGGGACGATATATCTAACCAAACTAATGAGTAATAAAATAAGTAGACAAATACAAATTTATTTTTGTTGTTTACAAAATTAACAAAGTAAGAATATGCAGAAAGAAAAAGAAAAATAATTACATAAATTGCTGAAATTGGCCACCGCCATACTCCAAGCATAAATTCACACGTCTCTTCATATTTTCAAAAGTGTTGACCAGCATCTCTGGAGAAATGTTACCACATTCTTGGATAATCCTTTCTTGTAATTGTTCTAAATTTGCAACTGGTGTTTTAAAAATAGTGTTCATTAAATAAGGAAAATTAAGTAATCCATAACCGTTAAATAAGGTGATTTGGTGGGAATTCAATGTCTGATCGAAAACTGATTAATCTGTCGTCGAAAAGTAGTTAATAGTTTCGGCGGCTGTATGGGCGGTTGCACAGTCCTGTTGAAAATATCCAAAACGTAGTTCGTCGTCAAGTAATTGCTCCATAAATGGATTCAAAATATTGTCTCTATACCGCTGTGCTTTAACTGTGTCATGGAAATAAATAGGACCAACAATTCTTCTTCGGGAAACAGCTAACCACCAGGAAACACCAATTTTTTGAGGGTGCAATGTGGACTCTACAAAAAAATGGGGATTTTTACTACGCCACATGCGTATATTCTGAGAATTTACATAACCGGAGAGGTGGAACCAGGCTACATCCGAAAAAAATGTCAAGTCTAATAAACCATTTATTTCCAATAAATTTTGGGTAAACCATTGAGAGTAATTTCTGCGTCTTTCAAAATCTGCGGCTGGTATTTCTTGGAATACTTGCACTTTATAAGGAAATAAATTTAGCTGCTTCTTAAGAATAGTCCGGCATGTTCCATAAGATCTTCCCACTTCTTGGGACAGGCGTCTTATACAATTTGTTGGCGTATTTTGCATTATTTCACGAACGTTGGCAACAAGTTCTTCTGTTCTTACAGATGGTCTTCCTGCTTCTTTTTTGTGTTGTATAGAACCTGTTTCCCTAAACACAGCCACGTTTTAGGCAATGATAAAAATCCCCAGCAATAAAAGCAACGTTATAAAAATGTTCGTCAAAATCGTCCATGCACAACAAACCCGGATTGTATTGCCACTCACCATTTACTCTAACCCCGTTTCTAAAATACGCTTCAACCATGAATGTTTTGTGCTGTTCTCTAAAGCCCATTGTGTGAATTGTTCAAGAAATTGGAAAAAGCGATAAATCAAATTACTTGTAACGACTGTCAAAGATGTCGGAATAACTGATTGATTGTTAATTTAGGTAGTTACTGACACCCAACAGGTATTAAGCTCTACAGCTAAACATTACGTCCTTAGATGCAAGGCCCTCTTTGATGCAAATAATTTTTGCTCGCACGGTATTGTACAATTATAGCCGGTCTCCCCTCAAGAGACAACATAGTAAATACACGAAATTCCATTTTATATTTCTGACCATTTATTTATGGACGCAGTACATGGTAAGTGTCTTTTCTATCGTGCAATTAATGAACCAATAAATATAAATAATGTGACAAATTATCGGAAAATAAATCAATACATAACGCCTGTACGAGTGTAGGTACGTACCGGCGAACGTGTAAAGCGGTCTACGTAATTCAGAAATTGTTTAGGTAAATCCTAGTATATGTGAGGTATTAAAAAACTGGCAGTGGCGTAGCTAGATGAGGGGAAGGAGCCAATCTGGCCATTCGACACCTCTTAATGAGTCGCTTTCACGCCTCGAAGTACAGCAATAAAGTACACTAAAATTGTTATTTTTACACTTTATTGATATTTTATAGTTGGACATACTTGTCTAATTATCTATGCTGGTAGTTCACGCCCTTGGTATTCTAAATAATAACTTATTAAAACACCTGCGTGTAGGTATAGAAATCGGTTGTAAACTTGACAATTTTTTTTAGAAATCTCCATAGGCAATCCACTCTTTAATGCAGCATTCTGCAAATCGCTCTCTTGGTCTCCAATACACTTTTCTTCTTCGGTTGTGTCCATGGAGGCCTATATCCTGGTCTCATCTGAGAACAGATAAGACCCCCACTGTTACAATGTCCAATTCAGATTATAATCCCGTGCAAAACGCAGACGTACTTGACGATGAGCTGGGGTAAGTTTTGGACCCATCGCAGGTGTTTTAGTGGTCAAGTTACTTTCCTGCAATCTTCGTCTTACTATCCACTGACTCCTCGTATTTCACGTAGCTGTTGGTGCACTTGAAACGCATTAATGTTGTTGTTGATTGATAATGATGATTTTGACACAATAGAGCGGTCATCACGATCTGTTGTATATTGGTTTTTGATTGTTCCCGGTCTCCTATCCAAGGATCTAGTCTCCTCATAACGTTGGAACACCCTTAGAACCGCTGCGCTTGTCATTAGTGGTGGGCGAATAGGATCTGAGCCGGTTCAATGAGTTGGATTTTACCAAAGATTTAGATTGATTCGATCTCCCAAATAAAACAGACGGTTTACGGATCTTAAATGGAATCGAATTGAGTTGATGAAGAGATAAATCAGAGACAAACCGAGAATAAGGCATCCTGGAGTAATGGAAGACACGCAATTAAACGTTTTACTTGATCTTTAAGAAAATCCTATTACTCGAGGCATAATTGTCGACCTCGTTATTGGGCCAATAATTCTTGAAGGTAACTTATAATAATCAGTCACTGCTATAGACTGACTCGGCTCGCGATCTTGGCCTGTTTCTTGATTCGGACCTGCGCTTTGACATAATTGTGGTGTGATATGTGATTCCCTTGTACTGTGACACCATAATTATGGAGACATTATCTATGTACCTTGCCTAACGCAGTATAACCACCGACGTCTGCAAAAAATTCAAAACTGCTGCGTGCGTTATACTCTTAACCTGAGGGGACGGGTATCTGTGTCTGATAGACTAACTGAGCTATCCTGGCTAAATGTGTCTAAAAGGCGATTCCTGCATCGTTGCACCCTGTTTCACAATGTCGTTAAAAATGGTAAACCAAGTTATCTTCATCGTAGGGTTCTGTTTCGTTCGGACGTATGTACATAATATAAACATTCGTAGGAATGATCAGCTTACTATTTCTCAGCATCACACATCACAGTTTCAGGGGGCTTTTTCTTATACTATTTGCAAATGTCTTACCGGATGATCTAAAGAAGCTTGAGCCAAACAATTTTAAGCGTATCTTAAAAAAACAGTTGATAGATAATAGAATTGTAGTTACTTTTAATATTTAGCTTAAATGTAATATAAAATGAATCAATAGATTAATTGAAATGGGTAGGTTAATTAGTTAATTATATATTGCTACAATAGTATATAACTTAGATCTTAAGGTTCATATTGTTTAAGATATAGGGCTACATGGAAGAGTGAGCTCTGTGTGTCTACTAATACATCTTTTGCTTAAATGTAGTCCTTTCTTTTAGCGAAAAGTAAGTTAATTAATGTGTTTTCTTTTAGATTTATATGTTCATCCTTATAGATGCTGTTTTGCTGAAAATAAATAAATAAATAAAACAAAAAATTGTGTGTGCTTAAGACCACACGACAGTAGTGAAAACTTCTACAAGGTGAAATTAATAATATCGAATAAATATATTTCCTAAAATTGAACAACCCTTGAAAAAAATGCCAGAACATACCTGAGACGCAACAAGTGTCTATCTTGTGATCTCAAACACATAAACAACGCACATTGTTTCCACGTCGATACTGAATGCGACTGATGCGGTATATAGGAGTCGAATTCGAGCGTAACACAGCCGAGCGTTACGCGTGACGGCTCAGTTTAATTCAGTGCCCACAAAAAGTTCTAAACGCGCCTAAAGAAGTTTTCACTTCAATATATTTCCTAAAATTGAACAACCCTTGAAAAAAATGCCAGAACATACCTGAGACGCAACAAGTGTCTATCTTGTGATCTTAAACACATAAACAACGCACATTGTTTCCACGTCGATACTGAATGCGACTGATGCGGCATATAGGAGTCGAATTCGAGCGTAACACAGCCGAGCGTTACGCGTGACGGGTGTACGCGTGACGGCTCAGTTTAATTCAGTGCCCACAAAAAGTTCTAAACGCGCCTAAAGAAGTTTTCACTTCAATATATTTCCTAAAATTGAACAACCCTTGAAAAAAATGCCAGAACATACCTGAGACGCAACAAGTGTCTATCTTGTGATCTTAAACACACAAACAACGCACACTGTTTCCATGTCGATACTGAATGCGCCTGATGCGGCATTTAGGAGTCGAATTTGAGCGTAACACAGCCGAGTATTATGCGTGACGGCTCAGTTTAATTCAGTGCCCACAAAAGTACTAAACGCGCCTAAAGTTTTACTTCAATAATTAAATAAACTTGAATGGCCATACATATCTGGAATTTTGCAACTTATACCAGCTTTGACTGCTTCATTTCCTCACAATACAGAAGCAGATCTTCACGATAAAAGGGGGTACCATTTAATGGCCGCCATGGTCACCCGACCTTAATCCTCTAGATTATTTCCTTTGGGGTCACCTAAAAACCAAAGTTTGCGTAACAAAACCAGATAATTTACTTAGGCAACGACTTATACAAGATATTCGCTTCAAAAGCTACCCAGAACCATTAAGTCCAAAATTGTAGTAAACATAACTACAGAATTACCAAAAAGTCTAAATAAAAGTAGGGGAAACTCGAAATTCGTTTTTTTAGAGATACTTTGATAACAACGACCTATTCGAAGTTCCGATCTCGGTTACTTTTATGCTGCTGGGAACCCTGGTCGGTCTTCGTACGATTTATTTGTCGTAAACTGTACTTTAAGTGCACCACGCGTCGGCGTTTCTGGCTAAAATAAATCCCATTTGGTACTTCTTCTTTTCTTTGAAATCAAAAATCAGGTAAAGAGTTGAGGGTTATAGGAATATGCACCTGTATTTATCCCAAAAAAGTACATTATTTGCACAAAGACCGAAAGCAGGTGCAAGGCTTTTTAAAAAGACCGGTGCGGTACCTGCTGATGCATTTGTGACAAAACAAAAACATAAACGTAAGTGAACTTGAAAGTTAAGATGTTTTGAGCAAGGCATATTTCAGCTGCCGAGATTTATTTCTTCTTAACAAGGCTTGTACTTTTTTCATTTCTTAATAAACTGCTCATCACAAAGTTCGACTAATTTTTTTTAACACCTTTTTTACAGGTCTGTAGTTCGGAAACGATGTCACTGATTTAAATGAGTTTGAAAGACTGTTTCTTGCAGATTAGTAGTATGGTACGCCTATAACGTAATTAATGCACTTTAATATTATACAGGGTAAAAAAGAAAGCCGTGCCGAAAATTTAAAATTTCTTATGTCACATATTATTATAGTAGTGATTTTTTCGTGATATATTTTAACATCGTTTTCAGGGCAAAAATTAGCCTATTTTTTGTACAAAAATACAGCTGTTTTGGACATAACTGAAGACATCCAGCCTTTTGATGACTGTTTAAGCAATTTTTTTTTCTGTTTAATGCACTTATATGATTTATTTTTTAAAAAGAAAAAATAATAAATGGCCCTATTATACAGGGTGTCCGGGAAAATGTGGGAAATCTCCCGGATATGAAAAAAACACGTGAAAAGAATACTACAAGTTAAATATATCAATAGCTAACATAAAACTGTGGGATTAACTTTACCCTGGTGAGGTCTCGAAACCTCCTTGAAGGTAAAGGATTCGTCTCAAGCTGCCCACGCAGAACGCTTACCCACCATCAAAGAATGATGTGGAATCACTCCCTGAAAACGCATGAAGCGTTGGTTCAAGCTGCCACAAGCGTAGAAGGCAGTCCGGACTCTGGACAGGAGCTGCTGCCGGTGACATGGGTATGCCATGTTCCCCTGCTTTCCGAAAATACGTGGGGGATTGTGCAAACACTGTGTTTTTTCAATATAATTTACTGCAGAATCTTTTGTATTTATATGTAAAATATTTTTTCAGTGGGGCAAACACCAAGAAGAGGAGGACAGGAATGTACTTGACGATCGTTAAGGCGATAGATAGTTTTATATAAACATTTTTTTGACGTTGTTCATGTTGTTATGTTGTGTTTTATAAAAATGATCAAATAGGGTGGACATTTAATATCGCCCACGTGATAATGATAACAATGAGTTTTTATTTTGCGTTGATAAATTAAAATTTTATTAAACAAATAATAATTTAAGTGTATTATTTATTACAAATTACCTGAACAATAATATCACATTGACTATCTTGCAGCACGGGAACTTCTTCCGGTGTATGGAGCCCTCTTTCGGTGCCTAAAGCGCACTTCCGGTGACCATATGTCACTTTCGTTGCCAGAAATGAACTCCTTGACCTTAAAACATATATATCGATACCCCACATGACCCTGTGCGCGTTTGGCCATTTGCCAAAAATTGCGGCTTTTGACCGACTTCCGGTTTTCGGATTGCATTCTACGGTTGAATTTCTCAAGTCAAAATCATTCGAATTCGATACCCATCTCATGTCTCTGTTCTATTTTAAATTAAAAAAAAAAATTTATAATTAATTTTCCCCACCCCCTTATAAATCCACGCGAAAAATCTCAAGTGTTCCACAGCTCAAAACGACCAAATGGGTCTAAGGAACAGTTGTACTAAGTGCCATCTTAGTATAACAAATTGCAGTTTATTTTCGCGTGTCGCTGCTTGACAAAAAACTGAAAGATTCACAGAAACGATCATTTCCACTTTTTTGTCCGAATTTTTTGCATATAAAATTCGTAATTTCAGTTTAATTACATTTAAAATTAAAACAATTTGTTTGAAGGTGGTAAACAATGAAGTAATATCAAAAAAATTACCTTGTCGAACTTCCATTGTCCGGTGGTGGCTAACCTGTTTATGGAAGGGGTTGAGTTATACGCTATTAACACTGCCAAGATTAAACCTAAACTTTGGCTTAGATAATGTTGATGATGCCTTTATTATCTGGACAGATAGCAACGAAAAGCTGATACGGTTTTTGGAATATATTAATAGTAAGTATAAGACAATCCATTAAATTTACCATGGAAACAGAAAAACATTCCACAAATTATTTAATTTTATTGCACCAAATTTTTACTTTTCACCTTTAATAAATCATTGTCATCTGACGAAGCTACAGTGTTAGCGAAACATGTCATTTTCTGTCTAATATAGTGGAAATTTACAAGTTCAACTTTGTTTTACTGTATCTCATAATACTGTAATTATGGATTTCCACCTAGTATCGGCTGAATCAATTAATTTTAACACAGTAGCCTTAGAATTATAATTTAGTTTACACTTGAAAACGGTTTGAGATACTAACCGAAACGTTGTATGAAGACAGTGAAAGTGGTACTTTTTTTGATAAAACAACTTTACTAAATAAAAAAATAAGTATTTATCTTCCAGATGGGAAAAAGTGTAAATAAGAAAAAAATTAGGATTTCGTAAAAAATCTCCACTCATACAACCTGCGAGAGAGCTAAATTAATCATACTTGACCTATTTCACCTAAGGTAATAATTAAAGCATAAATTAAATGCACTATTGGATTACATTTTTCTTGCATGATCAATCACAAAATACTCTTTGAAGAATAAGAAATGTAATGAGTATACGACGGATATAATTTATAGCTTTAAATTTACAGCCGCTAAATAAAATTAACTAAGTGAAAGTGAAATCAAAACATTTTCAATTACATTCAATCAAAGTCATTTGTAAGTGATGGAAATGATATACCCTAATTGAAAGTAAATAATCTTAAATACCATTCTTGCAACGATAATTCCACATACTATATTATTGACTCAGCTTTTATTAAGACGTCATTAATCATTCCTTTTTTTATTTTGTCGGAGCACCTTATTTTAATGAAATTTGCAAGATGTAAGGTGTATTACATTACGTTGATATAAAAATGCATTAGCACATTATTGAATTGGCTTCCTGGTGCCTAATGAGAACCATTTGATTTTAAAACAGCAGTAAACTAAAACTATAAACAAATATTACCTACATGAAGTATATTTATTTCCAAGGTAGACCAAAAATTTTTTTTTCAAAAAATGTTTTTTTTAAAGACGTCATTTTTATCCAGAGCCTGGTACAATTGAATGTGACACGCATGGAAATGAAGAATTCTTTGGACCGAATTCCCACTTATTTCAACTTCTTGCACAACAGATGCTTCATTAATTCGTAAATATACGCGACGTAGTCATGCGATCAGGTCTAGTCTATATAGGTAGGCTTATATTAGAGACCGACGAACGTTCGGTTTCGGCTAGTTTCGGCCAAAAAATCTAGTTTCGCTGACAGTTGCGGTTTCGGCCATGCCGAAACTGAGTGTTCGTGAATTGTCGCGCACCGTTCGGCTAACTTTGGGAGGCAGTGTTGTCTATATATATAAATATATATTTTTTTTGTGGGAAGAGTTCAATCCGTTCCCAAGATCGATCTCGTCCTATATAAAATAAATTAAATTTCAGTACCTATACAATAAAATTTTTAACATGTATAAATAAGTTTCGATTTCGGTTTCGGCCGAAACTGAGTCCAAGGCCGAAGATTAGGTTTCGGCCGAAACTGAAAATCTTGATGATGCAAACGCCTACATCTTGCTCCCCGCCAACCAGTGTTAGTTATCCCAGGCAAATTCAGTGACGTATTTACTATTGTGCTTCTGGTGGTGTCAGCCATTAAATGGAAAGCAGGAAGGTGAAACAGCGTCACGGGGCATGCGCTGCTGGAGAACAATTGTCGGGTTACGCCCAAAATGTATTCATCAATGACTCACCCTCAACTAAATAGGTATCTAATTTCGTAAATTAAATTAGTTATTTAATGTTTTTTTAATTTATTTTCTAAGGTTCGGAGGTGGGTTTTACCCTCAACCCCTCAAACTCACCCATGCTTGGATTACGTTTGAGATGTTTGATTTTTTTTATGCTCCACTTTTTTTTATATTCCTAGCTAGCTCTTGGCTCTTCAATTTTAAAATAGAAAAAATAAAAAACATTGACATGGAAATGCTTTTAAAAAATGTTTTTTTTTTTGCGTTTTTGCCATCTATACAAGACTTATTCATATTTAATTCGAAAAAGTTAAGAAGTTTTTCAGGCCTTCCTATAGGGGGGGTCTAGATCCCAGAACCGCCCTAAATACTCCACTGAGCATATTAATATCGTAATAGCTGAGAGAAAACTCTATTAGCCGTAGCCATTAGTAGTAGCAAAAAATCTGCATTAAATTGGCGCCAAAAAAACAACTCTCTTGTAGTTACTACGTTCATTTTCTTTGAAATGACTTTTTAACCTCAATATGATATTATTTATTTGCTGCTAAAAGACAACACTATTGCCCTAAAAAAATATATGATTTTGTGATTAATTGAGGTCATGTAGTTAAAAAAGTATTGCCTTTTATTGTGTGCCAGCTATAAGAAAAATTATTTTTCTACAACTGTCAAAAAAGATGACTTTTTTTGGTTACTATGGATGCACAAAACGTCGCTTTTTTTCACCGTAAAAAAATGTCATTTTTTCACCGTGAAAAAATGATATTTTTTCACGGCAAGCTCAGCTGATTGATGTTTTCGTATAAAAATGCAAAAATTAATTTCCAAAACATTTTTTATAACAAAATTTATTATTAAAGTGAATTAAATTAACAATCTTTATTAGAATAGTAATTAACGGTGAAGTTCTCTTCCTTGCTACATCCTCCTTTGTTAACACTTTAGACTTCTTTCCTCTATATCCAATGGATTTGCTCTTTAAAAATGGAACCAATTTAGTAAACCGCTGCAGATCAATATTTTCCTTTATGTTTAGGGTACTTTTAAGCATCGAATAGGTACTCTATAGTGTAGAGGTGGCTTTAAAATTTTCAACTTTTCCTCCAAATAACAGAGCAAAACATTTTCTGTTACTGTTTTTATTTTCTTTATATTGCACCATTCGCGAAACTGAGTGTACACTTTCTCATATTTGATTTTTGATTTCACGGGCAAAAGATTTGATATAACGATTTCTGCCGCATCCGTAATTTCGTGAGGCGTCTCACTATCACTTTCAGACATTTAAATGGTTTGCAGTCATGGACCTACGTATTTTAAAAAAGGAACTGTTTAGTTCCTAAAAAGTATATTTTAGTCATAAAAAGAGGGTTTATTTTTGTGATAATTAGATAACCTTGTACGATTTAAAAAATGGTCTATTAAAAATATTTTATTCGATACATATTTTAAGTATTTTGTTACCGGAAAAAAAAATGAATAGGCGCAAAAATATGTCAAAGAAACGACCTTGCGTGTGTCTAATCGAAATATTTTAGGGATTAAAGGATTTCTTTTTGTGGTAACCTGTATACGCAGGGTGTTATTTAAGTATGTGGGGTGCTTTTTGAAGTGATTTTAAGAAGAAAAGTTCATATGAACATGGGTCTGAAAATGCATAGTTTTTACGATACAGGGTGTCAACTTTTAAAAAAAAATCGGATGTTCGTAAATATCTCAATACTCTTTTATTCGATTTTGTTGAAATTTGGAAATTCTGTTTGTAATAACAAGAGGATCATTTATCTTTAATTAGAATAAAATTATTAAGTCCAGTGGCGTCCCGGAAAACAGTCCAATTAATATTTTTGGCAAAAAAATTGCGCGCCACTGACTTTTTTTTAAATTATATATTTTTTCGAATTAAGCAACTACAAAAACAACTATTTTATCTTGTTGAGTTTTTACATAAATATCTTGCTTTGTTTTCAAGAAAAAAATAAAAACCACTTTATTGCATGTCCCCGGGACAATAAGAGTTCTAGTTTTGTTACTTTTTTCTACGAGCGTGTGAAAAGTTAGACTTTTCACACCCATTTCAGTGTGAAAAATTTTACTTTAACGCACTAGTGTGAAAAGAAAATTACTTTTCACACGCCGAGTGAAAAGTCTAACTTTTCACACGCTCGTAGAAAAAATCTTGTACTTTTTACACGCTCGTAGAAAAAATCTTGTATGATATACGTAAGAAAATATCTCGTTTAAGACACGCATGTGAAAATTTGCGGAACGAGCGAAGCGAGTTTTGTAATTAATATGAGTGCCTTAAACGAGTTATTTTCACACTTATTTCATAAATAGCTATCAAAACATTGCAGTAATAAATTATTTCGTTATGCGATTATTTTATGTTAATTTCTTTTATCGAAAACAGTTTTAATATGAGCGAAAAAATTTAAGGGAGGAGAAGAGGAGTAATTTTAATTGCTTGAGAGTTTGGTAAGTAGTGTACATTTTTTACCTACTCCTATTATTGTCCCGACGACACGCAATAAAGTGGTTTTTATTTTTTTTCTCGAAAACAAACCAAGATATGAAAAAAACTTAAAAAATAAATTAGTTGTATTTGTAGTTGCTTAATTCGAAAAAAATACATAATTTTAAAAAAGTCAGTGGCGCGCAATGTTTTTGCTAAAAATATTAGTTGGACTGTCTTCCGGGGCGCCACTGGACTTAATAATTTTAATCTAATTAAGGCTAAATTATCCTCTTCTTATTACAAACAGAATTGCCAAATTTCAACAAAATCGAATAAAAAGTATTAAGATATTTACGAACATGATTTTGTTTTTAAAGTTGACACCCTGTATCGTAAAAACTATGCATTTTCGGACCCATGCTTAAATGAACTTTTCTTCTTAAAATCACTTATAGAAGCACCCCTTGGAGTTTGGCCACATACTTAAATAACACCCTGTATATTCAAAAAAATAATTTGTATTAAATGATTTTTCTTAGCGTGCTAGTGACCCATTTACAACTTTATTTTACATCCAAGACGCGAGGAAATACTCGTTTTTAAGTAATTGGGTCCTAAGTTTTTGGTTAAAGAATATTAGCTTCCTATATGGGATTCTCTGTCTGTACCAGTGGTCCATCGTATTGCAAAAAAAACCCTGTATATTTTTTTCAAAATTGAATATCAAATTGATTTTAATTACCATAATTCTTATAGCTGATAATAGTGATAATAGTAAGGTGTAAACGCTGGTCACGCATGCACCGTACCACTTTATCGTAAGTCGGCTTCACACGTAAGATTAAATAGCATCATTAGTGATAAATATTTTCATGGTCGGTTTGCTCTTGTGCGAACTTTTATTAACGGTAAAGTAGTAGATATTGATGGTTTTGATTTGGCTTAATGTTTTCCGCGGTAGCATTGACCATTACTGGCTATTTATTTGCAGATTGTTAGTTCCTGTTGCTGGGAAAATCTTGATACTATTGAATTGAAGTTATTAGCGGAAAAGGTGTTTATTTAATAGGCTGAAGTTCAATACACAGTACAAAAATTACTTCAGCCTCTCCCAAGAATCAAATATCACTTGATATACATTCGATAGCTTATACCGTGCGAGCAAAAATTATTTGCATCAAAAAAGGCTTAGATTAAAAAACATAGAGCTTGGTTTAGATCACCAATTATTATATGGGGACGATATAAATCTAACCAAATCTAGGTTAAAATTTTGTCAAATACATATTATGACATGATATACCAAACTAATGAGTAATAAAATAAGTAGACAAATACAAATTTATTTTTGTTGTTTACAAAATTAACAAAGTAAGAATATGCAGAAAGAAAACGAAAAATAATTAGATAAATTGCTGAAATTGGCCACCGCAATGCTTCAAGCATAAATACACACGTCTCTTCATATTTTCGAAAGTGTTGACCAGCATATCTGGAGAAATGTTACCACATTCTTGGGTAATCCTTCCTTGTAATTGTTCTAAATTCGCAACTGGTGTTTTAAAAATAGTGTTCTTTAAATGAGGAAAAACGAAGTAATCCATAACCGTTAAACAAGGTGATCTAGGTGGAAATACAATGTTTGATCGAAAACTGATCAATCTGTCGTCGAAAAAATTGCGTAAGTAGTTAATAGTTTCGGCGGCTGTATGGGCGGTTGCACCGTTCTGTTGAAAATATCCAAAACGTAGTTCGTCGTCAAGTAATTGCTCCACAAATGGATTCAAAATATTGTCTCTTTTCCGCTGTGCTGTAACTGTGTCATGGAAAAAAATAGGACCAACAATTTTTCTTCAGGAAACAGCTAACCAGACACCAACTTTTTGATGGTGCAATGTATGTATGTATAAATGGGGATTTTCACTACTGTACATGCGTGTATTCTGAGAATTCACATAAGCGGAGAGGTCGAACCAGGCTTCATCCGAAAAAAAGTCAGGTTTAATAAATCATTTATTTCCAATAAATTTTGGGTAAACCATTGAGAGTAATTCCTGCGTCTTTCAAAATCTGCGGCTTGTATTTCTTGGAATACTTGCACTTTATAAGGAATACATTTAGCTGCTTCTTAAGAATAGTACTGCATGTTCCATAAGATCTTCCCACTTCTTGGGACAGGCGTCTTATATAATTTGTTGGCGTAATTTGCATTATTTCTCGAACGTTTACAACAAGTTCTTCTGTTCTTACAGATGGTCTTCCTGTTTCTTTTTTGTATTGGATAGAACCTGTTTCCCTAAACACAGCCACGGTTCTTTTCAGGCAATGATAAAAATCCCCACCAATAAAAGCAACGTTAGAAAAATGTTCGTGAAAATCGTCAATGCACAAACCCGGATTGTATTGCACTCACCATTTACTCTAACCCCGTTTCGAAAATACGCTTCAATCATGAATGTTTTGTGCTGTTCCGTAAAGCCCATTGTGTGAATTGTTCAAGAAATTGGAAAAATTAGCGATGAATCAAATTACTTGTGACGACTGTCAAAGATGGCGGAATCACTGATTGATTGTTAATTCAGGTAGTTACTGTCACCCAACAGGTATTAAGCTCTACGGCTAAGCATTACGTCCTTAGATGCAAGGCCCTCTTTGATGCAAATAATTTGGCTCGCACGGTATTATTACAGTAGGGAAAGGTTGCCTATATTGTACCGCCTCCTAAAATGGACCAACATGGTAATCCCTAAAACAAAGCCCAGATTTAGCCGCTCTAACTCTGTACCTTCAGAACAACAGTGCATTTAGTACTAGAGGTTTTTCAAAGAAGGTCGCAGGAGAATGAGAGAGGAGATTTTTGCCATTTTAAAGCATCGATATATTATATTTCAGGATTACTATAAATGAGCAAGTTAAAGCATTTTACTGGGTTAAAACAATTCTTTATTTCTTTTGCTAATTAAAGCAGCACCTTTGCCTGTTCTTAATTATTAGTAATTGAGTACGTAAAACAACTCATGGTATCTTAGAAGTGTGTGGTTGCCAATGTGGTCCAATTTATAGACAACTTACTTCGTAACTCTTTGCCTCCAAATATTTGACGAGAAAAAGCGTAAGGAGTACTGCGAGTTGTCCAAAGCTATTATGACGAAAACTTTAGATACTTATGATAGCAAATGGTACGGTCTAGACTTGAAGAAAATCCAGTGGTCAATCGAAATAAAGTTAAACAATCCCGAGGCATTAAAAAAGTTGAAAAATCGCATCTATTCCATATAAAGATGAACTTCAAACTAACCATATACCAGACAAGCAATACGTTGGATTCAGGTAGTTCTAATTAAAAAAAATAAATAATTGGGGGGATGGAATTATTGGTATTGCAAACAAATTTGTCATCTATCTATAGAGGCTCCTGCAATAGTGCGTCAGGCTTTCATAGCTCCTACATAAATTAGGTTAGGAATTTCATTCATATACTGACTTACATTGCAACAGGGGATTATGTAAAATATTTTATATATACAGGTTGAGTCGGGAGGAACGGACTAAATTTCGGGAGTGTATTATACACTCGAAAACAATGTAAAAACCCCATATGTTCTTATCTGATATTCATTTGTTTTCAAGTTATAGCGCAATATCAAATTTTTTTCTACGTTCCATTTTTATCAAAATTTTCACGCAATTAGAGTATGCCATGCTCAAGACTCTAAACTATTTAACATCTATGTTGTCTTGACAATGTGTCTGTGTATTGTGGCAGTAATTAAACGTTTATTTTCAAGTTTGAGTGATTAAAGTGTTACAAAATGCCAAATACTTATTCAAATTTAGAATATGCAAATATGGTGTTTATTTATGGTTTCTCTAATGGAAGTGCTACAGCTGCTGTTAAAGAATATCGTCAACGGTATCCACATCACAGGCATCCGACTAGAAAGTGTTTATCAGAGTTTTTTAAATTTGTGAGAGAATGGTAAGCTTTCCAGTGCCAACATTACATCTGAACGAGCTACTCGACAAGGTTTAGGAGAAGTAGAAAATATTCTGGATTTAGTAGAAGAAAATGCAACGACCAGCTCACGAAGAATTGGTACTCAATTGGGTATTCCACAAAAAGTAGTATTAAACACACTCCACGAGCAAGGCTTATATCCATACCATGTACAGAGAGTACAGCACCTAAAACCGGAAGATTATGCTAAACGTATTGAATTTTGTCGGTGGATAAAATAATCATCGTGTTGTATCGCGTATACTTTTTACAGATAAAGCAACATTCACCCATGACGGTATTAATAATACTCGTCACTTTCATGTATGGTCAATCGAAAATCCCCACGCAACAGTTGAAAGTAATTTTCAACATAAGTTTTCGGTTAATGTTTGGTGTGGTATGCTCGATAGCTATTTAAGTGGCCCTTTTATTTTGGAGAATCGCTTCACAGGAGACGACTACCTAAATTTTTTACAACATGATTTACAAGGACTACTAGAAGATGTTCCTGTAAATATCAAAAGGCAAATGTATTACCAGCACATTTTGCTCGTCAGGTCAAGCAACATTTAGACAAAACATTTCTACGGCGTTGGATTGGTCGCGGTGGTCCTATTAATTGGCCTCCAAGATCTCCAGACCTCATTGCACTAGATTATTGTTTATGGGGCTGGTTTAAAATTGAAGTGTACAAAGTAAAAGCGGACACTCGGGATGCACTAATTCGACGTATTAGAAATACTGCAGCCAATTTTAAAGAAGGAAGACATGAAGCAATTAGAAGAGCAACGTAGACGAAGCAGAAAATGTTTAGAAGTCAATGGCGGTATTTTTGAACATTTATTAAAAAAACGCTATGATTAGGAAACCGTTAATATATTATTATGAACGTTTCTTTATTTGGTATTACGCTAACACTTGAAAACAAATGATTATCGAAGAAGAACATAAGGGTTTTTTCAAATTGTTTTTCCGTGTATATTACGCTCCTAAAGTTTGGTCCGTTCCTTCCGACTCACCCCGTATAGTATTTTTATTTAAATGTGACTGTATTTTTTTATTTTTGGGCTTGTATTAGTGTGCTTTATAATAGTTTATAATTTGATTGAACTTGCCTAAGTAGTTTAAGAGTAATACATTAAAAACTAAAAAAAAGTATGGAAGATCTGAAAAAAATCAAAAAGCAATCTAAAAGCATTTTTTTAAAATACGGCATTGTGTGAGATTAGTGGCATAGGGTCAAAGAATAGTACGATAAATTAAATAGATTTCATCTATTTATACAGGGTGTTCAAAATAAGGTTTGCGCAAGTGTGTTTAATTTTATTAAAAGAAAAACGGTCGTAACTTTCTGCTTTCCCTGTACCTTTTTAATTGTTTTTAGGTAACACTCTAAGACGATCTGTGTCATTGGGATATATTTTTAAAAGGTTCTAATAACATTTAAAAAGCCCATTCAACAGTAGGTACTGTATGAGGTCTCAAGTCGCCGGTGATATTAATAAATTTACTATACTAAAATATGTGGCTGTTTGATGTTATCCTACGAAACAAATATTCAGTACTTCTAGGTTATCTTTTATACTCTATTTTCTCGCTGTGTAGAAACGGTAACAAAGTTCGCGGCAATCAATTAAAACCGCATTGAGAGTCAGTCTGCCGCGAAACATATCCAGAATAGCGGCGCAGTTGAACCACTGGTACGGAACCGTATGCGTAGGCTTTTATTTTTATAATTACACCTGTAACTTGGCAGAAAATGAATAATTCTCGCCGTATCCGCAACGCTAACGATAGGTTTTACTATTAGACCTGTCATCAACATTAAAGTATAAAATAGAAGTTCTTTGAATATTTTTTAAAGGGGTTTGAAATAAGAATAGAGTTAGCATCTCACTTACATTTACACGGGAAATTTTAATTTAAACTGGTTAAAAATATTCGAGAATAAATCCACGAGCAGATATCATCATGAGAGTATTAAACGAAACTATGTTCATACTATAAAACTAACAGGAAATAACGTCAGTGAGCATTTTATTCCCTAAAGGGAAATGTGTAATTGGCGACGTCGTTGTTTAGTCACACTTCCTTTTTTTTGTGTCAAAATGCACGCAAAATATTGAGTGACGTCATAGACTGTTTGCAATTTGACACCAAAAAGGAATGTCGTGTTCTTTTACACCGTGTAGGAATTGTGTTAACACTCAAGGCATTGTTAGATATCTAAAATTAAGGAGTACCATGGTGTCGGAATTGTGTTAAAAACATGCCGAAACTGTGTCTGTGTCGATCAAAGATACAAACACGTAATTCTGGATTGAGTGGTGTGCTACAATGTAGGACTTTTGTTGCTGAAACCACATTGTAAACTTCTGTGTAACGCAAAGTGGAAATGTTTACTGATATTTGTCTAAAGACACGCACGCGAAGTTGGTGTGACACAATAAAGCCATTTTCACCACTATTTTTCTATATTAACACAAAATATTTTGATTTAACACATAGTAGGAATTTTTTCATGTAATTTTTTGGTTATGTTTTCATTATTATATTGTCGTACTTGTACTTTGAGGTGTTGCTTTTATAATTTTGTTCAATATGTCTAAACGACCTCGAAATTACAAAACAACTAGCTCATATTATAGAAAAATAAAACGTTTAAATTCTACTCCATTCTTGTCTAAAACTGTTTTGGCTAACGCACATCCGGTTCCATCAAGTGCTCACAGTGATTCCAATAAAGTAACAAAAAATCAGGATGTGGGAAAGCTCATATTAAAATCACTGACGCTTTATGAGAAATTAAAACAGCAAGTCCCTTGTGACACAGGAATGGCAGAATCCGACCAATCAAATGTATAGTGTAATAGACCGGCGACCAGTGTAAGCGATGATTGTCTACCATCGTGTTCAAGTGAACCAAGTAAAACAGTTTCTAGTATACTGGATCGTGGTAGAAATTATAACCATCAAGAAGATGAAAATGAATTTAATACCGATGTTGATGCTGATGGATATTTTTCACCTAAACGTAAACACCATATAATGCCGGCATAAATATCGCGCCGGGGTTGACGCGTTGATACCTGTTACAAATACGGTCAAAATTCGGAAGCGCGTTGTCAATTTTCCGCAATTTATAGTAAACACACATAATGGGGAATTGTGTCAAACGATTCCCTATTTGTGTTATTAATAAAGAACAGTGGGAATTGTGTGACACAATATTCCCTATTTGTGTTATTATTAACAATTAGTAGGAATTATGTGACACCACGAAGAAAGTGCGTCACGCATTGCCCAACTTTCGTCATTTTACACATATGGGTCACAATTAAGGAATTTTGCGTGTAACCGCCATATTTTCTGTATTATTATTATATATATTTTTTTACCCATAAATTAAAACGCCAATTGTGTTAATATTAAAATAATATATGTAATTAGTTTAAAAAAACCTAGTTTCCACATTACTTCTTAAACGTTTTTATTTGTCAAAACTTAAAAGTTTAAAAATTATTATTTTTTTATGTTTTTTTTTCTAAAGATTTTTCTTATATATTTACCCGTACATTTATTATGTAAAGGCCCCTTTTACTAGTGTAAGTATATGGAAAAAGTAGACAGAACAGCTGTTGTCGCAAGTAAACAAAATATTTTGTAAGCTTGAAAAAGTCCTATTACTTATATATATTTATTATTATTCATCATCTACTGTTTATTTACACATCCACTTGGGCCCATGTAAGGCACAATAAAATATAACATCTATAACGGAATGCTACTCTGAAAGAAACATTAAATATAAAATAATATAAATAATTCCTAAGTTGTGTAAAGCAGTTCACCTCATAATTTTTAAAATAATTTAGTGGGATTTGTGGCAGACAATTAAGGATTTGTGGCAGTCATATTTTCTCAATTGTGTCGCCTATGTCTCGGCAATGTGTCATTTGACCAATTGACAGACAAGGCACAAGTATCGAAATTATTCCCACATTTGCCCTTAAATGTGTTGTGCCATCGTGCTCCACTTCCTACATATAAAAGTCACACAGAGGTAGTAGTTTCGACACACATGTGTACTGTCGGGCACAAGATCTTAATGCAATTACGTAATTATTCCTTAAATGAGTCAAAATTGTGCTCACTGGGATGTAATATTACAAGCGCAACAGGAAAAAAGTTTTTAGCAAAATTACAATGGATTTTATTTTGCTGTATTATGTTAATGTTGACCATTCAGGGGGGTTTATAAATAAGGTCTTTATTTCCAATATTATATAAAACTGAAACAACAGCTATTCAGTATACATTATATCCAATGGAAAGTTCTGAAGGTCAGCTGGGAGTATAAAACCTGGAGGTAAGATACTTCCTCTGTTATTTACCTTAAGTATGTAATGCAGATATGCTATAGAAACGAGACAATACCTTAACCACGGATCGAATAATGCAAATTTCATAAAACAGGGCATAATTCAAACTCTTTATCACAGGGCATCTAACATTTGCAACAATCCGAAAGACATTAATATTGAAATTTCAATTATCATAAATGATTTAAAAAAAAATGGTTACCTTGAAACCTTTGTAACTCAATTCAAAACTTAAAACACGAAGTCAAAACTAGCACAGAAACGAAAGAGGAACAAACATTTCTTACAATACCTTATGTTAAGGAGATTTCTGAAAAGATTAGAAGGATAACGAAAAACTATAATATCATAACAGCTTTTAAATCCGGAAATACGCTTAGAAGCTTTCTTACAAAAGTACCCCCCCCCCCCCGTAATGAAAACACAAAAAATTGTATCTATCAAATCCCTTGTGAGTGTGGCAAATCTTACATGGGAGAAACAGATTAATAATATACAGTGGTCAGAAGCGAAGATTTTGGACACGGAACAGTACTGGCGGAAACAAAAATTTAAATAAGCAGCTTTTATGAATCAAAATTCAAAATACCCAAATATTTAGCAATCCAAGTATTGATATTCCCAATATCTGTAAGCCTCTCCTTGTACAAAACAAACAGCTCAAACTTTACACTCCAATTAGCACGTAGGCGAAATCATATAGCTTCGTTGCACACGGATAGTATTTAAGACAGTAGCCTTAGAATTATAATTTAGTTTACATTTGAAAACGGTTAGAGATACTAACTTACCGAAACGTTGTGTTAAGTAACAAAATAAAGATAATGGAAGTCTGACAAGGTTATTTTTTGATAATACTACATTGTCTGCTACCTTCAAACAAACTAACACATTGTCATCAAGAAGGATATTTTAATGACACAAATCTGGATTTGACTTGGCTTGGTTTAGGAAAACAGAAAGTGTGAATAAAGGAAAGGCAGTGAAAAATTAAAAGTTTTTCTGAAAATCAACACGTTATTATGGATAATCCTCGGTTCTGCATTCTCGGAAAGTTGACAGGTGAGCCGCCATATCGGAAAGAATGTTAATTGGGCCGATTATCTTTAAGGAATTCTTAATTCGGCGCGATATGTAATGAAATTTTAGAAAATTTCACAATTCTATTTTTTTATAATCTACGATCGAACTTTACTTCATAATACGTTGGTTGGTTCTATCATGGCTACGTAGATGCAGGAATTCGAATTAAAATATCCGTTTAAAAAATACTATAAATAATGCGATTCGAAATAGGATTAATTATTCCGCATAAAACATTCGCATTGTAGTAATAGGCAGACTTTGGCTGAGAGTTACTTTTAGTTACTTTTAGCACAGTAAAGATTTTTTCCTCTCCCCTTGTTGCGGTTAACTATGCCCCTCTACATTTCTCATACGATTATACGAAGTTATTGGCAAAGCGTTTCTTTAACAGCTTAGCTAAGACAATGAGCCTAATGAATAAAAATTAAGCAATTACTTGAAGCAATTGCTTTTTAGTAAACGCGATTGCTTGACTAGCAAATCCTATAAGTAAAAGCAATTGCTAAATCTGGGTATGAATTATATTTTAAAGCAATTGCTGTTTTTCTTACACCTCTATAGCAAATGCTTATTCAACACAAGTTCAGACGTGGCTTATCCACTTGTTCAGATTATAGATTTCATGTTCAGTTTGGTGCCTAATTTGCAAAAGAGTTGATGTAAATACAACAACGTTGGTCTATTTATTTAATACGATAGTAATCTGTTACGTTTTTGTGGAAAATGGAAAACTTATATTTGTGATATGGCAGATTTCAGTGAAAATGAGAAAACTGATAGTACTGATGAAGAAATTCAAGACAAGCTATTGATATTCGTTCACAAATTTAACATAATATTACATTAAACATAAATAATTCTCCCTGACCACAACCGTTTAGCTTCCACAATAGCGTCAGCACTTGTAGGAAATTTAATAAAAATATTGGCCTTTTCCAAAACTGCATCCATTACAAAAGTGTCTGTCTTACAGATAGTAGTTTGGTAAACACCGAGTTATTCACCTACAGAATTTGGAAAGCCCGGATCCGATAATTTCCGCAGAAAGACTTTAATCTTATTTAAAGGCGACAGTGCACCCCTTCAACCTTTTACCCAGTATCAGTCAAAAAATAATTTGCCAACCACTCAACATTTTCGCAGTTAAATCGATATAACTTTCTGAAATCATCATATCTGCAATTTTTACGTACACTGCAGATTTTTCTTTTACGGACGTTCATATATTCAGCCATAATTGAAGACACGAATTAAGAGCAACGCAAGTGTATGCCGCGGAGAACTAAAGTTGACTGCTACCAAGCAAATGATGCAGGGGTCGACCTACCTTAAAAAGTTGAAAGGAATCGCTGCACTAGAAAAAGCAATTCCTTAATTTATTCATTACATTTTAAGCAAACAATAGCGATTGCTTCTATTTTTTAAGAAAAAGCATTGACTAGAAGCAATTCCTGCACTTTTAAGCAATCGCTGGACGCAAAAGCGATATTACTTTAGTTTTTATTTATATTGTTTTGCTTTGCTGTTTAAAAAAAAACAAAAGTAAAGTACCTCCCGCCTTTTTTTTTGTCTATTACTTATTATAGAAGTCATAATATATATTTTGTACACACATTTTCGGAAAAACATCGATGATACCGTTATGTGATACGAATTCGGATAATTAATCCAAGTATTTACATCATTAACGCAGATATTCTTTAATGTTTCTCACGTTTTCGGATTTTTATAACTAAACAAACAATAAAAATAGTACACAATCACTTGTTTATTAAATAATAGCCATGGGGCGTCACAACAGTGAAAAAATGACGTATTGATTGACATATTATATTGTAATTAATACCAATAAACAGGATTCCGGATATTATGTAAAATACGTGTCGACTTGTATCCTGTATCAAGGCGTATGCACTGTCACCTGTTGCAGTTGACAAATTAATTTATTTTGCTATACTTTTACTTTAAAGGTGAAGTGTCTTGTGGGAATCGTATGAGATTAGAATTTAAAAAAGGGTAATATTTGCATATTTAAGGTAATAAATTCATAAACACGATAGTAACTTATGCAATTGCACTTGACTAGACTGATTCAGAATCAATTAAAGCTTTATTTTTACAGACGTAAAAAATACTGATTGGAGTGAGACTTTTTATATATATCCTTTGGGTTTCGCGTAATTTTATTATACCGTGCGAGCTAAAATTATTTGCATCAAAGAGGGCCTTTCATCTGAGGACGTAATGCTTAGCCGTAGAGCTTAATACCTGTTGGGTGTCAGTAACTACGTGAATTAACAATCAATCAGTTATTTCGTCATCTTTGACAGTCGTTACAAGTAATTGGATTCATCGCTAATTTTTCCAATTTCTTGAACAATTCACACAATGGGCTTTACGGAACAGCACAAAACATTCATGGTTGAAGCATATTTTCGAAACGGGGTTAGAGTAAATGGTGAGTGGCAATACAATCCGGGTTTGTGCATGGACGATTTTCACGAACATTTTCTTAACGTTGCTTTTATTGCTGGGGATTTTTATCATTGCCTAAAAAGAACCGTGGCTGTGTTTAGGGAAACAGGTTCCTTACAACACAAAAAAGGAGCAGGAAAATAAATGATAAAATGATTTATTAGACCTGACATTTTTTTTGGATGAAGCCTGGTTCCACCTCTCCGGTTATGTGAATTCTCAGAATACACGCATGTAGAGTAGTGAAAATCCCCATTTTTTTGAGTCCACATTGCACTCTCAAAAAATTGGTGTCTGGTTAGCTGTTTCCCAAAGAAGAATTGTTGGTCCTAGTTTCTTCCATGACACAGCTACAGCACAACGGAATAGAGACAATATTTTGAATCCATTTGACGACGAACTACGTTTTGGATATTTTCAACAGGACGGTGCAACCGCCCATACAGACGCAGAAACTATTAACTACTTACGCAATTTTTTCGACGACAGATTGATCAGTTTTCGATCAGACATTGAATTCCCACCTAGATCACCTTGTTTAACGGTTATAGATTACTTCGTTTTTCCTTATTTAAAAAACACTATATTTAAAAGATCAGTTGCAAATTTAGAACAAATACAAAATAGGATTATCCGAGAATGTGATAACATTTCTCCAGAGATGCTGGTCAACACTTTCGAAAATATGAAGAGACGTGTCAATTTATGCTTTTTATGTAATTATTTTTTTTTCTTTCTGTATATTCTTACTTTGTTAATTTTGTAAACAACAAAAATATCTTTGTATTTGTCTATTTATTTTATTACTCATTAGTTTGGCATATCATGTCATAATATGAATTTGATAAAATTTTAACCTAGATTTGGTTAGACATATCGTCCCCATATCATTGTGATCTAAACCAAGCCCTACGTTTTTTAATCCAAGCCCTCTTTAATGCAAAATAATTTTTGCTCACACAGTATAATTATCCTCACTTATTACGGCCTTCATTAAACTGAATTAATTTTTACCACGTACGTAAAAGATATGCATCGATAAATCGATCATTTACAAACATTTCTACAACACAAAAATTAACAAAACACAAATCGCCACCGCTATATTTTGTACAGTGAGGTTCGTGCCCTGGTAGCTAATGGTCTTATTTTCCCTGTTTTCGTTTTAATGTAAATCGTACGTACCTGTCTAGTTAAGCAACTTACAATATGACAGCGAACGTCCCATTCATTACTTAATTTAATCATATACCTGCCTTTTAACTTGTCAGCTTTCGAAGTAATAACACGCAGAACGAAATTATTAGCTGCGTATAAGGAGAAGCATGTATTTGTGATAGTCGGCGACACAGAAGAATGGACGCAAATTGTCAAAGATGTTATGGACACGGTGGTCTGTCTGTTGCTCTGGTTGGTCACGAAATACGGAACTGCACTTTTAGAATTACATTTAAAAGTCGGAAAATATATAACCCATGATCGTTAAGGATATTGCATTCGTCTTCATCCCATAAATTTTTATAAAAGTACCTGTGGTCTCACCTTTGACAAAAAATTTTTGTCTTCTAGAAGTTTATTTTGCAGCCAATTGCAAAAATCCAACCTCCAGATATCCTCACGTCTAACTGTTTGGCTTAGATGTATTTCGGTTGAATTTAATGTTCGCCATATTCGCATTCTAGGTGTTTGTAGCTCATTTTCAAAAAACGTAGTTGAGCTGCGAGGTGCATTTTTGACCTTAAAATAGAAAAATATGAATAGCAAAATTAGGAAAACGTTCATTACAGATAATCGTACCGTGTTCAAAATATTTTGCTCTTCATCTGCATCAATTCGACGACCGTATTTATTTCTTAGTTTCAATTTAGCAAAAATATTTTCATGCGGTTGCACTCGTTCGGGATATTGGATTAGATATTGTTCACAAGAAATTCTAGACTTTCTATTTGAACTGTAATAAATGCGTAACATATCACGCTTTTCTATATATTTGATAACATATTTTACTAGGAAACACAAAAGCAAAAAATGCATCAATAACTAACAAACATGTCAACACAAGTCTGCCATAATGGTTTAGCGGTATAGCGTATAATGTTTTGTTTCATAGCAACCTTTAATTTATTATTTAAATTTTGTTTGATTTTTTCCTTATAAAATATGAAGTAATTTTTCATCGAAACGTTCAATAACACAACAAGTGTGATAGATGTATGTTTTTAAAATGATAGGCTCTTTCGATATCCGAGGTAGTATATCCAGGTTCGTATTTAAAAAAAAAGTTGATAATGAGCCCAAAACATCGAAACGTCGGATTTAAAATCTGATAATGTGTGCTTGTGCTCGATCATAAAAAAAAAAAAAAAAAAAAAAAAAAGAATAAAAAGTGGCAATAAAAAAGTCCGATTCATTTTAAAATTCTTCTTTAAATAAAGTAAGGGAAAAATAAAACCAAATTTTTAAAATTTACCTTTTTTCCAGATATCTCGAGAAGGACTAGGAATTTCCTGAATTTGCAAACATTGGATTAAGCACCAAATTGTGCAACTTTTCCACAATTTAAACTTGTTCGTATCTATAGTTTCCGAGATCCCAAAGGTCACCCTCGAATTTGTGACACCCTGTATAGTCGACATTGATTTTATCTAATTTTTGTATAAAATCTAGAAAAAAATAAATCTAAGCGAAATCCGTTATAGTTTGGCAAGCATGTTAATACTACCACCTTAAGTAAAGCTTAAGATAATAGAATTTATTTTGACATTATACCGGGTGTTTCTCAAAAGACGTTCACCCCTATAACTTCTTTATATTTATAGATTTTAAAATGAAATTTTGAGATTATGCATAAGGGATGAGTCTGCATTTATTGGCATAATTTTCAATTTGTTAGCACTTCCGGTTTGACCGAAAGACTTTGGTATTTTAAATGGGACATCTTGTATATTTTTACTTATTGGGATTCAGCATAATATTCTGAGTAACATGACACCTCACTTGTCATTTTTTGACGTGTTATAACTTTTTTATGTTTATTTTTTATTTTTAATCTAGAGTGCTACAAATTTTATTAAATCTGTTAATCTATAGTAAGTAGAATATGAAAATTAAAATTTTGTCATAATAATTTACTTTCCAAGTTTCACAAGCGTTTAAAAAATGAAATTTTGTTTTCTTGACGTTTACTCCATTTTTCCAAATGGAACGATGATGGTTCACTAGGATATTTAAAACGAGCATTTTTTTTCCAACAATTTGATACTATACACTCCTATGCTATTTTAAAACTGACACTGGAAAATTTGCCTTAAGTCCCAATCGCAAATTTAAAAGCGTTATGCATTATTGCCGCCCTTTCTTTTCTAAAGAAATATAAAGGCGGCTTTGAAAAACAATGGAATTGTTTTGAAAAGCAATATGGCTTTAATTTAAAGTTTTTTATTGTCATTAGTTTATAAAACACACAATACATACCGTCGGGTTACAAGCAAAAGGCACTAAGTCAAAATATACGCTTTTGAGTAATTTGGCTGGAAATATTCTTTAAAATTTCTTTTTTATATAAACATGACTTAAAATGGGTTTGGCATTTTAGGCACTGTTTCATAATATTTTTTACATGTCTCTGGAATAATAACTAGATAAGCAATTTAATTGAAATTTTCAAAATATTTATTTTTTGGGTTTTTGTTAAACGATGCACTGACTTAATGTATTTTACATGTTAGGCTTGACTTAGTGGATATTACATGAAATTTTTTTGAAATAATAGACTTATTCTGTTTTGTTCGCTATAATTTTTCAAATGTGACAACATGAAATACATAAAAAAAACCATTGGTACCTATTGCAATAAAAATAATTGTTAACAAACTAAAAGCAAAAATCCTTAATACATAAAAAATAACTTTCATTGATTCATATTTCAGTTTTCTTCTTCTTCTTGATCAGAGTCATTTTCAGCTGGTTCAGCTGTCACATCTTGAACAATAGAAGAGCAAGGCAAATTGTTATACCAATCCTTAAGGGTCGATGGAATAATATTTCTGGCACATAGCTTAAGGAGGTCCTTTTTTTTAGCAATTGATATAGGTAATTGTCTTTGGTATAGCTGCGGTATAATTATATCTTTAAAGTTTTCGTCTTTGGTCTTTCGATTTGAAGCCCGTCTAGTGAAACCAATATCAATTTTTTCGTACTCATCAGCAAAACCATACTTATAATGAACGGTGTTTGGGAACTGCTTGTCATACTTAAAGCATTTAACTTTTAACCAGTTAACATTATTGCCCCTTTAGTCTTCTTTTTTGTTATTTATAGTAAGTTGCACAAGTTTTTTTAAATCCAAAAATTCATCAAATTGCAATTCTCGTGTATTGTAAGGGAGTTTATCCCGCTTCCTACCAGATCTTGCCATTTTGAACACATTCTCATATTCATGCACGCTGTAAATATCGACATGATGTTTAGCGGTTTTAATTGAGCTGTGTGTGCATGGAGTCGACCTCCATATAAGAGTGCCCACTTTCCATATATTTTTGCTCGATGACACAAAGAGTAGGATGTATTCTCACAATATGTAACAGAAGAGCTGTTATCTGGGCATTTCTATTTTGTCCTGCACATGTGTCGGAAAAAATAGTTAATTGTTTCACTTCTGGAGATAATGAATTAATGTATAATGATAAGCAGCTACCAATTTCACAACTTCCACGTTTTATGTTTATCTCTGTCCAAAAATAACAGAAAGCCTCATTCAGTGGCGCAGATTCATAGATTGTAAAATTATAAAAGTTTAGTTTACGTAGATAGTACAATAAACTTACTTGTCCAGTCGGGATTTGGAGTACTTTTTGCATATCGCATGTTATAGATTTAAAACTTATATCACCAATTGCCCTCTTCTTATCTTCATCTTTTTCTTTCATTGACTCTTCTTTCCTTCTTAAGTGTTCTTGGTACTTTAACTCAAACTCTTCCTTATTTGCAGCGTTTTGATACTCATTACAAGTGAGACATTGGTCCTTTTTGGGTTTGAAAAAAGACAAATTATATCGTGTGCAAAATATCCTTCGATAAGTAATAAGGTTTACTCCCGGCAGTTGTTTTTCTTTACATTCTTCCATAAATAAATCAAACATTTTCTTAATATTAAGATTAGGATCTAGGTATAGCCTTTTGCTTGACTTTCTTATGTAGTGGCTTTCGACGACGGGAAAGCTCTCGATGTGACGAGTCAGTTAGATGACTAAGTCAGTTAGTGTATTTTGCCAGTACAGAATATCGTATTTTTGACTTAATTTAAATATTATTCTTGCAACATGAAACCCCAAGAAATTTTCAAGTGACTTAGTGGATTGTGCTATAACGAAAATATGGAAAATGTGACCAGATGGCATAACTAAGTCAAAATTGAAAAAAATTGACTTAATGTGTTTTGCTTGTAACCCGACGATACAATCATGCGGCTTCAGAAGAATTTTTCTGGTCACTCCAAAAATTAGTTCATTTCTAGTAAAACTAACCATTTTATCTGATTTACAATGTTAGTTTAATAAACGAATGGCATTACAATTTTAATTTAAAACCATATTGGTTTTCAAAACCATTCCATTGTTTTTCAAAGCCGCCTTTATATGAAAAGACAGAGCGGCAATAATGCATAACGCTTTTAAATTTGCGATTTGGACTTTTTGTGTCAATTTTAAAATAGCATAGGAGTGTATGGTATCAAATTGTTGGAAAAAAATGCTCGTTTTAAATATCCTAGTGAACTACCATCGTTCCATTTCGAAAAATTGAGTAAAATTAAAATATGCCATTAAATGCAGACTCATCTCTTATGCATAATCTCAAAATTTCATTTTAATATCTATAAATACAGAAAAGTTATAGGGGTGAACGTCTTTTGAGAAACACCCGGTATGTCAGTTAATAATAGTTGCATAATAACATTTTCTTCCAGTGAAAAGTTACAAATAAATAAAGACATAACAATGAAGTAGAATTTTAAATGGCATTAAATCCGGAGTTAATACTGGACCTGTCCCATATAATGGGCAGTCATTGATTTTTAAATAGTCGGAATACGATGACTAAACTTAAATGTGTGAAAATTTGCAGTGTATGATCTTTAAATGTATTTTTCGTTAAAAAACGTTTTCTTTTAATGATACTAATACTTTAGTGTAAGCAAATAAAAAACAATATATTATGAACAAATCCATTGACAAGATTAAAAATATTGACACCCTATTTACGATGTTGCGGTTAAAATGTGTACCGAGACAACGTGATACAGATTTAAAGGTAATAGAAACCAAAATATTTATCCCACTTTGTATTTATTTTGTTGGGTTTTATTTTAAATTCCCATGACACACCCAGGATTGATCCATACCATGACCTTGTCTGATATAAATAAGTAAAGATACATGCAAGTACGTATAAGTAAATATTTACTGCAAGTTGCAAAAGCTTTTTATAAACGATTCCGTTATTTTAAAAAGGCGTTACTAAAAATTGAAAATCACATTAAATTCAGGGGCCAATGGCCGAGGTAGAGTGAGAAAGAAATAGGCCAACTTGCGTACGTGCAACTTGCGTACAAGGATTATTTCTTCCAACTTGCGTACATGGGTAGGTAGGTCCCTCGAACCAGGTAAAACTGCAAGGGTACATTATTCCAACTTGCGTACATACACAGGGTTTTAAATTTGTTGAATTTTATAAGCTACTATTTATTATATTTAGCACCTGATTAACTATTATTTACAGTATTTATTAAATCATTTCACCGAACCGCCTATTAGAAAAATATGGCACATTATTGTTAGCCCTTAATTAGGTATTCCCGACTACACATTTTACAAGTGATTATTACCTACCTGCTAAATGAATTCAACAGGTAGGTCGTTTGGGAAAATACATGAAAGGAAGATTTGTAATTTTTCTATCAAAGGTCTCTTCTTATGAACGACGGATCTTCCTTCCTGCTCGCTAATGATGGTCACGAATACAGAATTTTAATATTTTCGTCATCAAATGGGAAGGAACTTCAAACCAACAAGCATTTTTTATGGACGGGACTTTTAAGTGCTGCAGTAAACAGTTCACAAAACTTTACACCATATATGCGGACATTGGAAGCAACACAGAAGAACGGAATGTAATCCCTGTGGTTTATGCATTACTTAAGAACAAAACTCGCTGTACGTATGAAAGACTTTTCACAATAATGAAGAACACCATAAACTGGAATCCAATATTAGTCACTATAGATTTCGAAGAAGCAGTGATTACAGCTATAAAGAATGTGTTTCCGAATATTGCAATAAATGGCTGCCATAACCACTACAATCAGTGCATATGGCGAAAAGTACAACAGTTGGGCCTAGTTATGGAATACCGGCATGATGATGATCTGCGACTACATATTCGCATGTGTGCTGCTTTGGCGTATATTCCACTTGAAGATTTGGATAACGGTTGGATAAGCATTCAAGAAGATTCACCTGTAAATGAAAAACTTCAACAGTTCTACGATTATTTCGTAGATCAGTGGCTTCAAAATAGTGTCATTACGCCAGATATGTGGAACTGCAATAACAAGCTCCACCGTACAAATAACGTCGTGGAGGGATGGAACAACAAATTACAGCATCTGGTCAAAAGAAACCACCCGCCTGTCTTACAGTTGATTATAAATATTTAAAGGAAGAATCAGAACATAGTGATTTCCTCTATAACCGCAAAGAATTAAACCTTGAGGGGAAAAGAAGAAAAAAAACATACATCAAACTGGATAGTCGGATAACTAAAATATTAGAAGCTTATAAACAAACTAAAGACATGAAAAAATGCCTAAGATCTCTAGCTTACGTAGCAAAGTTAGAGTAAACGACTGTACATGTCTTATGAATTTTGTAAACACCTGTCTATCTTTTATATGTTATTTAAAAGAAATAAAAACTTAAGATCCTAGCTTTTTTCGCTTTTAATTTTAACATTGTAAATCAATCTTAAAAACGGCGCTATTATACTAAGTACTGTTCAGATAAAAACCTAATTTCACTACTACTTTTCTACAATTATCAATAATAAAAAAACAACTAATTAAATTCAACAAATTTAAAACCCTGTGTATGTACGCAAGTTGGAATAATGTACCCTTGCAGTTTTACCTGGTTCGCGGGACCTACCTACCCATGTACGCAAGTTGCACGTACGCAAGTTGGAGGACACCGTGAGAAAAGAGTAAATTGAATTAAACCAGGGTCTTACAAAAAAAAATTAAATTTAAAAACATAATAGTATATTAAAGCACGAGTTTCATAAGCGTTTTTAGTGCACCAGTGTACGTTCGCTAAAACATCTTATCTTATGATACTTGTGCTTTATACACCTTTTATATATTTCATCTTTTATGATCAAGAAAAATTTACATTTTTTTCCCAAAATAATACCGCAAAAAAATTTAACCTCTCCAAGTTGGTAACAAATTTAAGTATAGAAACATTTGAAAATCGCTTTTTTTTCTGGTAGATCAAAATAAAATCCTCGCAGGACCGCTTTTACGAGCCTGGATTTTCAATCCATATCCTGGGGAAGATATGAATAAAAAGGGAAAAACACATAGGTATACAGACATATCCTAGGGAAGCAACCATGCAGTAGATATACACAAAATGCTCCAGTACAAACCATAGCAGTCAATAAAGGAAAGCGAGTCCAAAGACTCTCTGAATCAGGATCTAAAGCTCAATACCAGAGGCAACAAGAAAGCCAACTATTGTTTTAAATTGCTCAACAGAAGAATTTTTAAAAAGGAGGTCATGCAAAGAAATAGGGGGTGTTATACCTAGACGACGATACAAAGTGTCAATTTTATAGTAATTGAGGTGGCATTCAGCAAAAATATGAGTGATGTCACCCACTTCCCCACAAGTACAGTTCGGCTCATTCTTTAGGTTGATTCTATGTAGGTGAGCCAACAATGGCCCGATCTCATTCTTGTGAAAGTGGTATTTTTCTTCTATCAAGAGGTTTCTTATGAAACCATGGTTTCGTCAAGGATGTTTCTACAGATGTGCCATACGTAATGCCTTTGGTGGTCGATATTTCTCTCTCCTCACTCCAAAGTTTCGCAATATTACTCTTTATTATAGGAAGCAGGTCTGGGGAAGGGATTTTATTAAAGTTAAGAACATGGTTCCTACCATTGTTGGCGAGTTCATCAGCCTTGTTATTTCCTTCAATTTATCCCTGATTTAATTAATAAGTTCCCGATTAAATATTATTGGTTGCTTCTCCATATCCAGTCCTTGTTTGGCAATGTACATAAATAAAGATTTATTAAAATTTAACGTTAATTTATAAGATTATAATCAGTCAAATATAATTTCTAAATCTTTTTTGATATTTAATTGGATGTCCGTAATATTTTTAGCATAATAAATAATTGTTGTGTCGTCGGCACATTATAATTTTAATTTTGAAATATAATTGATATAAATAAGAAATAATCTGGGTTCTAGAATGGAATATTGTGATACTCCACATGTTATTGTTTAATAGGAACTAATATTACCTCCTATTTTAACGCATCGTTTTCTATTTTTTATATAACTTTCAAACCAACGATAAATTTTTCCTTTTATGCCTATATCAAATAATTTAATTAATAATTTATCATGGTTTACAGATCACAGACTTAACACAAGTTTAGATACAATGCCGCATTTTTTTTTGGTTTCTAGATTTAATTGAATGTTAGTAATAACAATAACATCCACAGATGCAACTTCAGTGTCTCTACATTTACAAAATCCATACTGATTATCGAAAATTAAATTTTGTCTTTCTAAAAAATTCGTTAATTTTATATTTATAATTTTTCCAAAATTTTTGACAGAACAGGCAAAACAGGGGTTGGGGTAGGGGTTGATTAACGAATACTCCCTTCACACTGAGTGTCCACGTTATAAGGAGATGACGTCCTCGAAATTTCATGATTCTAGGATTAGGGATTTAGGCTGTGCGTTGAAGAATGCTGTTCACATTCACGCGCGAGACGCGGTTCACGCTGTAGTCACATAAATGCAATGTCATATTAATTGATTCAGCCGATACTAGGTGGAAATCCATAATAATAGTATTACGGGATACAGTAAAACAAAGTTGAACTTGTAAACTTCCACTATATTAACTAGAAAAATGACATGTTTCGCTAACACTGTAGCTTCGTCAGATGACAATGATTTAGTAAAGTGAAAATTAAAAATTGGGGTGCAATAAAATTAAATTATTGAAGATGTAAATAAAACAGGTTACAATAGCGGGATAACCCAACAGAGGGTTTAAAAATGAAATTAAATTAGGTACAATATGGGTAATTTACAAAATCTTAAGTATATGGTCAAAAGAATAAATTTAACAAAGGTGAATTATTTAAATTTAGTTGATTATTAAGTAACAGGTCCATATTTTTAAGTTTATTTATTTCCATAGATTCTAACAAATTTAGTTTTAAGCCTTTGTTTTCTGTATGCACGATTTTAAAGGAAGAATCGAAATTATGTTGATAATCAAGTCAATGGTTAGCATAGTTTGAGTCAGTTTTATTTTTTAGAAAACTGTTATAATGTTCCTGTATTCTTTTATCAAAATGTCTACCAGTTTGGCCAATGTATGTTTTAGGACAATCTTTCCATTTTAATTTATAGACGCCTGATTTTTGTTTTTATCGCTTTTAGTTTTATTGTTTTTGATAAATTTACTTAAAGAGTTATTATTTTTGTAATACACATTTATATCAAGTTTGTTAAGAAAATTGCCAATCACTTTGCTAGGTTGTCCAAAGAAAGTGACAAGTTTAAATTGGTCAGAGTTTTTGCTTCTAGGAAAAACTAAGTCAATAGCTTCTTTGTAAGTTTTCTTTTTTAGGATTTAGTCAATTAGATTTGAGTTATATCCGTTATTAACTGCAATTTGTTTAATAATGTTTAGTTCTTTTTGAAAATTGATTTTATTTAGAGGGAGAGTTACTAGTCTATGAATCATACTGTGAAAAGAAGCTAATTTGTGTTGTATAGGGTGTCAAGAAGAGTTGTGTATGACAGTATTAGTATAAGATGGTTTATGGAAAACGGAGAAAACGTGTCTATCATTTTCTCTCTTAATATTTAAATCAAGAAAATTGATAGAATTGTCACTTTCGTGTTCTATTGTAAACTTGATATATTTGTATAGGCTGTTAATATATTCTAAAAAGTCTGCTAACTGTCTATCATTACTGTCTATTATTATTATTATTAAATCATTGTCATCTGACGAAGCTACAGTGTTAGCGAAACATGTAATTTTTCTAGTTAATATAGTGGAAATTTACAAGTTCAACTTTGTTTTACTTTGTAATACTTTTGCAATGTCATATCTTGTTTTATTTGAATCATGCTTAAAACCTGTACTTGTGGGCGCAAATCAAACGCTTGCCCAGCGCCCCAAAGACCCTAACTACGACACTGTTTTGTCATGCGTCAAAAAAAATTGCGTTTGCCTTTCATTAACTAAATACATAATAATATATAATTCTCTTATTGCTAGGCTGTATCTACTTAAACAGTATTCCCACGACCCATTTTTTTTATTTCATGGCAGGTAGCAACTTTCTCAGCTCCATAATGTTAAATAATTTAGATAAAATATTTAGATTTATTAATTTCACAGTATGAGATTAAACCCTAAAGGTAAACTACCTTAATAAAGAATTTTAAATTATTCAGGTTAAGCAAATAAACTGATTAGAATTAAAGATTAGGAAGGGTTAAAATCTTTCGTTTTAGAACTTAACAGTCAAATACATTTTATATTCGGATTAATTATAATCGCATTTTTACCTTTAATAGAGCGTTTAATGAAGGACGTAATAAGCGAGGATAAATATATTTCTATCCTTTATCTACAACCATCCATCCTATTTCATTTTCACTATTTTCAAAATCCATTATTAATTATTAAACACACAAAGCGAAACATTAACATTTAAATCGACATACCTAGGTATATTGGTAATTTCCTGGTTCGCCACGTTCTGTTTCGCCACGAAAAGGAAATTTACCTGTTTTAGTAGCGTTTTGCCATGGTAATTAGATGTCAGTGCAGATTCGCCACTCGTCCTTTCGTCTATTACGGCAGTGAGGCTACCTGTGTCAATCCCATTGTGTATTTTAATCCGATTCACTTCAAAATTGACTTTGACATGGAATCTTACGTTTTTCGGATAATTAAAGTATAAATTTTAATAAATATCTCAAAATTGTAAGTAGTACAGGGTGGCCCATTAATAAGGGACGCCGGCTATATCTCGGAAACCATTAATCGTACAGCTTTCGGAAAAAAAATTTTATAAGCAAAGCGGTAATGAGAAAATTCTGGAAATTACGTTCAAGTTCCTCATTTCGCCGCAAGGGGGCACAATTGAAAATTAGTTTTTTAAATTTTAAATTTCTCCGAAAATTCCTATATTAAGGTATAACTCTGATTATATCATTGGAAAGCTTAGACAATTCTGCATTATTTTGGTTTAAGGCTCGTTGGCGTACCGACCTTGATAAGAGTGGGGGAAGCTATTGAATGTGTAAACATTAAAATCGCTGTAACTTCTAAACAACTTGTCCGATTTTACTAAATTTAAGCTTTTTTGGAAGAAAAAGGTAAGTACCTTTAATTGTCATATCCAATGGTACACAATAGTTTCTAATAAAATTGCTAGAGGGCGCAATTTGAATTAAAAGTTATTGTTTTGGCAATAATTCTGAAACGAACAATAATATCGAACTGCGGTCTTTACATTTTTTCTTGCAAATTTAATCTACTTTCCGAATATGATGTCATAGTTATACCGTATGATTTGAATTTTCTGGATAAAATCAAAAAAACTGTTATTATTACAAATTGCGCCCTCTACCAATTTTATTAAACACTATCGCGTACTGCTGGATTGAAAGTACTTACCTTTCCCTTCCAAACAAGCTTAAATTTAGTAAAATCGGATAAGTCGTTTAGAAGTTACAGCGATTTTAATGTTTACACATTCAATAGCTTCCCCCACTCTTATCAAGGTCGGTACGCCAACGAGTCTTAAACCAAAATGATACCGAATTGTCTAAGCTTTTCAATGATATAATCAGAGTTATACCTTAATATGGGAATTTTCGGAGAAATTTAAAATTTAAAAAACTAATTGTCAATTGTGCCCCCTTGCGGCCAAATGAGGAACGTGGGAGTAATTTCCAGAATTTTCGCATGACCACTTTACTCATACATTTTTTTTTCCGAAAGCTGTACGATTAATGGTTTCCGAGATAAGCCCCTTATTAATGGGCCACCCTGTACATAATGATTTAAAAAAAAAAATTCTGATTCGAATTTTTTTCGTTTCTTTGCATTTTTTGAGAACATTTACCGTAGTAATGTATATTTTTTACACCATCAGAAAGTAGAGATTTCAACGAACAAAAAGCTCACCGACTTTTTTAAAAAAGCAGATATTTTGACGTGAGAATTTTCGATTGAAAATTAGGGTGCTTTTTAAATATTAAGTCAAAATAAGGTGAAAAAATAAATATTTCAAAGCAAAAAAATTACAGTGTGTTTGGGACATAAAAAGTTAAGTTTTCACCAAATTTTGTGAAAAAAAAAATTTTTTTTTGTCAAAGATAAAAATAAAAAACCAAAAACTTGGTTATTTGAATTTTTCACATAAATTTTGAGGTTATATGAAAAAAGTGTGAATAAAAAAGTTGTAGATCTTGTTATTATCTACAACTTTGCCATTTAACGTTTTTCCATAGGACTTGTAGTTTTGCCAAAAATCGAGATAAATTGTTTTCTACCTTTAAAAACTCACCCCCTTCCACTTCCCGACCTCGGATCGCCCGTAAATTATTTTTCCTTTCATTTTTGTTATATTCTCTTCCTTTTTCAATGGGTTATTTCATCCTACTATTATTTTTTTTCATTTTTTACCATTTTCAAAGGCCTGGTCTATTAGCCAAGCTTTCGATAATGTTTATTATCTTCTTCTAATTAAAAATTATGAGAACCAATACATGGTATACAAAAATAAATATTTTAATACTTAACTTTTGTATAATTCTAAGATAGTTTTGCAAGAAAAGGCTTAAAATCTAGGCAGGTAAGAAATAAAAGTATGCATGGCAAAACAGCACTCGTTAGAAAATATGAAAATTATGCGTGGTGAAACAGCACTTTTTTATTGCCGTGGCAAAACGGCACGTGGCAAATGTGGAATATTTCGGTATATTGACGGGCGCACTCAAACTCCGTTACGGTCAAGAGGTATCGGTAATCCGACGCCCGAACTCCGTTACGAACATTTTGGCACCAGAGGGTCGCACCTGAATTCCGTGAATATATGCAACTTGCGTACGTGCAACTTGCGTACAAGGATTATTTCTTTCAACTTGCGTACACGGGTAGGTAGGTCACGCGAACCAGGTAAAACTGCAAGAGTATATTATTCCAACTTGCGTACATACACAAATATGAGAAGCTTATAAACAAACTAAGGACATAAAAAAATGCTCTGATAACAACGAACAAACCGGTTGCCAATACACCTTTTAGAACCGACTGGAGAGGGCGTATTATTACGGTCCGTTTAAAACTCTGTGTATGTGAAGACATAAAAAAATGCTCTGATAACAACGAACAAACCGGTTGCCAATACACCTTTTAGAACAGATTGGAGAGGGCGTATTATTACGGTCCGTTTAAAACCCTGTGTATGTACGCAAGTTGGACTAATGTACTCTTGCAGTTTTACCTGGTTCGCGGCACCTACCTACCCATGTACGCAAGTTGGAAGAAATAATCCTTGTACGCAAATTGGACGTACGCAAGTTGGAGGATACCGAATTCCGTCAAGTTGAATATTGGTACCTGCTCTATTATTAAATTAATAAGCACCCCAATATTAAAGTAGATCGTACTTATTCTATTATCTTATCACTGTAAATTCAATGAAAAATAAAATACCGTATTATAATAATTATAAAATTTACCCAAATAGATTTTTTATTTGAATATAACATGGGATGACATACAAAATAGGTACCTACATGTATTGCCAGACTTGGTATAAAATATAAATTGATAGGAAATTCTTAAAGGATTGGAACTTTTTTTTGCGAGGAAAAAGTTATTTGCATCAAAGAGGGCATTGCATCTAAGGACGTAATTCTTAGCCGTGTGGGGTGTCAGTAACTACCTGAATTAACAATCAATCAGTTATACCGTCATCTTTGACAGTCGTTACAAGTAATTTGATTCATCGCTAATTTTTTCAATTTCTTGAACAATTCACACAATGGGCTTTACGGAACAGCACAAAACATTAATGGTTGAAGCGTATTTTCGAAACGGGGTTAGAGTAAATGGTGAGTGGCAATTCAATCCGAGTGTGTGCATGGACAATTTTCACGAACATTATCCTAACGTTTCTTTTATTGCTGGGGATTTTTATCATTGCCTGAAAAGAACTGTGGCTGTGTTTAGGGATACAGGTTCTATACAATACAAAAAAGGAGCAGGAAGACCATCTGTAAGAACAGAAGAATTTGTTGCAAACGTTTGTGAAATAATGCAAAATACGCAAACAAATTGTATAAGACGCCTTTCCCAAGAAGTGGGAAGATCTTATGGAACATGCAGGACTATTCTTAAGAAGCAGCTAAATTTATTTCCTTATAAAGTGCAAGTATTCCAAATTGAGACGTTCTATATCAAAACTCGCCTTATCCATTTAAGCCGATTTTGAGGAAATTCAGAAAAACCGCTTATGTTTTTATTACTGGCAATATGCTTCCCATTAATTTTATATATATCTGTAAGACACTAAAAAACTCTTGCGTTATGCTACTTTTAATCAAATTTTAATCACTTATTTTATTTTTTTATTTTAATATTGGATAAGGCGAGTTTTGAAATGGCTTTGTGGAAAAGGCGAGTTTTGTAATGAACAAACAATTTTAGATGCAATTTTTTATTGTAAAATAAACAAAATATAAACAACGATTATTATTACAACTAAACTCTAAGTTCTTTACTTTCTCCGTTATATTCTTGGCAAAAGCCTTCGGGATCATCAGCATTACCGTTTTTAACTATTTCTTGATCAACTAACTCAGTAATTAAAAGATTTTTATAAAATTATAGCTCATCCCTGTTGACCCATTCTACACCAAAATGTTTTGTTAAAAGCTTCCTTACATCAAGTAACTTTTCTGGCTTCACAAGAGTTCCTCTTTGCATAACTGGAGGGCAAAAAGTAGACAGGTTCTTTCCTCTTTTTAAAATCTGTTTTGAAGCACCGACCGGTATCTGAGTTATAAAATATTTCACCTCTCACCAAAATATTATTACTCAAATTTTTGGATATGATAAACCTTTTTGCCTCGGAGAACTACGTATCTTCTTGGATCTACGATTGTCACCTCTTTTTAAAGGATTTTCTCTATCCTCCCAAATACTCGATCTGGAGGCAAAAAAGAATGTTCTGGTATGGGAAAAATCACTTCGATTTGCTTTACGTTTTTAGGTGCAATGTTTTTTAGAAAGTGGCAACACATTGCAATCATCGTAGTATTTCTGTTTTGCGCTCCGCATCCGTCGGCACAAAACCTTATTGTAGACTAACCTGTTAAATCAGAATCGCTTAAACAGTCAAAAACAGCTGAGCAGATTTGGTTAGATCCCTAGCTGAACTCGTTTTCCATCCAGGTGTAAATAAAAACATTGTCTGTAGTTAGCTTTGATTTTGAGGAGCCTTTTACCACTGTAAAATTATATGTGTATAGTTGGCGACTGTAGTATGCCGACTGATCAGGTATTTTGGGGTTTGGGAAATTCTTCTGACAGTCAAAAGATATAGTAAGAAGTTTTGGTTTCTCTTCTTTGAGTTTAGAAAAAAATGCGTTGGATCTCATTCTGTGGACTCGCTTTTTCGTTATCAGTTTACCTTTATTTTCTTCAGATTTCTCAATTTTGATTTTTTCTAATAGCTCTATACATTAATTTGGAACATGCATCAGTTGCCGGAGTGCCAAAACCAATGTTAAAACAACGAAGAAAAATCTCCCTAAAAAATGTTTTCTTTACTTTTAGGCAGTCATCTACAGATTTGTTATACATTGTAAAAATTTTCGCAATGTTTAATTCGCCCGGTAAATACTGCCTTTGAATGTTTTTGCTTCGGCAATAGTGGCTTTCAATTCCTCTTAACTTCTGGATAAATTCTTTTACGCTGAACCTGCGACCCTCATATCTAGCCGTTCGCCTGTCCCCTCCTCTTTTTTCTTTTGGCAACTGTCCAGTTGAAAGATGCTCCCGAGCAATTCTTTTTAGTCTGTCATTTGATACATAAAGGACTTCTTGCAAACATGCAGCTGAAAAGCTCGTGTATCAAATAGTTTGACAAAGTATTGTGTAGCGACACCTTTTTTGCTACTATTTTCCTTAACACTTCTGCTTCGTCTAGGCTTTTTTACTGACATAAACTTAAGTAAAAAAGCATCTTGTAAAATTTTTGTTTCATTAGAATAAAAATTTGCATGAAATGCACGAATATCCCTCATAGTTAATTTTTGCACCGATATGTTTTACCGTTATGTCCACATACTGGGAATCTAGGAAGTTTTTTAGCAGAATATCTAAAAATAAAAAATGTATACGTAAACTACTGCGTTTAATCTGAAAGAAACCATAACTTACCTTGCCTTTTCTTCATTTCTCTTGTCCATTTCTTGGGCTCACTGGGGTTTTTTCTTGCTTTTTTCGGTTCTGCAAGCACAATGCTATTCTCCATTTTAGCGCCTTATAGTTGAAGACAATGAATATTTTAAAAATAACACGTTTAAATTAATAATTATAACGGCAATGTTTACACGTCAAGCAATCAGTTAACACTAAAAAAATGGAATACATATAAACAGAAAATCACGCGGCAAACGTCGTAATCAGGTGATATCAAATCAAAAACTCCTGGATAAGGGGAGTTTTGATTTGACATGTGAATATATCCGTATAATTTGTGAAGGATATGGTGCGTTTTGTCACGTTTTGCAATACAGACCGCATAGGTATTAGAACGAAGAATAAAATAATGCATCAAACACGATTTTTACAAAAAGTGGATAAGGCCAGTTTTGTTATGGAACGCCTAAGCCGCAAGCCGCAAGCCGCAAGCCGCATATTTTGAAAGAGGCAGGAATTACTCTTAATGGTTTACCCAAAATTTATTGGAAAGAAATGATTCTTTTTCTTTCTGTATATTTTTACTTTGTTAATTTTGTAAACAACAAAAATAAATTTGAATTTGTCCAACCAAGCCCTACGTTTTTTAATCCAAGCCCTCTTTGATGCAAATAATTTTTGCCCGCACGGTAGATAAATGCGCATATATAAATTTTTAACATATTTGTAGCTACATACCTATTATACTTACCATATTTCAGTTTCTTTTCTTTTAAATATTTTAGTTAAATTTCCTCTGATGCCGCCTAACTTCGAAAAACTTTATTACTAGGAAAGTTGCATGATCATGCCACCCTCACAAAAAAATTGTTCCGGCGTCACTGATGAGTTGTAGGATGTAAATTTATTGCTAGATTCTAGCTGTATTTATGCTTACAATGCTAGGAAATATTATATAAAAATTAGTTTCCCAAAACTTCGTTTTTTTTACAACGTGCGACCTAAAATGCGAGAAATAATATGACGTGCAAAAAAAATTTTGGGTTAATGTGTTTTAAAATTCCACATAAATAATACCACGGAAATATAAAAAAAAAGAGAATGCCATAAGGCCGGCGTATTTAAATTGGCATCTTATGAAGATGTTGTGTCGTCAGGGAATTAATTTTTTCCTCTAGAAAAAAGTTGGCAATCATTTGAAATTAAATTAACGTCAACCACAGAACACAAGCAAAAGCCAAGCCAATCAACAAACCTATTTTTATTTAATTTTGGTGAATAATTTGTTGTTATTTTTCTGATTTATAAACTTTCAAAACAATAGATGTTAACAATGCCACTGTGTAGCGGCAGACGAAATATCCTAGGTAAGGTACGCTATATTATAAATAACATAACGAAACTTTTAAAATTGTCTTTGACAAACTATTGTGCGGGCTGGCGAAGTCCAGATAGTATTAGTTATTGTTTTCTTTACCTTTCAACAAGAAACATAACTCTGTTGTTGGCGCCCGTCAATCGTTACGAAGTTACAGTCTGTTGGAATGATGCTGCTAACTCAAATTAGTGGATGCCAACTTATCAAAACCAATTCCCGTTAGTACAGAGATACTATAGTGTGCTATTTATACAGTCTATTAAGCATCCTACTTTTTTTTTCTACAGTGTGACCAGTAAAGTCTGCATCACATGGGACTTTCTTTTATTAATAGCTTTATTCGAAATTTGACTTTGGCATCAAGTTCTGCTTCGATCGAGATGAAAATTAGGCAAAAAATAGTAGTCACGTGATTCGCATTATCTGTCAAATTTAAATTTTTTCCAAAAAATAATTCAAAAGTAGGGTTATTTCTGAAAGTATCGAAAAAATTAATAAAAAAAACCTTTTTTTAAGTTTCTTTCCCACATGCAAAATTTTAGCCGCATAAGATAATTTTGATTTTTACCCATATTTTGTAAATTGCACCACTTTTGCAAAATAAGACTAAACGCAACCTACATAAAACTTCTTAGTTTTGACAATGCTTTATTTCAGATACATTTTCTTTAAAGTAGCGCCATATTAAATGAATGTGTGTTTTTCAACAAAATCAAAATTGGGCTATTAAAATTTGATCGCATGTGCTGCAAAGTTTATTTGTTTTTGACCCTGTATAAGGTAACTTCATAAAATAAGTATTTTTAAAAACGTAGTTTGTGTCTGAAAGTAACACATCTTAATAATAAGACAAAAAAGAACACAGTGTCATCAGTAAAGTGTTTATTAAATGGAAAATAAATTTTAGTGGCGGGTAAAAAATCAAAATTATCTTATGCAGCTGAAATTTTGCATGTGGGCTAGAAACTGCATTTAAAAAAACTTTTTCTTATAACTTTTTTCGATATTTTCAGAAATAACCCCACTTTTAAATTATTTTTTGGAAAAAATTAAAATTTGACAGATAATGCGAATCACGTGACTACTATTTTTTTGCTTAATTTTCATCTCGATCGAAGCAGAACTAGATGCCAAAGTCAAATTTCGAATAAAGCTACCTATTAATAAAAAAAAATCCCATATGATTACTGGTCACACTGTTCTGTAGGTCTGTGGATAAAATACGGGATCACATAATTCGGTTTTTTCAAAATCTGACTGAAAATTATCAATTATTTTAAAAAACAAAAAGTTTTCTAAATAATAGAAACCTGTTTCCTTAAGTAGTTTTTTGTTTAAAATTTGTTCTTGCTGAGGGCGGTACTTTGTTTAAATTCCTTCTCTTGCATCTGCCACAATAACTACTTATGAACCTAAATAGGTAATTCGACGAAAATATTTAGATTTATTAATTTCACAGTATGGGATTAAGTCCTAACAAAGGATTGTTTGAACACATTAAATTATGCGGGTTTTATCTTGCAAATGCGATTATTCCCACTGCACAAAGACGATTAGAATTGTAGATCATTTAAAGAGGGTCAATTTTTTGCAATAAATTCCGGAACAAAAAAGACCCCATGCGGTACCAACATACCTCTCTACAACATAATTTAAGTTTATTTAGATGAAATAAAAAAATCATGAATTATTAAATTATATAGGGACTGGAATAAAGACTACCGCCCGAAGTGCGGTAGGTAGGTATCGTTTGAAATGTTTATGGCACTGTATGGTAACTTGTAGTTTGTGTACTATTTAAGGCAGGTTTGTATAACTGATATGCATGATTTGAGTTAAAAATCTACGCCCCAGGGCAAGTGTACTGCGAGGTACTGTAGATAATATGCTCTGTGTAACTAATGAAGTAAAATATAGTCTTTTCATGTGATTTATATTGCAAAAGTTAAAATTGGTTTTCGTTAGTAGACGTGGATCCCTTTCAAGATTTGTTGTTATTTTATTATCATTAGAGATCGGGTTTTAACCGTACATTCCAGGAACGGATTCTGTCAATACGCAATAAATTAAAATACAGGGGTGTTCTAAAACTTATTTATTATATTTAAAACCTTAACTTCTGACACGAAAACAAATTGCAGAAGAATGTCGCTTTTGTATAATAAGCGAAAAAAATCACCATTCACCGAACTGTACGAAGGTGAGCGACGACATTTTTAGAGCTACAGAGGATTGAAAAGTTCCGGTGCTGGCATCGCTCGACAAATGCCTTCGATACTATAAACTATACAGGGTGGCCTCCAATAACGGATGCTTCAAGGGTGCAGACAAGCTAAGGATTTCATAGCTTGGCCGAGCAAAACAAGGCTAGAGTGGATTTTACACAAAAGACGATGTGTCTTAAATCCCTTAATTGGGACACTGACCGGACACGGCAAGCTAAGGAAGCACCTAGCACTGATCGGTGTCGAAGAGGACTCAATCTGCACCGGATGCCTGGAGGAAAAAGAGAACCCGGTGCACTTTCTGGGCACCTGCGAGACCCTGGGAATACTCTGGCACCAGGTGCTAGGATCGGCGGCTCTCCAACTAATTAACTTCATAAAGAGGTCGGGACGCTTTGGCGGGGGCCAAGGTGGTTAGTGTGATTGGGGGAAGACTCTGGGGTAGGTGAAAAGGATCGAGGATCGCTGTTGGTCTACTGGCCAGGTTTTCGGAACCTCCCCTCAATTACTACTACTACTACTACTACTACTTGGCGTCAAAGTGAAAAGATATTTAGATGAAATATTTCCAGGTCCCTGGATTGGACGACGTGGTACAATTGAATGGCCACCGAGGTCCCCAGACTTAACACCTCTAGACTATTTTCTTTGGGGATATTTAAAGAAAAAGTTTACAAAAATAGGCCAAATAATATTGAAGATTTGAAATACAAAATTAGTTTGGAGACACATAACAAACCGGCTGAAGTCATTCGGAATTCCGTCGACGGATTTTACTATCATCTGGGAGCATACCAAGTAGAGGGTGGAGGATACTTCCAGCATTTTCCACGTTAAACCACCTTTTTGTTGTGTTTTGTTTTGCTTCGTTACATTTTTTTTTGACAATATAAATAACAAAATAAACCATAACACTATTGTTAAGTCACAAAATGTCAGTGAAACAATGAAGATTTCTTACCTTTCAAGGTAACAAAAAAATCAATGATTTATCATTTCCCCTTATTTAAATAGAGATTTTTTTTAAATTTTAACAGTCGCCATTTTGAAATAGCTTGAGAGAATCGCGCCAAAATGTATGAGCATACTGTACGAGATATTAGCTTTCAAATGATGTATCACAAGCTGTATGTTTCCATTTAAAAAAAAGATCGGTGTCCGTCATATCTTTGACAAATGTCTACAGTGTCACCATTAAATTCCGCACCATATGGAACTTTTTTTTATTAATGAGGTTAGTTAAAATTAAATATCAGCAATCGTTTTTGCTTCAAATTAGACTAAAAATTATATATTCAATTGTCACCATCTGTCATTCGGTATATGTCAAAAATGACATTTTTGATAAAAAATGCTGAAAAATGGCATTGTTTTACCGAATTTCAAAAAATGTTATTAGAAAAAGTTGTTTCTAGTACAATTTTAGACCTAAGTACAAAGTTTTAGATGTCTAGCGCAAAGTTAAATTTTTTGCCATTTTTTCAAGGTAACTTTTTTTTTATATATAATGTAAGTTGGCTTAATAGATTTTAAACTATTTGTTTATACCATACTTAATATTTTATTTAGTTTGTATGCTTGTTTTTTCACTAGAATACCATTTTTTTTCGAAATATAGAATTAGAGGCAAAAAAAATTTACACGGGTGGTGCAAAGTTATCATAATTTAAAAATTTTAACAGATGGACGTTATATGTTCTATTTTTTTGATAGTACATACATGCAAACAGTTTAAAAAACTTATAATTAAATTCCCAGATATCAGATTAGGTCACAAATTTCAAATGACAAATTATATTATTTAATATTTCATAAAAATGTTATTTTATACTAAATATAATTTATTATAACTGTTATTATTATAGGAGCAAGGAACAAAAAGGAACGTTAATAATAATTTTAGATAGGTAACACAAAAGCAATATAAATTTCACATTTCATTGTGACGCCCTCCTAATAATGATAGTTATAATAAATTATATTTAGTATAAAATAACATTTTTATGAAATATTAAATAATATAATTTGTCATTGAAAGAGAGAAAAAACTAAAAGTCGTCCTCCACAAAATTTAATAGAATATAGAAATTCTTTAGGGTCTCTACATGTTTCGAACGTAGAAACGTTCATCATCAGGAGACAGAAAATTTATATAGTGCTGATGGTATTAGCCAAAGAGAAAACGGTAAAAAACCTTAATGGATCTTTTATGGCATTAAAAATTTGAGATGTAGAAGTGACAAATATAAAGAAGTTGAGGAGAGTTAAAACATGCTGAGCATGTAACAAAGGATGTCCAAACAAAGAAATGAAATGAGGAAGAAGAAAAAGACCTTCTAAAGAGAAAGAGTCGAGGATTTTTAAAATTATTTATACATATAAAAATATTTGAAAAATTATTGATGTGTGATGTGTAAAGATAGAATTGTCATTTGTTGAAGTCATGATGTCAATTTTTTTTTGAAGAGTGGTTTTTGGGGTACTGGGGCTTAAAGCTCAGTAACCCATCGAGAGGTTAATTTCAAATTGTCGAAATTATTAATTAATTACAAATAATTTTATATAAATAATTTTAAAAATCCTCGACAATTAATTACAAATAATTTTATATAAATAATTTTAAAAATCCTTTTTAGAAGGTCTTTTTCTTCTTCCTCATTTCATTTGGTTGTTTGGACATCCTTTATCACATGCTCAGCATGTTTTAACTTTCCTCAACTTTTTTATATTTGTCACTTCTACATCTCAAATTTGTAATGCCATAAAAGCTCCATTAAGGTTTTTTACCGTTTTATCTTTGGCTAATACCATCAGCACTATATAAATTTTCCGTCTCCTGATGATGAACGTTTCTATGTTCGAAACATGTAGAGACCCCTAAAGAATTTCTATATTCTATTAAATTTTGTGGAGGAAGCCTTTTAGTTTTTTCTTTCTTTCCCATACTTTCAACTCCACTTTAAGCATGGACTACTACTTCAAAATAAATGGATAAATTAGAAATGGATAGATTCTTGGCGATCAAATTTATTTCCCTTAGAAAGTCACACCGCATATAAGAAAAACTGCGGGCAGCGCCTATGATTATAATTTTTCCCTTTACAATTACAATTAGTTTTTAATTTAAAATTATTTATGTATCTAATAATTTTTTTGTGTCATTGCTCAGAGCATTATAATAAATAATTGCAAAGTTTCAATAATATGCGATCGCATGCTGCCGATAATCGAGTAGAACAAATACACCTTGCTTATATTGTTCGATTTCTGTTAAAGGTTAATGAATTATCAGTTTATATAATTACTGATTATTTATATCAGAATAGTAACCTTTACATAAAAAAAAATTAAACATGTAAAAAAATGTTGATTTATTGGCTAGCTAGCAGTTTATCGTTGATTGTATCGATTGATCCTGTTAATAACGAATCAAATTTATTGCAACGATTTATTTATAAAATGTTGTCCACAATAAGGACGTTTTGCTACGCCCTTTCCACATGTAGGTATTTTGAAAAAATTACTTTTCTTGTTTTACTTGTATTTCCAATTTTTCTATTTACTTTTAGTAAACGTCTTATAGGTAAAGTCAAATTAATCTAAGAACTGGCCGCATCACCTGTGTTAATGGCACCCTGTTGAAGTCTGGTATATTTTACGTTAAGTGGTTGGTTACAGAAACAGAACCGGATTAAGATTTTTACCTTCGCCTTCGCCATATGTTAAATTTTGTAAGGGAGTCTTAATATTTTGTAAAGATATAGCGTAGATACTAGTTTTACTATTTATCAAATAAAATATTGACAGACCCGTATCTACCAAAATAAGAATGTGAAAACATTAGAAAGCTAAAGGAAAAGAAGAAAACAACATTTACTTCTCTTAGTAGTTATTTATAAAAAGCAAAATACATAATATTTATGTATTTATTATACAAGGAAAAAAGTGATACATTTTTTGCGAGGTTTAAGTTTTGTCGTGCACGTCTAATTAAAACACGATATTGGGAACCCTTTTTGTGCATTGTATATATATAGGGTTACCCGTAACTAAGCAACAGCAACAGGATACAGATAATGGACTTAAGGTTGAATTCTCAACGTCATTCAATCTATTGCCAGCCTATAACCTATTTTGAGTTGATTTTTTGAGTTTATTATTTTAATAACTAACATTTAAAGAAAATCAATATCGTCGGTACATTATTTAGGTAGTATCTGATATATTACAGAAATATCAATTTATTTCATTGCTAATTTTGGGAGAATTGTATAGTGAAAGAACAATGAGTGACAATGACATAATAATGTTAAAAAAAATCTTACTCGATATTTTTCGCTATACAATTCTCCTAAAATAAAAAAGTGAAATTCCTTGATATTTATTAAATATGTCAATTATTACCTATAGAATATCAAGTCGATCTGATTTTCTTTAAATTTTGTATAAAAGCTAGAAAACATAAATATATCTACGCGAAATAGGTTATAGGTTGGCAAGCATGTTGATACTCCCACCTTAAACATTTAATTTCATTTCTTATACAATTAAAGAGATACAGAGGGTAATCCAAGTAAATATTTACTTTATAAAATTAGCGACGATTTGAATCAAATTTGGTGCAGTTATGTTTTTGAGGGCAATGAGGATTTCATAATTAGTTTAGCTTTACCTCGAATTATAAAAGAGCAGCGATCTTTCATACCTAAAAAAGTTGTACTACATTAATCTCGATATTTCAATTCGGTTTTGAGATAATTGCGTTTAAATGCTAGATAGCAAGAAACATTTAAATAAACACATTTCTTAACGAAACATATTTATTGAAAATTAACCGTACGTTCTTAAGCATAAATGACATATTTACAAGTCTACTATCTCCTGTTACTGTATTTACCCCTTAGTTATGAGACATCTAGTATATAACGATAAGTTAATAAAATTATTAAATGTATATACAAATTACCACATTTAGAACCAACCGTTAATCTATATAGACCGAAAGGGTATTTACACGTTCAAAACATTTATAAATTAAAAATTTGTATTATAATTCACTCTATTATTTTAAAAGAAAAAAAATCAATCATAACAGTTCAGGAGAATAAGACATTACATAATCATAACACCAGACGTATAAATTATCAAACTATACTAGTAAGTAATTTCGGAAAAAAATCGCTTTTTTTTATACGACGGAATAATAAAATATAACAATCTTCCAAAAAATATCAGAAAAATTAAAAAATTGGCAACTTTTAAAAAACAATTAAAGAGATATTTACTAAATTAAATTATTTATACGGTTTTTTTTTTAAATTGATTTTATTAATGAATTAAATTGGATTAACTTCCATTTTTTTTTATGGTTATTATTTTCTATATTATCTTGTCACTTTCCATGTAATGAACTGTAAAAGTTAGTTTGGAATAAGGACATTTTGAAAGTTAAGTAAGTGGTTTAACTATAGGCACTTTATTGATTTGATAATACTTAGATCAGTTAACCAAAATGGTGTTTGTACTTACTATTAAACTTAAATAATAAACACCAAGAAACTCTGTCTCTGAAATATACAAAATCCAAAAGTAAAATGTTTAAAACACATACATAAAAACAGCCACAGAAACAATTTAAAAACGCCAAAATGGGAAGAAAATAATATGACACAAACTGACGCGTGAGCTTGCTACGACCGACCCACTGCTGATCTGGGAACTTTAACGACGAAACCAAATCAGCTGTTAATGTTAAATGTCGTTGTCTTCTGCCGAAACGCTTTGTTTTAAGAAAAATTTAACTGTAGTCAAAAAAGAAAAAACCGTACGATGTTCCAAACAGCACAAATGTAAGATTCGAAGAGGTATTTTAAAATTGAAAAATGAATTTTTCAATAAAAATATTTTCGTCCTCCTGCCCTGCTTGTCCTTCTCATTTTCAAATCATATTTTTATTGCAACCATTTCTATAGTTATATTGCATATCATTATTCAAACAAACATAAATTAAATAAATAATATTGATTAATACGAACGGTAATAGTATGTGTTATTCATAACACAATAATTTTGCGCGGGAGATAATGAAAGAAAATATTTTTATTATTGGTTTTTGCCGCAACGGAATGGGAGCTATATTGGTATTACAGCGTGAAAATATACTAAATTATCGAATAAGAAATAAATATAGTGCTATTATTTATTACAACGACTATCTAGCAGTCACAAGTATGCTTTGTGTTTGTAATAGGTATGGTTACCACACCCTCACTTAAACGGTCATGACTGTCATGGACAGTCAATAGGCTTCTGCGATAAGTTTAGATAGGATTGGATTTTATATAAAAATGTACATAGGAGCCCAACATAACATGAAATAGTTATTTATGCAACAAGGGTGTAAGGTAGCATTTTTTTTACGAATGGGAAATTTTTCAAATCACATGAGTAAAAAAAAGGCACTTTACGCACGAATTGCATACACAATTTTTTCTACTACCGGACGTTATACAGGGTCGCTGTTATGTATTGAAATGGTCGATTATTTCTTAAAGGAAGAGAGTTATCTAAAAAATATTAAGAACAAAAGTTATAGGAACAATTACAATAATAAAATTTCATATATGTACTTACAAATACGGATTTATATTCAATTTAATTGTGGACTAGGTATATGAATATTAAATGTACAGCTATTAGAATTATTAAAAGTTAATCCTTGGCTCTTAAGTCTAGAATTTACTTGTGAATCTTCACAATCCACACGTCTGCTGTTACAAGCCACATTAGAACTAGATGTAAATGGTGTATCAGTTAGCTTATTTATATTGGTTGAAACTTCAGAAGACAAATTTGATGTAATATTACTTATTTCGATTTCAGGAATATTGTCAAACGTACTAGTGGAATTAGAAGAGGAAGCATTATTTGTTAATATTTTATTCGATATGTCAATTTTTTTGCTCAGTGTACTGTCAATGTAACCCTCTGCGACGGCAGATGATTTCCATCCCCCATGTTTCTTGACTGTTATAAGGTCTCCTCCAGAATTTGCCAACATAGTGGCAGATGACCTTCGAAAAGAGTGACCAGTATAACATGTTGGATTTGGCAATTTCAGATATTCAGGTATTACAGAAGGCATCTTACCAAATGTCTTTATGCCCACAGGTTGTTTCGAACATTTATTTTGGGCATATTTTAAAAATAATCTGGATGATTCAATATTAGGAGGTCTTAATGTCATATATTTTATAATGTACGATAAATAATTTATGGAATTATTTGGGTTTAGAACTGTAAAAAGTCTTTCCATACCATTTTTTGAATCAGGAATTCTTATAATAAGGACTGTTTCCTTGTTCTCAACATCCTTTATTGTCATTTTCATCAGTTCTTCTCTGCGACAAGCCCCAGAAATGCCAATAATAAATGCAACCTAAAATAATAAATCGTGTCGATATAAAATCTATAATAACTATTAAATACAAACATTTTATAGAGAATCTAAAAGTATTAAGAACTATGGTAAAACTTTTATAATTTTGATATGATATTTTACCTTACCAATAGAATTAAATTGATGTAAAGTTACCTTTATCATTAAAAACTTCGAATCCGGAGCCTCCAAAATAAACTTGATGAAATGACTTTTCTCAAATATTCCTGATTTCTTTGCTTTTGTAGCCTTTGCTTCTCTGTTTAAGAAAGGCAAATAACTTGTGGTAGGTTGAAATATCTACTGAATTATTAATTTTCAAGGTAGCCTTTAGCATGGAAAATATTGACCACATTGTCGATGATTTATAGCTTTTTAATTCATCTGAAAAATAAGCTAGCAAAACATTTTCTGAGTACCTTGTCACTTTATTTTTCTTGCACCAAATTGCAAATTCAAAGTAGCTTCCTGTGCAGAATCTGCAATATTCGGCGGAGTGTTCTCAAAATCCGATAAATCACTGTCCATAATGTTGAGATTTAAAAATCTGAAATAAAATTAAACGAAATCATAACAATATAACACATTTGATATCACAACTCAAAACTTACCGTATTAAAATCTTCACTAATTCCTAAAATCATTAAAACACCTGGCATAAATCACAAATTGTCAACATTCAGATACGTCAAACAGAAATCGCCATTTGTCCATGGCCAACCAGACCAATTTTAAGTAAAATTGCAGGTATCCATATCAATGTAATCATTCATATTTTTTACTTTTTTTTTAACTAGTGCCTAAAGTAATTTACTTTACGCACTAGTTAAAAAAAGTTAAATTTTAGACACCTTCCATAGTGTGTAAAGTTAGTGTTTTACGCACGGTAGTAGAAAAAACATTTTTTTGCGATGTATTACTGTTGGATAGTATTTTAGTCTATTTTTAAAGATAGGTCATCGGTAATGTACGGATAACCGGGATAACTACTGTTCCTGGGGCGCCGTGTGACAAGCGTCTAGAGTCTGGCTGTGGACTTTTCAACCGCCCAATTAACGTTCGCAATAAAGCGCGGGGAACTTGAAAATAAATGTGTTAGAATGCGCACATTGTATTATTTTTTTATAAATTGAGGCGAAAAAATTGATGAAATTAAATAAAAAACTGAACGAATTACCTTCATTTTCGCAAACGAAAAATAGTGAGTATGGAGGTTTTTTGAAAAGGATAGTTTAGATTGAAAAAAATTATATATTTTTGAGAACGGTTTAGATTAGTGATGTTACAACCTACCCGAGTGTGACTATTATGTTTGACTAAACCTACTACTTACCTACGTTAATAATGTACTTACTACTTTTACAGGTTTTTATTTTTCTTGTATTGAGAAATCTTATTGCAAAATACAAAATAATTATTAAAACAAAAAAAGGAACACATGACAATTTTCGGTTTTTTTAACATATTTTTACTAAACAATTCTCGTTAAGTAACAACACTGAAACTTTATCTTTTGGGGTTAAATTCAAATAACATAATTGGTATTGTTATTCTGTAATGTTGATATTTGTCGTATGTAGGTACACTTGTAAATCTGATTATTCCTAACGTATGTAATATTATGTTGCTTCCATTCACGCCTTTAACCCAGATATTACTACCGTCCTTTTAAAAGGCATTTCGATTACAGGTTACTTGAGTAAGCTTCGTTTATTTTTTAATCGATGTCGCAGTAAGTACCGCATTGGTAGACATCAAATGATGATACCAGACAACATTTCAGCTAGCGTTTTTAACGTGTATAAAAACGTATTTTAAAACTTTGTTTTTACGAACTGTGATCATGAATGATTGGAGGTAATTTTTATATTTATCTAAATATGTTAAGTCTCATAGCGCATGATTTTCAGATACCATTAGGACATAACTATACTATATTTCTAGATATAAAACATTATAGGTTATTACAATGCATGATAAGGGGTCAAAATGGCGCCGTCCTTTTAAAAGGACGGTAGTAATATATGCTACTGCATATTTGTAATATTATTTTATTATTTTAGAAGGCCATTGAAATTGCATGTGCTACTTGATGAGCTAGAAAATGTCGACGAAATAACCGTTGCTCCAGATGAAATAATACTTTTCCCCCCTGAAAAATTATATACATTACACATTTATTACATGAACTAAAACTAAGAAGTTTGAATGCTACAGGAACAATACGCGAAAATCGTTCAAAGAAATGCCCACTTTCAAGCTCTTCTGTAATGAAGAAATCAAAAAGAGGAGAGTGTGAGTATCGATTTGATGAAGATACCGGTATCGTTGTATGCCGATGGAACGACAATAGCGTCGTCACTATTGCGTCTAATTTTACGCCAGTTTTCCCTCTGGGCTATGTCAAGCGCTTTTCTCAAAAGGAGAAGAAACATATAACTATTGAACAACCAAATATGATAAAATCATACAATACCTACATGGCCGGTGTAGACAGTGGGGACCAAAATATCAGCCTATATAAAGTCACCATTAGAGGGAAGAAGTGTTATTTTTCCCTGTTTGGATATGGCCCTTCAAAATGCGTGGCAATTACTTCGAACTCAAGGGGGAAAATTGGATCAGTTAGAGTTCCGACGAGAGGTGGCTGGAAATATCTTGGAATCCAATCAGAAAGATCTTTAAAGAGGTCCATCCAAGTGAAATCCGTTTGAAAATGCTAACGCGAGGTTCGATGGATTAAACCATCTGATCATTTACCAAGAAAAGCAACTTAGATGTGGATAATGTCACAACAAGGTCCAATTTCGATGTGAAAAATGTAATGTGCCACTTTATCCTAAGTTTTGTTTCAAAAACGACCTTATCCTTTAGTTAAAGTTTATTTGTTTTATTTGTTAAACCTGCATTTTCATTATAAGTTAAGCCGTAAAATAAAAATTTATTTTAGTAACAGCACGATAGTTCATATTACTACCGTCCTTTTAAAAGAACACCTCATATTTCTGGGTTAGCCATCACAAATGCAATAATTAATTTTTTTTTGTGTATTTATAAAGGAAACCACGTAATATTTGTGAAAAAATATTAAAAATTAAAAAAAAAAAGTTTCAGTAACATCTGGGTTAAAGACACTGTTTATTGTTGAATTGTTTATTACATTCACAACACTTGTATAGTTTTTTTGTATGATGAACTTTTGAGAATTTTGAAAAGGAGAATGTTTTTGGCATACGTGACGTTTCAAAGAAACCTATATACCGATATCAATAAATAGCATTTTATGTTCCTAATTTACAACATCCGGTTTTACATCGCTTAACCTCAAAATTACTTTCTTTAAGACGGCGGCCTATGATTGGCCGGTTGCAAAGTCCATAGCCAGACTCTAGACGCTTGTCGCCATGTTGGTCACCGATGGTCTACAGTAAATTTTGTCACTAACTTTGTCGAAACCCAACGTAAGAATGCTTACCTACTTTATAAAAAAAATGGCACACTATAATATCTCTGTACTAGTGGGGTTTTTGTTTTTTTAAGTTGCTATCCACTAATTTGAGTTAGATAAATATAACTATATAATTTTATTTTAAATTTCTTACTAACAATTTTTTTAATTACAGGTTGCTTTTATTTTTGGAATCGCGGGCGCATGTCGTCGAGAAGAACTGGCTCATATAAAAATTGATGACATACAAGAATTGGGAACGACTTTGTTAATAAAAATTCCCTATAATAAATCAAACAAACCGAGATCATTTACGGTGACGGGAAAGTATTATAGAAATTATATGGCTTTACGTCCAACAAATATGAGTGATGGGCGATTTTTTGTGTCTTATCGCAATGGAAAATGCTATAAGCCAGTTGTCGGTATACACAAATTTGGCTTCATACCTCAGGAACTAGCGTCTTACCTAAAACTGCCGAATGCTAAGGAATTGACGGGACATTGTTTCCGAAGAACATCAGCCACATTGCTTGTTGATGCGGGAGCAGACATAATAACTTCTCTAAAACGGCATGGAGGCTGGAAGTCTTCTGGAGTAGCCGAGGGCTACATAGATGATTCCTTAAGCAATACGTTAGAGCTGACCAAGAAAATATTCAACATTCCACCATCTGAACTGCAATCAGTACCGACTCAGGTATAGCAATCCGTCTTCCATTCGAGTTCAACATTGGAGAATAACATCATAACGGATAACAAAAATATTAACACATCCTCAAAATCAAATTTACAGCACCCTGTTTTTGTTCAAAATTGTTCTAATTGTACATTTAATATAAATATTGTAAATAATTGAAAATAAAATAAACAGTTTGTTGAAAAAATGCTAGCGTCCGAAAAATATTTTTCGGTCTAGGACGAAAAGTGTTACCTAGCTACCAGCGCAATAGTCAATACCTTATTGAAAAGGTTACCTTTTCGTACAAATATCTGATCTATAAAACGTCATTTTTTGACACAATCGGATAAAAAACAATTTTTTACCACCAGAAGTAGTTTCTGAAACACAGAAATTCTCAGATTCTATTGATAAATAAAAATGGAGCCTGGGGAATTTTTTTTTAAATCGACTTGGCAGTTATTGTTGTTGTTGTTATTTTCGGATTTTTTCCTCTTCATTAGCTGCCAGAGCATTAACGAGGGGACCTACGGTTTAACGTGGGCTTCGAACCACGATCCTTAGTCATTAGAAGCACCCCACAAGGGCTATCAACCCTTGGTTTCTCGCTTTCTATGACCTACCGATTGGGGAGTGTGTTCCTTTCCTCGCACCCCACGAGATATCCGATCTCATCCGGCCTGGTTACCGGCGTAAATTGTGTGGGTTTCGGGGATGATACAGTTTTCACTCTTCCCTAATTTTTGCTCGATGCTGGACCCACGTCAAGACTTACACCACTAAAATCCACCGAGCTCGAACCAGTTTTCCGGCAATGGGATACGAACCCACAAACTCTCGTCCTAGAGTTTTCAGCGACTGCCGCGTTAACCACGGAGCCACCGATGCCGTTGGCAGTTATCGTGTTACAATATAAAAGCAATTTGTTTTTTTTTATATAGCTAATGATTAATGACTACGGACGATCTAAATTCTTAATTAGAAATATTGCACAGACAAAAGTTTATTGCTTAACGGTCCAAAAATAACAATAATTTCTATTGATTAAACAATAAAACATTATTGCGAACAACTTAATAAAACTGTCCTATAAAATTTTTTATAGGACTTAAGTTTAAATTAAATTAAAAACTAGAACTCATCTGATATGCAATCTAATCAGGCGAGATGGCATATTCATAAAATTAAAGTAAGTGGCGGTAATAAAGCCCAGCATATGTCATGTCGAGGCGCAATATTGGCGGTACCGTCTATTGGTTTGTGCTACATACCAAATGACAACACTTTTGTTGCTTGAACTATAAAAATTTAGTGGTTCTCTTGGTTTTATGTTGGGAGTATTCTTCATTCAATTAAATCAAAAATAGTGCTAAGTATATATAAATAAATATGTCGACAACGTATTTCCAGAATATTAATGATTTTTAATAAATAATTTTTGATACATAACATTAAATATAAGGTTAAGTTATAAGGCAAAACAGAAAATAAGTCCTACAAAATAAAATGGGTCTTATTCCTAACCGGGAAGAAAAAAACTTTGAATCTAAGTCCATTCCATCCACCTACAAAGATAATACACACGCTAACACTAAAGAAAAATGATTTCAATTCTATTTTTTACAGATTACCTTATTATGTACTTCTAATTTTGTCCTCACAATGTCTTATACACTCATACCTACTAAATGTTTTTTAAAAAAATGTTAAACATTCTTCGACACCTACTTTTAGAAAGGGTTATCTTCTTCTCCAGTTTATTTGGTTGGTTTAGACCGCATTTACTGACTTCTCACATACTCAGTATGTTTTAACTATCATCAATTTCTTTATATAAGTCGGATCTGGTCTTATCGTGCGGGTCATACGATTCAAGAAAGACATACTCTCAGTTTTTGTTTTCTTTACTTGCGTTTAATTTTACCCTCTAAATAAAATACGTAAGATAAATGAGACAGACTTATTCCATTTTGACATGAAAAAAAAGGATATGTATTTTATTTTCAGCGATACACAAAAGTTTGTACCTGCCACCTTAGTTGATTTAAAGATGTCAGTTTTGTGACTTTGACAGTTTGTGAAAAAAGTAAACAATTTTCTGGGTTTTTGCATCCCCAATCAAAAAAAAATGGTACTTAATCTGATAAAATATTTCGAAAATGAAAGAAAAAGTGGAAATTCGCCAATCAATGTTCAGGAAACAGTAGCCAAAGCACTGGGAATTAGTTTAAGGACTGCAGAAAATTGTGCATGAAACAAAACATAACATAATACCCAAGAATACTAAAAAGTGTAAACGAAGAAAGCCAAAGACTGAGGATTTAAGCGAAAATATTAAAATGGGAGTTCGAAATGTGATTTACGATTTATACAAATCAAAAACCAATGTAACTCTTCCAGTTTTACAAAAAACATTAAAAATTCGGGGTGTTTTGGAAATTGGACTTGAAGCGTTATTAAAATTAATAAAAAATTTAGGCTTCCGCTATAAAAAAGACTGTAACCGAAGATTTTTATGTGAGCAGCCACAGATAGTGAGTCAGCGTGTTCAGTTTTTAAAAAAATATACAGACAATTACAAATCGAAATTTAGAAAAGTGGTATTTTTAGACGAAACGTGAATATTTTCGAATGGAAGTGGTTCAAAATCTTGGCAAGATGAGTCTGTAAAAAGTGTTAAAAGGAAAAAGGGGTGCGGTACGGGAAAGCGTTTTATTATTTTGCATGCCGGTTCTGCAACAGGATATGTTGCAGGTGCGAGTTTAATTTTTTCTTCAACATCAAAAAGTGCTGACTATCATGATAGAATTGCGAAATGTTTGAAAAATGGTTAAAAGTTCAATTGATACCAAATTTGGATGCTCCGTCTTTAATTGTATTAGATAATGCATCATATCATTCAAGAATTTTAAATAAACAGCCTACTTCATCTTGGAGGAAAAGTGATATTTATGAGTGGCTGGAAAAACACAACCAAAATCCTTTACCAAATATGCTTAAATCGGAACTCCTATCAATAGCAAAGTCTCTTAAAAAACCCAAAATATACGCGGTAGATGAAATACTGCGTGAATATGGTCATGAGGTTCTACGACTGCCGCCATATCATTGCCAGTTTAACGCAATAGAATTAATATGGGCTGGTGCAAAGTCTTATTATGAAAAACATGTAGGTGATGGTCTTAAATCCGACCAAGTACAAATAGCTTGGCAAGATTCGTTAGATCATATTACACAAGAGTACTGGAAGAAATCGGTGGAACATACAGAAATATTAATAAGGGATTGGTGGGATCGAGAACAAGTACTAGATGTCGAAGTAGCGCCAATAATAGTTATTGCTCCATTCGAAGAGGACTCAGACGACGAGGACTTTTCAGATTTTATAAGTGACGATGAGAGTTTTTAGGCTATAATTATAAACGGTGTTTTTCGTTTATATTTTTTAGTATTCTTGGGTATTATATTATGCTTTTTTTTCATGCACATTATTCTGCATAGTCCTTAAACTAATTCCAAGTGTTTTCATTACGGTTTCCTGCATATTGGTTTGCGAATTTCCAATTTTTCTTTCATTATCGAAATAGTTTATCAGACTAAATGCCATTGTATTTTAGGTTTTAGTAGTAAAATTGTTAAAATAAATTGCAGTTTATTATTGTCGCTTTTAATTAAAGGGTACAGTAGGTATATAATTAAGGATTATATAATTTTTTTGTAACTCTTTTAACTCCCCTGTACATAATTTTTACAAAACTAATAATATTAGGTATATGTGGCTATCTTCGCGATAGCTAAAATAATGAAACTATTTTTCCTTCCTTCGGTATATTTGTAAATAATCTCACAACATTTTGATAGCCTCTGTATTGTCTGATTTGACGCATATGATCAGTGACCTTTGGACCCGCACGTTAAGACCAGATCTGACTATATTATGTTTATTTTACACATCAAATTTTTAATTCCATAAAAGCTCCATTAAGGTTCTACACCTTTTTCTCTTCTGCTAAAACTATCAACACAAAATATATTTTCTGTCTCCTGATGATGAACGTTTCTACGTTCAAAACATGTAATACTTACTGAATATTCCTATTCTATTAAACTTTGTGGAGGAAGACTTTGAGTTTTTTCTTTCTTTCCCATAAAGAAAAATGGTTTTGTAAGTTTTGCGAAACTTTTCGGAGTGTCGGATTAAACCCTAAAGGGGCCACCTACCGACTAAACTCCCCGTGTTCCTGCGGTTTCCGTATCTAGGGCGTATAAACCTTCAGACTACTCGATTAGTATTTCCGCTCTGCATGCCTAATGCATGCTCTGCTTGGTACTTTACCTAGCTTAGACTGCCTAGATACCGGTGAATCTAGGTTAGGTTTTGTCTTCTGGCTACTTTACTATACTACAGCTTACTATGAGAGTGTTTGTGTATGTGGATGGTTTTGGTGTAGTGTTTGTGTTCACGCTTCTCAGCTGTGAGGACCACACTGTTTCAGGGAGAGTACTTGCAGTGTTGAATCGACTTGAAGTAAGCTGTTGTTAGTAAGGTGGTTTTTTTTTTAGTTAAAAACTTACTGGTGTTAGTATAGATGTGTGTATGGATGCAGTGTTTTTGTGTAGTAAGTTCTTGTGTGGTGTTAGTAGTTATTAGAGAAACTAAAATAATTGGCGATATGCGACAGTAGTGTGGCATGTGTATTATCTGGGTGCCCGAGGATTCACAGCTGATGACCAGGATGTATTTGTTTACCCGGATTGCACACCCTGAATAGATGGGCCTAATTTAATTACCCGCCTTATATAAAAAAAGGCTCGTTTACAGGGTTCTTAAAAATTAACGAGTTTTTGATTTTCTTGCTTTTATTTGTTATTGCAAATGTCACGGTTAATAGTTCCATGTTCATATATTTCTGCAAAATAAAAAGTTCTCAAAAATATATAAAATTTTTGCAAAAAAATAAACACTTTTTTAGGTTGGCCTTATTCAGGGACGTATCTAGGAATTTTACCGCCCCGGGCGAATAGTAGTTCTACGCCCTGTTAATATGGCGCCCTAAGCGGTCGCTCTATTCACCCCCCCCCCCTGTTACGTCACTGGCCTCATTACCCCCTTAGAAACCCTTAAAACCCCTTTGGTACTAAATTTTATATTTGGGCCTACTTGCTACATATGATCTACTGAGACCACAGCTTTTTGGACCATAACTACTGATAAAACTTGTACATTTTTCAATATCAATATAGTGGCAACAGAGCCAAAAAAACACAAAAAATATCACAAAGAAAAAAAAAAACTAGCCCGTTGCCGCGCGTCAGAATAATAGCTTGTGGATCCGCACCCGGCTGATGCGGCGTTGCCCGATGTCACTTAATGGCTTCTTTTCAAGGTGTTGTGCCACATCATTAGGGTAAAAAACACACGTCTCATACAAAACCACGCATCATTTCCCGAAATGAAAGTATTACTCGCGGTCAGGTGATTTAAACCTGTGATGGATCCGCCACCAGCAACGGTCAATCATAATTTACTAAACGCCAATTCCACCCACGAAGTTATCAGATCTGAGGGCCAGTGTCCGGCAGATGCGATCTCGGCAGGGGTCTCGATGGGGTGTCGATACCCGATCGATAACTAATCAACTCATTATGTGCTTGATGCATCTGCTTACAAAATGGTTAAGATGATGTTTTGGATATGAAATACGATGTTTACGTCTTGAATTGCGAATAAACGAGGCAAAATACGTCGATGATGGTTGGTCGAAGGAGAAATCCAAATAAAAAATTTGCTTTTGAATTAAGATTTTTTTTTGTTATTTACATTGATCCTCTCGAATACAGTATTCACCTGAAGACGACTGGAGATACTTACCAGTTGAAACGTTGTGATTTAAAACAAATAAAGGCAATGGAAGTCCAAAACTCTTTCATCATTCAAGAAACATCATTGTCTACAACCTTCAAGCATTCAATGTTTTTAATGTTCCTGAAATCTTAGTAATAAACCTTAGTTACTAACAAGTAAAACCAACTTATATTGTAAAAATATAATGCGTCATATTTAACTAACCTCATTGGAGATATGTTTTTTAAGTTTCATTTGAAACTATGTAGACATGTAATATCAGATGTTATGGTTGAAAACTAATTAATGTTTATAATGTTCCTGAAATTTTAGTAATAAACTTTAGTTACTAAAAAGTAAAATCAACTTCTATTGTAAAAATACAGTGCGTCATATTAAACTAAACTCATCGGAAATATGTTTTTTAAGTTTCATTTGAAACTATGTAGACATGTAATGTCAGATGTTATGATTGAAACCGAATTAATGTTCATGAAATTTTAGTAATAAACCTTAGTTACTAACAAGTAAAATCAACTTCTATTGTAAAAATATAGTGCGTCATATTTAACTAACCTCATTGGAGATATGTTTTTTAAGTTTCATTTAAAACTATGTAGACATGTAATATCAGATGTTATGGTTGAAAACTAATTAATGTTTATAATGTTCCTGAAATTTTATTAATAAACCTTAGTTACTAACAAGTAAAATCAACTTCTATTGTAAAAATATAGTGCGTCATATTTAACTAAACTCATCGGAAATATGTTTTTTTAATTTTCATTTGAAACTATGTAGACATGTAATGTCAGATGTTATGATTGAAACCGAATTAATGTTCCTGAAATTTTAGTAATAAACCTTAGTTACCAACAAGTAAAATCAACTTCTATTGTAAAAATATAGTGCGTCATATTTAACTAACCTCATTGGAGGTATGTTTTTTAAGTTTCATTTGAAACTATGTAGACATGTAATATCAGATGTTATGGTTGAAAACTAATTAATGTTTATAATATTCCTGAAATTTTAGTAATAAACCTTAGTTACTAACAAGTAAAATCAACTTCTATTGTAAAAATATAGTGGGTCATATTTAATTAAACTCATTGGAGATATGTTTTTAAGTTTCATTTGAAACTATGTAGACATGTAATATCAGATGTTATGGTTGAAAACTAATTAATGTTAAATAATGTTCCTGAAATTTTAGTAATAAACCTTAGTTACTAACAAGTAAAATCAACTTCTATTGTAAAAATATAGTGCGTCATATTTAACTCAACGCATCGGAAATATGTTTTTTTAATTTTCATTTGAAACTATGTAGACATGTAATGTCAGATGTCATTATTGAAACCGAATTAATGTTCCCAAAATTTTAGTAATAAACCGTAGTTACTAACAAGTAAAATCAACTTCTATTGTAAAAATATAGTGCGTCATATTTAACTAAACTCATCGGAAATATGTTTTTTGATTTTCATTTGAAACTATGTAGACATGTATTGTCTGATGTTGTGATTGAAACCTAATTGATGTTCCTGAAATTTAAGTAATAAACCTTAGTTACTAACAAGTAAAATCAACTTCTATTGTAAAAATATAGTGCGTCATATTAAACTGAACTCATCGGAAAAATGTTTTTTAAAGTTACCTTAGAAGGAGAAGATATACTCGAAATTTTATTATTCTAGGATAAAGGGTTTAAGTGATGAGTCCCTTTACATTTTTTCATAATTGCATAAATAACCAAAATTAAAATTTAGTGGAAAAAGTCCATTATTCTAAATTTACTGATACTTAATTCTTCAGATAAAAACTTGGTAATATGTACCTAGTAATGAGTAAGCGTGAGTAATATTTTAACCAACTCCCAAGTCATTCACTTTCCACAGTTTGTATAAATGCCGATTAATCTTGATCTCGTCAAGAAAGCGTGTCCGGGCATACTCAACAAAATTTAATTTGGTTTTCTTTCAGTAAAAAAACGTCTTCGTCCGGCCAGCTGGCCCACATTAAATGGCGTTCAGTAAACTCCTTCTGTGCTCCGGAAATGACCCTTTGATTTGTGCCCCTACTTAGTGGCATACCGACTGGGATTTACAGAAGTCATTGACATCCGCATTTTTTAATAAAATATGTGAGTATTTTTAATTAATTTATTTTATGTTGGTGTTTAGAAGGATCTTACTACCAAACGGTTTACTGAATGATGGGCTTTTTGACTACAATCGTAGTTATCTTATGCAGCACTGAAATTCTGGATTAAAACCTATTAGAAATATATCCTATTAATAAAAATCTTCATAAAATGTCACAAACGTTTCCAAGAACAATTAAAAATACTGTTTGGACAGAAATAAATCAACTTCATTTTGTTACCGATAATTACAGTAGAGTGGTCGATTATAATGTTATCTGTAAAGGGCGGAATATATGCAAAATGCTTATAGTGTGACCAGTAAAGTCCGCATAATATGGGATTTTTTTTATTAATAACTTTATTCGAAATTTGACTTTGGCATTAAGTTCTGCTTCGATAGAGATAAAAATTACGCAAAAAAATAGTAGTCACGTGATTCGCATTATCTGTCAAATTGTAATTTTTTCCAAAAATAATTCAAAAGTAGGGTATTTCTGAAAGTATCGAAAAAAGTTATTAGAAAAAGTTTTTTTTAAATGCAGTTTCTAGCCCACATGCCAAATTTTAGCTGCATCAGATAATTTTGATTTTTTACCCATATTTTGTAAATTGCACCACTTTTGCAAAATAAGACTCAACGCAACCTACATTAAACTTCTTAGTTTTGACAATGCTTTATTTCAGATACATTTTCTTAAAAGTAGCGCCATATTAAATGCGTGCTTTTCTACAAAATCAAAATTGGGCTATTAAAATTTGGTCGCATGTGATGCAAAGTTTATTTGTTTTTGACCCTGTATAAGGTAACTTCATAAAATAAGTATTTTTAAAAACGTAGTTTGTGTCTGAAAGTAATACACCTTAATATTATGATAAAAAAGAACACAGTGTCATCAGTAAAGTGTTTATTAGGTGGAAAATAAATTTTAGTGGTGGGTAAAAAATCAAAATTATCTTATGCAGCTGACATTCTGCACGTGGGCCAGAAACTGCATTTAAAAAATCTTTTTCTTATAACTTTTTTCGATGTTTTCAGAAATAACCACTTTTGAATTATTTTTAGGAAAAAATTAAAATTTGACAGATAATGCGAATCACGTGACTACTATTTTTTTGCTTAATTTTTTTCTCGATCGAAGCAGAACTTGATGCCAAAGTCAAATTTCGAATAAAGCTATTAATAAAAAAAAATACCATATGATGCGGATATGCATATTATGCAATATGCATGTTTGGTAAAAAAAATGCAAATAACTGCACATCTTAAGGGCAAACAAGGCATATATATGCGCATATTTTGGCTGAATTTAAGTGCATATAATCCGCTCTCTAGTTATCAGTATTCCAATAATTAAAATAAAATTGAATACCTTAGAAATAGGGAACAAAACTTGAAAAAGTAACGTGTCGCGCTGAATGACACGGAATCTGACGATTCGTTCATTGGCGATGACGTTAATATTGTATTTAAGCAATACCCAAATACTTGTTTTTTGCTCTTTTTCAACTATCTTTATAAATGCTCAAAATTAAATAAGTATTATTGAAAACGTAGTTTGTGTCTAAATGTAATACACCTTAATATTTAGACAAAAAAGAACACAGTGTCCTCAGTAAAGTGTTCATTAAGTGGAAAATAATTGTTAACATGTTAGTTTAACTTAATGTAAAGTTTATCTATTTTCAACGATTTAATTAAAAACCCCTTTATTAAAATTTGTTATTAAGCAACGTCATAAAAAAAGTAAAAATAGTATTTTATTATTTAAGTGCAGTTTCCAAAAAATTAATTACAACGATACACCATAAACACGTTTACAACGACTAAATATGAACTAGAAACTGCATTTAAAAAACTTTTTATAATCACTTTTTTTGATATTTTGAGAAATAACCCTATTTTTGAATTATTTTTTGGAAAAAATTAAAATTTGACAGATAATGCGAATCACGTTACAACTTTTTTTTGCTTAATTTTTATCTCGATCGAAGCAGGACTTGATGCCAAAGGCAAATTTTGAATAAAGGTATTAATAAAAAAAATCCGATATGGTGCGGACGTTACTGGTCACACTGTATAATAAAGTATCAGCAAACATTTGAATAAACCATTGTTTCAAAACATTTGGCATATCATTTATATAAAGAATAAATAATAATGGACCTAAAATGCTACCTTGTGGTACCCCAATATTATTATATTCCTTTTTAGAAAAAATGTTATCAATCTTTGTGTTTTGCTGCCTATTACTTAAATAATTTTGAAACCATTTATGAACAACTCCCCTTAATCCATACTGATATAATTTTTTAAATAATTTATCCCTATCAATTGTTTCGAATGCACGTTTAAAATCCAACCAATACAACGTCATTTTTCTCAACGCTTCGCTTACAATTTTCAATTTTCTAAAACCTGCTTGCATATTTACAAAATTTTGTTTTCTTCAATAAATTCGAGTATCTGTTCATAAACTGTAATTTCTAATAATTTTTTAATATCCCATAATATATTTATTGGCCTCATTTCACAGCTTTTTTATTGTATTTTTAATTTTTGGAAGTGGTGTTATAAAAGAACATTTTATATTTTCAGGTATTTTTCCTTATTTTAGGCAGTTATTAATTAATCGTAATATAATTTCACCTGTGCTTGTAAAAGTTTCTTTCATTACTTTTTTTGATAAAATTTCACCATAATTATTGTTTGATTTGAGTTTGTTTATTTTAAATTTTATTTCTCTTAAGGTGGAATTCTCAACGTCATTCTATCTATTGCCAACCTATAACCTATTTCGCGTTGCTTTTTTTAGTTTATTATTTTATTAACTAACATTTAAATAAAATCAATATTGTCGGTACAATATTTAGGTAATATCTTACATATTACAAAAATATCAATTTATTTCATTGCTAATTTTGGGACAATTGTATAGCGAAAGAAGAATGACATAATAATGTTTAAAAAAATCTTACCCGATATTTTTCGCTATCCAATTCTCCTAAAATAAGTATTGAAACTCCTTGATATTTATTAAATATGTCAATTATTACCTATAGAATATAAAGTCGATACTGATTGTATTTAAATTTTGAGAAAACATAAATAAATCTACGCGAAATAGGTTATAGGTTGGCAAGCCTGTTGATACTCCCATCTTAAATATAATTTCTTTTATTTCACTTTTTGAAGTTGGCTTGACAAAAAAAGTTTTCCACATTCTTTTCGGATCATATTTGATTTCTATCTATTTCTGTACTCGGGAGGTATACGACACTGTCCAATTTTTACAAAAATTAGGTAACTATGTAGTTTTATTCAGAAAATTAAACTATATTGTGGGGCATACAACATCAAGTCTAATTAGTTAAGGTAGCTAAGAAACAGGGTAGACTTTTAACACTATGTGCATTTTTATTCAGAGGCTTAAGACACCAAGGTAATAATATCTGTATGCCTCGGATATTTAGTAATATCTTTAGCAACACATTTAGCGGCATAGAACACTATATAATCACTGGGTGTTATATCCCTCTAACCAGATCGATATAATAGTAGGTGGGGGGAATTACACATAATGTTAAACGCCAGCATGACTATCGGCATTTAGGCGGCAATAAGTTTTTATTTCCATTTAATATACTCATTTTTTTGTAAAAATTAGACATAGTGTCGTATGCCTCCCGAGTACAGTATTATGGCTTATAATTTTTTACAGGTATAGAACACTATGTCCATCAAAATACAAATTATGATAGTTAAAATTTAAAAAAAATTATTTACAAAGAAAGACTAAATATGTAATTAATACTTTGTGTAGTGAAAGTAAGATAATACATTCATAAATCAACAATAACCTCAAAATTATGTTAAACTTAATGTTTGTTACTAAGGTCTGATAAACAGTATAATGAGTTTCAAAATCAAAATCTTTCTTTTAAAAAATTTCAAAAAAAATAGGAGTACTAAATCGATTAAGCGGATACTTAAGCATTTATAGTAAAAAAATGATTTTCAATTGTATTATTTTACCTCATTTTGTTTTTTGTAGTTCAATTTTATATATATGTTCACAACAAGATAAAAACAGATTACAGATTTTACAAAATAGAGCAATAAGAATAATATTGGGATGTAATAAATACACTAAAATAACGGAAATGCTAAATTGTTTACAATGGATGAATATAGAAAATTTTTTTATTATTTCGTATTTTGATTTTTATTCATAAAATAAATTTAAATATAACAGCACCATATTATGAAAATTTCTTTACAAAATTTAATGAAGTTCATATTCATGAAACAAGAGGAAAAAATAACTTTATTTTGAATCATACAAATTTGAAATCGACTCAAAAATCAATATTTTTTAGTGGTGCTATAGAATATAACAAGTTAGGAAATGAAATTAAAAGGTGTAATTTAAAACTATTTGTAAAAAAATTAAAGAATCAAATTTTATGTAAAAAAGTCTAATAAAATAGTCTTTCTAGATTGTAATTACCTATCAATCAAGAGAGAAGAAAAAATTTTAAATTTAAATTGTAATTAAATAGTTCAATGAACTAATAAAAATTTGTTATTATTATTATTATTATTATTATTATTATTATTATTAATTGTTTTTACTAAATATCCACAAATCGAGCTGATGGCACATAGTGTCGTATGCCTCCCAAGTACAGATTTGTTCATCATTTTTCTTTTCTTAAGACACTGACACAGATTAAATTGAATCCGGAAATTTTTTCTCGCTCATGAATATTTTTTAAATGTTCATGTGCTCGAATAAGTTTCCGGAAACAATTTCACGGATTTCACCTCTTGTGGTATTATAAGTGATAGTTTCAGCTTCATTTTATACTAAAGTATCCATAAATTACAACAAACTAACAAGCCTGAACGAATCATTCAACTTTCAATTATGGCAACAAGCAGCGCAGCGTGCATTGAAACCACAGCACCGAGAACAAACAATCTCTCAAAGAGGCACGTGCAGATGTGCAATTGTTCGTTTGTTCCAGCCAACGTCGACCGCCTAGATGCATCCTGTAACGGTCAATCGGGACGCGTGCCGGCACTCTCCTACGCCCTATCCCTTACATCTCCCATTTATAAGGGTGGTTTTCGCTTGCCGTAGGGATGGTGACTGGCTATTGTTAACCGGGCAGGTGGGATTTGGCGCGCGCTTGCGGACTTTTTTGTTCTCTGGATGCAGCCGAGAAAGCTGCTGCCTTTGACTGGTGACACCCGCTTTTTGATTGTTGTGGGGGATGTGATTTAAAATATTTGAAACTCCGGTTATAAGGTGTGCAAACATTAACGATTTTTTATTATAAAGGGGCATGAATAAGAAGAAAAGAATATTTATTTGCTTCTTTTTTTTTAATAAAATACTTGAAAGCTGTGAAATATCACAAAGTCGTAACTACTGTCTAGAAATAAATTAGGGGTTGGAAAAGAAAGCCCTATCTTCTTTCTTAAATTTATTCAAAATAAAGGGAGATAAGAAACATGTAACAAGTTGTACAATAGGAAAATAATAACAAACTAAAAATTTACAAGCAGCGAGGTGCAAAAACACAGAGACAAAGTAGGACGAACTTTGGTCATATAAATAAAGTAAATAATATTAATAACTTAACATAAAACACAAATGGGGTAAAAACTTGTATTGAATGATTTATATCAGTGTTCGTTTTAAATTTTAAAAAAAACATTCAGTAAACACGAATAAAACATGTGTGTAGGTTAATTTCTCCCGAAATAATTAGAAATGTTCAAAACAAGTTTTACTTGCGTTTAGGATATTGCCAAACAAGGGCGTCGCCAGAGGGGGGCAGGGGGGGGGGGCAGCTGCCCCCATAGAGGTTCTAAAAATACGGCTTACTGGAAGTAAAAATAAAATTACGCGCACCCGGCTAATCGAAACAATAACCGAGAATTTCTGGGAATCAACGGCAACACTGCATCGGTTCGCGAAGATTGCTCGTCACATAAGCTCAATCTGGTCATCAATGATCTGAACGCCCTGCCCGACATCAGAAATACCGTTGGGACCATCAAGGATATAATAACATTTTTTCGAGAATCGGTTCTAAGACGGAAATTAATACCCAATATTTCCCGGTTATGCGAAACAAGGTGGAGCGAAAAACACAAAAGCATCAGAGTTTTTAAAGAGAGTTTTTGTGCTATAATGGAGGCTTTAGAAACATTGTCTCGAGATGGCAATAATGCGACAAGGAAACATGCGTATCACCTCCATGCGGCAGCTTCCAAAGATTCATTTATTTTTAGCCTCGTATTGATATCCAAATATTCCGGTATTATAGAACCCACAGTAAGCGTGCTCCAATCAGTATCTTTGGACACGGTTCAGGCATCCCAGCCTATTAGTCGCATTTTACAACTGAACAAAGACCACCGTAACGATCCCGAAAAAGTTACAGAAGATATTATCAAAGATGCTACTGCTATTGCGGAAAAAATTGGACTGACGAAAGATATGAAATCCATACCCCGTACTGTTGAAAGACAACAACACCGCAGCAACCACCCGGCAAAAAGCCATTCAGAATTCTGACGGAGGTCTATGACAATTCCTTATTTGGACTCAATTATAAATTCCCTCGAAATAAAGGTTCTCTGAAGAAAATAGACCATCCCTTGCCCTAACAAAACTACAACCTGCGCAAATAAAAAACATATCTTTGGAAGACCTTAAAGAAGCATGCGAGGAATTTAGAAACTTTTACGGTATTTTGGATATCAAGAATGAGATAGAACTTTGGAAAAAAATATGGGAGGAAAAACCAGAATCGACCAAACTGTTATGGAAGTCCTTAAGGAAACTGACGATTTTTTTCCTGCGATAAAGAAGGCCTTGAGGATCCTTATTGCTTTACCTTGTACCACTTGTGCAGTTGAAAGGTCATTCAGTAGCTTGAGGAGAATCAAAACCTGGTTGAGGAGCACGATTACTGGAACTCGCCTCAATGGCCTCGCCATTATGAGTGTACACATGCAACATATTTTTAAGAACTTGGACGATTTTATAAACAATGTAACCAACAAATCCGCTAGCAACTCTAGACGATCATGTTTAAATTGATTTTGTATGTAAATAATTTATTCGTTTTCTGTATTTTTTTTTAATTAAAACCTTTGTATCTTAATGTTTTCTTCAGTTCTTCTATGCTGCCCCTCCCTAGCTCACTGGCTGGCGACGCCCTTGTTGCCAAATAGTGAAAAGACAACATTTTAAGTATTTTTTTTTACTTTCAGAATGTCCTTATTCCAAACTAACTTTTACAGTTCATTACATAGCAATGACAACATAATATAGAAAATAATAACCATTAAAAAAAATACAATAAACAATGGAAGTTAATCCAATTTAATTCATTACTTTTTTTTTTGTTTTTTATTTTCATCGGCCTATTTCCGCAACGAGGCCAATCACCGACGCCAGGGAATTTGTCACACACTATCTGGTAATTTTGCCGAATCCCTCTTTGTCGAGGGTAGGGTTCTTTAACGTGCCAACATCCATAACACGGGACCCACAGTTTAACGTCTCTTCAAAAAAACGGCGCACCTCTTAAACCAAATTCCAAATTTAACATCGACGTTGCCGGCAACGGGGATCGAACCCGGGACCTTCGATCTGTAAGGCCTCTGCACTGACCACTAGACCACAACGCCCATTTAATTCATTACTAAAATCAATTTAAAAAAAATTGTATTAATAGTTTTAGTTTAGTAAATATCTCTTTCATTGTTTTTTAAAAGCCAATTTTTTTATTTTTCTGATATTTTTATAACATATATATATATTATTTTATAATTTAGTCATTTAAAAGCGATTTTTATCCGTAATTACTTTTTAATGATATAGTTTGATAATTTATAGAATGTTTGGGGTTATGAACATGTAATGTATTATTCTCCTAAAGTGTTATGTTTGATTTTTTTTTTTTGAACGTGTAAATACCATTTCGGTCTATATAGATTAACAGTTGGTTTGAAATGAGGTGATTTGTGTATGCATTTATTAACTTTATTTTGCCATGTCTGTTTTAAGTTTGATAAACAAGCAGATCCCATACGGAAGCTAAGTATTGTAATTTTGAATGTATTAATGCAAAATTTATAGTTTTTAAGATTTCAAAGGAATGTAATATCTAGCTCTGTGCAAAGAAGATACCAAAAAAGAGATATTATTGACTTTATAATATACTGGATATTGCATTTCCAATTTAAATTTTCGTCTAAAACTAATTCTAAAAATGTTGTAGTTTCTGAATATTGAATATGATGGCATTTATTTTATTTTTAGTTATAAACATAAAATAATATTTTGTAAAATTTAACGTAAGTTTATTTGATTGAAGCCAAGAAAGAAGTATTTTTAATTCATTATTATTTTTAAAATACATTTCTGCCAAGCTTTTAGCAAGTACTTACATAATTTCTGTATCATCTGCAAACAGCTTTATATTATATTTTATTTTATATTTATATCACTTTTTTGTCAAGTGTCCCTTTAGGTCTTTTTTGATATTTCGAAAGTTTATTAATTTATTACTTTGTTTATATTATTGTTTTATTTTTTATCGGAATATGACACAATGCACAAGAGTTTGTTCATTTAATCCGCAATAGAAAAATTAATTTTGTATAATAAATTTAATTTAAGAAATATTCTAAATTAAATACATCTAGGTTTTTCACACCATATTATATGCATGGGATTCGTGTATCTTACGTTTACTTTAGATAAATAATGTTCTTGCAGGTCAGGTACCACCAAAACCTTGTAGATATATTTGATGGCATACATGTGTCAAATATTGAGAATTCGAAGAATCGTAGGTACTTCAGTCTAATCAGTTATCCTCGAACGGTGATTTATTATGGTTCCAAATATATAGAGTGTTCGAACTAAATTTTATACTACATAGGTACCTACCACTTTCCACGTGAACAAGGGTATGACTATGCTTATACATTATTTATACATTATTTTATACAGCGTGAAATTTTTAACTGCAATAAATTCAGTATTAGAAATCCTCTTTATTTGCTAAAAAAATGCAGAACTACCGCTGTGTTTATTTTTAGTTCGGCATACTTTTTTCGTGTTTTTACGAAATTTAACCATCTTTTGGGGGTAGAAACCGCCCCTAACTCTTTTTTAAATGTAAAGGTATGTATTGTGCTCGTTGAAAAGGGCATAAAAAGGGAACACGACCCACTATTCACTTTCGCATTTCGGTAGAAGCAAATTTGTTTTATTATAAAAATTGTTGGAATTTTGTTCTTGAGAAACCCATTATCTAAAGTAGAATTTATTTTTGACATTATGTATCATTTTTTGGTGGCATCACTCTAAGGAAAACGATTTAATACAACAGGTTTGCTAAGACATAGTTTGTATTAACACATATTAAATAAATTGCTAGTGTATCAAACCCGCTTTAGTATTAGATCAATTTCAGATTTGCTAGAACAGTGTTTTTCTTGGTAACTAGCGTGTACCCGGCCTGCGTTGCAGCGCTTTATCTGAGATAATAAGTCGAGTTTACCATCACGTCAAGATTTATAAATACAAACCCGAACAAACCTCTAAATTTATCAGTGTTTCTCTACAATATTATGCATGTATTATACATGAAAATCTTCCTCTTAAATCACTCTATCTATTAAAAAAACCCGCTTCAAAATCCGTTGGGTAGTTTTAAAGATTTAAGCACATATGAAAGGGGACAGACGGGCGACAGCGACTTTGTTTTATACTATGTTAAGATAATCAGTTCTTGAATAATGAACTACTTTTAATGCAGCAATTTTGTAAGAAATGTTCTCCATGCGACCCATTTTCTTTCTCTACAATTAAGATAGCAGAACAGCGTCCTCAAAAACGAATTGTATCCGTTAGAACCTATAATCCACAAGACGTTGGTGGGGGTTCGTAGCGATCGGCAATCGCCACGCGCCATAATATTAGTTTTAACATATTTTTATAGCACAGGTCACATCGTTGTTCGGAGTCTTCTAGCTCTGTCTGAATTTAAATATTATTGATCGTACCAATACCTGTTTCAATTTATTTATATTTACTTTGTATTTAAGTTTTTTTTTTAAACTTTGTATGTCAGATAAAGCAATAGAATATTTTTATTTCGCACAAACCATCATTAGTATTGGACTTTATAATCTATGGATGGATTTTACGATCTCAGTAAACCATGTTGCATAATAGATTATCATATTATACAATGTTAAACGACAAGAACAATATCATACTGGAAGCTATTTAAATTTTTGAGAACTACAGTCCTAATTTTTAGTGGTAATTATATGGTTTATTAATCGTAGTAAGCAAATATGTTTATGATTAATGTCAAGTTTCATTACAACTACCAGTGGAAACTAATACAGTATGTAAAGCCAGATTACATCCCGAATAGAACTTGATAATTATAGTCAGATCTGGTCTTAACGTGCGGGTCCAAAGTCACTGATCATATGCGTCAAATCAGACAACACAGAGGCTATCAAAATGTTGTGAGATTATTTACAAATATACCGAAGGAAGGAAAAATAGTTTCATTATTTTAGCTATCGAGAAGATAGCCACATATACCTAATATTATTAGTTTTGTAAAAATTATGTACAGGGGAGTTGAAAAAGTTACAAAAAAAATTATATAATCGTTAATTATATACCTACTGTACCCTTTAATTAAAAACGACAATAATAAACAGTGCAATTTATTTTAACAATTTTACTACTAAAACCTAAAAATAGAATGGCATTTAGTCTGATAAACTATTTCGATAATGAAAGAAAAAGTGGAAATTCGCAAACCAATATGCAGGAAACCGTAATGAAAACACTGGGAATTAGTTTAAAGACTATGCAGAATAATGTGCATGAAAAAAAAGCATAATATAATACCCAAGAATACTAAAAAATGTAAACGAAAAACACCGTTTATAATTATAGCCTAAAAACTCTCATCGTCACTTATAAAATCTGAAAAGTCCTCGTCGTCTAAGTCGTCTTCGAATGGAGCAATTATCATTGGCGCTACTTCGACATCTAGTACTTGTTCTCGATCCCACCAATCCCTTATTAATATTTCTGTATGTTCCACCGATTTCTTCCAGCACTGTTGTGTAATATGATCTAACGAATCTTGCCAAACTATTTGTACTTGGTCGGATTTAAGACCATCACCTACATGTTTTTCATAATAAGACTTTGCACCAGCCCATATTAATTCTATTGCGTTAAACTGGCAATGATATGGCGGCAGTCGTAGAACCTCATGACCATATTCACGCAGTATTTCATCTACCGCGTATATTTTGGGTTTTTTAAGAGACTTTGCTATTGATAGGAGTTCCGATTTAAGCATATTTGGTAAAGAATTTTGGTTGTGTTTTTCCAGCCACTCATAAATATCACTTTTCCTCCAAGATGAAGTAGGATGTTTATTTAAAATTCTTGAATGATATGATGAATTATCTAATACAATTAAAGACGGAGCATCCAAATTTGGTATCAATTGAACTTTTAACCATTTTTCAAACATTTCGCAATTCATATTATCATGATAGTCAGCACTTTTTAATGTTGAAGAAAAAATTATACTCGCACCTGCAACATATCCTGTTGCAGATTCGGCATGCAAAATAATAAAACGCTTTCCCGTACCGCACCCCTTTTTCCTTTTAACACTTTTTACAGACTCATCTTGCCAAGATTTTGAACCACTTCCATTCGAAAATATCCACGTTTCGTCTAAAAATACCACTTTTCTAAATTTGTTTTGTTTCATGCACAATTTTCTGCACAGTCCTTAAACTAATTCCCAGTGCTTTGGCTACTGTTTCCTGAATATTGGTTGGCGAATTTCCACTTTTTCTTTCATTTTTGAAATAGTTTATCAGATTAAGTACCATTTTTTTTTGATTGGGGATGCAAAAACCCAGAAAATTGTTTCATTTTGTCACAAACTGTCAAAGTCACAAAACTGGCATATTTAAAATAAAACGTAGCTGGTGCTATTATAAGCTTTTTTAGAATCGCTGGAAAGTAAATACATATCCTTTTTTTTCACGTCAAAATGGTCTCATTTATCTTACGTATTTTATTTAGAGGGTAAAATTAAACGCAAGTAAAGAAAACAAAAACTGAGAGTATGTCTTTCTTGAATCGTATGACCCGCACGATAAGACCAGATCCGACTATACTGTGAGTATTTAGAGCAGTAATGGCTATAAACCATTCTATGGTAGCAATAATTTCCTATTGGCTAAATTACCATGATATTATCACTACACAACGGTCTAGCAATTTTCGTTGTCTTACAGTAGGAAAGCGCGTTGCTGTCACATGTAGTATTAAACAGTTGTATAAAGAGTATGTGAATTATTATAAGGAATAGAAGGCTTTTTTTTCAGTGGAATAGGTTCGGAGCTAGTTTTTAGCCAGGAGAACAGCAAAAATAAGCCCTAATAGGGCACTGTTTTATGCAACGGGGTTGTATATCTCCTTCCTGTATATAAACGTCAATAAACATGTCTTTGCTATTAAACAAATTTCTGGTAACATCTATCTTGTGTTATCTCAGCACGCTTCGTTTTAAATGTATCTGCTAGGTTGCTATATGTACCACAGAGATATGACGCAAAGGGGAAGATGCACTTATTTTTAGATAATGGGTTCTCCAAATATAGATAAATGAATTGGTTTAAGGGTGCGTCAAGTGTGTTCTTAAGATGATAAAATGACAGTTGGTGATAATATGGATCGCTTTTCACTCTATGTCTTCGGAAATAATGTCTCAAGGCCACAAGGTAATAGGACAGCATCTGGGGTACTTTTGTTTACATTATGTGCAATCAGTAGCGGATCCAGGATATATTAAAAAAAAACTTAAAGGTATTGAATGATTTTTCTTGGTGAAGTAAATCAATTTATTATTTTTGATTTTTCCCCCAAATAACACAGCAAAACATTTTTTTATACGGGTTTTTTTCTTTATGTTACACCAATCACGAAACTGAGTGTCTCATATTGTATTTTTGATTTAGCAAGCAAAAGATTTTATACAAGGATCTTCGCCGCATTCGATATTTCTTGACGTGTCTCACTATCGCTAATGGACATTATGGTACTGGACAAACTTGAGCAAAATATTGTAAATTTCTTGACACGAAGCACGAATAACGAAAGATTTGACAATTAATTAATTTTATACAATTGCAGGTTTTCATGGTAATCTGAACAGAAAAAAAGCTATGAATTTTAATTTTGAATTTTTGTTCCAAACACAATAAATAGTTAATGAAAATAGTCTACTATTCATATAATTAATAAAATAGTTAACAGTACAAAAAATGTTGTTTGTATTTCGCGCGCAAAAGTGTTTTTATGGTACCATTGATTGAATTTTTAGCCTCGACCTAACGGACTCGGTAAAAATTGACAATCTCATGTGACATTAGAAAAACATCTATTTTGCGCACTTTATTATTTATTTGTTTTTAGTTTGTTATAGCTTACTATGTAAATTAATTGTGTTTTGTTGGAGTTACTGAATATTATATTTTGGTTAAACCGGAAAAGAACGACAAATAGGGGAAACAGGTACCAAAATGCATGGAATAATTGCGCATTTGGCATCAGAAATGTAACCTCTATGAACACGGACTTTTTTTTTTGTTTAATTGGCATTTGGCTAATGCCATGCAGCCAGTCGCAAAGTAAAAAAGAAGATCATTGTAATACGTAACATATAAACAGGGATACACGCTTCACGCCACTGAGGTCTGTCAGGGCGACTTTATTTTAAGACACACAGGGAATGAAGACCACTAAAAAAGGGAAGTACATAATAATATAAGGAAAAATAGGGCAGGTTTGTTTTTTAAATAATTAAGAGTTACAATTTTAAATTGACCTTATATAAATATGTGTAATTGATTCGATCATTACTTGATGAAGATCCATATTAAATAAATACATAAATGAAACAACATTAAGGTTTCAAATCTTAAACAAAATTACTTTATTTTTATATTAAAAATAAAAATAAAAACATGACATGTTTCGTAGCACTGCTACTTCGTCAGATGTCGAGATGGAAATGACAAACAAAGTTGTAGGTGTAGAGGCATTTACCTGCTAAGTACTAATTATCTAAATATTCCTTATCTTACGGGTTTTGGAAAAAAACAAGTAATAAAGTATACTTATAAATACTGAACAATAGGAATAAAAATGGTTGGAAACTACAATATTTCAAAACAAATTTAATAATGGTGAATTGTTAACATCTAATTGATCATTTAAAATTTTGCCTGCTTTTTTAATTTTGTTAATTTCTAGAGATTCCAATAAAGACAACTTTTTGCTTTTATTTTCGACATGTAAAATTTTAAAATTATCCTGAAAAGTATGGTTTTCTGATAGTAGATGAGTTGCGTAAGCTGAATTTTGTTTTTTATTTAGAAAGTTCCTTCTATGTTCCTGTAGTCTAACTTTAAAAGTGCGTCCTGTTTGTCCTATATAACTTTTTTGACAAGAACCACAGTCTAATTGATAAACTCCGCAATTTTGTTCTTTGTCAGTCTTGTCTTTATTGTTTATGATGTATTTACTTATATTGTTGTTTGTTTTAAAAGCTATATTAATGTTTTGTCTCTTTAAAATGTTGCTAACCTTGTCTGAAGTGTTTCCTATAGGAAGAGACAAAACATTAATATAGCTTTTAAAACAAACAACAATATAAGTAAATACATCAAAAACAATAAAGACAAGACTGACAAAGAACAAAAATGCGGAGTTTATCAATTAGACTGTGGTTCTTGTCAAAAAAGTTATATAGGACAAACAGGACGCACTTTTAAAGTTAGACTACAGGAACATAGAAGGAACTTTCTAAATAAAAAACAAAATTCAGCGTACGCAACTCATCTACTATCAGAAAACCATACTTTTCAGGATAATTTTAAAATTTTACATGTCGAAAATAAAAGCAAAAAGTTGTCTTTATTGGAATCTCTAGAAATTAACAAAATTAAAAAAGCAGGCAAAATTTTAAACGATCAATTAGATGTTAACAATTCACCATTATTAAATTTGTTTTGAAATATTGTAGTTTCCAACCATTTTTATTCCTATTGTTCAGTATTTATAAGTATACTTTATTACTTGGTTTTTTCCAAAACCCGTAAGATAAGGAATATTTAGATAATTAGTACTTAGCAGGTAAATGCCTCTACACCTACAACTTTGTTTGTCATTTCCATCTCGACATCTGACGAAGTAGCAGTGCTACGAAACATGTCATGTTTTTATTTTTATTTTTAATATAAAAATAAAGTAATTTTTGTGAAGATTTGAAACCTTAATGTTGTTTCATTTACGTATTTATTTTATATAAATATGTTACAAGAACGTTAAATATTTTTATATTTTCTAGTGACAAAAGGTATAGGATATTAAAAGGGCACTCGACTTTACATTCTTGATTCAATTGCTTGAAGAGGCTATTAATTTCATTTTCATACTTTTTACACTTCAAGAATAAATGCTCCAAATCACATCTGACATTGCACAAATCACATTTGTCCGAAGGGAAAATACCTATTTTATTTAGGTGGGCTGGATAACAAGCATGGCCCAATTTCAGTAGTTTAATGGTTGTAATAAACCGTCTTGGAACTATTGTCTCCTTATGCCAGTGCTTATTAGGAATGTTTTTTACAAGAAGTGAATATCTAGTGCGAGATGTGGTACAATAGGTTTTCCATCTTAAGTTCCATTGATCTAATATTTCTGATTTTAGAAGAACATCTGCCTCGCTAAGGTTTAGACTAGAACTAATGGGTGTTCCATTACGAATACTTACTATCCTATGCTAGAGTATCCACATACTCGTTACCTGTTATGTGCTTTAACCCAAATAAATGTTATGTGCTTTTTTCTTAACGTAATATATCGTAATAGTTTTCGAATGTGCCATAATAAAGGATTCGTTTTGTAGGACCAAGGTTTAATATTGGTTAATGCTTTTAGAACGTACAAAGAATCAGACAGAATACAAAATATTGATTGTCATATTCAAGAGCAAAATTAAGAGCTTTAAAAATAGCTAAGGCCTCTGTAGTAAAAATACTACAATTTTTTTCAACTTTAAACTTAAATTCATTGTTGATTTGGGGTATATATATAGCTGCTCCATTGCCTTCATCTGTTTTAGATGCATAAAGATACATTCTTTATGTTTTATAAGTTATGCCTTTAAAATATGGTTATTAAGTAATTTGCTATCAGAAAAAAAGGGATTATCAGTGCAACTTCTTGAAAACCACTACGGTATTCATAATATGTTATACATAAAGGCGTAATTTGGTTGAGGATTCCATTAAAGTTTCTAAATGCTTCACATAAAGGGGGAGAGTTTTTATGACTCCAATACTTATTAGTTAAATCATAAGTATTTAGTCTAGAAATGTTATGAAGAAGATTAGTTTCAAAAAATTGATGTTTAAATAAAAATTAAGCACTGAGTGCCTCTCTTCGTAAGCACAATGGGGGTTCCAAAGTTTCCACTAATAACGCCTCTACAGGTGATGATCTCATTGCACCTAAACACACTCTAAGAGTTTTATATTGTACACGGACTTTAAGAAGGTATATTTCAAAAACTAAGCGTTACCGCCGAAAATCGTTTTCAGATTCGTAATCTACGCCCTAAAATTAATATGATAGATACTCAATTAGGTAAGTACTTAAATGAATTTATTTCTTTACAGGATAATGTAGTTTTTTTCTTAACATAAAAGAAATTTTTACATATAACCCCAAAAAAATCTTTTATTTCCATTCCATTAAATTCGTCAAAGCAATAATTTTTTTAAAAATTATTTAAAATGTTTTTTTTTTTTAACTTCCTCTTTCTTACGCTACATCAACTAATCAACTCTGGTTGTATGTTTCTTCATTAATTTAGAACAAACTGTTATTGTCACCTTAAAGCTTTACTACACCTTTCTAATCTTGTCTTCAACTCTTTTGTATCTATCGTGAAGATGGAAGTTTCTCCTTGAAAACGTCAAGTAACGTTCTAATTACATTTAATATAATAATTAATGGGGAAAGATCTAAAGTGTCTCATTTATTTCTTTATTTTACCACTCCACTCCAAAGTATACAGACACAAACTACGTTTTCAAAAATACTTATTTTATGAAGTTACCTTATACAGGATCAAAAACAAATAAACTTTGCATCACATGCGACCAAATTTTAATAGCCCAATTTTGATTTTGTAGAAAAACACACATTTAATATGGCGCTACTTTAAAAGAAAATGTATCTTAAATAAAGCATTGTCAAAACTAAGAAGTTTTATGTAGGTTGCGTTGAGTCTTATTTTGCAAAAGTGGTGCAATTTACAAAATATAGGTAAAAAATCAAAATTATCTTATGCAGCTGAAATTTTGCATGTGGGCTAGAAAATGCATTTAAGACAATCATGTTCTAATAACTTTTTTCAATATTTTCAGAAATAACCCCACTTGTGAATTATTTTTTGGAAAAAATTAAAATTTGACAGTTACTGCGAATTACGTGACTACTATTTTTTTGCTTAATTTTCATCTCGATCGAAGCAGAACTTGATGCCAAAGTCAAATTTTAAATGAAGCTATTAATTTAAAAAATCTCATATGATGCGGACTTTACTGGTGACACTAGAATATTTCTTAAAATTAAAGTCTATTTTATTTACAAGAATTATAATATGATTAGATTAAGAGGAAGTAACCCCTTTACCACAATGAAAATTGCCGAACGTTTTGCTGGTCAAACGAAAAGAAAAAATAAAAATTGGTATTTAGAAAATAAATTCTACTTTAAATACCCCATCCAGAAAAATAAATGACGATCGAAAATATTCCCAAATTTTTTTTTAGAAATTTTTTTTATTTTTAGTAATTTTGTAATATTTTAAACAATTCTTTATTGGTCAAAAGCAAAATGACTTTCTCAAAACCCACTTTACACGTTTAAATTCACTTTACGCGCCCAAAGTTTTTGAGAAAAAAGTAAGGCCGATATTGAAAAATGGCTTTAAGAAAAATTGTTTGGTACAATATTCTACACCCGGGAAAGTCATTTTGCTTTTGACCAATAAAGAATTGTTTAAGATATTACAAAATTACTAAAAATAAAAAAATTTCTAAAAGAGTTTTGGGAATTTTTTCGATCGTCATTTACTTTTCTGGATGGGGTATTTAAAGTAGAATTTATTTTCTAAATATCAATTTTTATTTTTTATTTTCGTTTGACCAGCAAAACGTTCGGCAATTTTTATTGTGGTAAAGGGGGTTACAGCTCTTAAGATTAATATTTTCTTTACTACTATATAAGGTAGGTGTCCACAAGGACAAGGAGACTAAAATCTCTTGAGATTTTTGTTTCACGAGAAAGTTATCTCAGGTGTGTTTCCACAGAATATGAGAGATTTCTATGAAACACTCGATTTGATGAATTTTTCTCTCTACTAGGTGTCTCTAAATGCACTAATTCCACAATCAATTTACATTTCAAGCAGAAAGAAACAAAACTTTGTGTTGTGAAGTGATTTTATAAAAATATGTCAACAGGAAGGGCTAGACGAAGGGCTGCAGCTTGTTATTATTACCTTGCCGTTAAGTCCCGTAGTACACAAACGAAAAGGTCTCACAGATATTAGGTTAGAGATTGGATTAAAAGGAGAGAAAACAAGAATATAATGGAATTTTTTTTTATTTTATCCTTTACTTCTTGAGCCGGAATTCCAAACTTGTTGGAAATTTCGTCCATAGCTGATTTCCGAAGATTCCGGTTTTTACAGTTTTCGGACGAGCAGTCCCACAAATTAGGATAGGATTCATATACTTCGAATAATTGCAGTATCATGCTTCTTGTCCAGTTAAAAGAACAGTCTTTCCTTTTCACACCCCTTTTTTCACTTGAATAACTTATTTTTGAAAAAAACAAATATTTGTTTCACGACAGAACAGCGAAACTCACGTGCAACGGGTGAAATAAATGTATCATGTAAGATTCGCAATAAATCGTGTTTCCACGTTAAAACTGTTCAAAAAATAAAACTCTCATGACACATGGTTTTACTAGATTATCACTAGTATATCACGTGTCTTAGACCTGTTTCGACAATGAAATGAAAGTTTTCCTGAGATTTTTATTTCATGAGATATTCTCATTGTGAATTAGCACCTTCATAAAACGTCGCGTCAGGCATGTCATGAGTTATAACACCTGTTCGTCAATCTCTTTAGCCAGTAGGTACTCGATTAATTGCCCTATCAAATCATTAGCAAAATTAAATAAACCCGTCAATAAATCCTTGAGTAGTCGCAGTATTTATTCACCCAAAACAATATTTCATAAACGATACATAAAAGTCGTTGCGTTCATTTAATTATTTTATCTCTCGAGCCGCTAACAATCACCTTTCTCCAACACGCACGTGCGGGTGTGTTCCGTATTTATCGGATAGTGATCTAGTTCGTTCCAAGCCAGTACAAAATCATATATAAAATTCTAGTTTCGGGCTAAATCTAACTCGAACAAGGTTACTTCTGGTAGAAACGAGTAGATTTTTTAAAGAATCCAATAAATTACGAAACTCCTACAACAATTATTAATTATTTCCATTGGCAAACTAATAAGATATTGTTTTTAAATTTTAAATAGCTTCAGGTAATAAAGTATATAACGCCGTATAATATAGCTTATTTGCTTTTAAATCTACAATAATAATTATAAGTGGATTTCAAAAGACGTTTTGTGGCAATTGGTATTTCTTTTGATAATAATCAGAACAAAGTTCATAATGGCCCTGTTGGTATATTATTAAGTAGTTGTAAGTAGTTTTAAATAAAATCTTTAGAGGTCACATAAAGTTGCAGTGCCATTTTACTGACAATGCAATTTCTGAATATCTATCTAGAATAACTGATCTTTTTAACATCAGAATTGCACAGCCGCTGGCTGTACTGTAGCATTATTCAATGTATAACCTATTTGAATCCTTAACAATGAATGTTAGAATATATTTGTAGATGATGAGTTGGATCTAAATTCATAACAATTTCTTTTTTGGTAGGACATGCTACAATTTAGATTAAAAAATCTTACTATGTGGAAGTATTTTTTTGTTTTAAGTTACATGTTGCATGAAGGTTTTTGATTGTGACATTAAGAATATTGGCAAACATGGTTCACTTACAATCAAAGTTACTTGAAAAAGTAAATCAATATGTGACATTAAGAATATTGGCAAACATGGTTTACTTACAATCAAAGTTACTTGAAAAAGTAAATCAATAATTTAGCTAACCGATTGTGAGAAAATTGTGTCTGCCAATGTCATGTAGGTCACAGTCAAAGTTACTGGTTAGTTAATTATTATTACCCAATAACCCAATCCATATATGAAATTTTATGAAGGTACGTTTTTTAGCAATATTTTTATTAGGAAAGTATAACATATTTTAAGAAGGACACAGTGATATTAATTATATAAGGTGTTATATTTTATATTTCCAAGTGGCTGAAATATTATTATCATTTTATCATAGCTCTGCCGTCCGTCCCGTCTCATCTTCATGATATCTATAGCGCGTGACCTTACAAAATCAGTTGGATTTATTCGATGTTGATTTTGCACTTGCACGACTTTTTTTTTTATGTATATTAAATAATAAGTGGATCTCCCTTATCTTTTTTAATTTCCGGTTTAGTTTTATAGTGAAAATGCCATATTGTTGATGCGTTCCTGGATGCAGGTTCAACTATAAATGCCGGTCAAACGATTTCTGTTTTAACTGTTGAAAAAGCAAGATAATACAAATTACAGAAAAGTAGGCCGGTATTCTATGAAATAATTTTGATGTCCGTAAATACATAAATACGTCTTCGGAAGTTCTTACCAAATGGGAAACTTTTTAACTATTAACTCTACAAAAAAAAACGCCTCTTGCTAAAAAGTCCTGCTTGGTGAGAAAATAAATTTGCACAAGAATATTTATACAGGGTGTTTCATTAAGGGTGACCACTGGCCATATCTAGGAAACTACTAAGCATAGAAACTTGGAGAAAAAAATTATCATTAAAGCGGTCATGAGAAAATTCTGGAAGTTATTTTTAAGTTCCTCATTTCGCCGCAAGGGGGCACAATTGAAAATATTTTTTTTAAATTCTAAATTTCTCCGAAAATTCCCATATTAAGGTATAACTCTGATTACATCATTAGAAAGCCTAGACAATTCTGCATCATTTTGGTTTAAGGCTCATTGGCGTACCGACATTGCTAAGAGTGGGGAAAGATATTTTGAAAGTGTAAAAAATCGCTGTAACTTCTAAACGCCTTATGCGATTTTACTAAATTTAAACTTGTTTGAAAGAGAAAGGTAAGTATCTTCAATTGCCGTATCCAATGGTACACGATATTTTTTAATAAAATTGCTAGAGGGCGCAATTTGTAATAATAAACTTTTTTGATTTTACCCCGAAAATTCAAATCATGCAGTATAACAATGACATCATAATCGGAAAGGAGATTAAATTTGCAAAAAAAAATGTGAAGACCGCAGTTTGATATCTTTGTTCGTTTTAGAGTTATTGCCAAAATAATAATTTTTAACACTTTAATCGAAAAAATTATTGTTTTTATAGCTTCGTGGATAAAGCATTCCAAGACAAAAAAATATTTTTTGTACGATCTTGCAAAAAGTTACTATTTTTTCACTATCTACTGTGCCAAAAGTTTCACTTTTTGCTTACCTTTCTCTTCCAAACAAGCTTAAATTTAGTAAAATCGCATATAGGCGTTTTAGAAGTTACAGCGATTTTAATGTTTACACTTTTAAAATATCTTTCCCCACTCTTAGCAAGGTCGGTACGACAATGAGCCTTAAATCAAAATGATGCAAAATTGTCTAAGCTTTCTAATGATGTAATCAGAGTTATACCTTAAGGTGGGAGTATCAACATGTTTGCCAACCTATAACCTATTTCGCGTAGATTTATTTATGTTTTCTAGCTTTTATACAAAATTTAAAGAAAATCAGTATCGATTTGATATTCTATAGGTAATAATTGACATATTTAATAAATATCAAGGAATTTCATAATTTATTTTAGGAGAATTGTATAGCGAAAAATATCGGGTAAGATTTTTTTTAACATTATTATATTATTATATTGTCACTCATTGTTCTTTCACTATACAATTCTCCCAAAATTAGCAATAAAATAAATTGATATTTTTGTAATATATCAGATACTACCTAAGTAATGTACCGACGATATTGATTTTCTTTAAATGCTAGTGATTAAAATAATAAACTCAAAAAATCAACGCGAAATAGGTTATAGGTTGGCAATAGATTGAATGACGTTGAGAATTCAACCTTAATATGGGAATTTTCGGAGAAATTTAGAATTTAAAAAATTATTTTCAATTGTGCCTCCTTGCGGCGAAATGAGGAACTTAAAAATAATTTCCAGAATTTTCTCCATGATCACTTTAATCATATTTTTTTCCTTAAGTTTCTATGCTTAGTAGTTTCCGAGATATGGCCGGTGGCCACCCTTAATGAAACACCCTGTATAAATATTCTTGTGCAAATTTATTTTCTCATCAAGCAGGACCTTTTAGCAAGAGGCACTTTTTTTTCGTAGAGTTAATAATTAAAAAGTTTCCCATTTGGTAAGAACTTCCGAAGACACACGCTGTAGTTTATATCGGTAAAGAGGTATTTAAAGAAAGGTTTTTAAACCATGGTTAAAAACCCTTTGATAATGTGTACCAGTAATGCAGATTTTCTCTAAATTTTACGTAATGCAGGGTAATGCGGAGTAATGCAGAGTAATGCAGAGTAATGCAGAGTAATGCATAGGAATGCAGAGTAATGCAGAGTAATTCGAAGTAATGCAGAGTAATGCAAGTAATAAGGCGTATTTTGTTTAATGATAAATGATACACTATTCTGTACCAATCTGTACTGTTAAGAGAATTTTGCGATGTATAATTATTAACTTCCTCCACGCTTTTGACCCTTTTGTTGTTTCGGGGAGTAACAATGCCTTTTAAAGTGAGTTTTTTTTTTCGAATAATTTATTTTTAGTTTCACTCGTCTGTATACAGGGTTAGTTGAAATAACCGGAACGGCTAATTTTCTTCAAAACTACCAAGGCTAAATCAATGAATTTTGGTACAGGTGGAAACTTAAAAAATTAAATTAAAAATTGACAATTGCGACGTTGCCAGATTTTTAGTTTTTTCTATAACTCAAGAAATGTTTTTTTTTCAAATATAACACTACTCTTTTTTTTATTGAATTCGATTCCCCCATCAACATTATCATTTCCTGATAGTATCAAATTCTTATCTCAAATAGTTCTATGGGAAAAAAAGTTAATTAGTTACAACTCTAACTCTAAAATAAAAAAAAATCCAATCTATTTCCATTTAAAAACGTTTCAAATAATGTAAAAAGGAAGGTTAGTAGACATAATGTACCTAATACTTAGTATCGATTTCATAATTAAATTAATGCAATGTACTACTTATAATATGTAAGTAATGTTTACTAGCTATGTTATTGTTGGTAGTTGTTTGTTGTTATTATCGTTATCGATACTATTAGGTACATTATGTCTACCAACCTTCCTTTTCACATTATTTGAAACGTTTTTAAATGGAAATAGATTGGATTTTTTTTATTTTAGAGTTAGAGTTGTAACCGAGGGGTAAACCGCTGCGGCAGTTCGGTGTACAACGCTCTGGCATTTCATCGGCAATCCGAGTAATTCGGTGGTAATCATAGCATTTCCGTGGCAATCCAGGAAATTCGGAGGCAGTACTGGCATTCCCTGGCAATACTGCAGGCATTTCACGGAAATATCGGCATTCCGTGGCAATACTTGCGGCATTCCAGTGGAAATATTTTTAATACTTTTGGATATGTGGCAGCGGTGTGCCTTGTTGGTCATTCCGACATGAGCGCCCGCATCCAGCTCTCTGATTCAACAATGCAATTATTATGATATTACAAACGAATCTTTTAAAATATTCCCGCCAGTATCATTCGATAAAAAGGCTATCTGTTTTACCGATACTGTCACCTGCTCAGTTGGTAAAGTAAGGTTGCTATTGTACCGACTATACCGATAAAATTAATAATGCAGGTGCCTCATAGATGGCTTATGATTCGACGAAAATGCATTGACGCGATATTTCTTAAACCCTTTATTTTTCTGTGCCACAAGTAGAAAGATAGTTTTAAAATAGGTGAGCTCATGCGTTCTCATTAAAATAATAATAATATTCCACTAGCAATCGATTGACAATCCTGGCAATCCAGTGGCATTCTATCGGAAATACTGGTAATCCAGTGGCATTCCACCAGAAATACTGGTAATCCAGTGGCATTCCACCAGAAATACTGGTAATTCAGTGGCATTTACCGGCAATACAGGCAATCTACGGATGTTTCCGGCAATTCGTAAGAAAATGTGGCATTACTGGCATTACTTGGCAATTTTTGGCAGTAATGTACAACATTTGGGTCAGCGGTTTACCCCTCGGTTGTAACTTATTACTTTTTTTTCCCATAGAACTATTTTAGATAAAAATTTGATACTATCAGGAAATGGTAATGTTGATGGGAGGAATCGAACTCAATAAAAAAAGAGTAGTGTTACATTTGAAAAAAAAACATTCCTTGAGTTACAGAAAAAACTAAAAATCTGACAACGTCGCAATTGTCAATTTTCAATTAAATTTTTTAAGTTATCCACCTGTACCAAAATTCATATATTTAGCCTTGGTAGTTTTGAAGAAAATTAGTCGTTCCAGTTATTTCAACTAACCCTGTATATGCTTTGCATTTATCTACAAAAAATTCTAGAAGTTTTAAGTGGCCAGTTAGGATCTTAAATGATGAAATATTTTTCGCAAATATTCCAAAAACATTTTGTTTTTCATAATCTTCCAGGATTTCTGATAAGTCTTCATTGGCAAATTTCTTGATGGTGCCAACGTCTTTATTTACTATATCAAAATTGGCCAAGGAACGAAGGTTATTAAACCCTGGATAAACTTATATTTTTTTAAAATAAGGACGAAGGAAAAAATTATCTATATTTAACTTCTGGATAATTTCATCGATTGGACAGTTTTTGTATCCATTGCTTTAAACGCTTAGAAAAAACCTACAAAGAAGGAAATTAAATGTAAAGGCTTGTTTAAAGAGCTTGTTTTTAGTTTTCAGTTCCGTAAGTTATTGATGGTTAGTGTTTAATAAGTTTTGTTACTTTTGATAAAAACAAGCCAAATTTATTATTATATCACATAATATTTCAATTTATAAGTTGAACTCCAGAAAAAATATATCTACCCGCGAGTAGGTTCGAACCATAGGCCTCTTAAAACAAGTTATAGAGGCCTATGGTTCGAACCGACGAACACATCGTTTTCTTAAATTCTTAAAATCTGTTTTAATTATATTTTTTAAAACACTAGGGGTACCAAATAAGTAGGTACATAATTATTTTTTATGTATTTTTCTAATTTTTAATATATCTTAAAGTCGATCTTAAATGTATTTGCGCCGACGTCAAAACTAATGTGAATAAGCGAAAACATATTTTTTTATTTATCTGGCTCATCTACCATTTTAATTCATTTAATGCATTAATTATAGCATATTCGAGTATGATTATAAATACTTTTTAGTTTCGGTGTATTAATTAAATATTTTTTCAGTGTACATACTCTTTTCGCTATTTACCTTCAAGTTTACCATACAGTTGATGAAACTTTAAAAGTTACATATCTTGTTACGTTCTTAATAGTAAGGAAAATATTTATGGTGAATGCCAAAATATACTTTTAAATGAATAACCCTGCAAATAACCCAGGACTTATTATTTTCTTTTATTTTAAATTTGAAGATACCCTTAAATCAAGTAATCTAGTATAATATTTACTCCATATTTATGAAAACTTTCAGTGTATGATAGAAATATCTTAAATTATTAGGAATAAACACAGAAATAAACACAATAATTCATGTACCGGGTGAGGCAACTATTGCGCGGAGTAATTTTATGCCTTGAAGATAAGATTTGTCGATAATGAGCTTTTGTATGAAGGTATGGTTGGATATCTCGCACATTTTAAAAATATTTTAATTTATACAGGGTTCGCCCAAAAAGTAGGGTGTCATAAAGTTACATTTTTTTAAATGGGACACCCTATATTTGAATACATTTTCTAATTCTACGTGTTATTTCATAAATTTATAGTTTTTAAGATAATTCGACTTATAATGAAAATTTTGCATTTACAAGAATCTCGTTGTTGTGAAAATGCTACTTAAATTTTGATACTAAGCGATTCATAATTTTTATACTTACTAAATAAAGTCAAAAGAACACATTCACTATGAAATATTTGACGTCTTATTTACAGGGTATTTGCTTTCTAGGACCAAAGTCAGAAAACTTCTAATTGAAAAATATCACTTTTATTAAATGGAACACCATATATATTTTTCTGTCACCTTATAGCTCGTCATAAACTCTTCAACTTTCGTGAAAAATGTTCTTTCCCTGTCTCTAATAGTTTTTAAAATATTTTTATATTTCGAGATTTTGTCTTCGTTATAGCATTTTTTGTCAATGGAAAATAAATTAAAATAATAGCAGTGGATGATATTAAGAAAAAATACTAAAAATGAAATTTTCAAAAAATGAATTAATCGATATGATTTATATTTTGGGCAAGGCGGATAATATTAATAATAATAATTTAGACGTTTATTTAATAGAAAATTCATTATGTACAAGTAAGCAATTAATACTAATTAAAGATGTAAAAATAAACGTTCTTGTCTTCTGCCGAAATATGTACAAAAAATGTACGTATTTGTATGGCAGTTTTTTGCTCCACTTCAATGAAGTTCTTGTGCTCCACTTTTCACTAATTTCTAATATCTACTTTGATTTTGATTCACAAAACTGTCAATTGCTTCTCGAGAACACACTTTTAAAATCCATTCCGACATTTTTTTCTTGAAGCTTATTAAACTTCCACAAGATTTTATTGCACTTGGGACTATATTAAAAAATCTTGGTGTGATGTACAGAAAGCTTCTCTGTCCACAGGCCTTATGACATTTTGGTACTGCAACTTTGTTAATAGTTCTTAAAGTATAATGTTTGTCATTCACAATTAAGCACTCCTGTGGGTTTTTAAATGACCTCAAAGCCATTCTGTAATAGAAAAGCTGTCGGATATCCATCACACCACTTAAACGATATAGTGAGTCAGTTGGAAAGAGCCTGTTCTTGCCAAAAATGATTTTCAGAAACCATTTTTGTATGATCTCTAAGTTTTTGAGGTGTGTGTTTAGGACTCCGCCCCAGCCAATAATTCCATAAATCAAATGACTTTGAACTAATGCACAGTACAAAATTTTCAGTTGATTTGTAGACATGAAATCTTTCAAATATTTGAATTTTGGCAAGATTCCTCTCAATTTCTGAACAATATACTTAATAATATGCAATTCCCAACGAAGGTTACAATCTATTATTATGCATAAATATTTGATGGATTTTGTGGTGGGTATTAAAAAGTTATCAACTAGTATACCTTGGATGTCTTTTGTGGATAAAAAGTGTCTTTTTGCTAAACAACTATATATCATGAAATATCCCGAGCGGCGAACACCCAGTTCTGGAAGTTTTCAAAATTTAATGGAAAAGTTTCATTCAACAGGCGTGATCCATCGACAAAAAAATGCTAGGTATAACGAGGACATTAAATCTCGAAATATCAAAATGTTTTAAAAACTATTAGAGATAGGGATAGGACGTTCTTCACGAAAGTTGAAGAGTTTATGACGAGCTATAAGATGACATAAAATTATATAGGGTGTTCCATTTAATAAAAGTGATATTTTTCAATTAGAAGTTGTCCGGCTTTGGTCCTAGAAAGTAAACACCCTGTAAATGAGATGTAAAATATTTTATAGTGAATGTATATTATTGACTTTATTAAGAAAGTATAAAAATTATGATTCGCTTATAGTCAAAATTAAAGTAGCATTTTCACAACAAAAAGAAGCTTGCAAATGCAAAATTTTCATTAGGTATATTATAAGTCGAATTAGCTTAAAAACTATAACTTTATCGTATACCTATTTACCCATTAATTAGAATTTTTGAAATAGCACGTATTTAGAATTAAGAAATGTATTCAAATATAGGGTCTCCCATTTAAAAAAATTTAACTTTATGACACCCAACTTTGTGGGCGCACCCTGTATAATTTAAAATATTTTTAAAATGTGTCAGATATCCAACCATACGTTATTACGAAAGCTCATTATCGACAAATTTTATCTTCAAGGCATAAAAATACTCCGCGCCATCGTTGACTCACCCGGTACAAATGGGAATCACAGCGCACAGCCTATGAAAACTGCAAAAAGTTAAAACATAACCTCTAAGAAGCCGCCAAAAGATTGCAGTCTCTAGAGTCCCGTCAGACGGGAATTCATTGCGCTCCCGTTAGGTACCTATCCGGTGATATTTCCTATATTTTAAGATATTGAAATTGTTGTATCAGTGATTCTCGTGCCCTGTCACACGAACTATTGGAAAAGTTACTTTTGTGAGTCATAATCATACCGTAATGCGGGCGTAATCCAGGGTAATGCGGAGTAATACAGAGTAATGCATGGTAATGCAGAGTAATGCATGGTAATGCAGAGTAATGTAGAGTAATGCAGGATAATGCAGAGTAATGCAGAGTAATGCAGCGTAATGCAGAGTAATGCGAGCCAATTTGTACCAGTAATGCGACTAGTGGATGACCCCTGGTTAAAAACCATTCAAAAGGTTAAAAAAAAATACTCGATAGGATTCATTATACATTTTCTGTTTTGTGGTGTAATTTTAATGAAGTTATATTAACTCGCATTATATTAGCGTATATTATTGAATCATCCAAAAGAAAAGGCTTGTGGCAACCATTATATTTCTACATTAGCTTATTTCCAGGTCTCTCAACAAAAAACATCGAATTGGTATGAAGAAATAGTCCATGCTTAAAGTGGAGTTAAAAGTATGGGAAAGAAAGAAAAAACTTAAAGTCTTCCTCCACAAAATTTAGTAGAATAAAAAAATCTTTATGGGTCTCTACATGTTTCGAACGTAGAAACGTTCATCATCAGGAGACAGAACATTTATTTAATGCTGAAGAACCTTAATGGAGTTTTTATGGAATTAAAAATTTGATGCGTAAAAGTGACATAATATGAAGAAAATTGTGAAAAGTTAAAACATAATGAGTATGTGAAAAAGTCAGTAAAAGGGGTCTAAACCAACGAAATAAACTGGGGAAGAAGAAAACCCCTTCTATAAAAAGAACGTGGGTTATTTAAAATTTTAATAAAATATTTTTGAGTATGTCTGTAAGACATTATAAAGATAAAATTAGTCATAGTATTACGAAGATATCACAATAAAATACTATCCAATAAGTGTTGGGTACTGTGCTTTAACCCTCAGTACCCCACAAAGTCAGTCAGTTTTTCAGTCAGTCAGTCAATTAATCAATTAGTCACTTTATAAGTTTAAATAATCGTATAATCAGTGGTATTTCGAGTTGGTAAAAATACATTAATCAGTGAATCATTACTACAAAAATATCAATAAGATTTGACAAATTTTATAATAATCATTCTAGTTTATGCTATTTCACAACAACTAGCAGTATACGCATATTTCTCTGTAATATATTATTCTCTAATAATTATGTCAGAAGTAAACAATGTTAAAAGACAATGGCATATTGGTAACATGCATGGAGATCTACCTGGTATTAACCTTATCGTGATCGTATCTACTGTATATGCAATATGCATGTACTATCAAATTATCCGCATACTATAATTTCAAATTATAATTGCCTATAATCATGCTGTTTGATAAGCTAATACGTTTGCGATATATCTGAAGCGCCACAGGGTGTTCGGACACCAGTAAAGATAATTTATTGGTGTATTATTATATTGTGTTACATACAAGTAAACTCTCACTTTTTGTAAATTGTTTGTGGCGCTGGACAGGTTGCTAGGTGTCTACTTCAAGAGCGTCCAAAGAAGCGTTTGTAGGGGGGACTGCAAAAGTTTTTATGTCGATTCTGTCGATTGCTGAAGAGGGTGACTAACGAGAGCAACGCGATCTGATCGAACATTTTTCAAAAATTAGAAAATTTGCTAATGGTTTTACTAACAATGAGCCTAACGAATAAAAATGTAGCGATTGCTTTTTCTTATAAAATCGAAGTAATTTCTTGAAAACCAATGAATAAAAACTAGAGTAATGCGTATGTATGAAGGCGTAGAAGGGCCACAATTTATAAAAAATATATATACACCCAAATTCCGAGTTGTATCTCGAAATTCCGAGTTCCATCTCGGAATTCCAAGTTGTCGGTATGTTTGCAGTGTTGCCATTTGGGGCGGCAAGTCGCCAAAATGACGACTTTGTCTCTATGAGAGTGTGGCGGCGATTTTCAATAAAAAGCTTATTTTTGGCGACTTTCTACAGGTGAAAAAATTGAATATAGGTACCTACACGTTGTATACAATACGTAGAAAGAAACAACGTCACAATAATAATCATTAATGCACCGAAGGATTTCTTAAAGAGAATATCTGAACGCGCCACGAATTGTACGTCAAATTTTGGTGAATCTCCGAAAGCCTACTTGTCGGTGGGTCGATTGTCGAATATCCACATTAAAGCCAGGGCCATTAGGAGGCAATAACTAGACGAACAAATTCCGGCTAAAAGGTATATTGGCAACCGGTTTGTTCGTTGATACCCAGAGCATTTTTTTTTATTTCAATTTTTTCAACTAATATTATTTTATAAAAATTAAATTTAAATTAAATTTAAAAAAATGCTCTGGGTAACAACGAACAAACCAGTTGCCAATATACTTTTCAGAAGGAATTTGTTCCTCTAGTTATCGCCTCCTAATGGCCCTAGCTTTGATATGGACATTCGACAATCGACCGACCAACAAGTAGACTATCGGGGAATCCCCAAAATTTGACGTACAATTCGTGGCGCGTTCAGATATTCTCTTTCAGAAATCCTTCGGTGCAATAATGATTATTATTGTGACGTTGTTTCTTTCTACGTATTGAATACAACGTGTACCTATATTCAATTTTTTCACCTGTAAAAAGTCGCCAAAAATAAGCTTTTTATTGAAAATCGCCGCCATGCACACTCTCATTGAGACAAAAAGTCGTCATTTTGGCGACTTGCCTCCCCAAATGGCAACACTGCAAACATACCGACAACTTGGAATTCCGAGATGCAACTCGGAATTTGGGTGTAAATTTTTTTTTATAAATTGTGGCCCTTCTACGCCTTCGTACGTATGTAATTGGTATGTATATTTTATTTGCAGCCCTGCAATCTTCAAAAAGTTTAAATAAAAATATAGGTAGTTTAAAAAAACTAAAAAAACAGGCTTTAATAATTAATCCAACTAAAAAGCGGAAAATAAATATAGTTTAAAATAATTCTTGAAATTCTTAATATAGGCAGAAAATAATAATGAACGATAAACATTAGTATTATTGTGAAAAAAGCGTGGGGTGCTTGATATACGAAAAATATAGCACAAAGCGCCCACGCTTTTTTTTCACTATAATAGGTACTAATGTTTATCGTTCATTATTATTTTCTGCCTATATTAGGAATTTCAAGAATTATTTTAAACTATATTTATTTTCCGCTTTTTAGTCTGATTAATAATTATTAAAGCATGTTTTTTGTTTTTTAAACTAATTTATTTTTAATTTTTTAGTTTAAGTTATTGTTAAGAAAAATTTTTTTGAGTAGATTAAGCTAGATTATTGTATTGTCAGCGGTTCTTGATGAGTCTACAAAATTTAAATTAAATCTGACCGTTTAAAGTCGGTCAAAATCGGGTTCAAAGAAGTCGGTTACGGACAAACAAACAAATCTACAGGTGAAGCTAATAAAAGCGTGTTAAAAACACTTTTCTTTATAATATATAAAAGAAAAAATGTAAATACCTAGGTAGTTTATATTACTCCACGGGTCAAGTTCTCGGGCAAAAACTTTTTCAAATTCTTGGAACAAGAAATTGTGCTTGAAAATGTTTTTGTGATGTTTTCATAATTGCGTCCAGCAATCGTTTAAAAGTGCAGGAATTGCTTCTAGTCAATGCCTTTTCCTAAAAAATAAAAGCAATTGATATCGTTTGCTTAAAATATGATAAATAAATTAAGGAATTACTTTTTCTAGTGCAACAATTGCTTTCAACCTTTTAAGGTAGGTCGACCCCTGCATCATTTGCTTGCTAGCAGTCAACTTTAGTTCTCCTCGGCATACACGTGCGTTGCTCTTAATTTGTATCTTTAATTATGGCTGAATATATGAACGTCCGTAAAAGAAAAATCTACAGTGTACGTAAAAATTGCAGATATGATGATTTCTGAAAGTTATATCGATTTGACTGCGAAAATGTTGAGTGGTTGGAAAATTATTTTGTGAATGATACTGGTAAAAGGCGAGGGGGTGCACTGTCGCCTTTAAATAACATTAAAGTCGTTCTGCGGAAATTGTCGGATCCGGGCTTTCAAAATTCTGTAGGTGAAGAACTCGGTGTTCACCAAACTACTGTCTGTAAGACATAGACTTCTGTAATGGATGCAGTTTTGGAGAAGGCCACTATTTTTATTGAATTTCCTACAAGTGCTGAAGCTGTTGTGGAAGCTAAACGGTTGTGGTCAGAGAGATTTATTTATCTTCCTTCAATTTGTGAACAAATATCAATTGCTTGTCTTTAATTTTTTCATCACTACTATCACTTTCCTTATTTTCACTGAAAGCTGCCATATCGCAAATATAAGTTTCCTATTTTCCACAAAAACATAACATATTACTATTGTACTAAATAAATAGACCAACGTTGTTGTATTTACGTCAAGTCTTTTACAAATTAGGCACCAAACTGATCATGAAATCCATAATCTGAACAAGTGGATAAGCCACGTCTGAACTTGTGTTAAATAAGCATTTGCTACAGAGTACAGAGGTGTAAGAAAAACAGCAATTGCTTCAAAATTTTAATCATATCCATATCTAGCAATTGCTTTTACTTGTAGCATTTGCTAGTCAAGCAATTGCTTTTACTAAAAATTAATTGCTTCAAGTAGTTGCTTAATTTTTATTCATTAGGCTAATTTTCTCGTTTTGTAAATTTTAACCTTTAAAGTAGCCCAAAGAAGCTCGGTATACTTTTCCGTACCAAAAAGTTGTATACACCTCAACAACTTTTGACACTCTATAAAGCCCAGATTCGACCATCACTGGAATACTGCTCTCATATCTGGAGTTCGGCACCGAAGCATACCCTTCGGTTGTTGGATTCCATCCAAAGGAGAGCCGTTCGTCTAATCGGCGACCACGAGCTGACTAAGAACCTCGACAGCTTAAAACATCGAAGACAGGTTGGTGATTTGACTCTCTTCTACAGATATTTTCATGGCAAGTGCTCGACAGATATTGCCCGCTCGATGCCACCTAGAGTAATGCATAGCAGAAACACACGACGAACCACTGCCGCCCATCCCTATGTGGTTCAAATTAGTACACCCCGAACATCATTGTTTCAGAACTCTTTCATTTGGAGGATGTCATCTTTGTGGAACGGCCTTTCTGAGACCGTGTTTCCAACCGAATATAACCTCCAACGATTCAAGAAAAACGTGAATCGCTTTCTTCGCACACGCACCGCTCCCAGAGCGGCTTAAAGGATTTTTCCTATAGTGCTTGTGCTCGATCATAAAAAAAAACAAAAAAAAAAAAACAAAAATAAAAAAAATGGGATTAATATCTGGCCATTTTACTGGCCACTTAATTATACATTTTCTCCCTATCTTAGGAAAAACTGCATTTAAATTTTGTTTTTTACGCGTAATTCGGAGGTACATCATCCTGCTGAGCCCATATTCGATCATTATAAAATATCAGCATCTGCATTATGAATTTAAGCAGCCATATCTGAATTAATTTTCTTTCGCAAAAAATTGAAATATAACGGCCCTTTTAGACTACCTTAAAAAAATATTGGCCCATTGATTGGAGCACCAATTATGCCAATACAAAAATTAAACTTTTCTGGACGTTGAGGGTGAGTTTCAATGAGGATTGTCATCGGACCAGTACCAACAAACTTTCTTATTTACAAGGCCACTATATACAAAAGTTCAATTATCCGAAAAAGGATGCTAGTTCAAAACTATTAAATTATAATCCAGTGAATTTAAAATAATTTCACGAATTTAAAGTCGACGATCTGGGTCATCTTCCATTAACTCCTGCATCATTAGCATTTTTTATGAATATATTTTACATCAACGAAAAATTATGACAACTAAATTGTCCTGCGAGTAAACAGAACTGTCGGTACTGGAATGACGTTAATTCACATCGTTTTACAGAGGAACACCCCCCATATCCATTAAAAAAAAAAACAATGTTTGGGAGGAAATACTGAGAGAAAATATCTTATATATTCTTATTGAAATAAATTTACCCAGCCACGTTTATGCTGAAATGCTCAATCAAACGTAGAGCTCTCGATTGTGCATGAACTGGAAAACCAAAGAGACTTACAAACCAATCTAAATTTAAACGAAGAAGTTCTACGCTTTAAGCAAGGTGATGTACCCCCTGCTGCTGTGGCGAGAATTGGACCAAAATTATCCAACCAGTGAATAAGCAGAAGAGGTACGTACAATTGAGCGGCCGCCAAGATCACCTGGTCTTATCCCTATGAGTTTACATTAAATCACTAGTTTACAAGACCTAGTCGGCTTCTCTGGAAGAATTGAGTCAGAGGATAATAGATGGTTGTCTGAGTATTCCAAGCGACATTTTTCGGACTTAAGAAAGAATAAGAAAATGGACTTAATTGTTTAGAATAAAATGGAAATGAAGTTACATGCAGGGTCAAAAACAAATAAACTTTGCATCACATGCGACCAAATTTTAATAGCCCAATTTTGATTTTGTAGAAAAACACACATTTAATATGCCGCTACTTTAAAGAAAATGTATCTGAAATAAAGCACTGTCAAAACTAAGAAGTTTTATGTAGGTTGCGTTGAGTCTTATTTTCTAAATGTGGTGCAATTTACAAAATATGGGTAAAAAATCAAAATTATCTTATGCAGCTAAAATTTTGCATGTGCGCTAAAAACTGCATTAAAAAAAAGTTTTTCTAATAACTTTCTTTGATATTTTCAGAAATAACCCCACTTTTAAATTATTTTTGGAAAAAAATTAAAATTTGACAGATAATGCGAATCACGTGACTACTATTTTTTGCTTAACTTTCATCTCGATCAAAGCAGAACTTGATGCCAGAGTCAAATTCGAATAAAGCTATTAATAAAAAATCCTATATGATCGGGACTTTAATGGTCACACTGTACCTATATAAAGGATAAAAATATTCTTGATTGTATAAAGGTAAATAAATTAAAATTAAATTGAAAAGAGTTTTGTCTGTTTCCTTCTGCCAAACCCATCCCCAGACGCGTTTCGCCGTTATTACGGCTCATCAGTGAGGCTCAGTTTGGCAGAAGGAAACAGGGCTCAAAGACAAATCACTTGTCAGGATCGATTATCGACGGGAATTATAGAACCCGGTGCTGTTAAATGTTTCTAAAACAAAATTTATGGTTGTTGGAAATAACGTGAATAATAGTTACAGATATAAATATTTTTGTTGATAATGAAAAACTAGAAATTATACCTACTCCTACACTCTTTTGAATATTTGGAAGTAATTTTCTAAATTAAAATTTAAATTACATTATGAAAATCTTGATTCTAAAATTGGAAAAAACATAATTATTTAAAAAGAATTATTCAAAATTTAAGTTTATTTTCACGATAAACAATTTATAACACTATAATTTTACCTCATTTTTTATATTGTTCAACTATTTTATACACAGCAAAAGATGGGGTATTTAATAGACTCCAAGTTTTGCAAAATAAAGCTATGCGTATAATTTTAAATGTGGATAAATATACGAAAATAAATTTAGATAGAGAAACTTCAGTGGTTAAATGTTAAAAATTTAATTTGATTTGTACTTTTATTTTTAAAATACAACATATCTTACTACCTTCTCATTTAAAATATTTTATAACTCAAACTTTTGAAAATCATAACTATTCAACCAGGTATAACAAAGATTTTTGTCTAAGTAGGGTACATTTGACAAATAAATCGGTTTTCCATCAAAAAATTATTTATTTAACAAACAAAATAGTGATTGATCCAAAAAAATTTAATACTTCAAAGATGATATTGTTAAATTAGTTTAAATATTTGTTAATTAATTAGCATTAGTTATAATATAATATATACAGTGAGGACGTAAAGTCTGGAATAAATTCATTATTTAGGGAACGCTGAATGTTTTTAAAAATCGCTCGGACACGTAGATTTTGTTTTTTTAATACGCATTTTTTTAAATATTTTTTATTATACAGGGTGTCTCCGAAAGCACTCTGCTTGGACCAACTTTAATTTTTTAAATGGGAACCCCCATTTTTTTTTTAATTTTAGGATTTTGTGCATAATTGTGAACATTTTTTATCTAACATGTCATTATGATTTATCGACAGTTAAAGTTCGAAAATAAATAAAACAATTAATTATTTATCATTTTAATAAATGTTGAAAATGTTGCCCAAAGGTTAATTGGCAGTAACCTAGACGATCGAAAAATTCTTTCTGCACATTTCTGACAACTTCCGGACTGATTGACCGTATTTCTTAAACAATTCGATTCTTTAAGTCCTCCATGTCCATTGGCTTAGTTTGGAAAACTTTACCTTTAAGGTAACCCCACAGAAAAAAGTCAAGGGGGGTTAAGTCGGGAGACCTCGGCGTCCATTCAATAGCTCCCCTTCTTCCAATCCATCTATTTTTAAAAGTTCGCGCTTATCTTAATACTATTTTTGAAAATAGATAGATTGCAAGGAGGGGAGCTATTGAATGGCCGCGGAGGTCTCCCGACTTAACCCCCCTTGACTTTTTCTGTGGGTTTACCTTAAAGGTAAAGTTTTTCAAACTAAGCCAATGGACATGGAGGACTTAAAGAATCGAATTGTTCAAGAAATACGGACAATCAGTCCGGAAGTTGTCAGAAATGTGCAGAAAGAATTTTTCGATCGTCTAGGTTACTGCCAATTAACCTTTGGGCAACATTTTCAACATTTATTAAAATGATAAATAATTAATTGTTTTATTTATTTTCGAACTTTAACTGTCGATAAATCATAATGACATGTTAGATAAAAAATGTTCACAATTATGCACAGAATCCTAAAATTAAAAAAAAAATGGGGGTTCCCATTTAAAAAATTAAAGTTGGTCCAAGCAGAGTGCTTTCGGAGATACCCTGTATAATAAAAAATATTGAAAAAAATGCGTATTAAAAAAACAAAATCGACGTGTCCGAGCGATTTTTAAAAACATTCAGCGTTCCCTAAATAATGAATTTATTCCAGACTTTACGTCCTCACTGTATATATATTGATACTGGGTAAGCTGTGACTTCCGGTACGTTCAACAGGAGACCTGACGTCCAGGTGATCACGTGTAGATATCAGAAAAATAAGTTCATATATGCCGGGGGGGAAACCCCTACAATAGGTGTATCAATAGAGGGGAAACAAATTATCTTTTTTAAAATTTTCCATATAAAGGTGCATATACAAGGTATAAAGTGACTTCCTCGCCATATATGGTTATATATGCAAATTGTAGTTATGAATAATAAGTAATGACTTCGTACAGTATTGCCACACTTCTGGAAGTCAGTAGACGACTTACATTTAAATTTTTATATATCAGGGTACATTTATTTATTGTAGCCTAAATAGAAGCGCTAGTATTGACTTGTATTGCTGCGAAAGTGTTACTTTTCCTATTTATTTTCAAAAACACTTTTCCGAAATTTTAAAGTCACTTCTAACACAATAAATATATTTTTTAATTTTTTCTATTTTTATGACAGATATGATGTATACACGACAAGACCAAATTTAATTTAACAATTTAGTTGTTAAGGACGCAAAACCAGTTTTTCGAGTTTTTTTTTTGAAAGAGTGAACTTACCAGGTGAAATTGATTTATAAATATAACTTTGCTCATTTGACAAAAAATAAACAAAATATCTGTCAGTTTTAACGGTTAGGTGGTTTTAACCGCGTTTTTCTGCTGTTTTTCAGGGTTTGGAGAAGACTTATCTGGAGCAAAGAGTCCGTCGTTGCATTTTGCACTTATAGAACTGTATTAAAAACAACCGATTTTGTATTCTGTCAAATTGCAACAATACTAAAACGAGAAATTTCCAACAACCAAATTTCAAATTTAAAAAATTATTAATGTGGACCAATGCCTTCTGAAAGGAGTGAAACGGAATAATCGTCTCGGTCTATTTCTTAAAATTTAAATGGCCATGATGTGGACATAATAGCAGGACTTTGGTGCATATGAGTTAAAGCATCATAAACTCGGCTGTTGCAACAACCATTCAAACATGCAGGGCGAAAATGCATAGGTGCGGATCGGCCTTAACATTAAAAAATAAGGGACATATATTTTACTGAATCAACGTCACAGTTTTTTACTAGGTTTTTAAATTCTATATGAAATTTTAAGCATCTACATAATATACCTAGTTTGAGCTGTGATCATTTTAAAACCTATCAATGGTAACTCCTTTATAAGATATCCTGTATATAGTATACCTACCTACTATTTTACTTTGTCATAAAATGCGCAATGCGATTTTCTTTTCTTTTAATTAATATCGAGTTTATGCAATGTCACTATCAATATTTTTATTTTATATTTTTTTTTAAATTTAAAATTACTTTTTATTCTTTATTGTTTTATTTTTAAATATAGCTAGTCTTTGGAGAATTTTTTTTTTCTTGACGCGTCGCGTCGTTGAATAAATAATATGTTTTGGAAGTAAAAAGTGTGTAGGTACCTTAAACCGACAACCGTACTTCACATTATTTTTGGGAATATTTATAACTTTACCACACACAGATACAGATGCCCAATGCCAAAATTCGACCCTTAGGCTTTAATGGTTGTTACTAGATAATATACTATACACAGTGTGTAAAAAGTTCCGGAACAGTCAATTATTTCAAAAATGGTGCACAATATAAAAAAACTTTCTGTATAAAAGTTGTTGGTCTTAAAGAAATTTATTAAACTAAGACCCTTGTAGTTGTGTTGCCCAAAAAGTCGTGGTAACCGAAACTTAATTTTTTTTTAATGAAATGACTCTTTTTTGATCGCAGTTTCTGATTCCTCTAAACATTCTAAAAACAATTATGAAACATGTCATAATAATATGGCTAAACATATTAGTTTCAGAAATAATTTGAGTTGAAGCACATGAATGCGATAGGTACGATATTACCTACATTTTGCATTTTTATAAGCTGGTACTAGAATTTTTTGCGTCACTGTCAAAGTAAATTCTCAAAATGTCGCTCAGCGAAAGGGAACGTATAACTTTACTAATAATAAGAGGTTTTGGAGACCGACAAAAATCAGTTAGCGAGACAAACCAATTATTTAATACAACTTTTCCAAACCGAGAGCCTATATCAAAATCTACAATTGTGAGAACAGTTCAAAGGTTAGAGGAAACCGGGTGTTGCAGAGATAAGATTCGTTCCGGAAGACCAAAGTCGGCAACTAGTGATGAAAAAAAATTAGAGACATTACTTCATTTTGTTCAGAATCCACATTTGTCACTCAGAAAAGCTGCTACCCAAGTTGATGTTTGTTTTAAATCAATTGAGAATATTTTAAAAACCAGTAATTTTTCATCCTTATAAAATAACTCTTGTCCAGGAATTATCAGAAGACGATTTTGATCGTAGATTGGAATTTTGCGAAGTAATGATGCAAAAACATGAAGAAAATAACAATTTTTTGAATCAAATAGTTTTTACGGATGATGCAACATTCATGTTAAACGGGTCTCTCAATCGACATAATTGTCGTTACTGGGCTGATCAGAATCCACATTGGATGAGAGAAACACATACTCAACACCCCCAGAAAGTAAATGTGTGGGCTGGAATTATTGGCAACAGATTAGTGGGGCCTTTCTTTATAGAGGGAAATTTGAATGCCGAAATGTATCTCCACATGCTGCAAAATGAAATTGTGCTAGCAATAAACAATGAAGTAGGACCACTATTACGCAATACGTGGTTTCAGCAGGATGGAGCTCCTCCTCATTTTGGGCTAGCTGTTAGAAATTATTTAAACAACACTTTTCCTAACCGCTGGATAGGACGAAGAGGCCCCATAGAATGGCCTGCTAGGTCACCAGACTTAACGCCCCTTGATAATTTTCTTTGGGGATACCTTTGAGGACACCTATAAAATAAAGTGTTTGTGACAAAACCTGCAGATATGAATGAATTAAGAGGAAGAATTATTGAAAAATGTGCATCTATTAAACAAGAAATGTTACAAAACGTCATCGACAAATTTTATTATAACCTAGCCCATTGTCAAACTGTGGGAGGAGGCCATTTTCAACATTTAATTAAATAACGACTTACACTTCATTTTATTTTTGTTCTTTTCAAGTTATTGTTAATTTTACTACTTGTATTTAATAATTTAGTTGTTATGAAAATTTTGACACAACTTGAGTGAGGTACCTTTAACACGAGTTTAATGTTTTTGTTTTTTTTTTTACCGTAAAACATTATGAGCCGACTCGAAACAATGCAAAATGTAGGTAATATCGTACCTATCGCATTTATGTGCTTCAACTCAAATTATTTCTGAAACTAATATGTTTAGCCATATGACATGTTTCATAATTGTTTTTTAGAATGTTTCGAGGAATCAGAAACTGCGATCAAAAAAGGGTCATTCCATTTAAAAAAAATGAAGCTTCTGTTACCACGACTTTTTGGGCAACCCTGTACAACTACAAGGTCTAGTTTAATAAATTTCTTTAAGACCAACAACTTTTATACAAAAAGTTTTTTTATATTGTGCATCATTTTTGAAATAATTTACTGTTCCGGGACTTTTTACACACTGTGTATACTGATAGAAACGAACAACCTCATCATAACTAATTTTCAAATTTATTGCATGCAAAAATTATAACATGTCGAAAAAAATCCTTTTTAAGGTAAGAAAATAATTATCCTTAATTAAAACCTTAGGCAAAAAATGTTTAACAAACAATTATTTTTTCGTTTTAAGTGCTTAATTTTTACTTTTATAACCGCCACGGTTCTGGTCATTTTGGTTTGTCTGCAGAATTCTTGAACATCCTTTGCAAAAGGATAAGTTAGCTTCGTAATGTGCAGGGCAAAGTGTTTCCTTAATAGGCTGATGTCTGTCTTTGACCAATCTAAAAATAAGTTTTGGTTATACTATACACCTATTTAACATATTTATCGAAATATATGTATATAAATCTGGAAAAACAGCAAATTTTCTGTTTTGAAACGGAAACTATTATTTATTGAATTTGTCAATTACTTATTTAACATTTTTATCAATATCACTTCTAACTTCAAAACATAAATAGGGTAAACTATTTTTTTGTGTCATATTTTGTGCTGAATATATCAGTTCTAGAAAATCATTACCCATTTTAAGACTAGGTAACATTGGTAACACACTGTAGGTCCCTATTGGATATACATTTAATTCATTATGGCTTAAGGTTTTAGTAATTTCACTTATGCATTAAAGTTTAACAATATTGTAAAGAAGGTAAAAACTTGCCTAGAGCACTAAAACCAGGGTTGTATATTTATACTGAAAGATAAATTATTAAGAAGTGGTCCCCCTCAGAACAAAAATAAGCGTATCATACCAAGTTTGATTGTTTAATAATATAAAATATTATTATAATTTTTAAATTCTTACAGTTCCTTACTCCTTTGGTTTTAACGTTATCCAATCTTGTCTCGTTGGTATGGTTTAAAAGTTTATGCGACAGTCGTTATCATTGTGAAAATTTTAATAATCTTGCCAATCGTTGATTTTAATCTAAAACATAAATAGTACCTAATTACTACTTTCATAGAGAATTTCTATTTTGTTCCCAGGGCCATAGTAATTTATATAAAATAATCGGATCATGAGTTACAGCGCATCAAAATTTGTAAAAGTTGTTTAAATAATTTCGCAACATATTGATAGTATCAAAAAATTTTGACAGTACAATAATATTACAAGGAGATTGCTTCTTACTTTCCTAGCAAAAAGAAAATTATTGTAATTAAAGAAAAATCGTAATTTAAATCAAAAACCGAAAAATACAGGAAGAAGCAGGAAATTTCCAGGGTGAGCCGACAGGCGAATCCGGCAATCCTGTAAGTCCTGTACTTTTCGAATATGTAACGTATATACAATCGTTTTTATCACCGAGATTGGGTCAGTAAAGTATGAGAGTTTTGATAATAGCATACAAAATGGTATCGTCTTAGACAGTTAAAAATTTGAATGTTTTATGCTGCCAATATTACTGACATTGGTTCAAAGTCCGAAAATAAAAAATATTGTTTATGTACTTACCTTTTGTTAAAACCATGTTAACTAATTACTGGGTTCTGGAATTCATCACATCATCAATTACAGTTTAGAACAAGTAATAACAAATACACTTTTAAAATGGGAAAAGTTCGTTAACGTAATTTCAAATAAATCTCGTTACACAATTCTTTCTGGGAAACTCAAAGATACGCGATGTTGCCTATATTTCGGAAGCCGTAAAATGCTATCTACATATCGGAAGTGACAACGTAAAGCCCGCAACTTTTGAAGAAAAGCGATACCAGCGCCAGCGGTATATACTGGAAGTAACACCCCCACTTTGGATATATGTAGCGTACCTTGTGGCTTCACACGAAAAATTTGACAATGGCCTTGGCTAACCCCTAAGATGATGTGGTGTGAAGGAAACAGGCGATTCGATGTGACTTCCGAATTTGGAAGTCATATCGTCATATATGAAGTCACAACGTCTGCTGCGCATACCACTTTTGAAGTCATTAAGTACTATGTGTATGTATATATATATATAACTTGTCAAATTGTAGCACGTTGATAAATAAATCTTGTTACTACTACTACTAACTACCTCGCGCGGTATATAATAAATTATATTAATCACACACGTGAAACTCGTCATAAAAATATTATTACATATAAAAATAGAGAACACAAAACAATAGCACACAAACATTTTTTTAAACATCAATCCATATATTTTTGATATGCTACCACAGTCAATTAAAATAATTAAATCGTTAAATAATTATAAAAATAAAATTAAAAATTGGATATTCTCTAATCCAAGAGATATATTCAAGAACGTCATTAATAAATAATGAATAAAATAAATAAATATATATATTATATACATAACATATTGTATCTTTGTATATTATAGTGATATAAAATATACCAATAAAATATTGTCATATTCGTTTTATATTATAATTTAGTTGTGCCTGAATTATGAAATATATTCTTTACAATAAATATTATATTATTATAACTTTAATTTTATATTGAACTTATTATTATATTTAACTCAATACAAGTATTTTACTTCTGAGTTCGGAATTGATAGTTTATCCAAAAAAATATCATTAAATGTAAAAAAAATATTTGAATAAACTTTTTATTATTATATTATTATTAGTATAATAAAAAATTCCACACCAAATTGTGTTTAAGTTTATTAAAAATAATTTAAAAATTATTTTTGTTTTAATTAATTTTAAAATTATTTTTAATAAATTTAAACACAATTTGGTGTGAAATTTTCTATTGTTCTACCTATACGATTTCTACTAATTGTACTTACACGTAATTATTCAATTTTAGTGCTTAGCATAGTTTATTTTTTTCATTTTTTACAATTTTGGTTTACAACATTTGGTAGAAAATAAAAATTTTATTGGTTTTTCATATATTAAGGCATGGAAAGTAATTCTATCTTTTTATTAATAGTTTTATTTATTTATTTAATAATTTTTCATAATTTACCCTAATTCCTATGGGTTTAACCCTAGAACTCATCAAATTGTAAAACAGGAAAAAGTGAAATTGCTCCCGAATATTTAAAAATTTACTTGACTGTGGCAACTAAAGAACGAAACGTTCAATTTCGAAACTAATAACGCCATATTGTAAAACATACAAAGCGGCTATGAAAATTTTTTTTTGCTTTATTTCTCAACTAAAAAATTAGGGCGCAAAGAATTAAAAACCAAAACTGAAAATCTCGGTTTTTCCGGGAAATCTCCCAAGGTTTAATAAATATTTACAATTTTTTCTAAAGGCCGATCCGTACCTATGCATTTTGACCCTGCATTTGCAACAGATGATTTTATGATCTTTTAACGCATATAATAATATATGCATCCTGATATGTCCACATTAATGATTTTTTCAATTTGAAATTTGGTTGTTGGAACCTTTTTGTTTTAATATTGATGCAATTTGACATAATAATAGAAAATCGGTTAATTTTGATACAGTCCTATAAGTGCAATGACGGAGTCTTTGCTCCCGAAAAGTCGTCCACAAACCCAAAAAGCAGAAGAAAAACGCGGTTAAAACCACATAATACAGTGTCACCAGTAAGGTCCGCATCATATGGGATTTGTTTTTTATTAATAGCTTTATTCAAAATTTGACTTTAGCATCAAGTTCTGCTTCGATCGAGATAAAAATAAAGAAAAAAAATAGTAGTCACGTGATTCGCATTACTTATCTGTCAAATTTTAATTTTTTCCAAAAAATAATTCAAAAGTGGGGTATTTCTGAAAATATCGAAAAAAGTTATAAGAAAAAGATTTTTTAAATGCAGTTTCTAGTCCACGTGCAAAATTTCAGCTGCATAAGATAATATTGATTTTTAACCTATATTTTGTAAATTGCACCACTTGCGCCTTAGTAATTTTCAATTATTTTTATTTACTTTTTTACTGATTACTACACCACGGAATGGGCAAATAATATATATTATAATCTTACTTGTGAAAAGTTAATTCCGGATTTAAAGGATCCTATTTTCCACAAATCTGAAACTGACGCACCATTTTGTTATGTATAACAAAAAAATTCTTTACAAAAAAACCAAAAAAACTTCACAAATACGCGTATTCTGACGACTAACCATGACATCGCAAAAATAAATACATACTACCATTACTTACAGAAAAAAATGGTTTGTTTGATTACTACAGCGATTTTTGTTGCCATTCTAAATTTTGTCACCATGGAACTAAAATAAGGTACTAAATACAATGACCTGTTATATTATACAACATATTTATTTTATTTAAACCAACAAAACAAAAACTTTCTACCTGTAGTGTCGTATTAACTTTTGTAAATTATCTGAATTATTATACTTGTATGTAACTTAAGGTTGAATTCTCAACGCTATTTAATCTATTGCCAACCAATAACCTATTTCGCGTTGATTTTTTGAGTTTATTATTTTCATAACTAAGATTTAAATAAAATCAATATCGTCGGTACATTATTTAGGTAGTATCTGATATATTACAAAAATATCAATTTATTTCAGTGCTAATTTTGGGAGAATTGTATAGTAAAAGAACAATGAGTGACAATGACATAATAATGTTAAAAAAAATCTTACCCGATATTTTTCGCTATACAATTCTCCTAAAATAAGTTATGAAATTCCTTGATATTTACTAAATATGTCAATTATTACCTATAGAATATCAAGTCGATACTGATTTTCTTTAAATTTTGTATAAAAGCTAGAAAACATAAATAAATCTACTCGAAATAGGTTATAGGTTGGCAAGCATGTTGATACTCCCACCTTAACAGTAAGTTTAATAACTGAACTTCTTTTGGTATAGTGGACCATACGTAGACTACACAGCTAACCAGACAAATTGTGAACGCTGGAATCTTTGATTTCTTTAAAATGTAAACAATCTTTAAAAAAAAATACCTTGTCTTTATTTTGTTACTTAACACAACGTTTCGGTTAGTTAGAATCTCTAACCGTTTCCAAGTGTAAACTAAATTATAATTCTAAGGCTACTGTCTTAAATACTATCCGTGTGCAATGAAGCTTGATGACTCCCCCTACGTGCTTATTGGAGTGTGAAGTTTGAGCTGTTGGTTTTGGACAAGAAGATGCTTCCAGATATTGGGGATATCTATACTTGGTTTACTAAATATATGGGTATTTTGATTCATGAAGGCTGCTTCTTTAAACGTTCGTTTTCTCCAGTGCTGTTCCGTGTCCAAAACCTTGGCTTCTGACCAGTGTATGTTATGCTGGTTGATCCATACATGTTCCGCTATACCTGATCTCGAAGTTTCACCTCTTTGAGTATGTTTCAGATGTTCTTTAACTCGTACGGGAAGAGGTCTTTTTGTTTCTCCAATGTACGATTCGCCACACTCGCAAGGGATTTAATAGATACAATTTTTTGTGTGTTCATTACGGGGGGGAGGGGGGGTCTTACTTTTGTAAGAAGGCTTCTAAGCGTATTTTCGGATTTGAAGGCTGTTTTGATACTATATTTTTTGGTTATCCTTCTAATCTTTTTCGAAATCCCCTTGACATAAGGTATTGTGAGGAATGCTTGCTCCTCTTTCGTTTCTGTATTCGTTTTTACTTCGCGATTTTTAAATTTTGAGATGGCATTAGTTACAAAGGTTTCAGGATAACCATTCTGTTTTGAGTCATTTTTGATGTTTGAAATTTCAATATTAAGGTCTTCCGGATTATTGCAAACATTAAATGCTCTGTGATAAAGAGTTTGAATTATGCCCTGTTTTTTGGAGTTTGAATGATTCGATCCGTGATTAAGGTATTGGTTGCCCTGTGTGAGTGGGTTTCCTGTAAAACACTAAAGTTTTTATGTTTTCAGCACTTCTTTTGACGAGAACATCAAGAAAAGGTAGAGTGGAATGTTTTCCTGTGTCCATGGTAAATTTAATGGATTGTCTTATACTATTTATATGTTCCAAAAACCATATCAGCTCTTCGTTGTTGTCTGTCCAGATAATAAAGGTATCATCAACATATCTAAGCCAAAGTTTAGGTATAATCTTGGCAGCGTTAATAGCGTGTGACTCGAACCATTCCATGTACAGGTTAGCCCCCACCGGAGAGAGAGATGAACCCAACCCGTCATCAACGTCATGAAAATTAGGTTTCTCAATGAAATGATTTATCTATCATCCTTAATCGATCTTACTTGATCATCTGTTGCTCAGTACTACCTACAAATAACTCGAAAATCATAACAACTATTTTAATAAGCATATATTTATATTTATTAAACATTTTTCTTATATTTTGCTCGACAATTGGAAAAGACACATATTATTATTAACATGACATGCTAATGATCGTAAAAATTAGTTTAATAATATGTTAATACCATACATTAGACAATAAAACAATGGACTGCCATTTAGGAGTTGCCTTTGGCCGAGCGGGCTCAAACAATACCGTTCCACTTCGCATATCACTGGCTAGCCGGTGTACTTTTCTGGTTCATACATTACAGTTTACCACGTAGGGGATATAAGAGTAAGTCAATAAATCTGGTACAGGGTGTCCCCCGAATAAATATTGTAGCCGGCAAATGTTGTCTTCGGCAATTAAATCTACATATTATATGGTAAAGCCAATAAGGACTCGAAAAATATTTTTTCATTATACCGTGCGAGCAAAAATTATATGCATCAAAGAGGGCCTTGTATCTAAGGACGTAATGCTTAGCCGTAGAGCTTAATACTTGTTGGGTGTCAGTAACTACCTGAATTAACAATCAATCAGTTATTCCGTTATCTTTGAGAGTCGTTACAAGTAATTTGATTCATCGCTAATTTTTCCAATTTATTAAACAATTCACACAATGGGCTTTACGGAACAGCACAAAACATTCATGGTTGAAGCGTATTTTCGAAACGGGGTTAGAGTAATAGGTGAGTGGCAATACAATCCGGGTTTGTGCATGGACGATTTTCACGAATATTTTCCTAACGTTGCTTTTATTGCTGGGGATTTTTATGATTGCCCGAAAAGAACCGTGGCTGTGTTTAGGGAAACAGGTTCTTTACAACACAAAAAAGGAGCAGGAAGACCATCTGTAAGAACAGAAGAACTTGTTGCAAACGTTCGTGAAATAATGCAAAATACGCCTACAAATTGTATAAGACGCCTGTCCCAAGAAGTGGGAAGATCTTATGGAACATGCAGGGCTATTCTTAAGAAGCAGCTAAATTTATTTCCTTATAAAGTGTAAGTATTCCAAGAAATACAAGCGGCAGATTTTGAAAGACGCAGGAATTACTCTCAATGGTTTTCCCAAAATTTATTGAAAAGAAATGATTTATTAGACCTGACATTTTTTTCGGATGAAGCCTGGTTCCACATCTCCGGTTATGTGAATTCTCAGAATACACGCATGTGAAGTTTTGTAGAGTCTACATTGCACCCTCAAAACATTGGTGTCTGGTTAGCTGTTTCCCGAAGAAGAATGTTGGTCCTATTTTTTTCCATGACACAGTTATAGCACAGCGGTATAGAGACAATATTTTTAATCCATTTGTGGAGCAATTACTTCACGACGAACTACGTTTTGGATATTTTCAACAGGACGGTGCAACTGCCCATACAGCCGCCGAAACTATTAACTACTTATGCAATTCTTTCGACGACAGATTGATAATTTTTCGATCAGACATTGAATTCCCACCTAGATCACCTTGTTTAACGGTTATGGATTACTTCGCTTTTTCTCATTTAAAGAACACTATTTTTAAAACACCAGTTGCAAATTTAGAACAATTACAAGAAAGGAGTATCCAAGAATGTGGTAACATTTCTCCAGAGATGCTGGTCAACACTTTCGAAAATATGAAGAGACGTGAAAATTTATGCTTGGAGCATGGCGGTGGCCAACTTCAGCAATTTATGTAATGATATTTCTTTTTCTTTTTGTATATTCTTACTTTGTTAAGTTTTTTAACAACAAAAATAATATGTGTTTGTCTACTTATTTTATTACTCATTAGTTTGGCATATATCATGTCATAATATGAATTTGACAAAATTTTAACCTAGATTTGGTTTGATATATTATAGTCCCCATATCATTCTGATCTAAACCAAGCCCTACGTTTTTTAATCCAAGCCCTCTTTGATGCAAATTATTTTTGCTCGCACGGTGTGATAAGAGAGACGGTTTTTCGTATTTTGCACCGCAAAGTCTGCATTCAATTGTCGATTCCCATCCATTGAACGTGATTTCTTAAGTGACAGTGGCCTGGTAATCACTGTTAATCGGTACATGGTTAATTGGAAACTTTCGATTAAGTTTAAAATGTGGAGAGACATATATGAATTAAAGTTAAAGAAAATGTTTTGTTTCTAAATTTACAAAATATTGATTGATTGATTTTTTGGACGATCTCCATGGTGCTAAAACTAAATAATTGATACATTATTGAACTAACGATAATAATAAAAATAGTCTATAAAATGAGAAATATACGTTATCCTCTTTTTATTACCCGTATGTTGTGTTAGACCCTATGTTCCCTGCAATTATTTATACACAAAGCATATTTTTAATTTATGGGCAAGTTTCCCTGCATCTATTTGTATGCCACTTATATAAGATTAAATATAGTGTATCATAACCAATTAAAGGAATTACCGAATTTTATAGTTAATTCTACAAAAAATATTCTACTTTCAATGTAAAAGACAAGTATCTAGGTACAGTGACGGAAATAAAATTTCGTACACTTATTTTTTCCTGATGTGATGTCGGCTTTTGTATACCTTGATCACCTGGAAATGCACTTCACTTTTTGACAAATTGTTATCGGTGTCATCAGATTTGACAATTATATTATTTCATTTTAACAAATTTTGTGAACATGAATGAACTTGAGAAGGCTAAAATAATTGCTTTATTCGAAGACGGTGTTTCTCTACAAATAATAGCTGAGCAATTTGGGAAACCAGGTAGCACTATACAAAACCTCAGAACTAAATGTGAAAATACAGGATCATTGGAAAGAAGGGCTGGAATTGACAGAAAAAAAATTTCAAACGAAAATCAAGATAATTATCTGATAAATTTTTTGCGAAACAAACCATTTCAGACGGCTGTAGAAGCACACAACCAAACTAATTTTACTGGAATAGTAAGAACGGCAAGAAATCGTATAAAGAAAAATTCGGAATTAAGAAATAAGGTAGCTGCTAAAAAACCGTTTTTGACCGATATGAATAAAGAGCAAAGAATGGGTTTTGCGATGGAATATTTACCGCAAGGTATGAATTTTTGGGAAAAGGTAGTATTTACCGACGAGAAGACTTTTCAGTCCTATTATAACGGGCAGTTAAAAGTGTATAGGCCGCCAAATACACGGTAGGAAGAAAAATATACCCAACATGTTAAAACAAGTGGAAGATTTTCAGTTAATGTATGGGGGTATAATATGACTTGTAGAGGGCTAGGAATATGCCACCGAATTCGAGGAAGCTTATATACACATCCTTCAAAATGTTATGTTGCCATCGGTAAACAATATATTTCAACAAGAAAATTTTATATACCAGCATGACAACTGCCCCGTCCATACACCAAGGAGAGTTTCGGACTGGATACGGGAAAATAACATTTCATTATTACCTTGGCCCTCAAGAAGCCCTGATTTCAATTCAATCGAAAACGTTTGGGGTTATATCGTGAAAGAAATTAACAAGAACAATGGTTTCCATCCTCAAAATAGTGAAGAGTTGTGGAATAAAATTGAAGAAACCTGGAATACCTACAATCTTCATCACGCCCAAATGCTGGTGGCATCAATGCCCAGACGTTTAAACTTATTAGTGGAAACAAAATGGTGCCGCTTTAAAATATTTAACCAATGTTTTTTTTTAAATATTTGAATAATCTGTTTTATATTTAATTTCGAAGTCATGTATTGTATATGATTATCTTAATTGTCGTTTGAAATTTTTCTTCTGCCACTTCCAGCCCTTCTATTCAATGATCCTATATTTTTGCATTTAGTTCTAAGGCTTTGTAGTGAGATAATTGTAAAAAGCCCAGTTTGTAGCATTTCAAAAGTTACGTCAGACCTACCTTAAGTTTGTACCTTAATATACTTTATTTTTGACATTATAGTCGTCGTATGAAATAAATAGTTGAACCTGTACCGCTATTTCGATTTAGATTTTCGGTGCTATATCGCATCTCTTGAATTACCAATAGTAATTTGTAGTATTTAATTTAGTAATGTATATAGTAGGTATTATTAACTTTTATTTTATGTACTTAAATGGTGTTTTTACAAACCCCGAAAGGTACTTTCTCGACAAGTACATTTGGTTGCCAACAGTTCAGGCGAAACCGCGTGTTAAAGGTAGAGTTCTGATTGGCTACGAGGTTTACTGGACCTTGCGGGAGTCGATTGCCAAACCGATGCAATCCTGTTCAAATCTATGGGTATTTTCGGAGGATAAGCGAGTCTTATTATACGTTGTCTAGAACAAGTACCTACAGTCGTTTTTAAGCTGACCATGCATTGGAATGCAGAGGTCCCTTTTCGATTTGGAGCGCCCAACCAGCAGCAGGGCGAAAAATCTCTCTGTTTCCGCGAAGTGAATCTTAAATTTTACCGTAGTAATATCGCAAAAGTATATCGATAAAAATACCGCTAAAGAAAGAGATTTGTTGAGTCCCCGACAAGCATCTGAGGCATCTCCCGAAGCTGTTTCCCGGACCCTCCATCAGAAAGCAGGAGGTAAATTAATCTATTCTTTTCTATTTCGATTTCCATGAGGTAATTGGGAACATTCTTTATAGGGTCGTTTCGGCGACGCTGCATCGTTTGGACGACGGTTGAACATCGTTTCGGCGACGGAACATCGTTTCGACGTTACGCCACGACGTTTCGACGACGCCACGACGCCGCTGCCTATTATGCAGTGACAGCACAGGTTCCCGACGCCTATATGGTGGGCGACGTTTCCCGACGCCGTCATTAATGGGTCCTGGACCAAAGCAGGCTTGCAGTTATCGTAAATTTTACATTTCTATTTATTATCGACTCTATTACCGAGTATCTTTCGCGTAAATTCGATAATTCTATTTATTATCGGCTATTACCAAGTATCGTTCCTATTTTTAAACTTATTGACCTTTAATTTGACGCCTACAACTAGGTATATAGTTGGACTGCCGTTAGGGTTAAATGCCCAATTTAAATATTTTCTTTAGTTATACCGCAATGCTAAATGGAAGCATTATATTTACTACCGTTATACCGCCATGCTAAATGAAAATTGATAATTTTATTTTATTTTATAAGGTATTTTCATAATATGCAACTTTCAGTGATCAGTGTACTGTATTTGTAACGACAATTTTCGTAGTAATTTGTATTATTTTATTATCGAGCAATCGTATCAAAGCGTCAACAAAATCATGATTTTTTGAACGTCCTTATCTTAGGCGATTTATACTAGTATATAATTTTTTATAAATATTTTCGATATGCAAAATATTTTACGTTTTGTTAAAATGAGTATTTAGGCACTCGTGATAAGTTTATTATTTTCGATTTCCGATTTGCTAATTAACCACTAGCACAGGATGTTGAACAAATTATTGGGTTTTATTTAAGAATAGTATTTTGTTACACGTACTTACTAGTACTTTCATAGAAATGTATTTCTAACCCTTTTATTTGCCAACATGCCCATGTTCGGGTGATACTTAGCATATTTAGTAGTAACAGAAGTGATTGGTCAACTTTCCCTTCGATTTTTAGTCTATCAATGTTAAACCGTAACATGATGTTTAATCTTCAAATTTTTTATATTAAAGTTTAGTAAATTAGAGGTTTTTGTTTCATTGAGCAACCATTTCTGCATTTTCCCTAAATAAAACTTAGGCATATCGTCAGGCTTAAAATCTGGGTTTTTTAAGTCTTGATTTTCAAAATCAACCCAGTGGCGCCCATGAGCAAGTAGTGTTAAGAAAAAGGGGAACAACCGACACCCATGACCATAACTCACCAGACGAAGAGCTGCCGCGCACTTGTGACGTTTGAGGCTAGTAATTCAGCCGAAGAACGCCGCAAATAAAGTGCCGCCCAATAACGTGGGGCGCGAAAATTTTCTTTTATTTTAGTTAACCTTTTTCTCAACACTACAACCTTTCTTTTTCTTTTTCCTTTTATAAAAGCAGACGTATTTGGTAGCCCAATGAAACGCATTCCTTATCTTTTTTGATTCTAAACGTGTTAGTGACCTTAATTTTTTCTACCTACAAGTTCCTGTTATCTCGAATACCTTTATAGATTAATAGTTTTATTTGCCGGATATTTTGCCTAAAACATTAACTTTATTTAAAGCGGAAAAATATTAGTAAAAATTTAAACATGGATTACGAATTCTCGCCCCGACATCTCTTGTTATCTGAAATTGAATACGAACTAAAAATCCGGAACGTGAATAGTAGAAAAGATCGTACCGAGAAAATTAAAATTTTAGCGCGACTTTTACAGAGGGAGGTTCAGGGAGCAAAAATTATCGACATTGAAAATTATGAATGTACTTTTGACGGAGAACGTGACGCGATTAATACAACCATTGTTAACATTACTAGTCTAATTTTAGATTTCGAAGGTAATCCGGCGGATACACTTTTCCATAGAATAAAATCACGCATAGCGCATGTCACTGGGCGCGTACAAAGACTTGACGTTCCCGCCGAGGGTGACCTTAGGGATGAGATAAAAAATTATAAAGAAGAAACATACGCTACTTGTCTTGAACTAGATGCCGACGTTCACGATAAAATCATTACCGATACCCCAAATACCGACCCCAATCAAAGCATTACGGGGAGACCCTCAATAGTAAATATTGCGCCGCCCATAGTTACGTGTTCAAAAAAACAAATTTTACTCTCGGATTTAAATGTTAAGTTTAACGGTGACCCAAAATTAGTCTATAATTTTATAGAACGAATAACTGAAATCGCACATGCGCGTGGTGTTACTGACGATGATTTATTTAAGTCTGCTGTGGAATTATTTGTCGGTGACGCTTTTGTTTGGTACCGCAGTATAAAAAATATAGTTTTAAATTGGCCTGACTTATTACAAAAATTAAAAAAAGATTTTCTTTCGCCGTGTGTCGAGGATGAGATCTGGGATCAGATTAAATCGCGTAAACAACGTAGAGATGAAACTATTATACTTTTTGTCGCCCAAATAGAAAACCTTTTTACTAGATTGAGCCGAGCGCCATGTGAAGCCACTAAAGTTAAGATTTTAAAACAGAATCTTCTACCTGAATATATTAGTCAGTTAGCCTTAAGTATCACCGATTCGGTACAGGATTTGGTAAACCTTGTCAAACGCTTAGAGGAAGCAAACTATATAAAAAATAAAAATCGTAACCTCGCTCCCCGACAATCGATACAAACTTGTGAAATTTATCGACAAAACAATTATAACGCAAATAATTTTAATAACGAACAAAGAGAGAACTCTCCAAATTTTTCGCCTCGTGTTTTTGAACGCAAAGTTCCAGCACAAAATACCACCACTGGGAATAACGCGATAAGATGCTGGAATTGTAACAAAACCGGACACGTATACTCAAATTGCAAATTAAGAAAAAATAAATTTTGTTTTCGTTGCGGTACGGCTAACGTTACGGTCAAAACTTGTTCGAAGTGTAAAAAAAACTAGCTTATAGCGGCATACGTCATGGCTTAGGCTATGTCGCAAATTTTAATGTCACTACCGAAATTAAAACGTATCCTTCCCTTGAACAATCGATTTATCTTGAGTCTCTTAAAAATATATCCTCATCATTTCGTTTGCAAACAAAAAATGAAATCTCGCCTATTTTTGTACAAAAAACTTTCGATAATAGACCTTATATTTCAGTGCAAATTTTCGATACGGAGATTACCGCTCTTTTTGATTCAGGTGCAACCACTTCAATTATCGGAGCCAGAGGCCTAGCATTTATAAAATATTTAAAAATTCAAATTAATCCAGCGCTGACAAAAAATATATCTGTTGCAGACGGTTCACCACAAAAAGTGAAAGGTCTTGTCGATCTGCCGGTAGTAATTAATAATGAATGTCGAGTTGTTAAAGCTTTAGTAGTGCCATCAATATGCCACGGATTTATTTTTGGTAGCGATTTCGCACGTCAGTTTTCTTTAGTTTTGGATTTTAAAAATAACATTTGGTCTACACAAATTGATCCAACTACTACTCCTGGGAGTAATAAAATTTTGTGTAATACTTTAGTAACTTTAGATGAGCTTGATTCGCGACAACGAGCAGAAATTCAAAATGTTATCGATTCCTTAAAAGAAATTTCTAGTGACACGCGTATCGGCCGCACAGACAAAATTTCAATGACCATAGATACCGGCGATGCGCCGCCTTTTAAAAAAAAACAATATCTTATGTCGCCTTATATGCTAAAAATCCTTAATGACGAATTAGACGAAATGATAAAGTTAGATGTTGTTGAACCATCAAACAGCCCTTATTGTTCGCCAGTCTTGTTAGTAAAGAAACCAGACGGTGCTCACAGACTATGTCTTGATTCGCGCATGCTCAATATGCAGACACGCCATGACTCATACCCGTTGCCTAATATCGACCGGATTTTAAATATGTTAAGAGACGCAAAATTTATCTCGACTATTGACCTACGCAAGGCGTTTTGGCAAATACCTCTCGATGAAAGTTCCCGGGAAAAAACGGCATTTAGCGTCACAGGTCGAGGCCTATTTCAATTTAAAGTCGTTCCTTTTGGACTTTGTAACGCTGCCCAATTACAGCAACGTTTAGTCGACCAAATTTTCGGGCCGCGTTTTGAGCCAAAAATATTTACCTATCTTGATGATATAATAATCTTAGGTTCCACTTTTGAGGAGCATGTAGCACTTTTAAAAGAGGTTAAAGACCGTCTTGAAGACGCGAACTTAACCATTAGTATCGAAAAATGTAAATTTTTTAAGACGACCCTTAAGTTTCTTGGTTACGTGGTCGGCGCAAACGGTCTGCGCACAGACCCAGAAAAAATTTCTTGTATGATAAATTATCCCAGACCCACGAATACAACCGAAATTAAACGTTTTATCGGACTTTGTTCGTGGTACCGCCGCTTTATTAAAAATTTCTCTACTTTAACGTCCCCTATTAATGACTTATTACGTGGAAAGAAAAAGAAAGAGTCCACAAGGTGGACTAATGAAGCCGAAGAAGCTTTTACAAAGATTAAGCAAGCTCTCGTTTCTGCTCCTGTTTTGTGTCAACCCGATTTTTCTAAGCCTTTTACAGTAGCTAGCGACGCGTCAGATTTCGGACTAGGAGGTGTCTTGACCCAGGTACTTGACGGCGAAGAAAGAGTTATCGCGTACGCGAGTCGATCTCTTAGTAGGACTGAGCGAAACTATACAGTCACGGAAAAAGAATGCTTAGCTTTACTGTTTAATTTAGAGCGATTTCGTCCGTGGATTGAAGGTGTTAAGTTTACGGTTATTACAGATCATTATTCTCTTCTATACCTTAATAATTTAAAAAATCCTACCGGTAGACTTGCGCGTTGGGCAATGAAGTTGCGCCAATATACTTTTGATCTGGTTCACCGAAAGGGTCTTTTAAACGTAGTCCCAGATGCATTAAGTAGGACACCCGAGATATCTTTAATAGACATATCCCTGAATAGATTGGACCCGTGGTACCGTTCTCTAAAAGAAAACATAGGTAATGCGCCAGATTCATACCCAAATTTTAAAGTTGAGGGTGACGTTATTTACAAACTAGTGTTGTCTAGGTCTAAAGTAAAAACAAATATTAACGAATGGAAAATCTAAGTCCCTAAATACTTACAAAATAATATAATCAGTTCTTGTCACGATCCGCCAACCTCAGGACATTTCGGGCTTTTCAAAACTTTAGGGAGGATTCAGGAAAATTATTATTGGCCGCGTATGAAAAAAGATGTCTTACGGTACGTTAAAGCGTGCAAGATCTGCTCTGCACAAAAGTTAGCGAATAATCCACGTATGGGATTTATGGGCGCGGAAAAATCAGTACGGTTTCCTTGGCAAATAATCGCGGTAGATTTAATGGGACCTTTTCCTAGATCTCCTAGAGATTACGCTTATTTATTAGTAGTGGGCGATTGGTTTACAAAGTATACTCTTGTTCACCCGATTAGGAAAGCGACTGCTAAAAGTATTATTAAATTTATAGAGGAAGAAGTATTTCTTGAGAGAGGAGTTCCGCAGTTTATTTTATGTGATAACGGCTCACAGTTTGCTGGTACAGCTTTCAAAAATCTATCCCGTCAATACGGCGTACAGAAAATTTGGTTTAGTCCTAGATACTCTCCCCAATGCAATTTCGTAGAAAGAAATAATAAAACAATAGGCACAACGATACGGTGTTACATAAATGAGCATAGAGATTGGGATAAAGAGCTACCTAAAATTAGACATGCAATCAATACCGCAAAACACGAAGTAACCGGGTACTCCCCAGCTTTCTTAAATTATGGTCGATACGTACCTATTTCTGGACGTTACTACGGTGACATAAACTCTACCGAAGGTTATGAAATATTAGCGGGAGATCGCGATTCTTACGTGAATGATATTAAAGGTCTTTCTGACATATTTGAGGAGGTTCGAGGACGTTTGCACGCAGCGTATCAACGCAATGCCAAATCTTACAACTTACGAAAGCGAGACGCTACTTTTGAAGTAGGTGACCGGGTTTGGCGACGCAATAAGGTTTTATCGGACGCAGCAAATATGTTTTCTGCGAAATTAGCTCCAAAATACGTCCTTTGTACGGTCGAAAAGAAGATATCTCGGTTAGTTTACGCATTACGTAACAGAGATGGTACATATGCAGGCGAGTGGCATATTAAAGACTTAAAACAGTATTTCGGCTCTAATTCTGACGTCTCGGTTAATTAAAAGTTACCATGTATTATCAAATCACTTTAAATTTGCGTATATTAGATATGCAATATGTATATATGTATGATGAGTAAATTAATTAATTAATACGAAAATAAGTTTTGTAGTACGTTATCGTATAGTTTAAGTTTTAATAATAAGTTTCCGCAGAGGTTTTCTTCCCACTTTTATGTGTTTTCTGCCGAAAGTTTAAATCTAAGCGTGCAAAAAATTATGTAAATAAAATAAAATTAATACCTATACCTTTTTTGTGTCTTTAGAATCGGGTTCTGAACAGAAATACTAACTGAGACTTTTCCCTATCTGTGACTATCCCCTATCTGTGACTTCTCAATTTAAGGACTCCTTTAGGACGTTTGATACGCGTTAGATATCAACTCATAACCCGTAAAGCGCAAAAAAAAAAATTATCTTAACAGTAGTTAAAAGAATTTTTTTTGTTTTTCCGAAGGGGGTGGTGTAGCATTTCAAAAGTTACGTCAGACCTACCTTAAGTTTGTACCTTAATATACTTTATTTTTGACATTATAGTCGTCGTATGAAATAAATAGTTGAACCTGTACCGCTATTTCGATTTAGATTTTCGGTGCTATATCGCATCTCTTGAATTACCAATAGTAATTTGTAGTATTTAATTTAGTAATGTATATAGTAGGTATTATTAACTTTTATTTTATGTACTTAAATGGTGTTTTTACAAACCCCGAAAGGTACTTTCTCGACAAGTACATTTGGTTGCCAACAGTTCAGGCGAAACCGCGTGTTAAAGGTAGAGTTCTGATTGGCTACGAGGTTTACTGGACCTTGCGGGAGTCGATTGCCAAACCGATGCAATCCTGTTCAAATCTATGGGTATTTTCGGAGGATAAGCGAGTCTTATTATACGTTGTCTAGAACAAGTACCTACAGTCGTTTTTAAGCTGACCATGCATTGGAATGCAGAGGTCCCTTTTCGATTTGGAGCGCCCAACCAGCAGCAGGGCGAAAAATCTCTCTGTTTCCGCGAAGTGAATCTTAAATTTTACCGTAGTAATATCGCAAAAGTATATCGATAAAAATACCGCTAAAGAAAGAGATTTGTTGAGTCCCCGACAAGCATCTGAGGCATCTCCCGAAGCTGTTTCCCGGACCCTCCATCAGAAAGCAGGAGGTAAATTAATCTATTCTTTTCTATTTCGATTTCCATGAGGTAATTGGGAACATTCTTTATAGGGTCGTTTCGGCGACGCTGCATCGTTTGGACGACGGTTGAACATCGTTTCGGCGACGGAACATCGTTTCGACGTTACGCCACGACGTTTCGACGACGCCACGACGCCGCTGCCTATTATGCAGTGACAGCACAGGTTCCCGACGCCTATATGGTGGGCGACGTTTCCCGACGCCGTCATTAATGGGTCCTGGACCAAAGCAGGCTTGCAGTTATCGTAAATTTTACATTTCTATTTATTATCGACTCTATTACCGAGTATCTTTCGCGTAAATTCGATAATTCTATTTATTATCGGCTATTACCAAGTATCGTTCCTATTTTTAAACTTATTGACCTTTAATTTGACGCCTACAACTAGGTATATAGTTGGACTGCCGTTAGGGTTAAATGCCCAATTTAAATATTTTCTTTAGTTATACCGCAATGCTAAATGGAAGCATTATATTTACTACCGTTATACCGCCATGCTAAATGAAAATTGATAATTTTATTTTATTTTATAAGGTATTTTCATAATATGCAACTTTCAGTGATCAGTGTACTGTATTTGTAACGACAATTTTCGTAGTAATTTGTATTATTTTATTATCGAGCAATCGTATCAAAGCGTCAACAAAATCATGATTTTTTGAACGTCCTTATCTTAGGCGATTTATACTAGTATATAATTTTTTATAAATATTTTCGATATGCAAAATATTTTACGTTTTGTTAAAATGAGTATTTAGGCACTCGTGATAAGTTTATTATTTTCGATTTCCGATTTGCTAATTAACCACTAGCACAGGATGTTGAACAAATTATTGGGTTTTATTTAAGAATAGTATTTTGTTACACGTACTTACTAGTACTTTCATAGAAATGTATTTCTAACCCTTTTATTTGCCAACATGCCCATGTTCGGGTGATACTTAGCATATTTAGTAGTAACAGAAGTGATTGGTCAACTTTCCCTTCGATTTTTAGTCTATCAATGTTAAACCGTAACATGATGTTTAATCTTCAAATTTTTTATATTAAAGTTTAGTAATGTAATGCCCTGCCCTTTTTCTATCTTTAATTGTAGGGAGCTTTCACTTTAGTCAGGCAGGAGCACTGCAAATATTTGAAGGGGAGCAGGGCCGGTCCTAGAGTACGTACTATCAGTAAAACAAGATATTAATTTTAAAAAAAAAATATATATTGAAAAATATAAAAAATTAAAAATAGGGTGCAACAATAGAATACATAGGTTGAGTTGCAAAAAGGGGCAAAATCAACAATATACAATGGGTTAAGGCAAAATCACTTTTTCTTCATCCCGCACTTCACTTTCACTGCCTTAAATTTTTAAGTTAGAGAGCCACCCAGTTAATTTCACAATTTCCTTTTTATTATACCTTAGGACTTAAAACACTCACTTTTTGGATTGATGGTTTTCTTTGTTTAACTGATTTAGAATAGGAGCTATAATATTTTCGAAATTTTTAAGGAACTAGATATCTTACTGCTTACTGGATTACTAGATGACTGCCTTAGATAGGACGCGCGCTAGTATTTATAGGAAGTTTTTGGTATGTGGGAGAGGCCTCCTATTTCTTAAGGAATGCGACAAACAACTCGGGGTCACTGTATTGCGCAAAAAGTTGAACTTTGTTTTTCCTAGAAGTATCTTTGTCAAAACAAGTCAGGGTCAAATCTGCGGGTTTACACGGAGTTCTTAGAAAACAAGTCAGGGCCAACTACTTGACCGGTGAAGAAGTGTGAGAATGGAATTTAACTCAAGGTTTTCTTATTTTTTTCTACGAATATGTCGAAAGATTTTGTTATTAAAAATGTCAAGAATGTGTTTGAAGGTTACTAGGGTTCAAAACCCAGAAGGAATTCGCACTGAATGTCACGTACACCAAAAGATTGCTCAACTTGTTTTTGGGAAAGAATTTACTTTGTTGAAGAATTTTTAGTCGGTAGTTGTAAGCTCCAGTGAACGCTTGTGTCCTATCATTGCTTACTACAAGAATATAAAGGTAGCTTTTAGTGATCCATTTGTGCTTTAAGTTTTCTTTTTGAATGGTTTTTATTTATTTCCAAAGTATCATTTAAAATTTTTAAATCTTTAAGAACACGGCCCCCGTTAATTTAAATCAAGAATTTCTATAATAAATTTTTATAAATTTAAATTATTTTCAAAAATAATTTTTTTATTTATTCTACTATACCCATGTCGAGACATCACATTACTCTCTGCCCAAAGAAAACGAAGCAAATAATTAATTTATTTTCTTCGTTGACTTCCTTCCCATATCGAAAGAAATGTTATTTTACCTTGATCGGTATTTGTTTATGTTTATGTTTCGCGTCTCGCCTATCCCAACATACCAGCGCGGCGACCTTGTCTCTTGTCTGGCAAATTTCTCATGACTGGGTTTACTTAGCTAGTTTTTAATTTTATTTAATAAAAATTTTATGTTTTTATGTTTTTAAGCCATATTTCATCGTTTTCATCGCGTCGAACCAAATCCAAAAGGAGTGTTTTATCTCTTCCATAAAAAAAATACATTTTTTAAAAACACAGAATAACAAGTAATATGTAACTAAATGATACGTAAAGTGATCATACGTCCTATTGTCAGTGGGACAGTATGGTGTATTATTATTTTTTTTTAATAAAGCTTTGTGTCCTGGTTTCTTAAGGAAACCTATCTGGACATAAAAATCAGTTTTTTTTTTCTGCAATTATACTAATCATGTTAAATATTTAAAAAACTTGGAAAACAATGGCTTTTATTTTTAATTCGTCACCAACGTTTTTCCTTTTATTTTTAAACAATTTTTCAGGATTTTGACTTAAGAAATAAAGTGTTTATTAAAGTGGTTATGGTGTATTATTTAATATAAATTATTAATTTGCATTTTTGGCGATAAAATAGCGAATGAGCTTTCAGAAATGTGAGCCTACGGCACTTCCACTTTATGTCCCTTATTTTTTTTTTGTAAATTATAATCACTTTACCTATGCCTAAACTCTATTACAAAATTGATTTCTATTAACACTGATGTGCAAAATAAATCAATTTCAAACCAAGAAAATTTTCATTCTTTAAAAATACCATAATAATATAAAAACAAGAAAAATTTTCCTTCATAAAATATCATACTGAATAAAAGTTAATTTTTCAGAATCAAAACAAGAAAAATTTTCCTTCTTAAAAATACCATATTAGAAATCAAAACAAGATAAATTTTCCTTCCAAAATTTATCATAAGAAAAATAAAAATATTCAAATTTTTTTCTGAATCAAACAAGCAAGCGGTTTTTTACTTGAAATGATCAACGATTTATAGTAGCAATAAAAATGCTCACACAACCAATAAAAATAAAAATGACTTGTTTCAATCCCCAAAATAAAATTTCCTTTTTTTTTTCGTTAGCCAAACCTACACACTCCATGTTTGCTTTGAAAATCTCGCAAAACCCTTTATTTTATTTTATTCCCAATAATTTCGTTTTTTGATTTGATATATAAAATACATTATAATTTTCTAATAATATATCTTTTTGTACAAAAGAAAAATATTCGTTTTACTTGTTGCTGACTGGTTATGACGAAAAAAATTTAAAATTTCTTTAACTGAATACGTTTTTTTTTTGTAATTAAATTTAACAAAATATTTTTCTTTTCCATAAATTTGCCCTTTCTTTTTTTTTTCTTTGAAAAATTTTGTTTTTCTTCGAATCCCAATTTTTTACTTACAGAAACATATTACAGTTTTTATTTAGTCCTCAACACCACTGTCGTCGCTTTCAGGCTCCGGCCTATCTAGGTTGAAAAGAAGGCGCATGCCTCCTTCAGGGTAAGGTACGGGTCTTACTCGGTATCTGGCTCCTCCTGGTCGTAGATAGGGCGGCGCACCGGGGTGGGCGCCGGCCTGGGGGGCTGCTGGGGCTTGATTTGGTGCTTCTGCCGGCAGTATTCTGATCATGGGAAGAATTGGATTTGCTGGTCTAAGAGGCCTTCCTGCTTGAAATACCATGGGAATAATAGGGGGGAGGGGCCGCAATGGGAGCGGTCCACTTGCAACTAGGGGAGTTTGGCTTTCGGCTTCTTGGCGGATTGGTCTTCTTGTTTGGGTTGACATATTTTGGGTTTCTATAGTATTGGTCTGTGTTGAAACATCCCTGTTGTTAAATTGAGAAGGTAAGTTTCGGGGTTGTTGTTGACAAACTGGGCAACAACAACCCGGAAGTTGGACATAGTTCCAGATGCGCCAGAAATAGTCAGGTGTAAATAAACGTTCATTTGGGTGTACACATAGTGCACAGCTGCACTGCGGCTCCATTGCTTGGTTTGACTGTACGGCCATCCTTGCCCTAAAAACTTGATAGCTTGTGTGTACCATATCTCTCCATAATGCTAAGGTCGCACGAATGGGCCACAATTCATGAGAACACGGAAAGTCACGGTCATAAAAATTAAAGAGTTCCCATAAATGATATAACGCCATTCGATACAAAATAGACACTGTAGGGAGATCTTCTATCATCCCTATGTACATCATGAAGATCACTAACCACGACATTTTTAATTAAGCCTAATGACACTTTGTAACTTTCGTTATTGATTGCAAGTACTCGTAGAAAGATCTGACAAAACTAAAAATTTTTAGCGTTTCCATTCTGGTTTTGTTAAAATTTCCTAATTTTTACAATTCAGCAGATTCCCAATTTTTCTGATGAGAACGAGGTTTCTATGGGAAACTAAAATAGCAGATTCAGCAGGACCCTGACATTCCAAAATTGTGCGTAACAATTTTTTTTTAACTAAAAATCTTATCTTTGAATAACACACCTTGAACTAAGTCGTTTGTTTATCTTAAAATTTCCGCTTTTTGCGTCTGTTGGTGGTTCACTGCTGATATAATTTTTTATTTCCTTGAACAGTCCTACTAGCGCCATCTAATATCTAAATTCCTATTTAACAATCCTGGTACGGTAGACTTCAGAATGTAAGTAGCTTAATACCATATTACTGCATTGCGTTTCCGCTAGGTGGTACAATGTCGGTTTGAAAAGTTCTATTTGTAGTTACGTAGTGGATTCTTATTTACTTCATAGATGGCTCTACTAATTCTATTGGCGATTTTCTTATTTCCTATTTGCTGTGGCAGCTTGCTTTTCGTAGATCGTCCACGTGTTAGCGCCTTGAAGCGGCATTGGAATCGATATTTGACCTGGTACTTCGCTGTGCAGAGCCTGTCTTAGGCCGCCAAACGACCATGATTGTAGTTCGTTCGTATTTTCGGTTGACTGCGTTGGCTCCGGAATAGGTTTTGGACTTTGAGTATTTGGTGTAATCTCCGTCTGAGTTTCTGTTGGTTCTTCATTTTTCCAGTAGGTATTTACATTCTCATTTTCTTTCTTACTGTTTCGTTGAATATCTCGGTAATGTTTTTCATGTAAAATAAAATTTGTTAACGAAGTCCAGCAAGCTCCAAATAGGTAAAACGAAAAGCCTTTAAATCTGTGCAAAGCCATGGCATTCATTGAAGTTTCCAAAATAAACTTGATAGCTCGAAAAATAAAATAAATTCCGAGAAGACCACTAGTAAACTCTCCCAAAACCGTGAAATATCCATATAGTGTTTTTATAGTAGAATTGGCCAATTGTTCGATATCAAATGGGTCAAATAGGGATAATGCAGAGTATCCTTGTGAATTCACGCTTTTTCCTGCCATTTTTCTAATGATTATATTATTTAAGGCAGATCTCTCAAAATTAAACATCATATCATCTGTGGCTTGTTTCATTTCATTTACTGTATATATTCCACCCGTTCCTAGATTTTTAATGGTTTGAAAGGAAAATGGATGTTCGTCGTCCACTTTTAATTGCTGAGGGATAATTCCAAAATTTGGATAAGGATCAAACCCGACCCATTTGTTCTCTAAATAATACATGGCTGGCATCATGGTATTGCATTCAATTTGTTGCGCATGCTCCTGGAGTATGCGAGTTCTTGGAGATAAAAATAGGCTACGGTTATAGGCAGTAACAGGTAATTCTACATAACAGTTTTGATCCCTCCTCACATCTACTATGATTGGCAAACATCGTACAATATATAAAACTTCACCCACAACGTGAGCTAGGTGGCCTGGTTGATTTTTTATGAGAGATGCTACCGAATCTGGGGCTAGAGGGGCCATCAAAAGACGATTCTTCATAATTTCTCTATTTAGTAGGCATCTTCGATGAACTGTATAGGCCATAATTTCATTAAAACCTCTTTTAAACGATTGTTCAACATATAAAAATTTTGTATTGATATAAGTTATTAAATCTGCGTCTGGATTTTCACCACTGCGCATAGTCCATGGAGTGATCTGTTCTGCACTTTCTTTTTCTACAATTATTAATCTTGGATGCTCGCTTTCCCATACGTTAATTCCACATAAATTATTTCGTTTTGTTAATTGTATGGCAAATATTTTTGCTCGGTCTTCTATAACTACGTAACGATTTCCACTAGAGTTGGCTTCTTTTTCTTGGAGAAATGTAGCGGTTCCTTCATAGATTGTATTGTAATGAGTACATGGCTGAGTGGTAGTTGTATCCCAAACAGACTCTCCAAGAATATAGTCCATACAAAATCCTTCAAGAAATGGACAGGTAACGCCATTGGGTAATTTTATTTCGTTGTTGTCAAGGGTAACCTTTGTAAAATAATCTCGCAAAGTAATCCTTACACTTCCCTGCACGACTACATTTTTCCATTTGTTTCCATTTTCACTGTATTGGCTTCCTTGGCAATTATATTTATTATCAATTTCTCCGGCTATATCCACAGCAGTAGTAGTTGTTGAGTTTGGCTCTAGTTTGTTGATAATTGTTTGACTAAACCCACGGTATTCTCGGTATCTATGAATTTTCCTGCATTCCTCAGCACCTACCTGATGCACATATGTTGCAATTGCATCATTGGCCATACTGGCATGCGAGAAAGCGCCACAATAGGTAATTAATCTGGTTACTTCAATCAAACAAGTATGTACATGAACATATTCATATCTTCTTTTTTCGATTACTTGTGTATAGCCAGTTGAAATTTTATAACCATCCTCAGGGTCAGGGCATGATTGTACATCCCGCAAGGATATAGCCGATATATTAGTTGACGGGTTTCTGCAATCATATGCAATTAGCGAACATCTAACCTGTAGATACAGGATACTTAGTATCAACAGCTCCAATTTTCTGTTCACTATAACGAAAAAATACTATTAGCAGTTTATTCTTATATTTTGTGGGTGGCTCTTTATATGATTATTCTAATTCATAATCTTTAAATCGCAGGGGTAGTTTAACTTGACGAGTTCTTGTTCGTTGAATATTATCTTTAATTTGGTTTTCTGGCGTTGGTGTAGTCTCTTCAAAGGATTCGTAGTTGTCTGATTCCGAATCTAGGTTACTTTCCTCATTCTGACTGTCACTGTTCTCCTGGTCATCAAAGTCACGTTCTAGTTCTTCATTTTCATTGTCTATAGATAGTTCGCTATTTGCTTCATCCTCACTGCTTATCTGTAAGTCGTCGTTTTCTTCGTTATCGCTTTCTATTGGGGTATTATTTTCATTAGAACCTATTTCTTCCTCATCAGAGTTTACCCTGTCATCATTTTTATACTCGGTGTGATCCAGTTGATCTTTTGTTTGTTTATTTTCTGTCTCTGGTTTTAATTCAGGAAGTTGATCTAGTGGCGGTTTAACATTTCCTTTAAAGAATTTTAATCTCTCTGCGTGGACCATTTGTTCTTTCTTTCCATTTACTTCCTTAATCTTAAAGGTAACTGGTCCCTTTTTCTCTAAAATGCGATATAGTTCTGACCATTTTGGTTGGAATTTTCTGGCCAAATTTTTTCCTGGTAGAGATGGTAATTTTATGTAAACTAGATCGCCTACTGCGTATTCTTTTCTTAAGTGTTTATTATTGTGTTTTTCACATCGTTTGGAGACACTTACTTCTATGCATTTTTTTGCTTGTTCATGTGCATATTGCATTTTTGTTATTAATTGACTCACATAATTTTCATCTAGGTCGTACCTTACTATTTTATCCCTTATTGTTAGATGCACAGGCAGCTCCATGTCCCTGCCGAACATCAAAAAAAATGGAGAATTTTGAGTTGCTTCATGACACTGATTTCGATACGCCATCAAGGCAAATGGTAAAATTTCGTCCCAATTGTAGTTGATTTCATTAGTGAAGTGACTAATCATAGTTTTAATGGTCTTATGCATGCGTTCAATAATACCATTTCCTGCGGGATGGTAAGGAGTGGTCTGAAGTTTGTTTATTTCCAACGTCTTACAAATGTTTTGAAACAGCTTTCCAATAAAATTACTGCCACAGTCAGTAATTAACTCTCGTGGTGCTCCATGTCGTAAAATTATGTGGTCCACAAAAGCTCTTGCAACAGTATCTGCTTTCATATCGGGTAATGGTATGCACTCAGGGTATCTAGTTAGGAAATCAATGCAGGTTAAAATATATTTATTTCCATTCATAGTTAGGTTTAATGGACCTACTATATCCATAGCTATTCTAGCCCATGGTCTGGAGGGTACAGGCATCTTTTGCATTTCCACTGGCGGCTGGGGATTTATCTTTCTTCTATTGCACGAGTGACAATTCTCTACGTATCGTTGTACATCTAATTTAAGAGATTTCCAAAAAAAATCTTGTTGAACTAATTGGCATGTCTTTTTCTGTCCAGGATGCGCTCCAAAAAGAGATGCATGATACGTGTGTAGAATTTCAGGTATAATAGACACAGGCGCTACTAGCTTATCGTGTCGTTCGTTATTATTTCTTTTTCTGTAATATAATCCTTCCTCGTCATGATAAAATTCATCGTTATTTAAATGTAATATTTGTTCTTGAATGTATGGATCTTTTTCCTGTAACTTTTTAAGTTCTTCTCTAGTCCATATGACCGAGATTATTGGCTTCAGGTCAGGTTCATTGGTAACGAGAGAAATTTGCTTTGGTACAGGATTCTTAATATTTACTTCGTCAGTATTTAATCTTGTTAAACTATCCACATTTTCATTCATACGTCCAGGGCGGTATTTTATGGAAAAACTATACTCCATTAAAAACATGGCCCATTTTGATAATCTAGAACTTGGATCTTTAATTGTTAAAAGGTACTTTAAGGGTCTATGATCAGTAAAAATTGTGAAATGGGTACCAGTTAGATAAACACGATAAGTTTTTACGGCATACACCACGGCTAGACATTCTCTCTCAATGGTTGAATAACGACGTTCCGCTTGATTTAACGTTCGGCTGGAATAACAGATTGGATGTTCCATACCATCATGAACTTGAGTCAGTATAGCTGCGATTGCTGTTGCACTAGCGTCGGTATTAACAATGAATTCCTTTCCAAAATCTGGATATTTGAGAATAGGCGGAGTCATTAAGGCTTCCTTTAATTTTTCAAATGCTTCCTGTTGTTCCATCTTCCAATTATAGGGTACGTTCTTCTTTGTAAGTAATGTTAGTGGCTGACTAATCCGGGAAAAGTTTGGTACGAATTTTCTATAAAATCCCGTTAGCCCTAAGAAAGCTCTTATTTCTTTAACTGTTTTGGGGACAGGATAATTTTTAATAATTTTTGTTTTCTCTGGATTGGTTGTGTATCCACCTTCTTTAATGACATGACCTAAGTATTCCGTTTCCCTTTTTAGAAAATGACATTTTGTAGGTTTAAACTTCAAGTTGCTTTCTCGCATTTTCTCAAAAATGTGTCGGAGACGTTCTAAGTGAATATCGACGTCATCCACTGAGAAAACTATGATGTCATCTAAATAAAGCAAACATTCAGAGTAACTTAATTTCCCAAAAATGTGCGACATCATACGACTCCATGACGCAGGCGCATTCTTGAGCCCCATAGCCATGCGTGTAAATTCATAATGGTTGTCTGGCGTCGAAAATGCACTTTTTTCTCGGTCTTCTGGATGAAGTGGAACTTGAAAATATCCCGATGCTAAATCCATTGTAGAAAACAGACTTGAACCACTTAGTTTATCTATAGTTTCTTGTATATTAGGAAGAGGGAAATAATCTGGCTTTGTTACGGCGTTAAGTTCCCTAAAATCTATCACTAGTCGATACTGAATATCTTCACCAGGGTGTCTTCGTTTTTCAACTAAAATTGCTGGGAAAGACCAGGGTGACTGGCTTTCAATAATAACTCCGTCGTCCAAAAGTTTCTGTATTTCGTTTTGTAATATTTTCTGTCGGTGAAAAGGTACTCGATATGGTCTTTTTACAATAGGGGGAACATCCTCTGTAATTATTCGGTGCGTCACATTTGTAGTGCAAGTCAGCTTTTGACTGGGAGCCCTAAAGATATCGATATATTCCAGTATAAGATTTTTAACCTTTTCTTCACCTCCATTTGTTGGATTTTCTAGATTTAGTTGTTTTAATATGTCCTGACTGTCTTTCTGTGAAATTTGTCTAATACAGGTTCCAGCGTCCTTCTTTGATTCGATTTCAGCTTCAAAAGCTATTGCAAGGGCAGTATTTTTTTGTATTCGAACTTCGCTGTCGGTCACGTTTGTAAGTTTAATTGGCAGTTTGTTTGATTTACGGCATAACACTCGGGCAACTAGCAATCCTTGAGGAATATCTGCACATTGTTCCATAACTATGTGTTGGGCCTTAACCCTAGATGCGCCTCTCAGAGCTGCTTCACAAATAACTTCACATCTCGGGGGTATAATCATGTCTTCTACTAAGTGTACACTGTTTCCTTTTTCCTGTTTCCTAGAATGTCCGCGTCCGGACGTTTGCACTTCCTCTTTATTCTTCCTAGCTTCGCGAATGCTAGTCGGTTTGGTTTCATTTTCCACTTCGTGTTCCCTTAACTTTGGTTCCAAGGTTTCTCTTATCCCTTCTAGATGTTTATCTTGAATATCCAAACGTCGGCTAAACGCTTGAACATCCGATTCTTCAGTTATTAGCCGTAACGAAGAATCCTTGGTAGAGTTTCCTTGTAATAAAGTTTTCATCTGCTGAATCATTTCTTTTAACTCCCCGATCTCATTTTTTATCTCACATATTTCTCTTTGTACTCCATATACATCATCTGACCTCGATTGTTCTTCTTCTAATTCAATCTTGGTTTCCCATGCATACATACACCCATGTCCCCAATCAATTTTTATATTATGTGTATGTAAGAAATCAATGCCCAGTAAGAAGTCTGCCTGAAAGCTGATGGCTTCTACTATCATAAATTCATGCCGTACTAGGTTGTCTTTCCCAAAATTTACTGGAAGGGTGACCTTCCCATATGTAGGGATACTGTTCCCTTGTATGTCTACTAGATTACTTATTTCTTTAATAACCTTGAACCCCTTGGCAATTTCCGGCTTTACTAGGGATATAACAGCTCCAGAATCAATTAAAGCTTTGCAGTTTTTATGTTCAACACTTACCGCGACTACATTTCGTGGTCTCGGGGTTCCTTTCTGCGAGCATGTATATATCCCAACCGTTGGTCTCCTGTTTATTACCATCTTGCCTCGGCCACAGCCGAACTCCGGGGTTGTTGAGCGGCTGTGCTTAAGTTTAAAGCTTGTCCCTGTCTTCCATCTCGATTTGGACATGATCTGGCTATATGTCCAACTTTTTGGCACTGGTAACAGCGCCTCGGTCCTTCTTGAGTTTTTCGTCTTTCTCTACAGTCTCTCTTCCAATGACCAGGTTTATTGCATTGAAAACAATTATCGTTTTTTTTTTCTGCCCGAGTGGTACAATTATATGAAGTGTGATCTGTCTTTTTGCAAATAAAGCACGTTCTTGGTTTCCTAATATCTTGATTCTGTCTTACCATTCGACATTCTCGGCTATCTTTCGGATGAAGCAAATTTTCAATGGCTTCCTCTCTTTCAGCTATGTCGAGAGCATTTTTTAAATGGGTTGGATTTCCAGAGAGCACACGTTGCTTTATGGGCATACTTAGCCCTAACATAAACTGACTTGTAAGATCTTGTTCTAATTTTGTTGCTATGGCTTGATCAAAAGCTTTTGTTCCTGTGAGAGTAATTGTTTTGTTTCCCAATATTTTTAGGCGGGTCAAGAACTGTCTACTGCTTTCCCCAATCCTTTGTTTACATTCTATAAACTGTTTTAAGGCTGAACCCTTTACATGTTGTCGAGTAAACTGATTTTTTAATGCATCGTTTAAATCTTGCCATTTGGTGGTATTTTTGAGGGTAGGATCGGCGTCTAAAATTTGTTTCGCTTTGCCTCGAAGTTTCAGACGAGCCACTGATATTTTCTGAGCTTCAGACCAACTTGCTAAAGTTGCAGTTTCATCAATTATAGATATAAATTCTTCTATACTTGAGTGCCCTTCGAAGATGGGTATATTTTCAATTCCAATCAGAACATTATTAATTGATGTAGTATTTACGATGGTTGTTGGTTCTTGCACGTTTTTATTTTCCGTCATTGTTTTCTGATAGTGTACTGTCGTAGAGGGTAAATAAAAACTCTACTGTTCTAGGACCCTTGTTCCTTGTTTAATTTATCTCTTTTTTTTTTTTTTAACCCTTTTTTAACCCTGTTTAACCCCACACCTGACACCAATGTAATGCCCTGCCCTTTTTCTATCTTTAATTGTAGGGAGCTTTCACTTTAGTCAGGCAGGAGCACTGCAAATATTTGAAGGGGAGCAGGGCCGGTCCTAGAGTACGTACTATCAGTAAAACAAGATATTAATTTTAAAAAAAAAATATATATTGAAAAATATAAAAAATTAAAAATAGGGTGCAACAATAGAATACATAGGTTGAGTTGCAAAAAGGGGCAAAATCAACAATATACAATGGGTTAAGGCAAAATCACTTTTTCTTCATCCCGCACTTCACTTTCACTGCCTTAAATTTTTAAGTTAGAGAGCCACCCAGTTAATTTCACAATTTCCTTTTTATTATACCTTAGGACTTAAAACACTCACTTTTTGGATTGATGGTTTTCTTTGTTTAACTGATTTAGAATAGGAGCTATAATATTTTCGAAATTTTTAAGGAACTAGATATCTTACTGCTTACTGGATTACTAGATGACTGCCTTAGATAGGACGCGCGCTAGTATTTATAGGAAGTTTTTGGTATGTGGGAGAGGCCTCCTATTTCTTAAGGAATGCGACAAACAACTCGGGGTCACTGTATTGCGCAAAAAGTTGAACTTTGTTTTTCCTAGAAGTATCTTTGTCAAAACAAGTCAGGGTCAAATCTGCGGGTTTACACGGAGTTCTTAGAAAACAAGTCAGGGCCAACTACTTGACCGGTGAAGAAGTGTGAGAATGGAATTTAACTCAAGGTTTTCTTATTTTTTTCTACGAATATGTCGAAAGATTTTGTTATTAAAAATGTCAAGAATGTGTTTGAAGGTTACTAGGGTTCAAAACCCAGAAGGAATTCGCACTGAATGTCACGTACACCAAAAGATTGCTCAACTTGTTTTTGGGAAAGAATTTACTTTGTTGAAGAATTTTTAGTCGGTAGTTGTAAGCTCCAGTGAACGCTTGTGTCCTATCATTGCTTACTACAAGAATATAAAGGTAGCTTTTAGTGATCCATTTGTGCTTTAAGTTTTCTTTTTGAATGGTTTTTATTTATTTCCAAAGTATCATTTAAAATTTTTAAATCTTTAAGAACACGGCCCCCGTTAATTTAAATCAAGAATTTCTATAATAAATTTTTATAAATTTAAATTATTTTCAAAAATAATTTTTTTATTTATTCTACTATACCCATGTCGAGACATCACAGTAAATTAGAGGTTTTTGTTTCATTGAGCAACCATTTCTGCATTTTCCCTAAATAAAACTTAGGCATATCGTCAGGCTTAAAATCTGGGTTTTTTAAGTCTTGATTTTCAAAATCAACCCAGTGGCGCCCATGAGCAAGTAGTGTTAAGAAAAAGGGGAACAACCGACACCCATGACCATAACTCACCAGACGAAGAGCTGCCGCGCACTTGTGACGTTTGAGGCTAGTAATTCAGCCGAAGAACGCCGCAAGTTTACCAAAATATTCAAAAATAGCATAAAATCTTAACCTCAGTCATTGAATATCAAAATATAAGAAGGCCATATGAGCCGATTTCCTAAATCTGCTACGTCAAATTCATAGATGGCACAATGAGTTCACCAACAAGAAAGCGACTAACCTTTTCACTGCTAACTTAAAACATTGTTGCCGCCTGTCTGTTTGACTTTCTGCATGAGTTTTTTAAATTTATTTTTATAGCTTATCGTAAAACTTGATTTCACATAAGTACCTACACCTATCCATGTCTAGACCTAAAAATGTACCTATTTTTAATTGCTTTGTAGCATATAATATTTTCAACCTTTTGACTTCCCAACGTTAATTACATGAAAACATATTGACCGCCATGTATTCTATTTCTAACAGAACTAAATGACGACTCTCACTATTCAATACCTACCTAGGCTACAACGTATATGTTGGGTAAAATATGAATGATGTGCGGTTTGTATAACTTGGTTTTTATTTGCAATTATTACTACTTTTCAAAATGGTTAAAATAAGTAGGTTTTACTTTCTTACTTAAGAAACATTCAGTTTGTTTGTATTAGCGTATTACGTATTTTGCTATTTTTCGACGAAATAAAACCTATTTTAGTTATACTTGCTGTCGCTTTTTATCTACTTTTATTTGTTTAACATTTAACACCTAATGCAACGGTAAAATCATTATGAAAGTCGGTCCAATTACCCCGGAGTAATCAGCGTACATATTATTATCAAAAACATACATTCGGCTGGAATTGAGAACCTCCTATTTTATTGTCTGTTAAAAATGCTTGAATTTTTAAAAATTCCAATAAAATACGATATGCGGCAACACCACGACATCACATCAGTGAATTTGAGACATCTGTTGCCGAGGCGTTGCATTATAACGACAGACAGGCGACAGATTTAAGGTTAGAGTTACGATCAGCTCCACAATGGAGGCCAAACCAGCTCCAACACGTCAAAAAACGGGTTGTCCACTTTTCTCGGACATCCGTTATTCTTATATAGTTTGATATTCAATGCCTTAGTGCAAGAAATTTTATTTCCGTCACTGTACACCCCGATAATATCGATTGACGTGTTTCGTGGACGCATAGTTTATTTGATTTGAATTGAAGTTTCTTCCCTTGTCGTTTCCTGCCATTTTGATTTTTACCTGTTTTGTGACAATTCTGTTTTGTGGACATGACATTGGAACTTAATATTTTATCAATAATTCTATTGCTTTTTATCCATCAAACGAAATATGCAAGGGTAACTTCGGGAACCTTGCAATTATTAAAAAAAATAATAGATATCTAATTTTAAAAGAGCTGTTTAGGGAGGCATTGATGAATAGTATGCCGGTGTTTTTTTTTAAATAAATGCACAGAAACTTTAAGAACAGCAGTTTTTTAAACCACTAAAATTGCCACAATTATTCCTTTTAAGTAGGTAAGCACGTCGATTTTCAGAACTGAAGTAAAAACCACAAATTTTACTTGTAACACGATATTTTCTAGTCTATGATGTCATCTCTCCTAAGAATTCTAGAGAATAATATGTGTTTTATCAGGAAAAGGGTCGTAATTGCACAAAACGAAAGGAAACAAAACTATGACCGGCCGACTAACATCAACCTTGCTCTACCAGCCCCAGAATATGTATGTTTTTCTTCCTCGTATGCCAATAGAATAAAAATAACTACTCTGATCAACACAGCACTGCAGACTGCAGTGCGCATGTGAATCGTCAATAGTTAGGCAAATCGAATTGACTATATAGAAAATGGCGTCGTTAATTCCACCTTACAGAATATGGTATAAATAATAACTATAGCATTTTAATATTCTTATATTTAACATGTTATAAATTACATTATAAGTAAATAAATGAATTATTTTCAATTATATTATTTTTCTCGATCATGGTTTGCAAACTGAAAGGGAATAAAATGTTGGTTAAGTTTTTGATCGAGGTTTCAATAAATAAAAAAATAAAGAAATAAATACGCTTTACTGAAAATAAGATAGGTAACCATGTGAAATTGGCCCTTATACTTTACTGTAAGTTCCAACAGGACTACTTAAATTTTGTTCAAAAAGGTACTCCAGTAAGGTCTGTTCAATGACCGCTGAACGTTACGTCACGACTAGTGCTTATCTTTCTAACCTTCGTGAACTAGGTAAGATAGTAAATTTGCGTTAATAATGAATGCTGTATAATTTTACGAGTCAAAAAGTTTCATTGTCATTTTTGACAGCAACATTATTTGTAATCAACATTATTCAAAAATGTAACGGTATTGTGAAAAAGAATAAGCATAAATTTTAAAATTATTTGATTATTTTCCATAGAAAATATTACACTTTAAGGCAGTTTACGAGATACGTAGATATAATAAAGCAGGAATTGTGAAAACATAAATAATGAACATGAAAAATATATGGCAACGTTTTTATAAATACCTATCTGTTTTAGAGAGTTTCTAATGCTTTGGTACTTTCGTGATTAATAATCCAACGAATTAAGGCAAAGGAGATAGAGAAGGATGTAGATTTTAAAAATCGGAATAATGTACCTATTTTGTCATCCCGTGGTTGACAACTTCACGAAAGTCAGGAACATACTATAAGAGAGCGTATTTATGGGATGTATAGAGCAGGTGATAACGTTACCATTAGCTTAATACAACTAAACCTTAAAATAATTGATGGTGTTGTATAAATAAATATCAACTGGTTTATTAGCGGAGTGTTTAAAAAAAATTATATTTAAATAGCGTAAATATACTGTATCAAACAAGCGTTTTTTAATAAAGCACCCCATATAGCCCAAAAACGAGTGGAATTTTCAGGAGAAAACGGCAACTCTTAATTTCCCGTAAAACCTTTTTTTCTGGATTAAACCTGGATTAACAGTAGAGGGACCTTTAGGCGAAGTTTACAAGATGATATTCATCACACAGTTAAAAAAAATCGTCAGAGAGTGGACGGTATATTATTCTACATGCTGGTTCAGAAAATGGATTTGTGAATAATGCAAGTTTGATATTCAAGTATAACAGTATCAAAATAATAATTAAAAATTTAAAAAAAACGCGCTTGTATTTTACTTGTTCATATGCATCCGTCTTTATGTAGATCAAGCCTAAGAAAAATCATAACCTTTACCACCGGTAAGTCAAACTGACTGAATTACTATACGACTATGGAGAACTATAGGGTAGGAGGCCGATCGACAATGGCAGCATTTTCAAATTCTGTCCCGGTTTTTTGGTTAGTTCGCTATTGGCCGATAGATGGCTCTCGCGTCCGAAGTGGGCTGATGTTGTCTTCTTCTTCTTCGTTTTTAATATGGAAAACTAGATCCTCCATAGTTTTTAACTTTTACTTAAACCCTTTATTTTTCTGTGCTTCTACTTTTGACAATTGACATTTTATTTTTCGAAATAACAAATAACGTTTGAAGGCAAGACAAGACAAATAACGTTGTATTGTAATTAATTTCCATATTTATAATGAATAATGGTACAATTTATAAAAGTAGAGTTTGCTTTGTGTTGGGGTGTAAGACAGGATCTTCTTCAAAGGGGAAACGAAGCCAAATAAGTCTCTTTCTAGCTCCAAAGGTAAGCTCACTTTAAAAAAAACCTCTGTAGCTAGAATGTTTAAATACCGTGTATTTTAAAAACCAAGCATCGTTGGAACTTTATACAGGCCGAGTTTACTAATAAGTATAACAAAGTAAGTGTAAATTCATATAAAAGTCCTTATTTGTGCCTTAAAGAACTAATTTAAATAAAAATAGTTATCGCGTCCATAAGAAACCATTTATTTGATAGCCCACTTCGAACACGAGCGCCATCTTATGGCAACTCGTAAAGCTGAATTACCAATTTTAATTTGGGACCAAATCCAATGCATTGCGATCGGCCTCCTACCTCAAGTCCTCCATATTTACGACATACCGCAAATAGAATAGAAGAAATTTGACAGACGCCCTGAGGAAAAGCAAAACCTGTTTTTACCGTTAGTTTACAGGTATTTTTGATGTTTGGATGTTCTTTAGCGTTTTTTTGGTAGTTTTTCTGTGCGAATAATAAGTATAATTATTGTAGCCAGTATCATATTTTTGGATTTTGTTTTATAAAGAATATTCGCTTTGGTTTTAAGTTGCTACATTTACTACATTACTTATAAGGTTGTACAAAGTATTTTAACCTACAACATGGACAAAAGCAACTACTACAATACCCTTCCAAAAGAAGTTCAAGAACGCTATTTAGCCAAACTGGCTGTAATAAAAAAAAACGATACCTAGCCTTATTAATTTTAAAGAAGTGACAGCATATACTAGCCTCTTCGCAAAGGCACTTTGACGGATCAAGATGAGAAGCTAACCAAAATGCGAGTTGATTTTTTGTTATTATAACGTCTTGTCATGATTTGACAAACAAACTAACCTGAAAATATACCGATGTCAACGTCATAAAACTAACCTTAATATGTTTTTCCTCAGGGCGACTGTCATCTGTCAGGTTGTGCACATGCCCTATATGACGTAACGGTTAGCGGTCATTGAACAGACTTTACCTAACTATTATGAAAATACGTACCTAAGTAGGTACTTAAGGGTACTAAAGCATTGAAAAAAAATACTTAGGTAACAAATTTTAAAAGGTCTCGTACTTCATTTTAAAATAGTATTGGAAATACCTTTATCTCAAACTAACTATTGTTTATTACCTGGAAAATGACAATGAAAACCAAAAACTTAAAAAATTAATTGAAGCAAAATAAATAATTGGAAACAAAAATTTTACACAAAATTGCATTAAGATGACAAATAAAGTAAAGGCAAATGGTTTTACATCGATGTATAAAAGTTAATCTACGAGGGTTGATCAAAATTTTCAAGAACCTGACAAAAAATAAAAATTTTATTAGACTGTCAAAATTTCGTACAGAGGCTAAAAATGTCCAAATAAACAACTTTCTCGAATAAAGTTTTTCGATATTTTGATAAATAATGGCGTTTTTGAACCTATTTTATTAAAAATGTCAAATTTGACAGGTAACGCAAGTCGTGCAGCTGCTTGAGTATACATCATTTTTGGTTTTTAGGTAAGCAAAAACTAACTGCTTTTTCAATTTTTTCCTATACCTAATAATAAAAAAAAAATCCCATTTGATGCGGACTTTCTTGCGGACACTGTATATATTGCAATTTTAAATATATCAATGAAAAATATATATTTTTGAGGTATTTTAAATAAATGTAATATCTAGCTTTGTACAAAACACATATTAAGTATTTTTTAATCTAAATTCTCGTCGAAACTTAATGCTAAAAATGTTGTTTTTCAATATTATTATTAAATTTTACGGGGTGAATGAGAATAAATTTTTTTTTTAGTTACAAACGTACAAGGGGATTCTGTAAAAGTTAACGTTGTTAAGTTTATTTAATTGAAGCCATGGAATTAACTTCTACGTATAAGTTAGAGTGATTGGAGGTCACTCTTTGAAAATATCAGGTGACCCATAATTGCAACCAGTGGCTTGGGAACAAAGGGGTGACAGGGCTCCATCACATTTCAGTCTTAATGTGAGGGCACATTTAAATGAAGTTTATCCTGAGCGATGGATAGCACGAGGGGACCCTGTAGCTTGGCCACCTCGTTCTCCAGATCTAAATCCATTAGATTATTATTGCAATTATGGGTCACCTGATATTTTCAAAGAGTGACCTCCAATCACTCTAACTTATACGTAGAATTTAATTCCTGTATTGTAAGTAGATCCAAATAAATTAAATAAAAACCACTTTTATGACGCCGTCTTCAAGGGCCTGTAGCTCCCTCTGGAAGCATTTCCAAACCTATGTTAATATGAACTTTTTTTCATATCTTTTAATGTAGAATCATACCTTAAAATTTTTCATCGTCATTTCCGGACACCCTGTATACAGGACCTAATATAGATCCTTGTAGAACTTAAAGTAAACATTATTGAAAATAAGATAAAACGGATGAAAATTTTAAATATTGAATCCCTTATTTCCCCTGTTTTTAATGGTAAATAGATACATTTACCTTTTTTCTTGAGGTCCCAGCCAATTGTTGCTTTGTTTTTGGTGTTTTCATTAATTAACCAATCAAGCAATGGTCGGAAATACTCAACAAATCCGCTAGCATCCATTTCTCTTTGGTTGGTAACTACTTCTAATGCATCAGGCCATGGCAGGGACGAACCCATTGCTAACATCTTTCTGAAAGTAAAGGAAATTCTTATATATCTGTAGTATAGATATTCCGAATAAAACACGTTTTTTTGGTACCCAAGAAAATGTTTTGTCTGAACCCTTATTAAATAATAAGTAACACGTACTGTATGGGTCTATTTCACATAACGAGTCAATTATTGCGCATACAAGACAAACATTGCATATTTCCTCTTATTTTAAAATCTTTAGTTATATAGATATAGAGTTATTAATAATATAATCAATTATATATTATATTGTTGCCATGTTGCCAACAATAGACTATCCTCTCTTTAAGCTAATCAATCATATTAATCCGAGTATTTTCATAAACTTTTCCCTCTAATGTCCCCCAAATGTTATAGTCGACGAGGTTTAACTCCGGGCTATTTGGAGGCCACATGTGTTCAATAAAATCAAGACAATTTTCCTGCAGGTATCTTACAGTACTTCTTGACGTATGGCTTGGTGCGCCATCTTGCTGGGATGTATATTTATCGCTAACTATTTCTATTTTTGGAAACATACCTTCTAAAATGTCCCGTTGATAAACTTCGGAATTAATTTTTACTCCAAAGCCAATAAAATAAATTTTAGTTTTTCTTAGCATCGATACAGCCAGAGAAACCATAACTGACTTAGAAAAATGATCTCTGTAGGAACCGGAAGATGTTCCATCTCCAATTTTCTTTGTACATTAGAATATACCCTGTTCTGAGAATTTTTTGGCTGGCGCAAAGGAAAAAAACTTTTTCATCTGAGAACCAAATTCTTTCAATATCATCGCGTCGTCTAAATCTTCTTAACAATGCTGGACATCTTTCTACTCTTTTATTCTTAACATCATTTGAAAATTTGTGACAGTTATTTTTTAAAGGGTCGAAACTTTAAATCAATTTTAATAATTCTTCTTACCTACCGATGATCTTTTAATAGTAGTCGTTTTTGTTATTTTTCTTGAACTTATCGTATTACCGGGTTTGACAGCATTAAGAATTGCCCTAACTCTTTCAACGTTTTCAATACTTCCACCAGTTTTCTTTCTTCCCCTTCCAGGCTTCATTTGGAATGAACCATTGGTCTCGAGTAAATGCCGTAAAAAATAACTAACGGTACTTAATTTCCAATTACGTTCTGGGTAACTTTTAATAATCTTTTTTGCACCATAACCTTTGACTCTTAGAGATGAAATAAAGATTTTATCTTCAAATGACAAATACGAGTAGGTACACCATTTTGAAATAAATTTAATACACTGCCAAGTTACTAATATTTACATTCTGTTGTCAAGGGCATTTTTTTTTTGTTTCATAGGTAATTTGACATCCAATTATTTACGTAATTTTGCTCTGTTAACTTAATATTTACTAAAGCTGTATGGTAATATTATTTAATAAAGTTTCGAAAAAAAATACGTTTTTAATACAAAACCTAATGTTTCTAGAACAATTTATTCACAGCCTCTTTTCCGATAGTCTCTTAATAATTTCAAATAATTTTTGTAGTTTTAGAGTAAACCATTTAATTTTGCAACAGCCCCAAAGGCAATGATTACAAATATTTCTTGTTACTTGGCTCCCCCTGTACATAGTGATTGGATTTTTGTTCTCCAATATGGAAACGCCCCTTTAATATTTACACAAAATACCACCAAAATCCGACAAATATAGCAAAAGTTATTCAGAGTGAAATTGGGTTCCAAATCAATTTGGCCCACAGTGTATACTATTACCAATTCTTGTTTTCTATAACCTATTATTTAAATAATTTCCTCTCGAATAATGTTCTACCTCGGCTTCAAAGTAGTGTTACATGCAGCGGATGCAAAGATAACTATTAAACACACATCAAATGCAAATACCATATTATGGACTATCTTAAATAAATCAAGATTAGCTTATTCCTGTTCAATAATTGATACCTTCAGGGTTTTTTTTTTTTAATTTTTTCTTTTCTATAATTTAATTAGATATTACAAGCACCATAACCCTCTCCCCCCCCCCCCCCCCCTAAATTCGACCTTGGTTCTTGTACTTAACTTTCAAAATGTCTTTATTCCAAACTAACTTTTACAGTTCATTACATGGAAAGTGACAACATAATATAGAAAATAATAACCATAAAAAAAAGAATAATAAAAAAAATTGAAGTTAATCCAATTTTTAATTCATTAATAAAATCCAAAAAAAAAATAGTATAAACATATAATTTAATTTAGTAAATATCTCTTTAATTGTTTTTTAAAAATTGCCAATTTTTTAATTTTTCTGATATTTTTTGGAAGATTGTTATATTTTATTATTCCGTCATATAAAAGCGATTTTTTTCCAAAATTACTTTTTACTGGCATAGTTTGATCATTTATACAATGTCTGGTGTTATGATCATGTAATGTCTTATTCTCCTGAAGTGTTATGTTTGATTTTTTTTCTTTTAAAATAATAGAGTGAATTAGAATACAAATTTTTAATTTATAAATGTTTTGAACGTGTAAATACCCTTTTGGTCTATATAGATTAACAGTTGGTTCTAAATGTGGTAATTTGTGTATACATTTAATAACTTTATTTTGCAATTTTTGTAATGGTTTAAAGTTTGATAAACAAGCAGATCCCCATGCAGAAGCTAAGTATTGTAATTTTGAATATATTAATGAAAAATATATATATTTTAAGTATTTCAAAGGAATAAAATATCTAGCTCTGTACAAAACAGATACCAAAGAAGATATCGAGTTGATAATGTACTGGATATGGCATTTCCAATTTAAATTTTCGTCTAAAACTAATCCTAAACATTTTGTCGTTTTTGAATATTGAATATTTTCATTATTAAATTTTAATTGGTTAATGATGGAATTTATTTTATTTTTAGTTATAAACATAAAAGAAGATTTTGTAAAATTTAACGTAAGTTTATTTGATTGAAGCCAAGAAAGAAGTATTTTTAAATCATTATTAATATTAAAATACATTTCTGCAAGAGTTTCAGCAAAATAAATAATTGTCGTATCATCTTATATATTATTACTTACTTAAGTAATGTTCCTGCTTTCTTATTTTCGAAAATATCGCAGTCGTGCAACGGTTTAGCAGGATTGTTCACTTCATATTCGTCAGCTACTATACATAAGGATTTATGGAATTGATACTGGAGTATTACACTTATGAAATACCTATTAAAAAATAAAAGTACTTTCATATAAATATATTCGGCCATTCTGCATACAATTAAATTTTCAATCCGTCTATTCTACAATGCTACCTAAACAAATAGGGGAGAGTGGGCATGAAAGGGCCGTTTTTTCCCTTAATAAAAAATCTACTGTTTATTTCTTTTTTCAAAAATCACCAAGTAAACTGCTGAATAATATAGTTATTTACGAATAAATTTAGGTAATAATAAGTCAAAGATTTGAAGAAAATTTTTTTTTTTTAAATCTCAAAAAAAGTGTTTTTTTGGACTTTTCATACCATGTAAGTAATGAAAGAGCCGCAGACTGTTTTGAAAGAGCCACCAGCATTAAAGCGATATTAAACAACATTATATTTTTTTTTTAAATAAAAGTTGTTAAACTAGCAAAATGTTAATTTATGTCCTTAAGAAAAAGCCATAGTTCCTGCAAATTTTCAGTCACACACTTAAAATAACACAATAAAAAAGTCAATTTTCAAAGCATAAGTTGCAAAAAAAATTAAGGCTTCCCTGTTGGCCGCAAGATTCATGCACCCATTCGCTGCATAATTTACATTGGTACCAATCCTCTACACTTTTGTCATAATCTTCACCACAACATTTACAAACATTGCTCTGGACAACACTAATACCAGAGGCCTTTTTTGGCTTTTTGTTATCGCAAATAAATCGCTTTTTTGACATGGGGATATTTTTATTGGACACTTACTGCAATCATTCAATGAGTCATCACTATCATTATGAAGTGACATCGTTCCATCGCTTAGAATCAGAGGAAACTCTTAGCGATTTGATCGACGTCTTTGTTTTTATTTTCTGTAATAATGTATTGTAAAGAGCCGGCTCTTTCATAGCACATCGGTGCTGCTCTTTTAATGCAAGTGTATTTATTTACATAACCTACCATAACCTAACTATTTTGGTTTAAATGAAGTTCATGCATGCTATAATTTATCAAAGTCAATACTTACAAATATTTGATATAATACTAGAAGTGGATTTCACAAAACCAGCGAAACCAAAAAATTGAATAATACACAGCGCAATTTATTTTAAATAGCTTAAGCGAATCAACCTGTCGGTACTATGAATTTGTTTACTCGCCTATTCATTTGACACTTTTGTGGATGAACGACTACTAGGGTTGCTACAAAATATGGATTGTACTAAATCCAAATTTGCAGCGGTGTTAGTACAATGGCGGACGGCTCTTTCATAGCACGGCTCTTTCATGCCCACTCTCTCCTACTGCTTTTCGAAAAGTGGTTAAGTTTAAATCGATATAGACCCAAAGAGTAAAGAGAACTTGAGATGTCAAATACAAAATGGATAGTAGAGAAAATATCTACCTGTAGCGATGATAGAAACATTTAGCTATGTCTAGTTTGGTTAGCCGTAATGTTCTTGGTTTTTTTAAGAGCAATTTTGAGGCCGATACTTTGTGTAGCTTTTTACAACATAATTTTATATCAGGTATATTTGATAAAAATGTACGATTTCCTCCAATTTACCTATACGTTGTCTAGTAACGCTCAATAACAATAACCTTTTTCAACTTGTGTGTCAAATTTGTTTTCAGTTTCTTTGGTATTTATTGGTGGTTTATGCAATGTTTTGCAACAAAAAGGAGTTTGGTGAGAAAGTTACCATCACCTTGAAATGGCTACTATCTCAGACTAATAAAGTTCCCATTCACAGAGATATCCGGGGGAATGAGGATAGACGGTTCCTACGTAAATCAATTAAGATTTGTAGACGATATACTTCCAGTTGATGAGTAAGCTAGAACAAATGCTAAGGAAGCCACATGAATCTGCACACCAAGAACCAAACAGATATTAAAATGAATTTAACCAAAACAAAAATTATGAGTTGGCAAGAAAACACTGGATGGCCCAAATATGGAAAATTTATATCACTATATATACCGTGCGAGCAAAAATTATTTGCATCAAAGAGGGCTTGGATTAAAAAACGTAGGGCTTGGTTTAGATCACAATGATATGGGGACGATATATCTAATCAAATCTAGGTTAAAATTTTGTCAAATTCATATAATGCCATGATATGCCAAATTAATGAGTAATAAAATAAGTAGACAAATACGGATTTATTTTTTTTGTTTACAAAATTAACAAAGTAAGAATATACAGAAAGAAAAAGAAAAATAAGTACATAAATTGCTGAAATTGGCTCAAAGCATAAATTCACACGTCTCTTCATATTTTTGAAAGTGTTGACCCGCATCTCTGGAGAAATGTTACCACATTCTTGGATAATCCTTTCTTGAAATTGTTCTAAATTTGCAACTGGTGTTTTAAAAATGGTGTTCTTTAAATGAGGAAAAACGAAGTAATCCATAACCGTTAAACAAGGTGATCTAGGTGGGAATTCAATGTCTGATCGAAAACTGATCAATCTGTCGTCGAAAGAATTGCATAAGTAGTTAATAGTTTCGGCGGCTGTATGGGCAGTTGCACCGTCCTGTTGAAAATATTCAAAACGTAGTTCGTCGTGAAGTAATTGCTCCACAAATGGATTAAAAATATTGTCTCTATACCGCTGTGCTGTAACTGTGTCATGGAAAAAAATAGGACCAACATTCTTCTTCGGGAAACAGCTAACCAGACACCAATATTTTGAGGGTGCAATGTGGACTCTACAAAAAAATTGGTATTTTCACTACTCCACATGCGTATATTCTGAGAATTCACATAACCGGAAAGGTGGAACCAGGCTTCATCCGAAAAAAATGTCAGGTCTAATAAATCATTTCTTTCCAATAAATTTTGGGTAAACCATTGAGAGTAATTCCTGCGTCTTTCAAAATCTGCAGCTTGTATTTCTTGGAATACTTGCACTTTATAAGAAAAAAAAATTAGCTGCTTCTTAAGAATAGTCCTGCATGTTGCATAAGATCTTCCCACTTCTTTAGACATGCGTCTTATACAATTTGTTGGCGTATTTTGCATTATTTCACGAACGTTTGCAACAAGTTCTTCTGTTCTTACAGATGGTCTTCCTGCTCCTTTTTTGTGTTGTATAGAGCCTGTTTCCCTAAACACAGCCACGGTTCTTTTCAGTCAATGATAAAAATCCCCAGCTATAAAAGCAATGTTAGGAAAATGTTCGTGAAAATCGTCCATGCACAACCCGGATTGTATTGCCACTAACCATTTACTCTAACCCCGTTTCGAAAATACGCTTCAACCCTGAATGTTTCGTGCTGTTCCGTAAAGCCAATTGTGTGAATTGTTCAAGAAATTGGAAAAATTAGCGATATATTAAATTACTTGTAACGACAGTCAAAGATGACGGAATAACTGATTGATTGTTAATTCAGGTAGTGACTAACACCCTACAGGTATTAAGCTCTACGGCTAAGCATTGCATCCTTAGATGCAAGGCTCTCTTTGATGCTAATAGTTTTGGCTCGCACGGTATTTAAGACGCCCCTTAAATTTTAAAAAAGAAAATGAAACTGCGCAGATGACAAGAAGAATCGAAATATTATGCGGTTAATTCTATAATTGTTTTTAAGGATTTACCCCTTTGTCATAAAAAAACTGAAGAAAGCCATACGATCAGTTATGGGTTCTGCCGGTCGCTACCTATGTATTCGGTACCGTTAGTCTTCCAGAGAAATGCGCGGATAGGTTACGGAAGACATAAAGAGTAATGGAGAGAAGAATGATAGAAGGAAACTAAAGAGAAAAAATTCAAAATATTGAAATGTGTAGTTGAACCAAGATAACAGATAATATACAACCAACAGGGAAATCTGAGGTAGACGAACATTTTTTTATACGCTGGAAAATCCAAGTAACAAAAAAAAATTGTGTGTGCTTAAGACCACACGACAGAAGTGAAAACTTCAACAAGGTGAAATTAACAATATCAAATACAATTTTTCAATTTTGTTTCTTTTAAGTTAGGTTCGTAAGCAATCATAAAAATAACATAAACTTGGAATACGGGATAATTTTACTGCATACGAAAAAATATATTTCCTAAAATTGAACAACCCTTGAATTTTTACATCTTCAACAGAAGTCAGATATCATAATAAATTAGGTCCACGGAATAAGCAATTACGGTAAACCTTACTTCACCCTACGTAAATATATAATTTAAAAAAATTGTGTGTGCTTAAGACCACACGACAGAAGTGAAAACTTCAACAAGGTTAATTCAGTGCCCACAAAAAAAGTGCTAAACGTGCCTAAAGAAGTTTTCACTTCAAAAATAACATAAACTTGGAATACGGGATAATTTTACTGCATACGAAAAAAGATTTCCTAAAATTGAACAACCCTTGAATTTTTACATCTTCAACAGAAGTCACAAATCATAATAAATTAGGTCCATGGAATAAGCAATTACGGTAAAACTAATTACCTTACTTCACCCTACGTAAATATATAATTTAAAAAATGCCGGAACATACCTGAGACGCAACAAGTGTCGCACACTGTTTCCACGTCGACTGATGCGGCAGCGGCAACGTTTACGAATAAACAGACCGGAAGGTCAGGGTCAGTTCGGATTGAATATAGGAGTCGAATTCGAGCGTTGCACAGCCGACATGACGCGTGACGGCTCAGTTTAATTCAGTGCCCACAAAAAGTGCTAAACGCGCCTAAAGAAGTTTTCACTTCAAAAAAATGCCAGAACATACCTGAGAGGCAGACGAGTGTCTATACAACGTACACTGTTTGCGGCATGCTCTTTCATATAACGTTCATTCGGGTCAGGGTCAGTTCGGATTGAATATAGCAGTTGAATTCGAGCGTAACACAGCCGAGTCTGACGCCTGACGGCGACGCGTGACGGCTCAGTTTAATTCAGTGCCCACAAAAAGTGCTAAACGCGCCTAAAGAAGTTTTCACTTCAAAAATTGTGTGTGCTTAAGACCACACGACAGAAGTGAAAACTTCAACAAGGTGAAATTAACAATATCAAATACACGAGTGTCTAGACAACGCACACTGACTGTTTCCACGTCGATACGTCGATACTGAATGCGACCGATGGCGGCATGCTGTTTCATATAACGTTCATTCGAGTCAGGGTCAGTTCGGATTGAATATAGCAGTTGAATTCGAGCGTAGCACACCCGAGTCTGACGCGTGACGCGTGACGGCGACGCATGACGGCGACGCGTGACGGCTCAGTTTAATTCAGTGCCCACAAAAAGTGCTAAACGCGCCTAAAGAAGTTTTCACTTCAAAAATGTTGGAAAACCACAAAAGCTATGGTTGGATGATGTTAAACACCGACGGGAAGTCGTTAGTTTCGATATAGAGGGAGAGCGTTATTACTGAACTGAATAAGGGTAAAAAAGGCCCATCGCCGGCGGAATATGGGCTAAATCTATGTCGGTGGATTAAAAATAAATCAATCACACACTGTTGGAAATCAACTTAGAGATGTCGTTTTGCAGACGGTAACCATTGAAGGAGAATATTAATGCTTATATTAAGGACGAACCGGAGCCATTTTCTTCTGACAGAACTGTTAAAGAACAGGTGACCCAAGTAAGAGCAGTTTTTTTCTTAATGTTCTTGCTAAGATTTAGTTAATGTTAAAAATAAAATTATTAAAAAAAGTCCTTTGTTTCATTGTTAGGGAGATATCTTCTCTATTGCCTTAGTCAAACAAAACTTAGAACTCTTCTATATAATTACCTTAAATAAGGAGTATCAGAAGCTACGTGGAATTTAGCAACGGGGTCAAAGTCCTTTTCACTCCTTTCACTTGGAGGTTCTATTCCCTGATAACTTATTTTAAGTTCCCACCATCTGCAATTGTAATTCTCTGGCTTGGTATCTCCAGAAAATACTTCCCATCTCCAGAGATCCGTCAGGTAAGAGAAAGGTAAAAAAGCTACATTAAACAGAGCTAGCTATAATAATAAAAAAATAATATAAAGATGTTTATTACAGCCAGAATATTGACATTTCTAAATATTTTTGACTTAAAATGGCAATCCTTAATGATGTGGAAGCTCAGCCCCTTTATTGAAAATTATAACAATCATATGCATGAATAGTATAGGCACTTACAAGAAATAGATTATTCAGAAGAGCCTTTTCGTTACTGGCTCCATCATATAATCCGATTCTTTTCTTGTGTTTTACACTTTGGACAGATATAGCTATCAAATCTCCAACAGCCTCATGAAAACCTAAAATAATAAATACTCTGGTAAAAAAAGAAGTTAGATATTGACTTACTTTCAAGTTAAAGTACTCTCAAATTAAGTACCTAACTATGATGTACATGCATATACAGACAAAAAAGTGAAGCTGTCGGAACCATACTCTTTAGATATCCCTTGCAAAATATTTCGAGGGAAAATTTTATTGTAGTCAAGACATTTACCGGCGTAAATCCCTAAGTAAATTTAGATGTTTCTGTTTGAAACTTTACAGTATAGTTTTGATAGGTTTGATAGGTAATCTTACTTTATGTTATATTATGTCGGTCGGGACGAAAACATTAGACCAGTTTATTTTGACGTTTCACATTTTACCTTGATATAACTAGTTTATCAATTAGATTTCTCTCTTTCTTTGACGTTACATAGTTTATCTTTTGATGACTTTCCTTTCATCATTCTAGTATTCTAGCATGTCCTGAAATACCGAATATCAAAATCAATCAGAGGAAATACAGCGTTTCCCACCTTGGCAATACTTTCATCAATGTCATCGCTGTGAGTCACAGAGCCCGAGCCATTTCAATTTAAGCGTTCACAATGGCATCGAACTTATCCAGATTAGTAAAGGTGAGGTCAAGAAAGTTTTATCTGACCCACAGTGTAAGCAACATTACAATAAAGAATGTGCATATAAGGAATTTATGTCTATTCTAAATTAGATGCCGTTAACTATTATCAAAAAATACATTCTTGGCGAACTATAAACTTAGGCACTAGTAACGCTAAACCTTTTGCTAGTATATTATAACAACGCATGGATCATGGATCTCTTTGTTTATCATATCCACATCTTACTATACCACTAATGATTCTGTTTTTATTACTGCGCGTATTTTTACAAATTTTGGTTTTTGGACAATAGTATAGATATACTCCTTGGATGCTTTTTTTATTGTTTCAACCACGAAAGAACATATTATAAACATAGGTATTTTTTTAAATTCTTAGTTTGTGTATAAGCACAATTTATTTTGCTTTCATTTAAACCCAATAGAAAACTAATCTTCCAGAACTAGACTGTAGCTGCATGGAGTGATATTGCTACTAGTGTACTGTATTCGTAGTCTTTATGCTTTAGGCATGTATTGCTCTCTTCAGTGATAACCTACTTGTTTACGGAATGGTTTGAGTTTTACGCGATTGACACTGTCGAAGTCAAACGAAAACTATGGCTTATATATTATTTATTATGAGCCATTCATTCTTCTTAAGAACGGACATTTTATTGCCGGACTGGAGAATACATCAAACATGTTGAGCCATATACTTAATCATTCTGGGCCTAGAACACACGCTATCACACAGACTCTCCTAAGTAGAGCAACTTATAACTATTGTGCTTCGGATGACCTTACTATTGACATCTTGAATATTTAAGAAATCGACAACTAATTGCTTACTTTCAAATTTAAATTAAATTTATTCTACTAAGGATTATACATTCTAATTTGAGGTTTGTCATATAAAACTATAAAATTAACTAACTTAACTTTCCTTTAAATTTCAGGCTACTAACATTAAATGTACGAGAAAAATCTAGAAGGTCGCCTTTTACGCAAATATGCATCACCTTTTAGTGTGTAAAATACATTTTTTATAAGAAAGTCCTTTAGTTTTCTATCAAATATACCTTTTGTTATGTATTGTTTAATTTCTTCTGGTAGTTTAATGAACATTTTCATGCAAGCATAGTGGGCAGATTTTTCATATCATGTTGAGGTATGTCTAGGGACTATAAGGCCATTTGCGTTTCTTGTAGGATAATTGTAATTGTTTCTTTTTTTTTTGGAATTCGTTCTTGTTCTGGTATACATAATATGTGGAGCACTTAAGGATGTATATTAAAGTGACTGTGAGTATTTTGTGTTTTTGTATATGAAGGGTGCAGGCAAAGAAATGTAAAATGTAAATGTCAAAAAATGTAAATGTTCAGGAGAGCAATTTTAAAAACCCCATAACTTTATATGTGTTAGTTTTAGGCCCAATCTTTTTATGAAATTAATTGGGTTGTGTATTGGACATAGGAAGACAAAAATGTGTTACTTAAATTTCCCTTACAATTTATGTAAAGCGTAATAAAATTGAAAGCAGTACAAATCATAACGTATAAAAAGGGGGAATGTCACAGAATCACATAAGAAATTTCCTAGTATTTTCGTATTTTCTTTACAAAAACTATTTTGAAAAGTAAAATGACAACGTTTATTAGGTTTATCAAATATATAATAATAATAATAATATATAAATACATATATATATATATATATATATATAGGCTATTATTTTTTTTTGCCTCTTGTTGTACGCTATGGTTTTGGACGCTGCGGTTTTGGACGACTGCTTTTATTTTTGCTTTTTTTTCATAATATATGTGGTAGTGTTGAATAATATTCTGCAGCATTTGGGTTGAGGCGAAACTTCATTAAGCACTCTAGAAAAAGACTACCGCCAAGCTAGGTCGAAATTTTATTGGCACTATTTTTGCGACATTCCCCCTTCTTAGCCTGATCCGCGCGGACATTCCCCCTTTTTAGCCTGAACGGCAAAACTTAAAGTCACGATATCTTTTGACTTTCTTTTTCGCCTTTGTGATGTTACTACACGATAGATTTTTTTATTTGCTATCGAATGGCTTAATTAGTTTAAAATGAGGAAATATTGGCATTCCCCCTTTTTTGCCTGTACCCTTCATATTTGTCTGCATGTTTGTGTTGGTTTTAATCCAAAGATGAGCCCTATTAGACGTTTATGTGCTTGAAATACTCGGTTTATGTTTACTGCTTGTCCCCACAGTGCTGAGATGAGGATATGCTAATGCGTAGTAAGATGTTATAAGAGTAGGAACAGGCACTGTGCATCTTAACTTTAATATAGCGTAGTAAGCTTGTACCAATTTTGATCATACATGATCCAGTTGAGGTTCCCACGTTATTTTGGAATCAAGATATATTCCCAGAAATTTGGAAGAGGAGGCCGCCTGATTTAATTGCATTTTCTAAGAAGTTTTGTAAAAATAAATGTGAACCGTTTTGTCCTCGTTTAGTATAAATTAATTCGAAAAAACCCATCTGTTAATTTTTTTTTGTTTCTTCTTATATTTTCCTGATGTGCTTCAGGGTCATGTAGTGATATGGCAACCGTGGTATGATCGGCAAATTTGATGGAAAGGAAGTGATAGATCGTTTGCAAATAATATGAATATGAGAGGTGCGAGGACAGATCCTTATGCAGCTCGGATTTTTAGTTCATATTCTGAGGAAGAATAATTTCCGCTTTTAACTAACAGCCTTTTTTCGGTTAGAAATTACATTGTTAAGGATTGAATAATAAACCGGATTACTAGAAACAAAAGATGATCAAGTATTTCTCACCATACTGAATATTAAAGGAAGAGTGGATGAGAAGGATAACTAAAAATGTAACCAAAGAAACGGCCTTTAAATAAGTAAGAAGAACTAAAACAACACAAGTGAAACCAGATAACACTGAAAAATTTTTAAAAAGTCATCAGAACCGGTTTTAGTGTGGTGAATCATACAGTGGGGAAACTAAAAAACCATTGTCGATACAACCATTGAAGGGTCCGTTACATTAGCCCCCCCCGGTACCCATAACTGCGTAATATTTTAGCACCATATAGACCATACCTAGCACCCAATTTATAGAGCTAGCACCATAGACGTTACTGAGTTATTAAGCACTTTTACCGGGGGGGGGGGCTAATGTAACGCTAGCCCCGCCGGTGCCCATAACTGCTTAAAATTTTAGCACCATATAGACCATACCTAGCACTACCTAGCACCCAAATTATAGAGCTAGCACCATAGTCGTGACGGAGTTATTAACCTAATTTAAGAATGGCATCGATAACGTTGCCGCCTCATGGTCTGAGGTTGCCGCTAAGCAATTTGAGAATGAATTGGAAGACCTTCAGATAGCATAAGATGCGTGCGCAACCGGAATATCGCTAACGTACCAAATGCGACGTTGTCACGTTGAGTAGGGTAGAAAATAATAGTTTTTTTGCCATAAGGATGACAGTAAATACTTTTAGAATAACTTCTTGTATAGTAAACGGCACGAATTTTCTCGTTTTAAAACAGATGACAGCAGTTATTTGTCATCGATTAGCGGACATATGGAAATCAAAACTTCCCAGATTCATAGTGAGCCGTAATTAGCCTGTCACGTTCGGAATTGTGTTTTTGTTGCTTTTTATTACTTTTTAAAAATGTTTAGTGGTTTTAGTGGATTTTATTTTGAGTTACGCAGTTATGGGCACCGGGGGGAGGCTAATGTAACGGACCCACCATTGAATATCAAACTATAAGAATAGCAGATCTTCGAGAAAACTTGACAACCTTGTTTTAGATGTATTGGAGATGGTTTGGCCGCGATTGTGGAGTTGATCGTAAATCTAACCTTCAATCTATAGTTATAAATGCAGCGCCTCGGCAACAGATGTCTTAAATTCACTGATGTGATGTCGTGGTGTTGCCGCATATCGTATTTAATTGGAATTTCTAAGGATTTAAGCATTTTTAACAGACAATAAAATAGGAGGTTCTCAATTATAGCCGAATGTATGTTTTTGATAATAATATTTATTTTTTACAAACGGATGCGAAAATTAACTATAAATAAATATGAGATAAATTAATTCATTAATGAAAAGTGTCGTAATGAGAAATATTTATTCCAATAGACAAAATATTGTACTGTGAACGTTGAAACTTGTTATTTAGTAAATAAAATAAGTATAGTATGTATTATTTATGTTATTAAAGGTGGTAAGTATAACTAAAATCGGTTTTATTTCGTTGAAAAATAGCAAAATACGTAATACACTAAATACAAATAAACTGGATGTTTCTTAAGTAAGAAAGTAAAAACCTACTTATTTTAACTATTTTGAATTAATAATTGCAAATAAAAACCAAGTTATACAAACCACACGTCATTCATATTTTACCCATCATAATATACTGTTGTGAAATAAATTGATTAAGGCGCCACTGACTTTGAATATGTGTGCGCGCGCGCATTCCGATGCTGAGCGAGTGAGGCCGATGTAGTGGAGGCAATCACAGGCCAAGCCCGATCCACGAGGAGCCGCCGCGGCAAGGGAACCGGAATGAGACAAGCCGCAAAAAAGTACAAAATATTTTATATTCTTTCCACGTGAATAACGCCATTTGGTAATACTAATAACCTGACATTCCTGAGAACATAATAAACGTGAAATTTTCAAAATCCTTTACTTCTCCCTCCATATACGTGTAGCCTAGGTATGTATTGAATAGTGAGAGACGTCATTTAATTCTGTTAGAAATAGAAAACATGGCAGTCAATATGTTTTCATGTAATTAACGTTGGAACATCAAAAGGTTAAAAATATTATATGCTACTAAGCAGCAAGTCATACAGACAGGCGGCAACAATGTTTTAATTTAGCAGTGAAAAGGCTTGTCGTTAGTGGCTGCATTAACACGCTTTCTTGTTGGTGAACTCATTGTGCCATCTATGAATTTAACGTAGCAGATTTAGGAAATCTGCTTATATGGCCTTCTTATAGTTTGATATTCAATGATACAACTTAATAAAAACTTTAGGATTCTCTCGCAGTGGATGCGTAAACATGCGAATTGTATATAGGGCGCAAGTTAACGCACGTATGCTCGTGAACGATCCGAACTATTTGTTTTGAATACAAGTAACATAGTAGCCGCAGATGGGTTCGCGCATATACGTGCCTACATTTGAGACTCCATCCCGTTTTGTTAGGAAATTTGCGCTTGTTTACAGTTTCCTTGTGTGATGTTATTGTTAGGGGACCCGAAAAAATTGATACTAAAAAGCTTATTGATTTAGTACGAGAACTTTTTGGGGGATTTACAAGAACCTAAATATTCCCAAAAATGGTGAAGTTTACCCAAATCCTTTTTATTTTTCTGAATAATTTACCATACCCTTTTTTTTGCATATAATCCGCCTTCTTTGGAACCTTTTGTCTAGCACGATCAGAAATTTTTATTTTTAATTTATACAATCTGGTCGCGCCTTTTTATCGCACTGTGCGAACTTAAGGGATGTATACTACGCACAAACCCGAACAAACCCGATGATTAAGCACGTTTCTATTATTCGCACGTAGCCGCATCCACTGTGAGAGAAGCCTTAAACATACTCAAGAGGGTAAAATAGCAAGATCCGGTACAGCAGCAATATCTTGGCGTTATCTTAGACAGTCGCCTCAAATTTCACTCACACATAAAGCTTTTGGCGGTATGTAAAACTCTACTATCACCCGCTCGTCACTATCCACTCAGAATAAACGAATGATATAAAGAGATCATATACTTGGATACAGCATGCCCGACACGCACATGCTACAATGCTACCAAAACTAAATCTTAAGATGGATTACGTCTTCTGGAATACACACAACAAAATATGAACTACACGATACCACAAACATGCCATACTTCAAATAAGCTCAGCCTACCATTTGGTGTCACTAACACCACATAACACTAAAGCTGTCACAACCAAAGATCTCCAAACTTTCATTACAATAAATACATCAATTTGTAAAGATGTAGATACAAACCCTGTAAACCATTGCACATAATGTCAAGTATGAATGAGCGAGTGAATGGAGAGAAAATGTGTAAAAATAGAAGAACGAATGAAAGCTCAAAATCTTATAAACAAAACCCAGATCAAGATCATTATACACCGCCAGTTCCTAACAGCTAAAGGTTGGTTTTTCAGATTATTTTTTCCAACCAAAAAGATTACACTTTTCTTATGTCGTATCAAATACCCAACACAATTTTTCGCGTTATAGCTACAAAGGACCTATTACTGACACTGCAAGACTTCATTGCTACCAAAAAAAAGTCCCAGCTGGTTTAGGTTGGTTGTCTTCCTCAGGTGGTAACTCACATCTGTGAGTATTAACTTAGAATACCCGTTTTGAAGTAATGTAGATGTTAAGTTAAAAATGTATACTATACAAGAGAAAGAAAACAGGTATAGCAGCAAGGAGCACTGACGAAAACCGTTTCTATAAACCATCACTCTGAATAAACTCAGGCCTTGACGTTCCCAACATTTGAAAGCCTCTTTTGGCTCAAAAGTAGCTCCCGAAATTTTACATTTCAATAAATTTAAGGGCGGACTCGTCAAGCATTACCATACATGAATCTTTAAATCCCTAAGGTTGTTTCTAGTTTACACTTAAACACTGTTAAAGTTCTAACCAACCAAAATACTACGTTTAGTAAAAAATAAAGACACTTTAAGTTCGACAACGTCTATTTTGATATTACAAACCTCTAATTCTTTGCATTGCTCGGTATTCCAAAACGACCCAACCGATTTGAAAACGATTTCAAGATTTTTAAATATTAGTTAATTGGTTTTATTTTCGAGGATAATAATAATATGAAGAAATAGTACATACTTAAAGTGGAGTTGAACGTATGAAAATGAAAGATAAACACAAAGTCTTCCTCCACAAAATTTAATAGAATAAAAATTCGTAGTTTATAGGTCTCTACATGTTTCGAACGTAGAAACGTTCATCATCAGGAGACAGAAGGTATGTTGCTGATGGTTGTAGCAAAAGAGAAACAATAAGTGGTAGGCGTAAAACCTTAATGGAGCTTTTATGGCATTAAAAGTTGTGACGTTAAAATTACATCTGTGAAGGTACTAAAATGAAAGTAAGACAAAAACATACGGGGTATGTGGAAAAGACATTTAAAGGGGTCTAGAACAACCAAAATGAGGAAAATGGAGTAAGAAAAATACTTCTAAAAAGAAGATGTCCAGAAAATTTTCTTGAAAACATGTCTTGTAGACAATGTAAAACGTGAAAAGTGTTTTTATATACAGGTTGTTCATTTAAAAACTTCCCACCTCGATTTTCCTGTTTTAAAATGAAAATGTGAAAAATCGCTCGGACCCGTCGATTTTTATTTCGAGGGGGACATCTTTTGCGTATATTGTCAATCTTGTTACTTCAAGCCCCTAGGAGGAAGGGGGGTAAGATCTAAATCTTAAATGGATACCCCTATTTTATATAATTTTTTTGGATTCTGCCTAAAATTAACATTTTTTAATAAAAGCATTATTAGTCTACACTTAACAGTTTCCGAGATATTGACTCTTGAAAAAATGACATTTTTGAATTTTGACAGCGTCTAGCTTTCTAACTGTACGTCTTAGAGCAAAACGTCTTACATGTCCCTATTTTCGATTTTTATTATCTTTCCAATAGTGTCAACTTTCTGTCAAACCGGAAGTACTATATTTCTTACATCCAGTTTAACCGAAAGTTCACACTATTGGAAAGATAATAAAAATCGAAGATAGGGACATGTAAGCCGTTTTGCTCTAAGAAGTACAGTTAGAAAGCTAGACGCTGTCAAACTTCAAAAATGTCATTTTTCAAGAGTTAATATCTCGGAAACTGTTAAGTATAGACTAATAATGCTTTTATTAAAAAATGTTCAAAATTTTATGCTGAATCCAAAAACTATATAAAATAGGTGTATCCATTTAAGATTTAGATCTTACCCCCCTCCCTCCTAGGGACTTGAAGTAACAAAATTGAATATACGCAAAAGATGTCCCCCTCGAAATAAAAATCGACGGGTCCAAGAGATTTTCCACATTTTTATTTTAAAGCAGGAAAATCGAGGTGGGAAGTTTTCAAATGAACACCCTGTATCTTAATTGAACATTGTGGGCATCATGAATTCTGTAAAAGAAAATGGAGTGGAACACATTTTCTGGACATCTTCGTTTTAGAAGTATTTTTCTTACTCCATTTTCCTCATTTTCCCCGTATGTTTTTGATTTACTTTCATTTTAATACCTTCACAAATGTAATTTTAACGTCACAACTTTTAATGCCATAAAAGCTCCATTAAGGTTTCACGCCTACCACTTATTTTTTTCTCTTTTGCTACAACCATTAGCAAAACATACCTTCTGTCTCCTGATGATGAACGTTTCTACGTTCGAAACATGTAGAGACCTTTAAACTAAGAATTTTTATGTTATTAAATTTTGTGGAGGAAGACTTTGTGTTTTTCTTTCCTTTTCATAATAATAATACTTAATAGAAGTTTTGATATGTTACAGAGTAGCACAGAAAGTCATGTAATTAATCTAAAATTTAAGGAAATTGTTTAAATGAAAGCAAGAAATTTTAGGAAAACTTTTACCATCATTTGCTCCAGCACGATATGGAAATGGTTGATCTTTATACTGTAAAAAATATTCTATGTGTCCCATCTCATGGTGAGCAGTCTCAAAATCCGTTCCCGTTACTTTGGCACAGTGGCTGATTCTAAAACAGTATATTACGCATTATTGCACTAGCATTGCATTTTCACATTTTCTGCAGGTCATCGTGACAAAGTTTAACTAAATCAGTTGGGGCTCCTTTTGCTTGTCAAATTATGACAAGATGCCTTGCAAGACCTTGACATCCGTTTGTTTCTTACATATCTTTCTTGAGTTTAAAGAAGTGTGTAAGAATAGTATATTAAAGTATAAGTGGATATTAAGGTCTTTAAAACACGCGCGATTTTGCAAGCACGACGGCGCAGCCGGAGTGCTTGACATAGAGCAAGTGTTTTAAAGACCAGTTATCCACGAATACTTTACATTATTTTTTTTATTGGTACACTTATTGGTATTTATATTACAGAAAATGGAAATAATAACTTAGTAAGTAAGTGAAATGGTCGAATTCGTGATATAATATACCTGTCATTGTCATGAAAATGAGGAGAACAAAAAATAACTTCCAATCTGTCACAGAAGATTCATTGTTGTCACCGTTGACATTGGTTGTGTATTCCTTAAAAAATATTTTATTTGACGTTAAAGGGTAATTCTATCAAATCAATAATTAAAAAGTTGACATATTTAGACTACACGTTTCACGGGTTGTTAATGTTGCCATGGTAACTTTAAAACACGCGCGTTTTTGAAAGTGGGATTTAAACACGCTCAGGCGTACTTTAAATAAGCGAAATAGGGTATCAATAAAAAAAAGCATATTATACTATAAGTCTATTACCAAAAACATAGGCAGTGACGGAGCTCTCATAACCATGGAAACGACCAAAATACTGTATGGTCATTGGCGGTTTACATTAGTTTCCATGGTTTCGAATAATACGTCACTGCCTATAATATTGGGTTTTGAGTATAGCCTCTTCATAAAGGCACTTTGACGAATCGAGGTAGAGGGGCACCTCCGAGGGGTGGGATCCACCACAGGCGGCGTTTTAAAGTCAGCGATGCGAAGTATCCTGACAAGATGCCAAGAAGTTGACATCCGTTTGTTTATTAATTTAATATTTTAAGGTTATTTTTAAGATAGGACGTTAACATCGGTATATTTTCAGGTTACTTTGTTTGTCAAATCATGGCAAGACGTAATAATATCAAAAAACCCATGCCAAAAAGAAGAAGCAAACCAAAATGCCATTTTGGTTTGCTTCTTCAATATACAGATTGGGTTGTACCTTTGCTCCCCGAGTTAAACGTTAAAATTTCACCGATTTCTTTTAATGAATACCTACTAAATAGGCCTGAATTCTGTTTGACTTGCTCCTCCTTAAATGCCAGAAGGCCTTGTATTTTAGTAAGTGTAGACTATTTTTTATACATGTATAGCTATATAATAATGATTTAAACCATTAGTATATCCGAGAAGCAGAAACCAATATCATGATTAGCAAACAAAGGTCACCTGAAAATATAGCTATGTCAACGTCCTGTCTAGGGGCGCGCGGTGAGTTATGTAAACGGGGAAAGCATTGCCGCCGGTATGCCCGCGCCGCAGAAGAAATTTTTTTTTGAGGACCACGCCCAAATATTGGCAAGAATTCACCTAAGATCAGAGTAGGGTATTTACCGACACTTTTGTTTTCGAGAGGTAGAAAAGGTTTTTTAAATTTACAGGTAAAATACTGTGATTTAGTTACTGTAAAAAAATGTGAGGTTATGTACCTACTATAATTTTTCCGAGACTTTTTAATATTCCTACTATTTTCTAAATGTTTTTTTATTAATTTTTACGTAATTTGCCTGTTAAAACCCAATTTTTTACTGACCCAACGCTTCCTAGGAGTCGGTAAAACGAGTTAACAAAGTTTCATAATAGAAACTCTCGTAGAAACTAATACAAAAAAATATACATTTTTACCTTGAATTCACAGTTTGATTGAATTTTAAACGGATACTGGGTGTGTAAATATTATGTGATATTAATTTGCATTGTTCCTGAAAAAAGAGAAGAAGAAGAAACCTTTCATAAATTTTGAATTTACAATATACAGGGTGTCCGGAAAATACGTGTACAACGTTTGACGACAGACTCCTGACGTCAAAATAGGTCGATCTAAGCCGACTTAATTATATCCAAAATTGTCTCGTTTAGCCGGTAGAGGCCGTCAAAAATTTGTAAAAATATTGGTTTTTCCTAAATTACGTGAAAACCTGCTAATCGATTTTAATGATTTTTAGTAGGTATGTAGACTAATACTATAAAATTACGTTTTCTAATAGTATAGTCACCGGCTGTAAATCATAATACGTCAACATTTCTCCTCATTTTTTATATGAACGGCGTGATGACAACCCAGATATTTTTGTAGAGTGACTGGATGTATTTGGAAGCTATTTTACCTCTTTAATATTTTTCGTTGAATGAGCTGTTTTGCCAGAAGAAAATATTTACAATATTTAGTATTATTAGTAATAATATTAAAATCAAATTACCTGTAACAATAATTTTTTAAGTGACCTTGTTGCTATGGCATTCAATAATTTGACAATTATTGACAAATTGTCACCAGTCTATAATATTTACTCAAGTATATGATCAACATTCTTGAATTACAAGTTCATTTTACCATTAAAAATGGAAAATTATACGAACTCTGAGAAGGTTGACATGCTCCTGGTATACGGTTTTTGTCAAGGAAATGGGCGTCAGAGTGTTAGGGTGGACAGGTTTCCTAACCGTCGAATACCAAACCACCAAACATTTGCCAATATCGAGCGTCATCTTCGGGAAACGGGCAACTTTGAGAAAAACTTTGAATATGTGAACAACTCCAACTGTGGAAATAGAAGATATGGTTCTGAGTTGAAGAAAAAACAAGAACCAGTACCCGTCGCTTAGAACGTGAGTTACATGTTCCTAAAACGATTGTCAATGAGGTTTTAAAAGAACAGTTGTTACATCCTTACCACGTGCAAAAATCCAGGAACTTTTACCGACTGATCCCCCAATACGGCTTACATTTTGTCAAATTATTAGAAACAAAAGAATCCGTGATCCAAATTTTTGTAGAACAATTATGTTTACTGACGAGGCGTGCTTTACAAGATCTGGAGTAACCAATCTGCACAACGAACATATTTATTCCGATGAAAATCCACATGCCATTAAAGTTGCACATCATCAGCATCAATTTAAATTAAATATTTGGGCAGGTATTATTGATCGCTACCTTATTGGTCCCATTGTTATTCTCGACAGGTTAGATGGAAATATTTATTTAAATTTTTTGCAAGACACATTACCAATTCTTCTCGACAATTTGCCCATTTTACTTCGGAGGGAAATGTGGTATATGCATGATGGTGCCCCGCCCCATTTTTCCGTTGCCGTTCGGCAATACTTACATCATCAATATCCCAACCGATGGATTGGAAGGGGCAATGATGCACCAGTAAAATGGCCACCACGTTCTCCTGAGTTAAATATGGGTGACTTCTTTTTGTGGGGCGCTATTAAAACAGAAGTTTACAAGACTCCGGTAAACACACGCGATGATTTATTGCAGCGGATTTTAAATGCAGGCAACCATTTTAATAACCCCGAGACATTAGATAGGGTCCAATATCATTTTTTAAGGAGTGTTAATAAGTGTATTTAGCAAGATGGCGGTCATTTTACACATTTGCTTAAGTAATGTTTTTCTTTTACTTAGTTTCTTACAATACATACTTTCAACTTTGTTGCACTTCGTTTTATTTTTATTGTTAATAATTGATGTATGCAGGTAATTGTAAATATTTTCTTCTGGCAAAACAGCTCATTCAACGAAAAATATTAAAGAGGTAAAATAGCTTTCAAATACATCCAGTCACTCTACAAAAATATCTGGGTTGTCATAACGCCGTTCATATAAAAAATGAGGAGAAATGTTGACGTATTATATCACTTTTATAATACTTCCACTTATTTACAGCCGGTGACTATACTACTAGAAAACGTCATTTTATAGTATTAGTCTACATACTAAAAATCATTAAAATCGATTAGCAGGATTTCATGTAATTTAGGAAAAACCAATATTGTTACAATTTTTTGACGCCCTCTACCGGCTAAACGAGACAATTTTGGATATAACTAAGTCGGCTTAGATCCACCTATTTTGACGTCAGAAGTCTGTCGTCAAACGTTGTACACGTATTTTCTGGACACCCTGTATATTCATATTACTACCTTACCCTTACTGCGGTCTCTAATTTAATATCTGGTGTAGGCCTACCTGTTTTGATAACTTTTCTCTTTTCTTCAAAGGAAAGCGCTGAAAGTCCTTTTTCGAATAGCCTGTACACACAAGACAGATACACGCACACCGTACGATTTCCGAACTCGATGGGCCGGCACGCATATTTGTAAATAACACCCAGGATCGCCAATCGGCTTTCGCCCGAGCATGTCTGGTGAATGGCGGACTATATGACAAATCGGATGACAAATGGGGATGGGTTTGTTCGGTTTGTTCGGGTTTGTTCGGGTTTTTATATGATTTTTGTTCTATTTTATATTTCCTATTAAATTATACCTTATAAATAATTTATATTTATAATTGTCTGTTCAATATCGACCAAATTTGCGATTACGGGTGTTAGTTACCCAATCAATTTGTCATATCGTCTGCTATTTACCAGAGGTGTTCGAGCGAGGGCCGATTGGCGATCCTGGGTGCTATATACCAATATGCGGCCGGACTTTGTAACTCCATAATAAAATAATACAAGAAACAAAGTCATGTCAATAATAAACAATAAACCACAAAACAGGTGAGAGAGTTCTATAAACTACACACAATTATTTACCCCCACACAGAACGTCAGACGCGAGCCACGTGCGAGAATCTGCGCGAGACACGACACAATTTTAATAAGACTATCACAATTATTTACCCCCTCACATAGACGTCGGACGCGAGCCACATGCGAGATGCTCTACCGAACGGAGTGCCTTACCAGCAAAAAAACTCGAGACAAATACGCTCGCGCCCGAAAATTCCCGACTAAAAACGCATGGAAAAATTAAATCTTTGACAAGTTTGTTTGTCGCAGGTGCAAACCTTCGCCGCTGCTCGTATTATTTAGCGATGGATTTCCCGAAATATAACGATTGCTATCAGCCGATGTATTACGCGGTATGCTGCGATGGTCAGGGATGCATGCAGGGCCAGATTTGGTTTGAAAATTAGAAATAAATACTTGGATGTTTCGATTGTATATAGATTAAATTATTTTAATATAATATTTGTTTTATCTTACGAGAGCGGTAGGGAAAGCAGTGCTTCCATCGCTTCCATGGACCGCACGCCCCTGGTCCTATCATAAAATTAACGTCAAAATGTTAAATTATAATATAATAAAAAAACGAATGGTAACTTCTTGCCATGATTTGACAAAACAAAACTTACCTCAGATTAGCTGCCTAGAAGACTTCGCCTAGGGTGGGCCTCACCCTTTGTAGTTGCCCTCCCACCTAGATCCGTCAAAGCGGCTTTGTGAAGAGGCTAGCTGTCTCACTCACTAATTTCAAATCGAGAAGGCTAGGAGCTAAACTGATAAAATTACGTTGTAATTTCCTGTCACGCCATTTAAATTATTTGAAAACTGTAAATCAATAAATAAAAATTCTGAATAATACTTTAAGTAATTTAGAAAAAAATAAAGCAAAGCTACTATTTAATTTTAATCGGATTATTATTTTTAATAAAAGGCCATTGTGAAAAAAAAGGGTCATGAAAGTGTCCTCTCTGGTCCAGCGACAGTGCCCTAACTATTCTTGCCCCGTTGACAAGTGACAAGTGTCAATATTAAATCTAAGACCAAGAAAAGTATTATAATACCTGACATCGCTATCAAGATACAAGTCCCATGCTGAAGCGTGACATACCATATCTATATTTGGTGGTCTCTGAAAGATTGATTTACTCCAAAAACTTTCCGGCATCGCGGTTAAGTTTATAGATTGGTAGAAAGCTTCTGCTGTTTTATAGATTTTCAATACGTCATAACCCTATAACAAATAATAGACAGCCGGTATATTTATTGGATATTATAACTATGGTACAGTATTAAATTTCGCACTACACATTTAATATGGTTTTGAAGAAAGTGTAACCATAACCATAAATATTTACCTTATTCGCGGTATAGTATCTGTTCTGTATTTAAACTAAAAACATCAGTGTAAGTTCCATTAAAAGACTGAAATTACCATATAAAAAATGTAAGTTAAGTTTCATCAGCATCTTAGGATTACCATGTTTTTAACCCCAACTAATCCTATTGAACTTAAAGAAATTGCTCATACGTTAAGCGAAGTGTAAATTTGAAAGGAAACGAAATAAGACACTTCTTCCTCCAATGGTATATTAACGTAAAAAGTTTTAAAGGGTAAATTCTTTAAATGTTTCGAATGTATATACATTCATCTTCAGGAGAATAGAGAAAAAGAGAAAAAGGAAATTCAAAAGGTACAAACAGTCCTAACAGAGGCTCAAGATGATAAGATTTAGGTTACGAGCTAAGGTATTTGAAGAACCTTAAACATAGATGTAAAAAGGTAATGATAAACTTCATATTAAAGCAGTCTGTGCATCGATGTAAAAATTGTTATTAAAGAGAAAGAAAGTAACTTTAGTAAAGGAGAATCCGAAATGAACCAGAATAAAAAAGAGAAAGGGTCAATTATATTAACCCAGAAGAAAAGTGAAATAAAACACCATAGTGAGCCAGCATTATAGGTATATAGACAGGCCTATATACCTACCCCTAATTTTACATTTCTGTATTGACCTTTTTCTCTCTCCCCATACCATTGCTCTTTCATCTTATTGGAGTTCTTTTAGGACTGTTCGCACCTTTGTATTTCCTTTTTTTATCTTTATTCTCCTGAAGACGAATGTATATACATCCGAAATATGTAGAGAATTTACCCTTTAAACCTTTTTAACTTAATAGATCAGTGGAAAAAGACTTAAAGTGTCTCATTTTTATCCTATCTAATCCTATTGAAGTAAAGGACAGGTACAGAAACCAAATTATCAAAACCAGCAGCTGTTTGGATGATTTAAATGGCTCAGTATCCAGGGCGAAAGAGGGAACTGTACTTTCTGCGCGGCGATATCCGAACTTATTGAAACGTCCAGAACTATCCCAGTTTTTAAGAATTAAAGTTCAAGAATTAGATAGGAAGCTAAGCTTCAACTCCGCCAATTGTAATTATTACACTTTTGTAAATTACAATAAAGCCATATTTATTTATTTATTTATTTATTTATTTACTATTTTCCCTTATATAAACATTTTGCCTCCAATTTAGTTTGTTTGACTGACTGAGCATGATCAATGTTTCTTTTTCTGTTTTGTCTATATTGTTCTAAACAATAAAGAGATAGATCAACCATTAGCTCTGTACTTCGATCTTGGTAGAGGATTAAATATAGTGGATTATAAAGAATCATTGCAAAAGCTGAACCAGTAGGGATTACGTAGGGTTTGTCATCATTAGATCTTTAGCTATCTATCCTATATATCTCAAACTATTTATTGATAGTAGTATTGTATTTTATTAGGTCTTGACTGAGATGTCACAAAGCTCTAAAGGTGAACCAGTATTGTTTTTAGCTTCTGCCGACCACGTAACTAAGCAATGTGTTACTTCTGGTAAAGTTGTTGTTTATTAGGCAAATTATAGCAATTTTAAAATATCCCGTAAAATCTTAAGAAATCTCTGTTGAAATCATGGCAAAAATTGGTGTGAGGCCAATAGCTTGCGCTTTTATTCGAAAAATGTTTCCACTGTAGCTTGTTTGTGAAAGCATAAGATCGATCAATTAAACAAACTATTGGTTTTCTTGGCGTGATTTATATTGACCACAAATCAATAGGGGAAAAGCATATTGATAGCTAGTCACCCAGTTCCAAAATGTCAATATATATGTCTTCTGGTCTGGCATATAAAAAAGCGGTATGAATAGTTATTGCGTAGCAGAAATGCTAATTACCATCAAGACAATAAGGATCTGCTTATTACAATTTCGAGATTACATGTCGGACAAAACTCTACCATATACGGATCGGCACATGTTTTTATAATAAATGCTTTCATGCTTCTTGGCGATCATGATAGCTATTTTTTCGACTTTAAGAACAGCCTTTATAAGCAACTAATGCATTTTATTCTGTGCATTAATAGAATCGAGTAAACAGCTTTCAATGCCCTAATATTTCGTAATTTTTGTTTATTTATATTAGAAAAAAGAAGTGTTTTATCCTGTTGTCAATGTCTGTATGTCTAAAAATTGTTATTATTATCATCTTTGTGAGCATTTGGCACAGAGTCATTGGATTGGTCAGTTTTTACAACTTAAAAAAAACCTTATTCTCCAATAGATAAATGTCTATTATGTTATTTTTAAACTTTCTGCATAAGCATGAGCGAACACAACTATACAAATGTAAAACGATCTCTTACCAATATAGGTATACCACATTTACTTAAATTTTATTGATGAAGGAGCCGAGTCCAGATTTTTGCTTATCCCTATACAAATTCACATTAGTAAATATTGAACCTACTTGTTTCTTGAGTGCTTCAGTCAGGTCACTATCTTCTGAGGCATCTGGATACGGCATTGTAAAAGAAGAAAGACTTGACCAGTCCTGACTCCACATATCACCTAAAAATGCCGAATTTTTCAGATCATAACAGGACCGGGCAACAGGAATTTACAGTCGAATTGGGAATAGAGCTCGAATATAGCAGAAATATATTATTCAATTTGGTTGAATCAATTAACAGTGTATTTTTACAATGAATGAAAGGTTTGCAACCAGTGGTAAAATTGAAAGACATCAAGCAAATTTCTACTCTATTTCAAGTTGGATGATTATTTATTCCGTGGAATCTAAAATTGCCTTTTAAATAGCAAAGTATAATTATTACTGTAAAAATGAAACGGTATTCCAGTTCTGCTTTACTTAAACCCATTTTGTCTGTTGCTCAACTAAGTTACATGTTTAGTGGGTTGCCTGACTTATTTTCCCTAATTATCATAAAAAATTATAGTTCCCAGAATTAACGAAAAAAAAAGTTTTTGTTTTCATTTGCAGTAGTGCTCTAGTGTACCTTACCTCGCCCAAGATCCCAATTCGCTCGTGATATAAATCACTTTCTAGCCTAGTTAACCGTGCTTTTTTTCTCGCAAGGTGGTCGTAGGAGAATATTATAGCATCCATCCACCTTAACTTTACTCATATCGGCAGTTTAAAAGGAAAGTAACATTGGCCTATACATACAGTGTGTCCGAAATTCAAGTCTCTATATGGGTATCTCGCTTAATAGATGAGATAGGACGTTGGTTAAATGGGGAGTATTTTAGAGAATTTAATGCCGATCTCGAATCCTTTTTCAAAATTATAAAAAGTTTTGTAGTTTTTCACTTATTAAACAAAAACTAAAAATGTCGCATTTCGTTTTTTTTAAATAGGGGCTAATTTGACATATTCCAAAGTGTTACATTCTTAAGACACTTTTTAGGGAAGAACATTTCTGTACAAAAAGAAAATGCAGATTGTCTTTTGTTTGTGAGTTACCCACAGTAACTTTGTTATTTCTTATGGCGGCCATCTTGGATTTGTACATAAAATTATTTCTCTTTGAATTACCTTTTAAACGATGTGCCACATGCTACCAAAATTTTGGAGAAATACTCTTAAATTATTAAAAAACCAGTTTTATCGTTAACTTGGCAACAGCGCATGCATCTAACATAGCAGATAGTAATTAAACCATTTAAAGCACCTCTTAAACCTTTATTTTTTTAGAATACAGTTTCTTACAAGATCCTTAAATTCTGAACCTGACCTAACCTAACCAAAACCAAGTAGGATAACTTAAATTTAATTAAATTAATTTCCTGTAATAGGTTTTATGCGGTTGATGCCTTTCTGGATACAATTCCAAATATCTAGCAGAAGTTAGTTCAGCATTTCGGTGTGATTGCAAATATAGTGCCAACATATGAAATTTTTCTTCATTTAAAATTTGTGCCATTTTCAAAATAAGATAAGATGTAGGTAATATCATACAATTTAAACCACTTTTTAGAATCTTGAATGACAAATAAATAGGCACTTCATTTTTTATAATAGTGCATACCATGGCCTATACCATGTAAAAATATCATGGCCTTTTTACCATGCAAAAATATCACGGAATACCATGTAACAATAATCCTTCAGTTATTATATGATTATACCAAATAATTTTAATGTAATAAAACTTAGGTTTGGCAAAATAAAAAAGGTTTGCATTTTTTTGTTTGTGAAGTTTTTATTCTGATCTATTTTTTCTAATATTTTAACTAAATATAATTGCCAACAAAAAAATACGCGATTTTTAGTTGAAAGCCCTATTTTTTCTAATTGAATTCTTTTTCGTTTTGTTCCGATTAGGATTTTTTTTATCGCGGCGTTGCCAAACCTATTTAAGACCGTAGACAATAAATGCGTTAATTATTATTTTGGCTAGAAAACAATGATTATTTGGGGCAGAAAATGTTTTTGTTATTAAACTAATATCCTTGGATGTACCCACATGCTATGTTAGATGCATGCGCTGTTGCCAAGTTTACGATAAAACTGTTTTTTTAATAATTTAAGAGTATTTCTCCAAAATTTTGGTAGTTACTGTGGGTAACTCACAAACAAAAGACAATCTGCATTTTCTTTTTGTACAGAAATGTTCTTCCCTAAAAAGTGTCTTAAGAATGTAACACTTTGGGATATGTCAAATTAACCGTTAAGCCCTTATTAAAAAAAATTAAATGCGCCATTTTTAGTTTTTGTTTAATAAGTGAAAAACTACAAAACTTTTTATAATTTTGAAAAAGGATTCGGGATCGGAATTAAATTCTCTAAAATATTTCCCATTTAACCAACTTTCTATCTCATCTATTAAGCGAGATACCCATATAGAGACTTGAGTTTCGGACACACTGTATACAGTGTGTATCAGCCAGATGGAATAAATTCGATAATAAATACATGTGGGCGTGTCCGAAAAAACGCTCGGACTCGTCGATTGGTATTTCTAGTTGCGCATTTTTTTCCATAAAAACTTTTTATACAGGGTGTGTCTTGTAACAGTAGCCAATACCAACTTTATTATTTTAAATACAACACTCTATACAGTGTGTCCGCTTAAGTTCTGTACATATGGAAAACTTTTTTAAAATTAATTTTACGAAAAAAAGTTACTCTTTATAAAAAGTTCTGCTTACTGAAAAAATAATATTAGACTATTCAAACTTGAGATAGTATGTACAGGATAATCAAAAAGTATTAAATCAAAATTGACCTACGAGAAAAGTACAGTTGAGTTCAGAAAGAAGTAGGACATCGATTGTGTGTTGTAAACCTACCCATAATCCCCGAAAGTTCATAAAAAAGTAGGACAAGCTATTGACTGTTCAAATTATTACAGACAAACTTTTTATTCATTGGGCTAGACTTATATGTGTCATAATTTTTATTACCATTTTTTCTTCATTTCATTAAAAAAATAACAAGTCTAACTTAATTCAAACATTTTATTGTACACAATAATTAACTAACAAAAGAAAATTACACCTAGTTAATATTTAGTAATCGCTCCATTTTTTTGTAAAAGCTCATTCAGTCTATTGGGTATCGATAAGTATAGACGTCTAACAAAATTAAGATCATCACTTAACTCGTTCCACGTTTCTTCAATAAATGAAACAAGTTCATTTCTGTTAGCTGGTCTGAAATTTGCTTTATATATTTTTCGTGTCATTAGACCCCACACGTTTCCTATTATATTAATATCGGGACTTTTTGAAGGCCACGGCAAAGTTTCCACGTTATTTCTCTGGAACCAATCTTTGACAATACCCGCGCTGTGAACAGGGCAGTTGTCGTGTTGGAAAATAAAGCTCTGATCAGGGAAATGTTGCGATACACTAGGCATCATAATATTTTCCAAAATGTTTTTGTAAGTGACTGCATTAAACCTTTCATTTATAATCCAACACATTCCAAGTCCATGATAACTCACCCATGCCCATACATTTACCGAAAATCTCCCTGATCTTTCGGAATTACTGATAAAATTTTCAGTATATCTTGTATTGCGAGGTCTGTATACCCTGATATGTCCGTTGAACGTAGACTGAAAAACTTTTTCATCAGTAAAGACTACTCTATTCCAGTCTGGCCGCAAAATATTATTTAAGGCAAAAATAATTCGTGCCTGCTTGTGTTCTTCCCCTCATTTAATTTTTTTGGCGGCAACATAATTTTTTAAATGTGATTCTTTTACCCTGCGACAACCTGTCGGTCTCGAACCAGGAAAATTTGTTTGCTGAATAGCAGCTCGCAATATTTGAAAGGGATTTTCCTCCAAGTATCGCACAAGACCATTGTCATGTTCTTGCGTTGTTTTTCTTGGTCTTCCAGGAGGCTTTTTCTTATCCAAAGTTCCATCCGCTTCCCATCTGTACTTAATATTTTCTACCGTTTTTTTTGCTACGTGCATTATAGCGGCAACGTATCGTATAGGTATTCCGTCATTTAAAAACACAATCATTTGAGCCCTTTAAACATTGTCAAGCCTAGGCTTATGCTTATGCTTCGAATCAATAACTAATTGTAAAAAATATATTTTTTTAAATTTAAAAAAAGGATGTCAGTGTCATGTCAAACTTTTGATGTGTTTTAAAAGCCTGATTTACATAGGATAAGAATCCGTGTCCTACTTCTTTCTGAACGCAACTGTACCCTTAATTTTAGAGCAAAATGAAATAAGAAAATGTTGATTGGCATTAAAAATTATATCTGTTTCTACTCTTAGTAGACTATTATTGAAAATATATTTGACATTTGAAAAAATATAATTTTTTAAAATGATTTATAATTAATCATTGTATGCAATTCAAGCTAATAAACATTTATCAATTATTTTTATTCAAAGCGTAACCTTTGATTCTTTAGCCCTGTTTTGTAGTAATTTTATGACGCATTTAAATAATTATTGATAGAAACATGATAATTTATTTTGGAAAAATACAATTATAATAATAAACATTAAAATATGAATCATTAACCCCTCACTGCACATTTGCCTCGACATAGCCTTCCTCCATTTTAATACATTTAGCCGTTCTTGCAGAAAATTCTCTTAAAACATTTCTAATTATGGCAGGAGTTATATTTGTAATTGTCTCTCTAATTACCCTCTCTAAATGGTCAACATTTTGAAATGGCCTTTGTAGTATACATTCTGTTTTAAGTAGCCCCACAAGAAATAATCGAGGGGGTCAAGTCCGGAGACCTAGCGGGCCGAAAAAGGTCAGAATATCTATCGATAACTTTTCCATTAAAAAGGGTATTTAAATATTGTCTTACATTACTCGCACTGTGGCATGGTGTACCATCTTGTTGATACCATATCCGTAGTCTATCGGGCATTTGAAGTCCATGAATAAAATTAAACAAATAATTATTTAAAAAATGCAAGTAACGTTCACCATTTAAATTTTGTCGAAAAAAAAGGTCCTATTATTCTATCTTTGTAAATTCCGCACCACACATTTGTTTTAAATGCGTACTGATCACGTGTCTGTTTAGTGAAATTTGGATTAACGTCACTCCACCAACGACAATTTTGTGAACTTACAGTCCCGTTCGAGGTAAAGGTTGCTTCGTCTGTAAAAATTATATCTCTTGCCATGAAAGGGTTATCTTCTAACTCTCCTTGTATTAAAAAACAAAATTCTAATCGTCGCTCAAAATCACCTGGCTTCGAGGTATGTATAAATTTTGGTTTGTAGGGCCGAAATTTATTTTCATGTAATATTTTTGAAATCGTAGTTTTCCCCTACATCATTTGGTAATGTTGTTGACCTATTTCGCATTCATGTTTGAGCAGGAATAGTTGGAGATCATATTATCATAGGTCCCTTTTTCATTAATGGCAATTTAAATGGTGATAATTATTTAGCACTGCTCCAAAATAATGTCTTGCCAACTTTGACAAACTTATATCCTGATCCAGCAAACCTACAACTTCCAGCGAATATGATATGGTTTAGCAAGATAGAGCGCCGCCCCATTACCAGATCAATGTCCAACAATACCTGAACCAAGTCAACCAAGTATTTCCAAATCGGTGGATAGGGAGGCGTGGATTGATGGAATGGCCAGCACGATCCCCTGATCTGACGCCATTTGATTTCTTGCTATGGGTTTAGGTCGAAAATATTATATACAAAACTAAACCCGTCAACTTAGCTGACTTCATCATCATCAACCAGCCCTTAAAGCGTCCACTGCTGGACATAGGCCTCCCCCATGGCTTGCCACCTATTCTATTTTGATCTGCTGGGATCCAGTTGTTTGCAATTCTTTTCAGATCGTTAATCCATGCATGTAGGTCCATGTAGGTGGTCTTCCTCTTCTTCATTTATCGATGGTATAGCTGACTTAACCTTTCGCACTCACACCTATTATTTTGTTACATGTAACCCACAGCGGGGTGTATGACACCCCAAGTCGAATGCTTACCAATGTTCAAACTTAAAGGCACGAAGATTCAATTTTTAACTTCTTTTTGATGTAGCTAATGCATATTGGTCAAAAAATTGTGTCCAATTAAGAAACAAAATGAAAGCAGAACGCCAAAACACATTTTATTACTTAAATCTTAAAAGAAAAAACAGGAAGAGTACAATACGTTCAGAAACGAACTTATTTAAAAACTAAGCAAATTTTTTTTTACTCTAAAGAATATACGAAACCAAACCGAAAATTGTAAATTTGTGCGCGTTACACGGAAACACCGATCTTAACCAAACACTTGAAGTTAACCTTTCAATCACAAATCTTCATTCGGCACATTGAACACAACTCATTGCCCTATGTTCGTCACACATAAGTTGACGACAATATATGCACTGTTTCTTTGTTTTTCGGTCCTTCTTTTTTACACAAAAACCGCAACGTGCATATTTGTCCAAAACTGCAAGTAAGTGATCATTATTTTCTTCATCTGAAGATTCCATAAGACACTTCTCCAAATCGTTCTCGCTCAGAGGTCGATGCCGTGAGGTTTATGCCATTTTTTTGCACAAGTTAGAAAAAAAAACATGATTGTGCAAGATCAGAAATTAGGAGATACCTAATATAATACCCTCTACTTCAAAAACAAACCGCAAAAAAATTACAAACCACTATGAAAACTGTTACGTAAAGCACACACTGGGGTGTGAGATACCCAGACTCTAGATTCGATGCGTATTGATCGACTATCGCTTACGAACCAACCGCGACAACATCCTGCACTAGTAGTAGGTAAGAAGAAAATTTGCACCAGAGGAATTAATTCCAACTATGCAAGTAAAGAAATTACGTAGTAATAAAAATTTGCTGTGGTACGTCACACCCCAGTGTGGGTTCTGAAGGTTAAGAAGATGAATAACGCTTGCGATTAGATTGGTCACGCCTGAGATGTTCCGTAACATTAGAAGACATTTCTATTTAAGATTAGGATGTTACCAAGACGTTTGCGGCGAGCATCATCTCCTACATTAATTTTTTTTTTCTTTTGCATTATCAAGAAATAAACATTTAGGTATTACTTATTAGTTTTTGAGTATGTAGTTAATTTCTGCAATAAATCTGAAAATACTTAATATTTCCGAAACAGTTGAAGTTAGGTATAGGATATTGTACATAAAATATGTCTAGAATTTTCCGAAGAATCCAAAAATTGAATAATATATATAGTATTGTATTTAAAATAAGAAAGTTGGTATTGGCCACTGTTACATGACACACCCTGTATAAAAAGTTTTTATTGAAAAAAATGCGCAACTAGAAATATCAATAAACGTGTCCTAGCGTTTTTTCGGACACGCCCCCATGTATTTATTATCGAATTTATTCGAATTGGCTGATACACACTGTATATTAAAAACAAGCAGTAGGCAAAAAGTTGTAATAGTATATTAAAGTAGGAATAAGTGGATATTAATGTTAAATATTATTTTTGTTTATTGGTACACTTATTGGTATTTATATTACAAAAAATGGAAATAATAACTTAGTAAGTAAGTGAAATGATCGACTTCGTGATACCTGTCGTTGTCATGAAAATGAGGAGAACAAAAAATAACTTCCAATCTGTCACATAAGATTCATTGTTGTCACCGTTGACATTGGTTGTGTATTGCTTTAAAATAGTATATTAAAGTACACGTTTCATAAGAAGCGGTTTTAGCGCACGCGTCTATTTTAAAAAACAAGCCACAAAATGGCGAGTTTTTTAATTGACACGTGCGCTAAAACGCCTTATGAAACATGTGCTTTATACATTTTTTTCTATTTCACCTTTTATAATCAAGAAAACTACATTTTGAAAAGAAAATAAATTCTTCAAATTTTGTAAATTTTAGGTTGGTAATACTATTTTTTATCGTAGTAGCCTCTGGACAACAAAAATTATTTTGCAAACTGTCATTTTTTGATTTATTGACCCATTTTCACCACGAGATTCTAAAGTTATTTTAGCGATATGAGATTTGAAATTGGACGGAATACGTTGTGTGATCCTTGTACATTCGGTACATATACAGAGCGTTCGGAAATTCGGGAGATTTTGCTACTTTTTTTTCGAATTTCAAAAGACGTGATTTTACGTCACGGCATTGCAATTTAGTATAGGGAAGATAGAAAATTCAAATAAAGTTGAAGTTAAAATCGACATTGGAAGGTTAGTAGATTGAATTTTGGATAGGATTTGGCAGAAAATGATAGCTTGAAACATCTACAAAAGATTAATTTATATATTTATGCAACCAACATACATGACTGTTATCCACACAGAATAAAAAAGTAAGTTATCAAGCTATTTTTCCTCTGCGAAAAATGGGTTTTCTCGTAAATCAAAAAGGCCGCGCCAATCAATGAAATAAAACATTTAAATGTTACCAACATCAAATAAAGAAAAAACGCGTATCGAAATAGCTTCATTACGATACACAAATGCGTATCGTACTGAGCTTATTATGAGCGTGAAATAGAAAAAATATTTTATTTGACGTTAAAAGGTAATTCTGTCAAATCAATAATTAAAAACTTGACAGATTTAGACTTCACGTTTTACGGGTTGTTGATGTTGTCATGGTAACTTTAAAACACGCGCGTTTTTGAAAGTGGGATTTAAACACGCTGAGGCGTACTTTAAATAAGCGAAATAGGGTATCAATAAAAAAAATATAAATAAAAATCAAGGACACCTTTATTGAGTGAATGGCGATTCCCGCCAGTCTATCTTATATGTTAAGTATACAGTGTGTAAATAATGTATGGAATAAATTCAATTACAATTCAGGTAAGACGGTTTGAGAAAAACGCTGAAACACGTCAACTAACTTAAAAAAATGCGCTTTCTTTGACGCTTACAACATTTATACGGGGTGTCGCGTTTAGAGGATATGATTGTATGGATGTTTTTTCTAAATGAAATGCCCTGTATATTACTTCAAATTTCGATTCCTCGAAAGAAGCCGCTTTCAAAAACCTACATAAGGTCCAAAAATCGTTGTTTCGAAACCAGAGCAACTAGAAGAAAAATCATGAATTTATTTTCATGAAATCTAACAAAAGTTAAACCAAACAATTAATTAGATGTTGAAATTGTTTTCCCTCTTGCGCCTGACAATATCCTAATCGATGAATAAATTCTCGTTGCGTATTACTAATAGCCTCTTCACTTATTTTGGCGCATTCGATTCTTATCCTACTTTTTAAATCATCGATACTATCCGGTCTACTTTTGTATACTACATTTTTCAAATGACCCCACAGAAAATAGTCCATGGGAGTAAGATCCGGGGACCTGGGTGGCCATTCAATGGTACCACGCCTTTCAATCCACTTGTTGGGAAAAACTTGATCAAGGAATGCTCGGACCTCTACAGCATAATGTGGACTTGCGCCATCTTGTTGATACCATAAATTTTCACTGTGAACCCCAGGTTCATTTCTACTTGGAAATAAATTAACCAATTTAGGTACAAAAAACTCTTGCAAGAACTGAAGATATTTCTGCCCATTTACGTTACCGTCAAAAAAATATGGTCCCAAAATTTTCTTTCTAACAATACCCTCCCACATATTTAATTTCTGTGGATATTGTGTATGATGCTCTCGCATCCACCTAGGATTTTCTTTCGCCCAGTATCTGTTTACCTCGCCATTTAATTTGAAAGTAGACTCATCCGAAAATATTATATTTTTTACCAAAAATGGGTTACCATTGCACATATGTCCATTAATGTTAGACAGAATTCCATTCTTCTATCAGGATCGTCATCCGACAACTATTGAACAAGATTTACTTTAAAAGAGGTTTCTTGTTCAAGACCAACCTGACGTGTGCTGTTATGGGGATTTTCTTCGAAGGTTAATAAAATATTTAATTTGGTTTCCTCGTCAAGCGCTGGGCGTCCTGCTTTTGGTCGATCTTCTGCAGATCCAGTTTCTCGAAACTTTCTTTCTATTTTGCTCACAACTGATTGAGTTATGGGCCTTTCTGGATATTTACCATTAAACAACATACATACTTGCTGTTGTGTCCGAACTCTATCACCATACCCAATCATCATGAGTATTTCAATTCTTTGTGTCACTGATAAACGCATTTTCTTTTGATTCTATGAACTTTAAACAGAACAGAAAAAGAAATGTCACTGTCAAAGCATCACAATAAGTTTATACCTGGAAATAAACATACAGGTAACCTGACTTAAAAGACAAAATTAATTATAAATTTAATAATAAACATAAATTGATGATTTGTCTTCTAGTTGCTCTGGTTTCTAAACAACGAATTTTGGACCTTATGTGTGTTAGGTTTTTGAAAGCGGCTTCTTTCAAAGAATCGAAATTTGAAGTAATATACAGGGCATTTCATTAAAAAAAAAACATTTATACAATCATATCTTCTAAACGCGACACCCCGTATAAATGTTGTAAGCGTCAAAGAAAGCGCATTTTTATAAGTTAGTTGACGTGTTTCAGCGTTTTTCTCAAACTGTCTTACCTGAATTGTAATTGAATTTATTCCAAACATTATTTACACACTGTATATGACACGTATATGCTAGCAGCCACAGAGATTAAGGGTAACTAAATTTGAATTTCAAAACCGAAATAATGTCAAATAACTAATTGTGCATGCCTCGACAGAATGTATTTGTTAAATTGGTTGAAAGTCTTGGTTATTATAATCAATAAATAAATAAACAAACCTAATAAATAAGCTGGAATAGGACCGTCAGCGCTCACAATGTCCCCATACTTTTCCCGAAGTTTGGTTCTTATATACGCATGAAGTTGGTTATAGAAAGGCCTTATTTGATTCCATAACGTTTCAACTTTAGCTTTAAAGTTTTCATCTTCGTAACCATCAAGCCAAGTCTCAGAATTATCCTTCTGATCATTTAACCGAGCTGCTTCATTGGAAAGGTCAACATACTCCTAAATAACATTTTTATTATAATATACAATAGTTATTTACAATACACGTGCGAAATGAACATATTGAACATTGTATTATTTTAGTAGTGAGTGGGAAATATTGCCGCGACGGTGTCGGAGACCGAGTCGAGGTAATTCCACGAGTTTTGGCACATATTTTGGGATGTTAAAAATTGAAGTAGCATGTAAATTGTGATTTTACCAAGGCGTAACGACGCTTGCTTGGTGTATTGATTTCGATTGTTTTTTTAAATAACTTCATCCTATTGTGTCGTGTCATCAAAAGTATAATGCATTTGTGTTTTTTTTTATTAAGAAAAGCTAAAGAAATCGAGATGGATGTTCTACAAAGCCTACCCTCAGACATTGAAGAAATTGTCATGCCCTGCTGTAAGCCTGCGTGAAGCGTTACCGAGGTGGATAGACCGCTTTCTACTTTAACATCAAGTGTTTTTTGTGTAATGTATGAATTTATAAGTGTTATGAGGTATAGTGGAAAGTTGTGTAGTGTGATAAGTTTAAAGACCAATCCGTTGAACCACATACTGTCAAAAGCGCGTCTGCTATCCAGGGACAGAAGAACCGTGTTCTGCTCAATTTCCATTATTTCTATTACTTTTTGCGCTACGTGCGCAACTAGCAGGACGGCTCCCCTGCCGTTCTAAAACCAAACTGCTCTTCCGGTATGTTTCGGTCCAAGTTCTGTGTATTATTTTCTCTGCAACCTTCTCAAGCGTACTTAGAAGAGCAATTGGGTTGTAGAAGTCTGGTCTTATAGCGGGTTTGCCAGAGTATCGGTATTATAATTGCTCTTTTCCACTGGCTTGGAAAGTGTTGCAGAAGAAACATAGTGTTAATGATGTACATGTATTGTATGATGTTTTGTGGAATGTTTTTAATTAAAATATTAGCGATCTCATCCCCCCCCCCCTGGTGCTTTGTTATTTTGCAGATTCCCTATTTCTGTTCTTAGCTCTAGGGGTTGGAAGGATTTGGGGTGTTATCGGATATTTTGTTCTGATAAATTTATTTACAAGTTTTGTTATCTCATTTTGTTCATTAGTAAGTATGTGCATACTTGTCCGCTAAAGTTTGTGCCTGTTCGGTATTATTCTGTGGGTCTGGTGTAAAAGAAGGTATTTTTGTCTGTGTGTTTGTAGTTCGTCTTTCCACAGTGAGTTGTCGGCTGTTGTCAGATTTGCTATTATATTTGTCCATGTTTGATTTTTATACTGTCTTATTCTTAGTTTTATTTCATTTTGTAACTGGTTTATTGCAAGTGCGTCTGTGCGTGTGTGTGTGCTGTCCTGTGTCTTTGCCATCTTTTTTGAATGGCATTTTTAAATCGTATTAAGTTTTGTTTGTCGTCTGGTAGTTTGTTTTCTATTTGTTGTATTATGACTTTTTTGGCGACTTTATTTCTAGCGTATTGTATATTGTTTGTTAGTTTTTCAACTTCTTCTTCAAGTTGTTCGATTGTGGTTATGTTGTTATTTATTTCTGTTCTTCGATTTAGAATTTGTCTGTATAAGTTCCAGTTGGGGTTTTTGTATAACCAAGCTGTTTGTTTTTCGTCCTGTGTTATTATACTACAAAATTTTATGTCACGTGTCATCAATGGCACGCGAGCCATTGGTTCTCCATACCTTTAAATAGTATATCTACTAAATCTATTTATTAAAGACGAAAATAATAAACAGTGTAATTTATTTTAGCAATGAAATTACCTAACTTAAAAATACATTGGAATTTAATCCGATTAACTATTTCAAGAAATATAAATAAAAAAATGGTAATTTGCCAACCAATAAGTAGAAAGCAAAAGCACTGGTAATCAATTTAATGATTGTACAGACAATTGTTCATGAAAGAAAGCATAATATATAATACCGAAGAATACTCAAAAATGTAAACAAAGAAAACCGTTTATAATTATAGACTAAAAACTTAAAAACTGTCATCATCACTTAAAAATTCTAAAAAGTCCTTGTCATCTGAGTCGTCCTCGAATGGAGCAATGATCATCGGCGCTACTTCGATATCTAATACTTGTTCTCGATCCCACCAATTCCTTATTCATTTTTCTGTATGTTCCACCGATTTCTTTTAGTAATCCTCCGTAATATGATCCAACGAATCTTGCCAAACTATCTCTACTTGCGAGGATTTTTTCATAAAAAGATTTTGCCCCAGCCCCAGCGCATTAACCTGGCAATGATATGGCGGTAGCCGTAGAACCTCATGGCCATATTCACGCAATATTTCATCTACAGCGTATATTTTGGGTGATTTGAGAGACTTTGCCATTGATAGGAGTTCAGATCTTAACATATTTGATGAAGGATTTTGGTTGTGTTTTTCAAGCCACTCATAAATATAATTTTTTCGCCAAGATTAATTAGGTTGTTTATTTAAAATTTTTGAATGATATGATGCATTGTCTAATACAATTAAAGACGGCTCATCTAAATTTAGGATTAATTGAGTTTTCAGCCATTTTTCAAATATTTCGCAGCAATACATATTGTCATGATTGTCAGAAGTTTTTGATGTGGAAGAAAAAATTAAGCCTGCACCTGGAACATATTATCCTGTCACAGAACCAGCATGTAAAACACCGCTTTCCCGTGCCACATCATTTTTTTCTCTTCACGCTTTTCACAGAATCATCTTGCCAAGATTTTAAACCACTTCCATTTGAAAACATCCATGATTCATCTTAAAATACTACTTTTCTAAATTTTAATTTGTAATTTTCCGTATATTTTTTTTAAAAGTACACACGCCGACTCACTATCTGTGGCTGCTCACATAAAAATCTCCGTTTACAGTCTTTCTTCATAGCGAAAACCCAATTAGTAATTTTGATAACGATTCAAGTCCGATTTCCAAAACACCTCGAATTTTAAATTTTTTTTTAAAAACTGGAAGAGTTACTGGTTTTTGATCTGTATAAATCATAAATCACGTTCCGAACTCCCATTTTCGCTCACATCTTCAGTCTATGGCTTTCTTCGTTTACATTTTTTAGTATTCTTCGGTATTATATTATCCTTTCTTTCATGCACAATTTTCTGCACAGTCCTTAAACTAATTCCCAGTGCTTTTGCTACGGTTTCCTGCATATTGGTTGGCAAGTTATCACTTTTTCTTTCATTCTCGAAATAGTTTAACAAATTAAGCACCATTTTTTTTAGGTTGGGGATGCAAAAAAAACAGAAAATTGCTTTTTATCGTTCATATTTTCACATTAAATTAATTGTCAAAGTCACAAAACTGACATCTTTAAATCAAGACGAAAGTGGCAGCGGTGCAAACTTTTGTGAATCGCTGAAAATAAAATCCTTTTCTTTCATGTCAAAATTGCATAAGTCTGTCATATTTGTCTTACGGATTTTATTTGGATAGTATGATTAAACGCAATAAAAGAAAAGAAAAATTGAAAGTATTGTCAAGCTCAGTTTTTAAGGTGCGACGAGGGCGTAGAGGTAACGGAACCTGATGGGTTTACAACGAATGAAATAACCAAATGAACGAATCGGATTTAAACCTTTTACAAATTGAATGTTACACTTTACTTGCATTAATTTTATCAGCATTATTGGCTTCTTGGGGGACCAGCAAAGATGATCATAAAATTTTTAACTATTTATTACGGACTCTTGAGCACTAGTGCCGAACGATATTTTTTCTTTCAATCGTGTGCCGTTCGCCAAGTCAGCAGTTTTCCCTTGAAACGACGAACTCCGGTCGTGAACCTTGATTCTGCTGACTTGACGACTTGACAACCATTGATAGATCGGGATGCGCATGTAATGTTTCATAATTGCAACTTTTCAAACTTGTTTAATAAATTTAATTTACGTATGAATGACCTGACATTAGCCTTAACTATAGAAATCCATTAAAAATTCGAATATTAAACTATGAAATATTTTTAAATAAATTCCTTTTGAGACAGTATGTTTTTGTTAAATCGTAAGACCCGCACGATAAGACCGGATCTGGCTTTAGTTAGTTTTACTTCATTATTATTGCCAATTAATTGTCAGATCTTCATAATATTATTTCACGGGTTTTCATATTGATACCTTGTACAGTTCACGGGATTTCGGTCCTATAGCATCTCTAAACTTTAACCAAACATGTTTTAACTCCTCAGGATCCGTGGATGTGATAAAAATGTCTTGAAGATCTAAAACAATAATTGAATATACTGTGATTGATATCTTGGTTGTTATTAGGGTTAGAAGAATGGTCAAAGTAAAAATTTGTTGTACAAATATCATTTTGCAACATTGGGTTTATGAGATAATTGAGAAAAGCAGAACTAGTTCATTTTGCTTCTTTGTGTTTAGTGGACTGAAAAACGAGGAAAAAGTAGCTTCCTTCTTAAAAATTCTTTGTCAGGTACAACTGCATGACTAGTTTTTATGTTATCGAAAATCGCAAATTACAAACATTTTTTGAAATTTCCAACTTTTTTGATAGCGAAAAAGTCATACGTCTAACAAAATTAATAAGTCTTATAATTTGACATATACCGTGTGAGCAAAAATTATTTGCATCAAAGAGGGCTTGGATTAAAAAGCGTGGGGCATGGTTTAGATCATAATGATATGGGGACGATATATCTACAAGTAATTTGATTCGTCGCTAATTTTTCCAATTTCTTGAACAATTCATACAATTTGGGTTTGTGCATGGACGATTTTCACGAACATTTTCCTAACGTTGCTTTTATTGCTGGGGATTTTTATCATTGCCTGAAAAGAACCGTGGCTGTGTTGAGGAAAACAGGTTCTATACAACACAAAAAAGGAGCAGGAAGACCATCTGAAAGAACAGAAGAACTAGTTGCAAACGTTCTTGAAATAATACAAAATACGCCAACAAATTGTATAAGACGCCTGTCCAAAGAAGTGGGAACATCTTGCAGGACTATTCTTAAGAAGCAGCTAAATTTATTTCCTTATAAAGTGCAAGTATTTCAAAAAATACGAGCCGCAGAGTTTGAAAGACGCAGGAATTACTCTCAATGGTTTACCCGAAATTTATGGGAAAGACCTGACATTTTTTTCTAATGAAGCCTGGTTCCACCTCTCCGGTTATGTGAATTCTCAGAATACACGCATGTCGAATAGTGAAAATCCCCATTTTTTTTTGTAGAGTCCACATTGCACCCTCAAAAATTGGTGTCTGGTTAGCTGTTTCCCGAAGAAGAATTGTTGGTCCTATTTTTTTCCATGACACAGTTACAGCACAGCGGTATAGAGACAATATTTTGAATCCATTTGTGAAGCAATTACTTGACGACGAACTACGTTTTGGATATTTTCAACAGGACGGTGCAACCGCCCATACAGCCGCCGAAACTATTAACTACTTACGCAATTTTTTCGACGACAGATTGATCAGTTTTCGATCAGACATTGAATTCCCATCTAGATCACCTTGTTTAATGGTTATGGATTAGTTCGTTTTTCCTCATTTAAAGAACACTATTTTTAAAACACCAGTTGCAAATTTAGAACAATTACAAGAAAGGGATTATCAAAGAATGTGGTAACATTTCTCCAGAGACGCTGGTCAACACTTTCGAAAATATGAAGAGACGTGTGAATTTATGCTTGGAGCATGGCGGTGGCCAATTTCAGCAATTTATGTTATTATTTTTCTTTTTCTTTCTGTATATTCTTACTTTGTTAATTTTATAAACAAAAATAAATTTGTATTTGTCTACTTATTTTATTACTCATTAGTTTGGCATATCATGTCATAATATGAATTTGACAAAATTTTAACCTATATTTGGTTAGAGATATCGTCCCCATATCATTGTGATCTAAACCATGCCCCACATTTTTTAATCCAAGCCCTCTTTGATGCAAATAATTTATGCTCGCACGGTACTTCGTAATATCTTCGGAGCTAATCGAGATCATTCCGTTTCGTTTGTTTTAATTGATAGAAGTTCGAAGAATGTTAACGAGGACTACGGAGTTAATATTGTTTTTTTGAAAAGTCTAGTTCTTTAGTAAAACTGTAAAACCATGTATGTACTGTCAATTGAAGCACTTTTTTTAATGGGCGAGAAACTTTGTTGTGTTAAGAAATTTAGCCATCTTAATCTCACCATTTTTGAGAAAAAATTATAAAACATTTTTTTTATATAAAAACGGAACGATGAAACTTTAGTAACTTTACAAGTAATAATGCTAAGCTGTAAAATTTTGTTATCTTTTGACCAACACATTGATCTTTTGATACCGTAACTTATTTTTTACATTGATTATGTAGGGATTTTAAAAATTTTAATAATCTAGCGTGTTGATAATTGGGTATAAGTCAATTTTAGAAAGTAGTAGTCTAGTAGTATGTTTTTTTTTATTTTGGAATTATCGGCATCCTCAAATTCTAATGTCGGATTGCTAAAGCCATGGGCACATTGGAAGAAATAATTATCTGAAAATTGTATGGTCAGGTTGTAAATAACTTGGTTAACACCAGTTCGATGACATCTCGTATTAATTTACCTGGATCTAAAACGAGTGTGCAGTTATCCGTTGGTGTTGCATCTTTGGGACATATAGTCGCAGTAGAAAAAATTTGACTCATTTTACCAATGATTTCATCTCGTTTTAAATATTTTTCTTCACTTAGAGCGGCATATCCCAAGGTTGCGTGAAACTTAAATTGTCTCTTTAAACTAAAATTAGAAAATCTTTTCCAATTCACATTTGATGCTCGTTTCCATCTATCTTTCTTATGTTCTGCCGTTAATGTTGAAACAGTTCCCTAAAAATAGCAGTAGTTTTATTTGAGAGGTTCTCAGTGTCCCATTTTTTTCTGAAACCTAGCTCTAAAGTCAGAAAAAGTTTTACCACCTTACAGAAGTTTTATTATTAGTAATATAACAACTGCAGAGACATTTTCTCGTTTGTGATTTAAAATGCATAAGCGTTTGTGAAAATTACCGATTTATTTTTATGGCATGAGATGTATTTAATACGAACGTTCCAACGGCATCAGTGGCTCCGTGGTTAACGCGGTAGTGTTGAGAACTCTAGGACGAGAGTTTGTGGATTCGTATCCCACTGGTTCGAGCAAGGTGGATTTTAGTGGTATAAGTCTTGATGTGGGTCCAGCGTCATGCAAAAATTAGGGAAGAGAGAAAAATGTATCATCCCCCAAACCCAGACAATTCACGCCGGTTACCAGGCCGGAAGAGATCACATACCTCGTGGGGTGCGGGGGAAGGAACACACTCTCCTATCGGTAGGTCATAGAAAGCCCGAAACCAAGGGTTGATAGCCCTTGGGAGGTGTTTCTAATGACTAAGAATCGTGGTTCGGAGTCCACGTTAAACCGCAATTACCATCGGAAATGGCCCTGTCAGTGAACGAAGAGGGAAAAATCCGAAAATAACAAACAAGAAAGTTTTACACTGAATTGTGTTTAAAATTAAGTAATTTATTTTTAACACAATTTGATGTGGAATTTTATATTATAATACCTATACGATTTCTACTAATTGTAGTTACACGTAAATACAATTATAGGTCTTAGCATAGTACTTATATTTTTTTCATTTTACGTAATTTTGGTTAACAACATTCGGCAGAACGTTTTTTTTTTTTCAATTTACATTTACATCAAAGTACCCCCCCCCCCCCCTCCCCCCAATGATGCTATATTAATAAGTTAAAATTGAGAGCCATTTTTATTAATATCGATTGTAGTTGAGAAAAATAGTATTTCAATATTTAACTGTTGTACAGGGTTATCCAACCAAGACTAGACAAGGCGATTTTTTGACTTTTCCTGTACTTTTATAAAAAAACTGAAATAGCCATCTTAAGTCATTTTCTCCCGCGAATTCGAGTATCTTCAGCAAAAAACAATTGAACATCAAACAAAAGTACTAGGGGTCACTTTGATATTTTTTTAAATGGAACACCCTGTATATTTTTACATTTTTAAATTCCACATAGAATTATAATTATTTTTTATTAAATGCACTATTAGTCTATACTTCATAGTTTCCGAGATATTGACTCTCGAAAAGTGACATTTTTGAACTTTGAGAGCTTATAACTTTCTAACAGTACGTCTTAGAGCAAAACGGCTTACATGTCCCTATCTTTAAATTTTATTATCTTCCCAAAAAATCAACTTCCAGTTAAACCGGATGTAACTCGAAAGAAGGAAATATAGTTGTTCCGGTTTAACTGGAAGTTGATTTTTTCGGGAAGATAATAAAAATTGAAGATAGGGATATGTAAGCCGTTTTGCTCTAAGACGTACTGTTAGAAAGTTATAAGCTGTCAAAGTTCAAAAATGTCACTTTTCGAGAGTCAATATCTCGGAAACTATGAAGTATAGACTAATAGTGCATTTAATAAAAAATAATTATAATTTTATGTGGAATTTAAAAATGTAAAAATGTGCAGGGTGTTCTATTTAAAAAAATATCAAAGTGACCCCTAGTACTTTTGTTTGATGTTCAATTGTTTTTTGCTGAAGAAATTCGAATTCGCGGGAGAAAATGACTTAAGATTGCTATTTCAGTTTTTTTATAAAAGTACAGGAAAAGTCAAAAAATCGCCTTGTCTAGTCTTGGTTAGATAACCCTGTACATACATGAAGAGACTTAGCGACGTCGATTAGCTTTCGGTAGCAATAACATTATATTGATTTCTACTTATTGTAGTTATACTGAAATACGATTTTAAGACCATAGTATAGTGTGTCTGCTTAAGTTCGCACCATATAAAAAAACTTTTTTATTATTAATTTTACGAAAAAAAATTTATTCTTCATAAAAGTTTTCATAACCGAAAATGCAACCTTTAGATGTTAATTTTTTTTAGTTGTAGGTATACGAGGTTTCTTAATAAGTATAAATTTGGCTCAAGAGTACCGTATCAAAATTTTTTATTTATTTCTAGTGAATTATTCAGTGAATGCATTTCGAATCAAATGGCCATGATATTTTATCTGCCATTAAACGTCAAATAAAATTTGTTATATGCCGGTGATATTTAGTGTGCAAGAAAAAATTGAAATTGTGTTAATCGTTGGTGATAATTATAAAACTTATCGTGAAGCAGCTGAAATATTTAATAACAGACATCCAGGGAAAAATGTACCTACACCATACCGGGTGTCCCACTAAGAATAGCTCTCGGCCGTATCTCAGAAAGGGTTAGTCGTATGGCTTGCGGAAAAATTTTTTTTTTGTAAAAGTGGCCATGAGAAATTGCTGGAATTATTTTTAAATTCCTCATTCCGCCGCAAGAGGGCACAATTAAATTTTTTTTTTTTTAATTCTAATTTTCTCCGAAAATTCTCATATTAAGGTAGAACTCTGATTACATCATCGAAAAGCTTAGACAATTCTGCATCATTTTGGTTTAAGGCTTACCGGCGTACCGACCTTGATAAGAGTGTGCTATTGAATGTGTAAACATTAAAATCGCTCTAACTTCTAAACGACTTATCCGATTTTACTAAATTTAAGCTTGTTTGGAAGAGAAAGGGAACCTTCAATTGTTGTATTCAATGGTACACGATAGTTTCTAATAAAATTGCTAGAGGGCGCAATTTGTATCTAATAATAACAGTTTTTTCGATTTTATCCCAAAAATTAAAATCATACGGTATAACTATGACATCATAATCGGAAAGTACAATAGATCAAATTTGCAAGAAAAGATGTGAAGACCGCAGTTCGATTGATTTGTTCGTTTCAGAGTTATTGCCAAAAAAATAATTTTTAATACAAATTGCGCCCTCTAGCAATTTTATTAGAAACTATCGTGTACCATTGAATACAACAATTGAAGGTACTTCCTTTTTCTTCCAAACAAGCTTAAATTTAGTAAAATCGGATAAGTCGTTTAGAAGTTAGAGCGATTTTAATGTTTACACTTTCACTTGATAAGAGTGGGAGAAGCTATTGAAAGTGTAAACATTAAAATCGCTGTAACTTCTAAACGACTTATCCGATTTTACTAAATTTAAGCTTGTTTAGAAGTACCTTCAATTGTCGTATCTAGTGGTACACAATAGTTTCTAATAAAATTGCTAGAGGGCGCTATTTGTGTTAATAATTATTACTTTGGCGATAACTCTGAAACGAACAAGGATATCGAACTGCGGTCTTCACATCTTTTCTTGCAAATTTCATCTACTTTCCGATTATGATGTCATAGTTATACAGTATGATTTGAATTTTCGGGATAAAATCGAAAAAACTGTTATTATTACAAATTGCGCCGTCTAGCAATTTTTATTAAACACTATCGTGTACTGTTGGTTACGGCGATTGAAGATACTTACCTTTCCCTTCCAAATAAGCTTAAATTTAGTAAAATCGGATAAATCGTTTAGAAGTTACAGCGATTTTAATGTTTATACATTCAATAGCTTTCCCCCACTCTTATCAAGGTCGGTACGCCAACGAGCTTTAAACCAAAATGATGCAGAATTGTCTAAGCTTTTCGATAATGTAATCAGAGTTATACCTTAATATAGAAATTTTCGGAGAAATTTAGAATTTAAAAAAAAATGTTAATTGTGCCCTCTTGCGGCGAAATGAGGAACTTAAAAATAATTTCCAGCAATTTCTCATGGCCACTTTTACTAAAAAAAAATTTTCCACAAGCCATACGACTAATCCTTTTTGAGATACGGCCGAGAGCTATTCTTAGTGGGACACCCGGTACATCAGTAATGAGAATTTTGGAAAAATTCAAATCATGTGGTGATGTTAAAAATAAATTTACAAACAACAAACGTCGAAAAACTGTTGCAACTAATGATATGAAGTTAAATGTAATCTTATCTGCAGTGGAATAACCTTAATTATCCCTGCGAGAAACGGCATCTTCGCTTCCAGATCAAATTGGTAAAGAAGCAATATCAATAATTTTTCAAGAGAACAAGTTTCGTCTATTTAAACCACAATTTATCCATACCCCGTACATCCATACCTGGAGACCACGACAGACGACTAGATTTTTGTTTTCTTATCCAAGGAAAGGTAGAAGACGATCAGGAAAATAATTTTTTCTGAAGAAGCTACATTTACGTCAAAGTGTCGAACTGACTCCAATCCTCACTTAACGATTCAAACTCGCGATCAATATTTTTTTTAAATTAACGTTTGGTGCGGCATTTACAAGCATAAAATACAATTTGTGACTTTTCAGCGATATCTAAATTTTTTACAAAATCAGTTGCAAGATTTTCTTCATGGCCTACCAATACATGAGCGGCAACAGGTATGGTACCAGCAGGACGGCGCAACATGTCATAGTACGATGGAAGTAAGGCAATACCGTCAAATTATCTTTAATGGAAGGTTAATTCATCGATATTTCGAGATGTTTTTGCCAGCTACCTCGCCAGATTTACACACATTAGATTATTTCTTATGGGGTTATTTAACAATCGACGAACATTTGGAAAGAATTATTACGGAAAAAATTTTGGGTATAACTCCGAATATAATAAGAAATTTATTGAGAGAATTTTCTTCTAGAACGGAAACCTGTATTGTAAGAGAAGGCAGATAGGTCGAAGCAATAGTAAATTGATGAAAAAGTAATACACGCTTGTTATGCAATTAACATTATTATCACTGTATTCTAGTTGCTTTTGGTCTGTTAAGGAGGTAATAATGACGCATTATTAAATGACAATAAACAATTTCAAAGAAGTAGTCCATTCTCCAAGAGACCCGTTTCTATTACCAAATAAAAATTAAAAACGCAAAGTCGTCGTCTCGTCAATCACTATTTATTTAAAAAGGTGACATGTTTCGCCCTATATAGGCATCATCAGACCTAGAAAGTTTTTTAAAACATAACATTAAATAGAAAAACCCCCTAAATTTTTCTTACCTAACATTTAAACACGAAATTAAAAGTTAATAAATAATTACACACATCAACATTGTAATGTTGATGTTTTTCTATTTAATGTTATGTTTTAAAAAACTTTCTAGGTCTGATGATGCCTATATAGGGCGAAACATGTCACCTTTTTAAATAAATAGTGATTGACGAGACGATGACTTTGCGTTTTTAGTTTTTATTTGGTGACAATAAACAACCCCTAACAATATGCCTGCAAACCCGGAAACCCCCAATAATGTGTATTGTGTATAACCAAAATGTAAATATAATTATTATAATATTCAGATTGGAAAATCCCTGACATAATTACCGAACTGGACATTAAACTTAACGTTTTAAATTTTCTGATAAAACCAAAAACATAAAAATATGCTCTAAATATAATAATTTATGAAAAATATGTATTTTATTATAAAATTGACAAAATATGCAAAAAATGCATATATAGTCGGATCTGGTCTTATCGTGCGGGTCATACGATTCAAGAAAGACATACTCTCAGTTTTTGTTTTCTTTACTTGCGTTTAATTTTACCCTCTAAATAAAATACGTAAGATAAATGAGACAGACTTATTCCATTTTGACATGAAAAAAAAGGATATGTATTTACTTTCCAGCGATTCTAAAAAAGCTTATAATAGCACCAGCTACGTTTTATTTTAAATATGCCAGTTTTGTGACTTTGAAAGTTTGTGACAAAATGAAACAATTTTCTGGGTTTTTGCATCCCCAATCAAAAAAAATGGTACTTAATCTGATAAACTATTTCGAAAATGAAAGAAAAAGTGGAAATTCGCCAACCAATATTCAGGAAACAGTAGCCAAAAAAGCACTGGGAATTAGTTTAAGGACTGTGTAGAAAATTGTGCATGAAACAAAACATAACATAATACCCAAGAATACTAAGAAGTGTAAACGAAGAAAGCCAAAGACTGAGGATTTAAGCGAAAATATTAAAATGGGAGTTCCAAATGTGATTTACGATTTATACAAATCAAAAACCAATGTAACTCTTCCAGTTTTACAAAAAACATTAAAAAGTCGGGGTGTTATGGAAATTGGACTTGAAGCGTTATCAAAATTAATAAAAAATTTAGGTTTTCGCTATAAAAAAGACTGTAACCGAAGATTTTTATGTGAGCAGCCACAGATAGTGATTCAGCGTGTTCAGTTTTTAAAAAATATACGGACAATTACAAATCGAAATTTAGAAAAGTGGTATTTTTAGACGAAACGTGGATATTTTCGAATGGAAGTGGTTCAAAATCTTGGCAAGATGAGTCTGTAAAAAGTGTTAAAAGGAAAAAGGGGTGCGGTACGGGAAAGCGTTTTATTATTTTGTATGCCGGTTCTGCAACAGGATATGTTGCAGGTGCGAGTTTAATTTTTTCTTCAACATCAAAAAGTGCTGACTATCATGATAATATGAATTGCGAAATGTTTGAAAAATGGTTAAAAGTTCAACTGATACTAAATTTGGATGCTCCGTCTTTAATTGTATTAGATAATGCATCATATCATTCAAGAATTTTAAATAAACAGCCTACTTCATCTTGGAGGAAAAGTAATATTTATATTTATAAGTGGCTGGAAAAACACAACCAAAATCCTTTACCAAATATGCTTAAATCGGAACTCCTGTCAATAGCAAAGTCTCTTAAAAAACCCAAAATATACGCGGTAGATGAAATACTGCGTGAATATGGTCATGAGGTTCTACGACTGCCGCCATATCATTGCCAGTTTAACGCAATAGAATTAATATGGGCTGGTGCAAAGTCTTATTATGAAAAACATGTAGGTGATGGTCTTAAATCCGACCAAGTACAAATAGTTTGGCAAGATTCGTTAGATCATATTACACAAGAGTACTGGAAGAAATCGGTGGAACATACAGAAATATTAATAAGGGATTGGTGGGATCGAGAACAAGTACTAGATGTCGAAGTAGCGCCAATGATAATTGCTCCATTCGAAGACGACTCAGACGACGAGGACTTTTCAGATTTTATAAGTGACGATGAGAGTTTTTAGGCTATAATTATAAACGGTGTTTTTCGTTTACATTACATTTTTTAGTATTCTTGGGTATTATATTATGCTTTTTTGTCATGCACATTATTCTGCATAGTCCTTAAACTAATTCCCAGTGTTTTCATTACGGTTTCCTGCATATTGGTTTGCGAATTTCCACTTTTTCTTTCGTTATCAAAATAGTTTATCAGACTTAATGCCATTGTATTTTTAGGTTTTAGTAGTAAAATTGTTAAAATAAATTGCACTGTTTATTAATGTCGTTTTTAATTAAAGGGTACAGTAGGTATATAATTAACGATTATATAATTTTTTTGTAACTTTTTCAACTCCCCTGTACATAATTTTTACAAAACTAATAATATTAGGTTTATGTGGCTATCTTCGCGATAGCTAAAATAATGAAACTATTTTTTCTCTCATCGGTATATTTGTAAATAATCTCACAACATTTTGATAGCCTCTGTGTTGTCTGATTTGACGCATATGATCAGTGACCTTTGGACCCGCACGTTAAGACCAGATCTGACTATATATTCAGTTTTTCATAAGTAACTAGTTACCTTGTTTTTCAAGTTCTCTTCTGTCAAATTACTTTCATACGCCAATATAGCCACGACAAGCAGATGTGCGTCCTGTGTAGCTTCCTTGTTTAGCTCTTCCAATAGACTTTGCGCTCGAAGTTCTATGATTTGCATAACTAGGGCGTATGTTAGTATGGATATCCCGATTACTATGCATACAATAACAGCAATTGTTATTCCGTCCATATTCTACTAAACCACGCAATTAATATCTATTATTTTCTAATTGATTTTCTAAAATTAAAGCAACATTATTACATAAACAACATACTAGGAGAGAGCCCGACCTTCATGAAAAGGATATCTATAAATACTGAGGTCGTATCCAGCGATGCTGAAAGAAGAAGGAGAACTAGAAGCAACATGCTAGCAAGGTAATAAAGTAGACGCCTCCATATCTAGTTTATTTAATATTAATAGTTAATAAAAAGAAAACAAAAAAGCCTACAAAAAATATTAACTACTAACATCACACAATGACTTATTACACAAAAACACTGTACCCATACACATACCTACACTAACACCAGTAAGTTCTTAACTCAAAAAAAAAACCACCTTATTAACAACAGCTTACTACTGCTTCAATTCAGCACTGCAAGTACTCTCTCTGAAACACTAGGGTCCTCACAGCTGAGAAGCGTGGGCACATGTACCTCTTTTGAAGCACAAACACGTACACGGCACCGAAACCAAAACCATCCACATACACAAACACTCTCATAGTAAGCTGTATTATAGTAAAATTGCTAGAAGACAAAACCTAACCTAGATACATCGGTATCTAGGCTAGGTGAAGTATGAAGCAAAGCACGTATTATTGATGCAGAGCTGAAATATTAATCGAATGGTCTGAAGGTTTATACGCCCTACACTGAGGGAAAATTCAGGCTGCCACAACTAAAATTCGGGTTGTGGCGACAAAAAATATGTATTAAATAGGGGACAGTTAGAGAATCGGGTTGTAATAACGTATTTAAATTAGTTGACCCATAAGCGATGTGATCCTAGTTGCTGCTACTAAACCGTTTGGTTCCCACAACCAAGTCGTGGTAACTAATTGTTTAGCTGTCGCAACTAAATGCGATGGTTGTTATAACTAAATATTTTGGTTCTTTTTAGTAGGTACAACTAGAAAATTAGTTGGAGTAATAATTCATGGAGTTCTTGTAACTATATATTTTATTTAGGACAACTAGAAATTTGGGTTACAGTAACAAATAATGGGGATTGCTGCAGCGCCTATTTTGGGTTGGCCTCGCTTTCACCATAATATTTTGATTTGCTCGCATTCGGGTTTGTTCCGTCGTTTGTCCGTTCCGTTCCGCATTCGCCATTTGCCAGGAGTGAATGGTTTATTCTTTTTGTTCCATGCAGTCTACTGAAAACGAAAAATTGTAGATAGTATAAAAGCAACATATTTTAATAGAACCAACCCTTTCAGACTTAAAATTTTTTTAGGGGAGTTGAATGAAAAGTTTACCTACAAATTTGTAACATGCTGATTGTTAGTTATCACAAAGGCAAAGGGGTCATCTTAAACAAACTAAAAACCCCACAAAATTAATGTAATCTAACTATCCTAGTGTATTTTTTTTAAAGCAAATAATTTTGCTACCAGGATTTTAGGTTATATTTACTATCGTAGCAAAAGTGAACCTTCTTGGCTACGTAATGGTTTATCACAAAATGTTTGTCACAATTTTGTTGTGTGTCTGACTGAAAATCTTTCCTAATTTACTGGCATATACCTATTTCCTAAAATGTAGGTATAGCTTTTTATTGTATATTTTATATAAATGTAAATATAAATGTAATTATAAATTGACTTTGATATAAACCCCTCTTAATAGTACCTTAAATACATTTCCTATACTTAGAATACCAACACTTCTAAAGCACAGTTCAATGGCTTTATTTAGAGTTACAACATTTTTGAAGGAAAATGGTATTTTTCAGGAATAAACTGCAATGCAAGTCCAATTATTATTGTCTATGCTATAAAATTAGAAGAGCACACACAGCAACTTTGTTGCAGGTTAAGTAAAAAGGCACCAAAATCTATGGTCTAAAATGCATTTACCATAAAAAATTCTATGTTGTGACAGTATCATGTTTTGTGAAAAGTGTGTTTAATTCTGATTAATATTTAAATGTTAACTATTAATTAAAAAGTAGGTACTTACTTTCAAATGATTCCACGTAGTCTGCCAAAGCCCACTACAACAAAACTTTAAACATTTTGATTTGACCTTTCAACACAAAACAGTAAAAAATGCATTAACTTCGTTCGAACACGACTGTGGCCAATAATAAAATGGCGGTTCTTCCTTTCATGGGGTTGGGGGTTGTCATAACCTAAGATTGGTTCGGGGCAACTTTTAGTTATCAACCGTAAAGTTCCTTTGTGACAACTATAAAATTTGGTCAAATATTGACCGAGAACCCATATTTTTAGTCCCTGCAGCAAATCTTAGGGCTGTGTCAACTTCGATGTGACAAGAAAAAGAAATAGGTTCCATTAGCCGTTAATTCAAGTTGTTGAAACCAAAATATCAGTTACTACAACCAATTTTTTTAACCCGATTCCCAATGTTGGTCGATTTTCTCAGTGTAGGCGCGGAAACCGCAGGAACACGGGGAGTTTAAAGACTGAAAGGGTTGTTTCTATTAAAATATATTAATAGTGTTAAAAATAAATAGTACTTTAGTTAGTGAAATCCTGCTTTTATACTATCTACATTTTTCTGTTTTCAGTAGACTACTGCATGGAATAAAAAGAATAAACCACCCTGGCGAATGGCGAATGCGAAACGGAACGGACAAACGACGGAACAAACCCGAATGCGAGCAAATCAAAATATTATGGTGAATGCGAGTTCGACCCACACCATATGGTGAAGGCGAGGCCAACCCAAAATAGGCGCTGCAGCAATCCCCATAATTTGTAACCCAAGTTTCTAGTTGTCCTAAATAAAATATATAGTTACAAGAACTCCATGAATTATTACTCCAATTAATTTTCTAGTTGTACCTACTAAAAAGAACCAAAATATTTAGTTGTAACAACCATCGCATTTAGTTGCGACAGCTAAACAATTAGTTACCACGACTTGGTTGTGGGAACCAAAAGGTTTAGTAGCAGCAGCTAGGATCACATGGCTTAAGGGTCAACTAATTTAAATAGGTTGTTACAACCCGAATCTCTAGCTGTCCCCTATTTAATACATATTTTTTGTCGCCACAACCCGGATTTTAGTTGTGGCAGCCTACATTTTCCCTCAGTGTAGGCGGCCCCTTCAGGGTTGAATACGACACTACTCTGCTTCACAGGTTGATAGATATTATAAAAAACCAAACTTTTTATTTAGTTGTTAAAATGTGTGGCTGATGGTTTGTCAAAAAAGGTAACCTTACCTTATAGATTATTTTCTGTCAAAGGTTAGGTTAGGTTAGGTTAGAGTGGCAGACCTCTGGCATTGACCAAACAGTCACACGTAGTCCTGTAGGACCGTTGTGGTACCACACGTGTTCCGCGGAACCTATCCGCATCAGCCTCCTGATGGTTAACGCGACGTGACGTAGATCGTAGAAGAATCTTGACAGCTCATTCAAACCAGCCACTGCTGTTAATAAACTTCGTAAGTCGACCCAGTTGCAGGCTGCTCACTTCCTCCAGATCATTAAAGAATGGTTCGCCCAGGGCATTGAACCTTCTTCTAGCGAGGCCGGGGCATTCACACAAGAAATGCTGAATACTTTCCTCCTCCTCTTCATCTCTGCAACTTCTACAGAAATCGTTAGTTGGTACTTGCATACGTTCAGCGTGTCTACCGAACAGGCAATGTCCGGTGACTACGGCAGTGATGTTTCTTAGGTCCTTCCGACCGTGTTGTAATAGCACTGCGGTTTTCCTGTCGTCAAGTAGGGGCCACAATTGCCTGGAGATGCTACAAGTTGCCAGCCCTGTCCATCTGCTTTGTGCAAGTTGTTTAGCTATTTGATCTATATCCTCTTTGACTGATCCCAGTGGTCTAGCCACAGTATTCTCTGCTAGTTCGGCAGACCTGCTTGCACCCTCCCTGGCGAGCACATCAGCAGTCTCGTTGCCCTGTATTTTGCTATGTCCAGGAACCCAACACAGGGTGATGCGATGTTGAGCACCAAGTGTGCAGAGATTATTGCGACAGCGCCTTACTAATTTTGACTTAGTGCTGCTGGAGCAAATTGCCTTTATGGCTGCTTGACTGTCTATATAGATTGCTATAGACGCAGCTGCTTTCAAGCCAGGGTGATCCCGCAGGGTGTTGACTGCTTTATCCACTGCAAAAATTTCTGCCTGGAAAATGCTGCAGTAGTCAGGGAGTCTGTACGACCTCTGTATTTGCATGTTCTCGGAGAAGATACCAGCTCCAACCCCGACGTCCATTTTTGAACCGTCAGTGAAGATCGAGTGATCCGCCTCCATTATTACTTGATTGCCTTCCCACTCCTCCCTACCCGGAATGAGCATAGAAAAGCCCATTCCAAAGTCTGGCAGCGAAACAGTGTAATCGGTCGGCTCTCGCAAATTTTGGCCTGGATATATCCTTAGTATGCTACTGTGTCCGTAGTTGGTGCTGGTCCAGCATTTCGACTCTTTCAGTCGCAGAGCACTTTTTGCAGCCACACTTTTTCCGTAAATATCCATGGGTATCAGATGCAGCATCACTTCCAGTGCCGCCGTCGGTGCTGAGTGAAGGGCACCGGTCACTCCTAAACAAGCTGCCCGTTGTACCTTTGTTAGTTTCTTCATGTTTATTGCTTTTTCCAAAGCAGTTCACCAGACCATGACCCCGTAGGTTAGTATAGGTCTTACAATGGCTGTATAAATCCAGTGAACGATGTGGGGTTTCAATCCCCATTTCTTACCAATAGCTTTTTTGCAGGCATAGAACGCAACTGACGCCTTTTTAACTCGTTCTTGTATGTTCGTGCCCCAGTTAAGCTTGGAGTCTAGTATCAATCCTAGATACTTTGCCTTTTCTTTCAGCACTAAAGTACTGTTGTCTAGGACTGGGAGCCTGAAGTTCTCAATCACCCTTCTGCATGTGAATAGAACTAGCTCCGTTTTTTCTTGGTTGATTCTCAAACCGCATCTCGCAGCCCACCGTTGGAGTTTTCGTAGCGCTGTTTCTGTTAGATCGCTGATGGTATTTAAATATTTGCCCGACACGAGTATAATCAAGTCGTCGGCATATGCAATCACCTTAAATCCAGCCCTTTCTAACGCTATAAGAATTTTGTTCATTACTCTTAGCCACAGAGTTGGCGACAGCACCCCGCCTTGCGGGGTTCCTCTTCCGGCAGTCCTGGCTATCTCGCTGCTTCCTAGTTTAGAGCAGATTTTACGGCTTTTTAACATCCTGTTAATCCAACGGCAGATGTAGTTGTCAACCCCTGATTCTGTAAGGGCGTCGTACACTGCCTCGGTCGTGACATTATTAAAGGCCCCCTCAATGTCTAGAAAGGTTCCAAGAGTATACTCTTTATTTCTAATTGATTTTTCAATTACGCCTACAACCTCATGTAGCGCTGTTTCCACTGATTTGCCTTTAGTATAGGCGTGTTGAGACGAGCTCAGCACTTCATCTGGTACCGAATTCTTAATTTGTATATCTAGCAGCCTCTCCAACGTTTTTGTAAGAAACGAAGATAGGCTAATCGGTCTGAAGTAGTTGGCAGTCGTGTGGCTGCTTTTGCCAGCCTTTGGTATGAAAACTATTTTAATCTTGTTCCAGCTTGCAGGTAAATACGTATAATACAAGCTGCTTCTGTATATCACCAGGAGCCAAGGTATTAAGATCTTTTTTCCTTTTTGTAGCATGGCGGGCATTATTCCGTCTAGTCCTGGTGATTTATACGGGTCGAATGAGTCAATCGCCCATTCAAGCTTCTCGCTAGTGACCACCGATTTAATGCTGTTTAAATCCGGGGGTTCTCCTTGATCAATGAGGGCTTCCTCTGCCGGTGTATTTCCAGGAAAATGGGCGTCTATTAGCAGTTCAAGGGTTTCCTCGCTGCTCTCTGTCAAAAGATCCGTAAGCTTTTCTGCAGTAGCACGACTGCAAAATCCGCCTTAAGCGTTTTTATGTCACACCCAAAGACATAATGAGCCGGCACCGTGCCAACGACACGTAACGTTTCAAACCAACGACTTACCTGCCGACCTGTCACAGGAAAATTATGGGACGGTACTCTCGACATTAAAGTATTAAAGCCATATTTAAGCGAACTGGGTCCTAATTCTCGAGCGTAAGAGAACGTGAACGACCACATCACGCAAAGGAGCATTCCCTTCCGCGGCAGTTCTCCTATGAACATATAAGTTAGTAAAATTTGGTATTCTCGAACGCAGACGATATGTTCTGTGCGGGGAGATGATAAGACAGTGTTGCCAACCATTTTCAAGGCAAGGGCCGCCACTTTTTACGAAAATTTTAAAGAAATCTAAAGGTAAATTGAGGTGGAGATTGTAAGTGCGGGTTTTTCTTTATTGTGAAAGGTAAGATTATGAAACTTGTCAATGTCAAATATTATTACGACGTCAATATAATACTAGGGGTTAGAATTGCATGGGATCGGTCGTTCCCACCAAAAATAGTAGGAGAAGCGCGTTCTCCCGTAAATCGGTGATGTGAATGGTCCCATATGTGATCAAGAATACCGTTTCATGCGTTGCGTGAGAACTCCGCCATCATTTCTCCTGAGAACAGTGTTCCCCAGTTTCAAGAATTAGGACCCTGGCGTCTTCAAGTTGAATTTGTAAGCGTCTGTAAGCGTGACGTCATCAAATTTTTGATTCGCACAAACACACCGCTTACCGCTGACATGTCACAATGTCACTCAGTTTTGACTTTTTCCTTTTTTAACCTTAAAAAATATTTTTATAATTTTTCGTACAGTTTTACGATTTGATGTTGGTGTAAACGTGTTTAAAATGGAAAATATATCTGCAGCAGAACTGCAGAACTATTCTCCTTAATAGAGAAAGATGAGTTTTCTGTATTCGCGTATTTATTTATTTTTAAACGGTTTCCTATGGTTCTCAATTTGTTAATTTCATTTATGGCAAGGGAACAACATATTCGATCCATTTATGAGGATGATTGGATATACAGGTATTTAAACAAAGACTTTTTTTAAATTGACTGTGACCATACCCAACATTTCCTCGGATATTGTAACAGTTTAAAAATATATAAAATGAAAACGTAGACTGCTGGTACCGCCAATATATATGCCAATTGTCACCTAACCCTAAAAACCCAACAAACATCAACAAAAGTTCGTTATTTACCCCCCACCACACGCTTATTATCTTTCTAGCGGTCTCCAGACACCGCCAAGTATCGCTTAAAGCGTCTTTAAGCGTGACGTCATCACTTATTCGCTTAAATGACCCCGCTTGAAGCGGCTTATCGCGTCTTACTCCCACAAATATGGCTTAAGTGTTACGCATGCGTCAGCAGCTTCCAAGGCATTTTAAAATCCATCAAACATTATTTAAAAATTGGCATATTTTATACAGTTAATCAGTATTGATTTAAAGTAATCCAATATGAAGAAGTAGTCCATACTCAAAATGGAGTTAAATGTATAGAATAAAGAAAAGCACAAAGTCTTTTTCCACAAGTTTAATAGAATAGCTAGGCGAACCTAGAATAATTCATAATAATTCGTCATATTTCGAGTGTAGAAACACTCATCGTCAGGAAAACAAAATAAATAGTACAATGCCGATGTTGTTAGCAATAGAGAAAATAAGTGGGATTGAGCCGTAATGGAGCTTTCAATGGTGTACACGAGGTGTAAAAAATTAATAGTCAGAAGACCAAAAAGTATTCAGCATACTGGAAAGTCAAGGGTCTAGTGCAGAAAAATTAACACACTGAGAAAATAGCTCCAAGTAAACTGTGGTAGCTGGGAAAAGTTTACTTACACCGGCTAATATTTCATTTATTATAGAAATTTAGTTTATTTAAAGCAAGCAAAACAAATTAGCTACAATCGGTTTAGTTGGATCTAATAAATTAGTAAACAATGTTTATTTGTTTTTAGTAAACATATAATTTTTAAGTATACTGTATACCTAATTTCAATTTGTGTTTACTTGTTTTGGGTGAACTAAGATATGTAAAAAAGTTTACTTAAAAATGGCAAACCAAATATTCATCTAAGTAAACTTGGTGCTTAAAACAAGAGTCTAGTTCACAAGATTTCACTAGGCAACCTTCGGTTTGTTTTTAACAGCTCGCGCATCGTTTCGGCAGAATGTCAGATCAGCCATGTTTGTAAAGACTTTTGAGTGCTGTTCCCGGGCGCTTCTAAAAGTTTGCCACAAGAAAGCTTGATCATGCACAAAATCAAAAGAATGCAGTAAGGACTTTAAATGTAATATGTTGTTAAATTCGCGTGCGATTTTTTGGATTAATCGTCGCATCTACAATAAATAATAGATTTTAGTACTTAAGTGGTGATTTGTGAAGTGCTTCGTCCTCCTAATTTTTTATAGTGTAGGTACTTTCTCTTTCTTCGCACATAGAGTTACCGTGTGTCTATATAATGTATTGTAAAAATAATTTAAATCTTATTAATAACATACGAGTTTTATTTTTATCCCAAACACAAGCAACAACGCCCATCCAAATATATTTTTGAGCTTGCCTAAATAAATGAGATTACCTACTTTACGTATCTCCTTCATTTATTCTAACTAAACAGGCTGCCTGTTTTAATTAAATAATCTATTTGTTCCATACATTATTTAATAAATGGAAAACTCATTCCTAGTAAACAGTTCATTTAGTACAGATAACCAAATTTTAAATAAGCCTGTTTACTAGTTTTAGTTAAACTGTTCCAGCATTTTGCATTTCCTTAGACCAAGTAAGCACTTCACTTGTCACTATATGTGGTGAACTTTTTAATTATAGTAGGTGTACTTTCACCTAGATCTAACAAACTTTTTTCTCAGTGCAGACTTTGTAAAAATCATTTAGGTATAAGTAGTGAAAAACCCTAAGTTTCATTAAACTTTGTCGGAGACATGTAAAAGTGGTGAAATAAGAGGGAAAGAAAAAATTGGTTTTCGTAAAACTCAAAGCATCATTTAGCTTGAAATATAATGCTGTTGGGGTACCAGGCTTGTTACGGCCCAGTTACCTCGGCAGGAGTGAAAGCATACACATTGTGTGCAAAATTAAAAGATATAACGATGTCATAAACGACTTTTCCTATTTTTGACTTATATAATCTCAAAAAAGTTAAAGAAGCATCCATATTCCATATTATACAATTATTTCTAAAGAAATACGATGCCCTGTCACCGAGATTGATTGATTTTTTATAAATACAAATTCTATTTCTTAAATTAATATATTTAAAGCTTGGTTTTCTCCCTAGAAGCCTACCAATAAAACTTATTAACCTTTTTTTAACCGTATCCAATTAAATGGGGGTCAAACTAAAGAGCTCGTTAATAATAAGCATCATCATTGTTTTTGAGTTTCAAAATAGCGCCTCCAGCTTAGGCTTTAAATAAAATGAAATGTCGCACAAAATCTAAAAAATTCATGGTTTTTTGAACACATAATATTAGATTACCAAAATATAAATCTTAAATATATGAAAAAGGAATGATAATGTTAATGTTAATCTCACCGTCCCTCCTGGTTGATCTAATTTTCAAATATTATTTAAAAACATACAAAATTCTCAGCGATTGTTGCACTAATCAATTTATTGTCAAGGATGACAACCACAACAAAGGTCACAGTTGTCAACTAGGATTATTTCATAAAATCTTATGCAGTTCTATTCCAATATACCATTGACTGGCCAAAAATGCTAAAAAATGTTAACCCATTCATAACCAAAATACCTTTGCGCACGCTGTGAACATTTTTTACATGCTTTCCTTTTTTTAAAACTTAAATTTCTTTAAAGAATCATTTCAGCGATTCTGTAGGATTTTTGTTCCGTGAATGGAATTAAATTCTCTCTCTCTCTGCTTGTTTTTCTTTAAAAAATAAATACTTTTAAGACACAATTTATAACTAATTTCTGTTTTTTGATTGCCTGCCAGGTAAATAGGGTAATTGTTATCTGAGTTGAAATATTTGTAGTGTTAATTCGCGTAACTTTTTTATTATTATATTTAAAAAATGGTATGTTGTTATATATGTCATAGGCTGATAGTGAAATCCGTCATTTCATGAAAAGCCTAGTCACTTCATGAAGCGTCGGCAGATTGTGTAAAAACATGAAATTACACGATCTGCCGCGTCACTTCATGAAGAGACCTTGACGTTTCGGCGTATTATGTATAACACAATCTGCCTAATTTTAAATATCGTCACTTCATGAAATGCCACAAAAACAAGGCATATTGTGTAATTCCGTCTAAAAGGTATATTGGCAACTGGTTTGTTCGGGTTTGTCAGAGCATTTTTTAAATTTTTATAAAATAATATTAGTTGAAAAAATTTAATTAAAAAAAAAATGCTCTGGGGAACAACGAACAAACCAGTTGCCAATATACCTTTTAGACGGAATTACACAATCTGCCGACTGACATGACATCGTTAGGTACTACATGAAGTGATGATATTTAAAATTAGGCAGATTGTGTTATACATAATACGACGAAACGTCAAGGTCTCTTCATTAAGTGACGCGGCAGATCGTGTAGTTTCATGTTTTTACACAATCTGCCGATGCTTCATGAAGTGACTAGGCTTTTCTTGAAATGACGGATTTCACTATCAGCCTACGACATATACAATGTGTCCACGGATAGAGTTTGTGCTGAAACTACATTTTCGAATATCAGATTTGTGATTACTATCCAGGGTTCATCACAAACAACAATTTTAACTTTTTGGATATATTTTTTTTAATTCCTTGATTTAGCACAAGCAGACGTTTTTATAAAGAATGAGTTTTTCTTCTATACCTACTAATAAAATTGTTTTTCCTCTTCCAAACTCTATCCGTGGACATAGTCCGGTCATGGAATTCACATAAACTATAAAAATTCAATAGACTAGAATTGACAAAGTGCTACGTGAGTACGTGACTTGGAATCCATCTTGCGAGAGGAATTAAAATTTTTACTATACTACTACTTCCATAAACGTAAATTTAAAAAAAAACAGTTTAACCTAAGATAATTCGTTATCGTTGTTTTAAAATTTTTAATCTCCGACAGTGCCATTATGACGTATTTAGCATTATCATTTAATAGTATATTACGTACATTAAGTACACGTTTCATAAGAAGCGGTTTTAGCGCATGCATCTATTTTAAAAAACGAGCCACAAAGTGGCGAGTTTTTTTATTGACACGTGCGCTAAAACGCCTTATGAAACATGTGCTTTATACATTTTTTTCTATTTGACCCTTTATAATCAAAGAAAATACATTTAAAAAGAAAATAAATCCTTCAAATTTTGTAAATTTTTATGTCTAAATTTTATGTTGGTAATACTATTTTTTATCATAGTAGCCTCTGGACAACAAAAATTATTTTGTAAACTGTCATTTTTTGATTTATTGACCCATTTTCGCCACGAGATTCTAAAGTTATTTTAGCGATATGAGATTTGAAATTGGACGGAATACGTTGTGTGATCCTTGTATATTCGGTACATATACAGAGTGTTCGGAAATTCGGGAGATTTTGCTACTTTTTTTCGAATTTCAAAAGACGTGATTTTACGTCACGACATTGCAATTTAGTATAGGGAAGATGGAAAATTCAAATAAAGTTGAAGTTAAAATAGACATTGGAAGGTTAGTAGATTGAATTTTGGATAGGATTTGGCAGAAAATGATAGCTTGAAGCATCTACAAAAGATTGATTTATAGATTTATGCAACCAACATACATGACTGTTATCCACACAGAATAAAAAAGTAAGTTATCAAGCTATCTTTCCTCTGCGAAAAATGGGTTTTCTCGTAAATCACAAAGGCCGCGCAAGTCAATGAAATAAAACATTTAAATGTTACCAACATCAAATAAAGAAAAAACGGGTATCGAAATAGCTTCATTACGATACGCAAATGCGTATTGTACTGAGCTTATTATGAACGTGAAATAGAAAATAGTATATTAAAGTACACGTTTTATAAGAAGCGGTTTTAGCGCACGCGTCTATTTTAAAAAACGAGCCACAAAGTGGCGGGTATTTTTATTGACACGTGCGCTAAAACGCCTTATGAAACATGTGCTTTATACAATTTTTTTCTATTTCACCCTTTATAATCAAGAAAAATACATTTAAAAAGAAAGTAAATCCTTCAAATTTTGTAAATTTTGATGTCTAAATTTTATGTTGGTAATACTATTTTTTTATCATAGTAGCCTATGGACAACAAAAATTATTTTGTAAACTGTCATTTTTTTATTTATTGACCGATTTTCACCACGAGATTCTAAAGTTATTTTAGCGATATGTGATTTGAAATTGGACGGAATACGTTGTGTGATCCTTGTACATTCGGTACATATACAGAGTGTTCGGAAATTCGGGAAATTTTGCTACTTTTTTTCGAATTTCAAAAGACGTGATTTTACGTCACGGCATTGCAATTTTAGTATTTGAATTTTGAATAGGATTTGGCAGAAAATGATAGCTTGAAGCATCTACAAAAGATTGATTTATAGATTTATGCAGCCAACATACATGACTGTTATCCACACAGAATAAAAAAGTAAGTTATCAAGCTATTTTTCCTATGCGGAAAATGGGTTTTCTCGTCAATAAAATAAAACATTTAAATGTTACCAACATCAAATAAAGAAAAAACGCGTATCGAAAGAAGCTTCATTACGATACGCAAATGCGTATCGTACTGAGCTTATTATAAACGTGAAATAGAAAAAAGTCATTATGACCTTCAAAATAGTACTCAGTGTCATTATGAATTCGTCGGTGCAAACTATTTATTTGTTATTATTACTTAGAAAAACGGATTGCATTTATTTATGGTAAACATCCGAAGGGACACTTTCGGATTCAGAATCTCCCATATTTAAATTATTTTTGGCCAACACTTTGCATACAATAGAAAATTAGACGGCAATAAGGACGTTGTCAAAATCGAAATTGAAACAATCAAAAATGCGGTTACAATGATATCGACTAATTATAGGCAATCCAACGATGTGTCAAAAATGACAGTGGTTGGCAAATACTGCTTTATAATTGGTGCAAGTGGCTTAATGCTTTTTGCCCTTAGGGATGTTCCGATATGCTGAAAGTATCGATCTTTAGTATCGATCCAGATCGATACAAATATATATAGGTATATAGAATATAGGCAATACTGGCATTCTGTATACCAATAAAGGATAGCCAAAGCTTTGTGTGCGAGCGGATTGGGGGAGAAGAGCAGCAAATGCAGCACGATCGACGCGTGGGTTTTGGAATTTTGGGATCTATCGGTACTATCTGAACAATACTGAGTAAAATATTTCGATACTCATTATATATCGAATAAAAAATATCGATACAAAATATCGGAAAGTAAAATATCGATACTCAAAAATATCGTATCGTATGGCGCATCCCTAGTTGCCCTCTACTGTCATTTAAAGTCACGTGGTTTGGATTCCCTAATATGGACCCCTGAAAATTTTAAAAATTACGAAAACGTTATTTGATATCAATGAAATTTAGACGAATAAAATCTATTTGCACTGTCGTAAATTAAATTTTGAATGATACACGTTCAATATGAAGTTTGTTAATGAAACTTGTGCAATTAAACCACTCGGCTAACGCCACTTGGTTTAACGTTTCATTATAGTAATCATATCGAACTAGTATCATTAATAACTATAATGTTAATAATTTTTGGGTAGATTTGCATGGCTTACTATGTAATAATATTCTCTATGAAAATACATTATTTATTTATTTACATGAGAAATCATTTTATTTATATTTTACGTGATTTTATTGAAATTGAGCTAAAATCTTCGCATTTTTTTCTGGAAGCTTATTTCTCATTTTCTTGAAAATACCTTAGTACTACTATGTGCCACTTTTTTATCATTTTATCCACGTTTTATGGCTATAGCAACGTTATCAACTAAGTTGATTGGAAAACTCATACGATGCGTTGTTAAATATTGTTTTAATTACACAGATTTATTTATTTATTGGTATATTTTTTTTCGTAAAAAATCATGGATGTAAGCTTTATACACTGAGAAAAATAATCTAATACAACAGGTTTGCTAAGACATAGTTTGTATTGATAGCTTATTTTTTATTAAACCGTATTAAATAAATTGCCAGTGTATTAAACCCGCTTTAGTGTTACATCAATTCCAGATTTGCTACACTGAGAGAAAACTCTATTAGCCGTAGCTGGAAATCCATTCGCAGTAGCAAGAAATCTGCATTAAATAGGCGCCGAAAAAACAACTCTGTTGTCGCTACAAGGTTCTTTTTTTTGAAATGACTTTTTAACCTCAACATGGTCGTTTTTTAAATATTATTCTTTTGCTCTTAAAAGACAACTCTATTGCCATAAAAAATATATAATGCAGTGGTAAACAAAAATGATTTTGTGATTAATTGAGGTCGTGTAGTTAGAAAAGTATCGGTTTTTACTCCTAAAAATAATCAGCCAGCTATAAAATCATTTTATTTTTATTGTAGCTAGTCCACCTATAGCTACTACTAAATTCCTTTTTTTAGCTCCTTCGCCAAAATGGCTGTGGTTGGTGCATTAGTTTATAGTGGATGTTTTTGGCTATTGATTTGATAAATTTTTTATATTTTAATAATTCTATATAGGGTGGTGTACTTTTAGTGCAACGTTATACAATAAGTGTTGTGGCGGTGTGTCTCCAAATTTAGGTAGGTACAATTATTTTACCAATAATTATATTTATTACTTATATTTTTTAATTCATTCCGATCATGGCCGCCATTAAGTTTCCGTTCTGCACTTATTAGGGCAGTATTTTTGATAAAAATTGTATGTTAAACTTTGTTTAATAACGGGGGGATCTGACTGATCTGAAAGTAACAAACTGCTAGGAACATGACCCTTTTTAGCCATTTTTTTTATTAATAGGTATCAAAAAACCTAACAAATGCGATTTTGCATTGCAAAATTTAGAACGGGGAAAAAGTATCTCAAAAACTCAGATTGTTTTCCGATTCTATTCCCTAAATTTGTATTGTATTTCTGAAAAAATTAATTTCTCGCCTAACAAAATTTAAAAACTCACCCAAGTCAACGATTTTTTGTAGGTACCTAAGTAGAGTAATGTGATAAACATGAGTTACTTATTAAGTAATAAATATAATTATTGGTAAAATAATTGTACCTACCTGAATTTGGGGACACACCGCCACAACACCTATTATATAACGTTGCACTAAAAGTACACCACCCTATACGAAATTATTAAAATATAATAAATTTATCAAATCAATGGCCATCAAACATCCACTATAAACTAGGGTGACCAGATTTATTTGCCTAAAAGTAGGACAACCAGGACAAAAAAGCCTGATTTTTAATAAAAAAGCCTGACAAAAAATATATTTAAATATAAATAAAAAATTTTTTACTTATTTATATGTATATATATATTACCTACTTATACTTATCGGAAGAACCAATTTTTTTTAAAATGTTGGGGTTGTCCATTAAATAATTATAATATTCCTCACACGACATTTTCAAATTAAATTTTAACATTATAATGCTTTTTATTGACTCAATAGAAAAACGGTTCCTTTCTTTGGTCCATTGCGCCGAGATTAAAGAAAAAATTCGTTCAACGGCAGCATTATGTGCCGGAATAGCAAAGTAGAATTCACAAATTTTCAGCAATTCTGCTGATAAATCTATTTGTTTTAACTGCTTAAAATAGTAAGACCACTTTTTATCTAAAGATAATGATAAAAAGTGGTCATTTTGCATTTTTTTTAAAAAATCTTTAAACAAAAAAATTTCATCTATTAGTTTTGTGTCATTAACTTCTACCCCTTTTTTTAATAAAAATTCAATAGAGGGTAAAATATCATTAAATTTAAAGTTTGTATCATTTAAAAGCATCCATTGAAATGACTTATATTCTGCTAATGGAGCGGCCCATTTTTCTAAATAGTCTATGCATTTAGAATAAAATTTCCACACTTGTTCATTAAAATCATTAACTTCTTTTTCTGATCCATTTTCACTTAGGATATTTAAATGACTTCTTAATTTTAATGGTATGAATTGCTCGGACAACCTTTCTTTTAGTGCAGTGAGGACTAATGCAAGAATTTCTTGTACTTCTAAAATGGAAATATTTTCTCTTTCAATTAAAGCAACGTTTCTATGGAAAATGTGCATAGTTGAATGTAACAACCATAAATACATTTCTGAAAATTCACTCTCAAAAAATTTCCTTAACATAGCTGGACAGTCTTGCTGAGATTGAAAGTAGGATTTTAGTGCCGGATAGAGCTTAAGAATGCGTTCAATGGCCGGAAACATGGATAGCCATCTTGTTTTGCTATGATATAAAAGTGGTTGATAGGATATTTCGACAAAATCGCAAAATTCTTTTAATGCTTCCGTTCGAACTGTGTAGATTGAAAAGTAGTTAAATATTTTGAAGATGATGTAGTCCACATCGCACTGCAGCGAATCAGCTCCATGTTGTATACAATTATGAAGGATATGGGCTGGACAACCTACACCAACTATATCTGAATTCAAGTCTTGCTTTATGTTGCTAAAAACATTTTTCCGTCCTTGCCTTGCGAGACCTCCAAAGTTAACATTAGCATTGTCACCGGAAAATGCAATACACTTAGAAGTAATTTTTAATTTTTGAATGGTTGTAATCAGATATTTTGATATGGCTGCAGCAGTTTCATTTGACAGGGAAGATAATTCCAATAACTTTGTTTGAATTCCCTCAGACCATTGAAAGTACTGGACCACAATGGGAAACATTTTAGTAGCTCCATGATTACTTGCATCTGTAGCGATACTATAGAAATTTACAGAATTTAGGCTTGATATTAATGTTTCTTGTGCGTGAGGCGAGAGTACATGATTAACAATTGCTTCTGTTTTGGTTCTTCCGCATCCAAACTTTGCAGTTATTTCTGAATCCGGAATAATCTAAAACAAACAAATCTATTGCTAAAAACTTACTAATAACTATATTTTTAAAACAACCTCTGTATACCTATATTTTTTTGTTGACCTACCTTCTTAAGAAGAGAAGAAGTACAGTCCAACGATCTATAAGACTGATGGTGAGAAACTGTGTGATATGCTAATGTACCTTCGGCAGCCTTGATTTTAAGATCAACTGAACTATTCTTTTGGACAAAAAAGTTTTCCAGTTTCATGCAGGACGATGACGCTTGGAGGCTTTTCTTGTGTTTTTCAGTAAAAATATGTTTTTCCAAATCGGCTGCTCCTTTATTGCAAACAGAAACAAACGAATCACAAGACACACATTTAGCTTCTTCTTCATTTCGACCTTTTATAAAAATTTTGTATTTTGCCGCCAATTTTTCGGTAAACTTACACTTTCTTTTAGACATGTTATTCGCTTGCGCTTCCAAAACAACTAAGAACGATTCTACGAACACGAACGAGCGTGGTTTCTAGTTGTGTCAATCGGTATCGATCAAGGTGGTATCGATATACGCGGGGCGACGCGGCGTTGCCAGCTTGGGAAATTTGAAACAAGAAATAACGATAAAATGTGTGTTTTTTTTTATTTAGAATTCTTGATTGGTAAAAAGCCGGACACGACAAAAAGCCGGCCTGACATTTTCATTTAAACGAAAAAGCCGGACATGTCCGGCTTTATCCTGACGTCTGGTCACCCTATATAAACTATAATCCACCAACCACTAAACAAACTAATAACACTGCAAATGGAAATAAAATGAACCAAAGCGATTTCACCATGTTTTAAAAAAGCAACTGTTTAGTTCCTAAAAGGTATATTTTAGATAGGTATGAAAGATTGGTTAGTTCTTGTTTTTATTTTTGTGGTAATAAAATAACCTTATAGGAATTAAAAAAATACTGTTTAAAAACACTTTATTGGATACATATTGTTATGGTAATATGATATTCTGTTACTATAAAAAAGCATTGAGCACACGTAACAATTTTGTTGTCAAAAAAACGTCCTTGATTGCGACTAAACGAAATATTTTAGGGATAAATGGATTTTTTCTTGTGGTAATACACATATATTCAAAAAAATACTTGTATTGAGTGATTTTCCTCAGTGTATAACAGTGTTTTTATTGGCCGTAACCAGTTCCATTAGCAGCATAGTCTTGTTGAATAATGAACTACTTTTAATACAGCAATTTTGTTCTTCTCAATGCGACGCATTTTCTTTTCAGTAAAGCGCTTTCTCTACAATTAAGAAAGCAGAACAGCGTCCCCAAAAATGAATTGTATTCGTTAGAACCTATAATCCACAAGACGTTGGTGGGGGGTTCATAGTGATTGGTAATCGCCGCGCGCCGTAGTATTAGTTCCAACGTATTTGTTGCGCAGATCACATCGTTGTTCGAAATCGTTTAGCTGTCCGGTCTGAATTTGAACTTTATTGATCGTACGAATACTTGTTTCAATTAACTTATTTTTACTTTTTATTTAAGTTTTTTTTAACTTTGCATGTCAGATAAAGCAATAGAAGATTTTTGTTTCTTACAACCCATCATTAGAATTGGACTTTATAATCTATCGACGAATTTAACTATCTCAGTAAACCATGCTGCATAATAGATTATAATCATATGCAATATTAAACACCCAGAACAATATCACAGTAAAAGCTATTTAAATTTTTGAGAACTACAGTAGGGGAAACTGGAGATGGTTTAACCATTTAGTATTTGATTGTCTATACGCTGGATACAAATTCGAAAATGTTCCTGTATAACTAAATTACTATATAGCTAAATGCTTTTGGCACCTAATTTCTGTATAAAACAAGAAAAAATCACTAAACTTTATTTTTGGTTATGCTTACCAAAAAAGCTTACATTTGGTTGTATGTACCCTAGGCACGGGGTAGATCCACCCAGCGTGTGGGGTACATTCAACCAGTGTACAAAGACAACAAATTATAGAAATATTTTATTATTAAATTATAGAACAAATCATAAAAATAAATAGTATTTAAAAAAGTAATCTTTCAAACTATAACTAACTAGGTACTACATTTTCTTTTTACCGAACATTCCACCCTTTAAAATTAAATTTAAATTTATAAAGAGAAGAAATTCTAGCTGTGCCAGAATTTTGTGGCGTCGGTAAAATCATCATAATATCGTACGTCTCTTTCTATGTTTGAAATATCAGGAATATCTGGAAAAGTAAAAGTTGTCGAATTGTTTTTACGCCTTAAAAAATGTATTTCATAGTCGTTTAAATTCTTGAAGCAAACCTGACCTATGTAATAAAGAGTGGATATTTTTGTAGAAAACTTTGTTAAAACAAAATCTTGTACGTTAATTAGAAAGTCTTGTTCATCAAATATAGGAAATTCATCCAGAGATTAAATCATTATCAGAATCAATAAGATCAACTAATGATTCATCGCTGTCTGTGTCCTCATTGATTTCGGGAATTAGTTTACGTTTAGTTGATTTTGGTTTTTTTAATGCATCCTGTCTTTGTTTTTCTTGTTGTTTTTTCTCTATTTCTTCCATAACCGGTGTTGACGTGTAGATTTTCGATTTAGATTGCCTTTTTTATTTTTTTTTTAATATCCTTTGCTTTGGTATTATTATTAAAATAGGTATGTATGGGGTAGATTCAACCGGTTTAATCTACCCCAAATGACATGGTTGAATCTACCCTATACATACATATTTTATTAATAACACCAAAGTATCACAATGTGACTTTTTTAGGTTATGTTTTTGTGGTAATAGCTAATGCCATGCAAATTTAACTATACCCACCATATAACATATACCTTTAAGTAATAATGAATAATATTTCAAAGACTAGCGAGTAATATATTACCTTTAATTTATAAAATTTTAACTTTTTGTCTCATATTTTGCACAATGCCGCTCCAGCCACCAAACTTTACACACAATAGTAACAGGCCAAAAGACAATATAGGTTAGTAAAAATACGCAGGAAATTTAAATATTTCTTTAGATAAAGGCACTGGTTGTACCTGCCCCGTGGTTGAGTCATCCCCAGTTTCCCCTACTGATTTTTAGTGGTAAGTATATGCTTTATTAATCGTAGCAAGCAAATATTATTATGAATAATGTCAGTAAATACAATATATAAAACCAGACCAAGATACCTTGATAATTACAGTTGGTATTCAGAGCCAATAATGACTATAAACCATTCTATGGTGGCATTACCTCCTATTTCCTATTGGCTGAATTACCGTGATATTATCACTACACAACGGTCTAGCAATTTTCGTTGTCTTACAGTCGGAAAGCGCGTTGCTGTCACATATAGTATTAAACAGTTGTATAAAGAGTATGTGAATTCTTATAAGGCATAGAAGACTTTTTGTCAGTGTAGTTAGCAATATAGCGAGTGAAAAAATTTGATAGTGTGATGATAATATGATGACTGAAAATCATCCACTTTGATTGGTTTCAGATGTGCATGCATCATTCGTCACTCCTCAATGTAAACGCTTATTCTCCTATTGTTACAGTAAAGATATAACATTTTCCCATAAATCATTTTAATTTTAATATTCATGGGCATATTCGAACTCTCCTTCCGACTTGTTTATTTTTGTTAAAAATCTTATTGGCAGAACAGCGACTGTGACGACCAGGGAATTGGTCTCTTGCGTTGCTTCAATTTTGTAATAGTGTTAAAAGGAAAGTATTGCAATATTCAGGCACTTAGATAACGGTGGGTGTGGGTACTGTGGGACAGTTACCCTCCCCCAGAGCTTGTATGTGTCATCGATTAGTACTTACAATATCAGTATCACTATGCTAACTTTTTAAATCAAGCGTATTTGGCCGTTTTTTGAAGAAAACAAAAAATAAACAAAATATTGATAAGAAAATAAAATGGCGAATGCGTTACTAATGTTTTCTTTTAAATAATCGAGTCAAATAACAATAAAATTATTGTAGCCAATTTTTTTTTCGTTTATAAGTGTTAAATTAAAATAAATGCATTACAAACAATCTTACATAAATATTTAAACATAATTTCCTAGCAAGAATCTACGATATTTGGTCCCAAATGAATTCGAACTTAGGTTAAGGAATTTGTTACATACAGTGTGGCCAGTAAAGTACCTACGCATCATATGGGATTTTTCTTTATTATTAACTTTATTTGAAATTTGACTTTGGCATCAAGTTCTGCTTCGATCGAGATGAAAATTAAGCAAAAGATAGTATTCACTTGATTCGCATTATCTGTCAAATTTTAATTTTTTCCAAAAAATAATTCAAAAGTAGGGTTATTTCTGAAAGTATCGAAAAAAGTTATAAGAAAATGTTTTTTTAAATGCAGTTTCTAGCTTACATGCAAAATTTTAGCTGCATAAGATAATTTTGATTTTTTACCCATATTTTGTAAATTGCATCACTTTTGGCTAACTAAGACTCAACGCAACCTACATAAAACTTATCAGTTTTGACAATGCTTTACTTAAGATACATTTTCTTTAAAGTAGAGCCATATTAAAAGTGTGTTTTTCTACAAAACAAAATTGGGCTATTAAAATTTGGTCGCATGTGATGCAAAGTTTATTTGTTTTTGACCCTGTATAAGGTAACTTCATAAAATAAGTATTTTTGAAAACTAAGTTTGTGTCTGAAAGTTTTACACCTTAATATTAAGAGAAAAAAAACACAGTGTCATCAGTAAAGTGTTTATTAAGTGGAAAATAAATTTTAGTAGTGGGTAAAAAATCAAAATTATCTTATGCAGCTAACATTTTGCATGTAGGCTAGAAACTGCATTCAAAAAAACTTTTTCCAATAACTTTTTTCGATATTTTCAGAAATAACCCCACTTTGGACTATTTTTTGGAAAAAATTAAAATTTAACAAATAATGCGAATCACGTGATCGAAGCAGAACTTGATATCAAAGTCAAATTTCGAATAAAGCTATTAATAAAAAAAATCCCATATGATTTGGACTTTACTGGTCTCACTGTATATTTAAACATAATTTCATAGCAAAAATCTACGATATTTGGTCTTTAATGAATTATTCGAACTTAGGTTAAGGAATTTGTTACATATATTATATCAACATTGTAAACTTTAGGAGCTTTATAGGAAAAACTACGTTAAAAAAGGGCGGTTCGGTGTTTCGGTACATGGTACACCTAAAAAACTGTTGTAACTAGTTGAACGATCATACTTATGTGGAATGCCTAAAATGAAGCATTTCACGTAGGTATTGGGGTATACCACTCAAGAGCAAACAATATGGCGGGCGTCCATTTTTATTTGGTACCACTACAACCAAAATAAAAATAAACTGAAAAAGTCTGTTGTACCCCACATTTGGACAAAACGAAAAACTGACGAAATTATAATTTAAAAAAATATGGCGGATGCGTCACATAAGTCTTTATGTCGGGTCACTCGGGTCGGCTAAACTCTTAAGTATCTCGGTGTTCCGAACGCAAAGCTTTGTTTGACAGGGTGCGTGATCATGCATGGGTTGCTAGATTCAGTGACAGGACGCGCTTTCAGAGCCCACCGCGATCAACACTTGAACATTCCTTCAATGGGTTTAAATTTTAAATACAGTCAAACGGTTTTCAAAAGGATACCGCGACAGGCAAGTGTTTTTCAACATAAAAGAAATATTTATTATGCTGATGGAAATTTTAAGTGTTATATTAATAAGGACAAAGCTAAGATTGATGACTACCGACGTTTTTTATAAATTCATGTTACAGATCACAAAAGAAGGGCCAAAAATTGCAATATGGTTTTTTTTAATCACAATTTAATTACATTCATAGTAGAGCACCTACCTTAAACCAATATCTAACCATAATAAATGAACCTATCGAAGAATCGTAGTCCATAAATCAATATACAAAATTCGCCCCACCACTTTCTTTGGCAAACTTACGCTGTCAACAGTATTAACATGATGTGGGCAATTTATATCTTTGTCTGAAACCTTATAAAAAGGTTGCAGTATGGCAACGCAGCAGTAAGGGATCCGCCCCCCATAGAGGTGACCGCCACAACATTGGTCTGAGGATATCACGACGTTGTTTTATTCATTTTCGTTTAGGGATGTTCACAGAAAATGTATCGCGGAAAAACATAATTATTTTAAGCTCACACCTTAACTTAATATACCTTAACCAAAGGTAAAAGGTCAAGATCTAGAGTCAACGTCAAAATAAATATTTTACGATTAAAATTAAGGCCGAAATCGATGCATTGACAAATATCAAATGGCCTCGATGCATGCAAAACGATGCGTCGCGTCGCATTGAAAATGTCAATGTTTTCGATGCATCGATGTATATCGAACATCCTTATTTCCGTTTGGTGTGTCTTTAACAATGGTTTGAAATTTTCTTCAGTTTATCGGTTCTGTGTAATAATTGCTGTGTTTTTATTGTTTTGTGATATTTTTTGGTGACTAATTAAGATGAGACGCAAGTGTTAAGTATTCGAGAATTCAGAAAATCATAATTCTGCGGTTACTTTCTATAGGTGAGAAATAGAAAGATGATATATTTGTAGGTTATGTTTAAATTATAGTCTCAAGGTTAAATTTAATGGTAAATCCACTATAATCCCTACTCCTGGCCCTACCCAGCTCTTCACCGCGTCTCTCCAACAAACAATGTAGTCAGCACCTTTTAATCGCGTTTATGAATGACATGTGCCATCTATTGGTACCAGATCATTGGCTTAAACTGGTCTAGGTTCGTTTCTAAAAGCCAGTGGCGTAGCGTCGTTAAATGAGCGGGGGGTAAATGGCCAAATCCTAAACAAGCGTCCTTATTTCGAGTTTTGGAAACAAGTTATTTAAGTATTATATTTTACTTATGTCACATTAGGAAACACAAGTAACACAAGGGCATGGGCGTGGGTATATGCAACTGCTAAAAGCGGTATACAATACAGTACCCGTATCGAATATTTAAAATTACTTAGTGCGTTATGTTATATGTTTAACTTCAGGGGCGGGCATCTGTGTCTGATAGACTGACTTAGCTATCTTAACTAAACATATCTAAAGGGCGATTTCTACAGTGCTGCACCCTGTGTCACAACATTATTAAATATCATAAGCCAAGTTATCTTCATCGTAGGGTTCTGTTTCGTTCCGAGGTACTTATATTAACATATACATTAGTAGGAATGATCAGCTTACTATTTCTTAGCATCACACCTCACTATTTCAGAGAACTTTTCCCTATACGATTTGCAAAATAAATATTTTACCGAATGGGCTGAAGAAACTCGAGCCAAACAATTTCAAGCCTTAAAAGACTTGTGATCGAGATTCCAATTATATTGGTCATTTTAACATTTAGCTCACATGAAATATTAAATAAAATATTTGGGTAATTGGTTGGTTGGGTTTGTTCGGGTTTGTTCGTGTTGGGGTCGGGTTCAACGTGTGGCCCATATTTCTTACACTGCAGCCTTCTGGGTTATTGTGCGCCCCAGTCTTGTTAGAAAAGGTTTGTTCCTTCTACAAGGTCCCATAGTTTTCTTTCAAGTATGTCATGCGGGAGGTTGTTAGTGCTTCGCAGCTGTAAATCATATGAGAGGAAGTTTCGTCCTCTTCACCGAAAAGTCTGCATTCAATGGGTCCATTGTAGATTCCCATTCGTTGGAGGTGTTTTCTTAAGTGACAATGGCTTGTTAATAAGCCAGTCGCTTGTCTTAGCTGGGTATGCGTCAAGAGTAAAATTTTTGAGGGTTTATCAATAACAGCCTGTGCGTGTGTGTGACCAGGTGTACAGTTCCATCGAGATAGCTGATCTTTTTGCTCCTATCGGTTTAATGTTGTTTTGGTTGCCTGTTTTAATAGAGTGAACATTTATATGACTTTATACATCATTAAAAAAAAAACTTTTCAAAAATAGTCTTGATTTACTCTTGTTGAGTTAGAGAAGAAAAAAATTATTTCTAAGTAAAATTTTCCAATTGCATATATCAGGCGGGCAACGAACAAGCCCGAACCACACACACACGCGTATTGGAGCAAACTTTTGCTCTAATATATGTGTGTTTCGAAGCCTTCTCTTCTTATAAAGAAGTGCTCCAATTTTTTTAAATTTAAAAACTAGATTAGTTAAACTTTTTTTTAAGTTATAATAAAATTCACTTTTCAAAATTGACCTCTACTGGGGATACTGGGTCCAAGCAACACTTAGTACCTCAAATACAGGGCAATAAAATGGTAGATGAACTTTCCAAACGTGGAGTTGAGACTCCATTCCTTGGACTTGAACCGGCAATGGGAATAATTAAACAAGAGGTAGGATCTGCACTAAACTAGCGGGCTGAAAGCCGCTCCAAGGAGCAACAGCGGATGGTTCAAGGGTGCAGACAAGACTGAGGACTTGATAGCTTGGCCAAGCAAGGCTAGACTAGAGTGGATTTTAAACATAAGACGATGTGTCCTAAATCCCTTAAGTGGGAGACTGATCGGACACTGCAAGCTGAGCAAGCACCTAACACTGATCGGTATTGAAGAGGACCCAATCTGCGCTGGATTCCTGGAGGAAGCTGCTCTTTCTGGGCACCTGCGAGGCCCTGCATCAGGCATCAGGCTGCTAGGATCGGCGCTTCTCCAAAAGGAAGAAATCACCTCTGGAGCGACATACTTGCCTTCATAAGGAGGTCAGGACGTTTTGGCGCGGGCCAAGGTGGTTAGAGTGGTTGGAAAATACTCTTGGGTAGGCAAAGAGCTCGCCGTTGGTCTATTTGCCAGGTTTGGGAGGCTCCCCTTAATTACCACTACTACGACGAATTTTTTTTCACTATTTATTTGTTATACCAATACACCATTTTATCTTCCATAGAAGCTCCATTATGGTTGGATACCATCTACTATTTTTTCTTTTGCTAACACCATCAGCAAATACTTTTTTGTCTCCGATAATAAGCGTTACTATGAAACATGTTGAGACATTTAAAAAATTAATATTTTTTGGTTATAAAGTTGTGGAGGAAGGCTTTTAGTTTTTCTTTCGTTCCCATACTTTTAACATCACTTTGAGCATTTAAATTAAAAGAAAACATTTTTGTATCACTAGGTTTTATGGAGCCCATTTACTGGACAATTATCCAGCAACCAGATTGGCAATCTAGTTGAAACTGATAATTTGGTTGACGAGCGACTTTTTAATTTACCAGATAACAGATGAATCGGGTTGCGATTGAAAATAATTTACAGATTGCCAGAAGCTTGCTGTGGGAATGATCGTGGACAACTTAGTCGCTCAACTTCCTTAAAATTTTTAATATGTGTGTTTTAATACTTTTGGTTTTGTTTTTATACGTGTCAAGAACGCGATTGTACTAATGAGTTTATGTACCATATTTTTTAATTAGAAATTATTACTACACGAGCGCTTTGACTATTTTTTAAATAAAAACTGATTAAAGAGAGCGAATTGGTTGCAAACCAAATTGCTTGGAAATTTTTAAGCAACTAAGTAAACTGAGTTTTAATTTGAGTAAATTGTGTCAGTATGGCATTGGCGGAAATGTTTATAGATGGTTTAAAAATTATTTAAGTAACAAGTCACAAAAGACAAAAATATCAAAAACATATTCAAATAAAAAAATAAATATAATAGGAATTCCTCAAGGAAGTATACTAGGTCCAATATTATTTATTTTATACATCAACGATATGCCTTTAGTTTTAAAAATGTGTAAGTTACAAATGTTTGCTGATGACACCTTAATTTACATTAATGTTTTAAATATTTTGGATGGTCTAAATACTCTATTCTGAGATAAATATATTTGGCTAAAAGTAAATAAATTAAAATTAATTATTTCAAAAACTAAATGTATGGTTAAGGGTAATAATTTAAATAGTCAAAATAGAAATGTTGTAATTGATGGTGAAAAATTGGAATTAGTAAACAATTTTAAATATTTAGGGATATTCATTGATTCAAAATCAAAATTTTTTAAATTATTTTGAAAGTATGCAGGAAAAGTAGGTAATTTTAAAAGAATCAGTTCTAATTTAAGTTTGTTTTCTAAAAAAACTGTATTTAATACTATTATATTACCACATTTTCTTTATTGTTCTTCCATTTTATATTGTGCTAGTAAGAAAATATTTGATAAATTACAAATTTAAACAAAATAAGGCAATGCGGATTATTTTAAATTGTGACAAATATACAAAAATTAATTTTTTGTTGAAAAATTTAGATTGGTTGAATGTCAGAAATTAAATTTTTTATTTAGTATCTATCTTTATACATAAAATTAAAATTAATTTATTGCCTGATTAATTAAAAATTTTTGTTCTTTTAATTATGACCATCATAATTATAAAACAAGAACTAATTAAAATTTTTATGTGGATAGAGTGTCTAAAACATTAGCTTATAAATCTATTTTTTATAAAGGTTTGATAGAATATAATAATTTGGAAAATTCTATTAAATCTCAAAACTCACTAAAACTGTTTAAAAAAACTTTAAAATTACATTTAATTAAAAAACAAAATGATACGTAATATTTGATACAATTCACAAAATGTTTAACTTTTCTGTCTGTTTTTGTTAAAAGAAGGTTGCATTTTAAAATTTAAAAATAAATCTATAAAAATGTGTTAAAAACATGTATTAAAAAATATTTAATTGTAGCTTTTTGCTAAATAAAACATGTTACTACTACTACTACTTTAAAAAAAATAATTTATTGATTGGTATGATGATGTATAATGGCAAATGTATAATTTGAGCTAAAATGTAAGGAAATTTGGTCGAGCGATGAATCATTGTATAAGGTACATACTCTAAAATGTTGAAAATACAAGTCTGTAGTTAACAAAACAGTTACAATAAATGACATAAGATATGCTAGCTAATACCGTTAACTGGATCTTAAAAAAACCTTTAAAAATTTCTCATCATTCACATTTCCCTAATTTCATCAACTTCGTAGAAATTACCGTTTAGTAGATACCAATAAAAGTGGTCAATTAAATAGTTACCACCCTGTATAATATAAGAGCAATTCTTTTAAATGTGAGATTTTTTATATTTAAGTTTGGAAATTTTCAACAAAAAATACCATCTATTCCACGAAAATTAATTCACTTTGTCCATGAATCAAATTGAAATCAATTAGATTTGCAACACTTCCAATAGACAATGGCCTAAAAACAAACGCAAGTGTGGGAGGTTACGGAAAATATAATTATGTTATTTTAAAATTTAAATTGGGTAAAGAAGCAAGTGTTTATTTTACTACCTTCAGCCTTTGATGATCATTAATCATTTTTGCGTTTTTGGCGCTATACTAATTACACCAAAATGAAATCACAGTGAAATATGAACAGTTCCTTTTCAGGATAATCTGTTTCTTAATTAACCTTCCGTGTATTACCTCATTTTTACTAATATTTTTATTGTTAATTGTTATTTCTTTTTAATAATATTTTTTCATATTAATATTTCAAATTAATATGTACCAAGTGGCCAAATAAGAACGGCCCTCGACCTTATCATGGAGACCGTTAACCTGAAAATCCAGTACTAGAAGTATCTGCTTTGGAGAATATTGAATTTACATAGTCTACAGGTAGCATTTAGTACTTGCTTGTTGTAGATATGGTACCTGTCGACCATGTAAAATCAATATTCTTCAAAGCCTTTACTTCTAGTACTAGATTTTAGTTACTTGTACCGTGCGAGCAAAAATTATTTGCATCAAAGAGGGCCTTGCATCCAAGGACGTAATGCTTAGCCGTAGAGCTTAATACCTGTTGAGTGTCAGTAACTAGGTACCTGAATTAAAAATCAATTTGACAGTCGTTACAAGTAATTTGATTCATCGCTAATATTCCAATTTCTTGAATAATTCACACAATGGGCTTTACGGAACAGCACCAAACATTCATGGTTAAAGCGTATTTTGGAAACGGGCTTAGAGTAAATGGTGAGTGGCAATACAATCCGGGTTTGTGCATGGACAATTTTCACGAACATTTTCCTAATGTTGTTTTTATTGCTGGGGACTTTTATCATTGCCTGAAAAGAACCGTGGCTGTGTTTAGGGAAACAGATTCTATACAACACAAAAAAGGAGCAGGAAGACCATCTGTAAGAACAGTAGAACTTGTTGCAAACGTTCGTGAAATAATGCAAAATACGCCAACAAATTGCATAAGACGCCTGTCCCAAGAAGTGGGAAGATCTTATGGAACATGCAGGACTATTCTTAAGAAGCAGCTAAATTTATTTCCTTATAAAGTGCAAGTATTCCAAGAAATACAAGCCGCAGATTTTAAAAGACGCAGGAATGGTTCAATGGTTTACCCAAATTTTATTGGAAAGAAATGATTTATTAGACCTGACATTTTTTTCGGATGAAGCCTGGTTCCACCTCTCCGATTATGTGAATTCTTAGAATACACGCATGTGGAGTAGTGAAAATCCCCATTTTTTTGTCGAGTCCACATTGCACCCTCAAAAAATTTCTCCAGAGATGTTGGTCAACACTTTCGAAAATATGAAGAGACGTGTGAATTTATGCTTGGAGCATGGCGGTGGCCAATTTCAGCAATTTATGTAATTATTTTTCTTTTTCTTTCTGTATATTCTCACTTTATTAATTTTGTAAACAACAAAAATAAATTTGTATTTGTCTACTTATTTTATTACTCATTAGTTTGGCATATCATGTCATAATATGAATTTGTCAAAATTTTAACCTAGATTTGGTTAGATATAATATCGTCCCCATATCATTGTGATCTAAACCAAGCCCTACGTTTTTTAATCCAAGCCCTCTTTGATGCAAATAATTTTTGCTCGCACGGTACCTAGATGTTAAGTTTAATCTTAGTCGAGAGTTGATTTAATAAAAATGTATTTTCGAATAAAGAGTTTTTATATTTAATCTTACACAACTTAAAATGTTAATAATATTTTTCCAAAAAAAAGCTCTACTTGATTTACTGAATTTATTTTAAGTTTATGAATTTTCATCAAGTAAATGCCTCGACAATTAAAAATCTACCATATTTATTTAAGGGAAACCATCAGACACAAAAATGTTGACCTGCTTTCGTCGTACCCATACCTTTAAACGTTCAGGTGCCCCGAACAAAAGCTCATAACCTGCTCTCATTCAAAGGGACAATGCCAGATTCGCTATATGTAACTTGCAAAGAAACCAAGAAAACTTTTGTCACCGGGCCCGTCTCAGACCCTTTTGAGTTGTCCTTAAGGACGAAATGTGGACGTAAAAAGTGTCTCTCATTCAGCTGTGCCATTCATAACGCTTTCGGCGAAAATACCAGCAAAAAATCGTAAATTACCGAGTCTGACACATTTTGTGTTGAAATTCCAATGTTACTTGCAAGCAAAATAATGGAGGTAAAAACTATCGATGACGAACCAATACTATCGATGTAATGTATTATTTTTTGTACAAAACTGTAATGTAAAGAATAAATTAATAAAAGATAAAATAATCAGCTCTCACATGAGATGAAAAATGTAAGAAAAATTTTGAAAAAATAATGTGTGAGAAGATGAGATGTATCATATCATCAGTAAGCTAAATTGGGATCGAATAATGCCAATGCTTACCTACACTTCGATGAATCCTTTCTTATGACAGGTTTCCAATTGCTACTAAGTTCGCAATAAGATAAGGTGTGAAAGAAGCCGCCAAATCAAATTTAAAATGTAAATCTCTATCTGGCTAGTATCTTGTATGTTAACGATCAGACGGACTGTGACAGAAATAATTTGTTAGTAATGTCTTCTGTCTCAAAAAAAGATATCGTGTATTTTTAAAGGTTGGAAACAATGATGTTCCAGTTAAAATATTGTGATTTAAAATAAATAAAATGCAAGTCCAAAACATTTCTGTATTTTAACAAGATATAGTTTGACACTTTTATTTTGAGTTGGACGTTTTTTTTTAATATTATAGGAACATATAGCCAGAAAAGCAGTCAGTATACACGGGTTATTACAGTAATGACATATTTACTTTTCTTGATGAATTATTCCCAAGTAACACTATTGCTCTTATTGTGATCTCGAAGGTCGCCTAGAAACTATACAATAAAATTTTGAATAAAACCAAATGATCTTCTAGACATCCCTAAGATCACCATAAAGTAGCTTCTAGCCAAAAAGAGCCCATCCTAAAAATGTTTTTAATGACTAAATTTAAAAACTATATTAGAACCATTTAGTTTTAATATTCTTAAAGAGTTGTTTAAGGCCACTTTAAATTTTTGTATTAAACTTTATTAACAGACGTTTGGCATTGCAGCAGACTAAATTACGTGAAAATTATGTTTTTAAATTTAATGTGGAATTTTAATAAGCATATATGCTTAAGAGTTTTCTTATTGGGTTCTAATGAGTACATCAAGAGTATCTACTCCATAAAACTATATTAAAACTAATTCAAGAAAGTTTTGTCTGTTTCCTTCCGCCAAACTCATCCCTAGACGCGTTTCGCCGTTTACGGCTCATCAGTGAGGCTCAGTTTGGCAGAAGGAAACAGGGCTCGAAGACAAATCACTTGTCAGGATCGATTATACGTCTGGGGATGAGTTTGGCGGAAGGAAACAGACAAAACTTTCTTGAATTAATATCTGTGGTCCGGCACTTGTACCGGTTTTGAGAGCGCACTTGCAAAATTTTCTGTTTTTACAGAATAACCCCTTTACGACTGACCTTTTCTAAGGTACCGTACTGGGACGCAAGATGTCGCACCGGGTTCTATAATTCCCGTCGATAATATATTAAAACTATATATTTATTCCGAAATTGATTGTTTTAAAGCCAACTTGCTATTAATTTTTAAAAAAGCAAATTAGTTTTAAAATAGCCAATGTCAAGAGTATTATAAAACCAGTATAAGATCAATAGGGCATTAAGAGCAAATATTTTTTTTTATTTTAATTTAAATTTTTAAATTTTTGCATAAGAAGAAGAAGTGGTCATTAAGAACGTTTAGTTTATCTTAAGATAACCTTAAAACCAATACTAATATTGAATATATTAAAGCACTTTTAAACCCTAAATTAATCAAACTTGTCTTACAATAATTGTTACTTGGGTTGTCAACTCACGACGTGAAAAGCAATTATCTAGCATAAACAAATGACAATGACAAGTTTTAGTCACCGCGTCTGATTGGAGTAATGTCAATGGTTTTACCCTTAATGGGCATAAATGTTCTTGAATGTCTTTCTGTCTAAATCACTATATTATGAATAGTAATTACACAATAGCTAATAGAAATTTGAAATAGATACTACATCTACTACCAGATTAAATAAATTTATTGGCCAGCAGGTTAACTGTAAAATAGTTTATTTTAAATGTATATCTAGTTAATAGTATAACTGTGGAGACTTTAATAATTGTATTTGTTAATGGATATTGCCATTGATACTGGAGTGCAAGAAATAAATAAATAGGTAATTAATGAATTTATTTAGTGGCAACTGTGGAGAGCAATAAAAACGGACATATATATATATATATAAGAATTAGAAGAAAGTTAATACATAAATATCAACAAAAACAATGATGTTATAAAATATAGGCATTTTAACTCTAGGGTTACACAATAGACACGTTTTATTGTATACGTGCCAATGTTACTTCAAAATGACCTTTGAAAGTCGTTGTGCTTCTTCTATATGCATCAAGTATGTTATAGTTTTGTTACATTTCAAGAGTATTGATAAATACGAGATAATGTTATTACGAATTTCAATTGTCGCAATGTCCGCGAATGCGTGGATGCCTGGGAGATACTCTCGAGGAAGAAGTAAGTAAACCTGGTCTGGATTCCCGGACACCAGGAGGTTCAGGGTAACGAGATGGCAGATAAACTTGCCAGACGTGGAGCTGAGACCCCATTTATTGAACCTGAGCCGGCCATAGGAATAACTAAAAAGCAGGTAGGATCTCCACTAAACGAGTGGGCTGAACGCCGCTCCAAAGAGGAATGGCGGATGGTTCAAGGGTGCAGAGAAGCTAAGGATTTCATAGCTTGACCAAACAAGGCTAGGCCAGAATGGACTTTAAACAGAAGATTATGTGTGCTAAACCTTAATTGGGATATTGGCCGGACACTGCAAGCTAAGGAAGCACCTACCACTGCTTGGTATATAAGAGAACCCAATCTGTGCTAAATGCCTGGAGGAAGAAGATACCTCGCTGCTTCTTTCAGGCACCTGTAAGGCCCTGAGAAGACTCAGGCATCAGGTGCTAGGATCGGCGGCTCTTCAACGAAATAAATCACGGCCCTGACCTGGAGCGACATACTTGCCTTCATAAGAAGGTCAGGACGTTTTGACGCCAAGGTGATTAGAGTGACTGAGGTCTCTGGCGTAGGCAAAAAGGATCGCCGTTGGTCTATTTACTAGGTCTCGGAACCTCCCCCCAAATACTATTACTACTACAGAAGTGTCAAAAATTTTGTTCTATGGTAACGTATGATGACATAAAGTAATAACTATCCATAGGCTGTTATTAGTGTAATGTTATGGCCATTGCTTGCTTTACCACATGTAATTACAAATAGACGAAATTAATTGGATTGTTGTTACAAAAAAAAGTTACAATGATAATTAGTAACAGGAAAATAACATCGCTTCATCTTCATCATCGCATCTACCTGAATATCATATCGATATTTTTAATATCGATAGTTCTTCAGCTCTACAAAAGGGTATTTTTGTGATACGGCACAGAGTGTGATTTACGATCATTAAATTTCGGATTGGGTGTCAAAAGTTAATTACAAAGTCACACTTTGATTATAGGTAAGATATGTTAATAATACCGCTAAAAAGAATATAAAATGTATTTTTCTTGGAAAAAAAGTACTCGCCGAGACGGGTCACTGAAGCTCGTAAAACAAGATCCAGTAGAATGCCGGGGTAATGTACATACAGTGTTATACCTTATATATGACACATACTATGGTGGCTTGGCTGACAAGTGCAACATAACGGAAATTGCACAGAAGAAGCATTAAAATTCTTATGACCTGTTTACATTAGGCGCAATTGCAAGCCAAATTGCCTGTAAGCATGCCCTTTGATGGCTTTTTAATAGGCTGATGCAATTTTACTGAAACGACCCTTAACATGCATCCCATGAACTTGCATGCAATCATTGTACCTAATGTAAAGATGATTTTATTTGCGAATTGATTCTTCAACGCTGAGGAAAATGATCTAATACAACATCAAGGGCGGATGTAGGTCCAAATCATGGGGGGGGGGGGGTAATTAAAGACTTTTTTTTAATAAAATCTATAGGTATTAAAGCGCCGCAGGCGAAAAATTTTTGGGGCCACGCCCTAATTTTGCTTTATTCCCAGTTTTTAAAATAAAGAATAATAATAAAACGCTTTTTACAGACGTTTACGTATGTACCTATTTCGACCGTATGGTCGGGGATTGCAAACGTCGAGTTTGAAAATCTATAATTACGGAACCCCAAAAATTCATGGGGGGGGGGGTAATTACCCCGTTAAACCCCCCCCCCCCCCCGTAAATCCGCCCTTGGGTTTGCTAAGACATAGTTTGTATTGATAGTTTATTTTTTATTAACCCATATTAAATAAATTGGTGTATCAAACCCGCTTTGGTGTTATATCAATATCAATTTTATTCCCGATTTACTAGATCAGTGTTTATTTTGGTAGTAATCAGCAGCACAGTCTTTTTGAATAATGAACTACTTTTAATACAGCAATTTAGTTCAAAAATAAATTGTATCTTCTCAATGCGACGCATTTTGTTCCCAATAAAGCGCTTTCTCTACAATTAAGAAAGCAGAACAGCGTCCTCAAAAACGAATTGTATCCGTTCGAAACTATAATGCACAAGAAGTTAGTGGGAGTTCGTAGCGATCGGCAATCTCCGCGCGCCGTAATATTAGTTTTAACGTATTTGTTGCGCACGTCACGTCGTTGTTCGGAGTCTTCGTCCTCTGTCTAAATTTGAATTTTATTGATCGTACCAATACCTGTTTCAATCAATTTATTTTTACTTTGTATTTAAGTTTTTTTTAACTTTGCATGTCAGATAAAGCAATAGAAGATTCTTATTTCGCACAACCCATCATTACTATTGGACTTTATAATCTATGGACGCATTTTACCATCTCAGTAAATCATGTTGCATAAGAGATAATCATATGCAATGTTAAACGACAAGAACAATATCACACTAGAAGCTATTTGAATTTTTGAGAACCAGCACAGTACCTATTGATTTTTAGTGGTAATGGTAAGTATAATATGTTTATTAATCATAGTAAGCAAATATTATTATGATTAATGTCAAGTTTCATTAGAACTGTCAGTCCGAACTAATACAGTATATAAAACCAGACTACACCCCCAATAGAACTTCATAATTACTGTGATTATTCAGAGCAATAATAACTATAAACCATTCTATGGTAGCATTAACTTCTATTTCCTGTTGGCTAAATTACCGCGATATTATCACCACACAAGGGTCTAGCCATTTTCGTTGTCTTACAGTAGGAAAGCGCGTTGCTGTCACATATACCGTGCGACCAAAAATTTTTTGCATCAAAGAGGGCTTGGATTAAAAAACGTAGGGCTTCGTTTAGATCACAATGATATGGGGACGATATATCTAACCAAATCTAGGTTAAAATTTTGTCCAATTCATAAATGACATGATATGCCAAACTAATGAGTAATAAAATAAGTAGACAAATACAAAATTATTTTTGTTGTTTACAAAATTAACAAAGTAAGAATATACAGAAAGAAAAAGAAAAATAATAACATAAATTGCTGAAATTGGCCACCGCCATGCTCCAAGCATAAATTCACACGTCTCTCCATATTTTCGAAAGTGTTGACCAGCATCTCTGGAGAAATGTTACAACATTCTTGGATAATCCTTTCTTGTAATTGTTCTTAATTTGCAACAAGTTCTTCTGTTCTTACAGATGGTCTTCCTGCTCCTTTTTTGTGTTGTAAAGAACCTGATTCCCTAAACACAGCCACGGTTCTTTTCAGGCAATGATAAAAATCCCCAGCAATAAAAGCAACGTTAGGAAATTGTTCGTGAAAATCGTCCGTGCACAAACCCGGATTGTATTGACACTCACCATTTACTCTAACCCCGTTTCGAAAATACAATTCAAACATGAATGTTTTGTGCTGTTCCGTAAAGGCCATTGTGTGAATTGTTCAAGAAATTGGAAAAATTAGCGGCGAATCAAATTACTTGTAACGACTGTCAAAGATGACGGAATAACTGATTGATTGTTAATTCAGGTAGTTACTGACACCCAACAGGTATTGAGCTCTAAGGCTAAGCATTACGTCCTTAGATGCAAGACCCTCTTTGATGCAAATAATTTTTGCTCGCACGGTAGTATTAAACAATTTTATAAAGAGTATGTGAATTCTTATAAGGAATAAAAGGTTTTTCTTAGTGAAGGTTCAGTTTTTTCTTCTTGCTAAATTTAACAAATTAAAAACAAGCTACCGTTCATGCAACAAGACCAATCACCAGCTCCAGGGATTCTCCTACAAGCGCATTATCAAAATTTCTTCTTGAGATAATTAAACCGTTACAGGGTAAGTAATTTTCTTTTGTTCAGAACTCTAATCATTTTGTAAATATTTTGAAAACCGTCAATTTAGAACCATAAGACACATTTGTCAGTTTCGATGTAAAAAGCTTATATACCAACGTCCCAATAGGGGAATCACTGCATATCATCAAACAAAACTTACAAGACGACCCAACCCTTTCAGAACGCACTAGTTTGCCGCTGGATGGAGTGATGGCGGAAATATTGGAGTGCTGTCTACGTAGTTCCTACTTTCAAGTAAAAGATAGCTTCTATGCCCAGGATGACGGTTTTCCAATGGGTTCATCTCTCTCTCCGGTGGTGGCTAACCTGTACATGGAATGGTTCGAGTCACATGCTATTAACAGTGCCAAGATTAAACCTAAACTTTGGCTTAGATATGTTGATGATACCTTTATTATCTGGACAGACAGCAACGAAGAGCTGATACGGTTTTTGGAACATATTAATAGTATAAGACAATCCATTAAATTTACCATGGAAACAGAAAAACATTCCACTCTACCTTTTCTCGATGTTCTCGTCAAACGAAGTGCTGAAAACATAAAAACTTCAGTATACAGGAAACCCACTCACACCGGGCAATACCTTAATCACGGATGGAATCATTCAAACTCCATAAAACAGGGCATAATTCAAACTCTTTATCACAGAGCATCTAACGTTTGCAAAAATCCGGAAGACCTAAATATTGAAATTTCAAACATCAAAAGAGATTTAAAACAAAATGGTTACCCTGAAACTTTTGTAACTAATACCATCTCAAAACTTAAAAATCGCGAGGTAAAAACTAATACAGACGCTAGAGAGGAGCAAACATTTCTTACAATACCTTATGTCAAGGGGATTTCTGAAAAGATTAGAAGAATAACCAAAAACAATAATATCAAAACAGCCTTTAAATCCGGAAATACGCTTAGAAGCTTTCTTATAAAAGTAAAACCCCCCAGTAATGAAAACACAAAAAATTGTATCTATCAAATCCCTTGCAAGTGTGGCGAATCGTACATTGGAGAAACTAAAAGACCTCTTCCCGTACGAGTTAAAGAACATCTGAAACATACTCAAAGAGGTGAAACTTCGAGATCAGGTATAGCAGAACATGCATGTATGGACTAACCAACATAATATACAGTGGTCAGACGTCAGAAGCCAAAGTTTTGGACACGGAACAGCACTGGAAAAAACGAAAATTCAAGGAAGCAGCTTTCATGAATCAAAGTACACATATATTCAGTAAACCAAGTATAGATATCCCCAATATCTGGAAGCCTCTTCTTGTCCAAAACCAACAGCTCAAACTTCACACTCCAATAAGCACGTAGGCGAAGTCATCAAGCATCATTGCACATGGATAGTATTTAAGACAGTAGCCTTAGAATTATAATTTAGTTTACACTTGAAAACGGTTAGAGATACTTACTAACCGACACGTTGTGTTAAGTAACAAAATAAAGACAATGGAAGTCCGACAAGGTAATTTTTTTTTTTTAAGCTACTGTTTCATTATGAAAATTACCACAGTATATTTCCAGACCTGACGATAAAATTTTCACTAGAAATAATACCACAAGAGATTTTTATTCGAGCTCTCGTCTTCGACTCGGGATAATTATTTTTAATTTATAAAGCTTTAAACCCTTTACACCTATTAACCTGTTATAATAAAATAACTTTATCCTTATTGTGTAAGCTTAACCAGATTTTCGCCAAGCTTCGGTTACAATGAACCTGTCAATGACGATTTGAATATAATTCTCTGACCACCTCGCACACATTCTCTGACGCCATTAAATGACACGGGTGAATGATAGCAGTATTTTATTCATGTTAATCCGACTTGTTTTATTTCATATTCATAGCCCGATATCTGCAAAATGATCTGCCGGTCGTTTCGTTCTGGCCACTCCCTCGAATATTTTGTTGCCTCTATTGACACTAGTTGATTTTCTAAATTACGATCATGTGTTCTGTTATGTGCGACCATTACCCAAATACTACGAACTACTTACTTATACAATACTTGTAAATTGGTTTTTGTCTGGCTAATATCTCGGTGCTTGAATATTTTTAATGTGAGCTAGGAAATTTAAATATTCGTCATACAATTTTGTAACAGAAACTGTAATAGAGTTATATAATACCTAGTTTTAGAAGATGGGCGTTCTTTGATGATATCAAGCCGTACCCTTGATTGGTTATGATCAGTAGTGACCGGATTTGCATAGCTCATGACGCAAATTCCAGAGGCGGATTTACCGCGACGTTTATAAGTAGGTATACCAAATTAAGAATTTGCATTTTACCTAATGTAGGTAATAATATATGCAGATATGGCATTAGCGCACTGAGAAAAAAATCTTTTATTCCTTATAAGAATTCACATGCTGATTATAAAACTGTTTAATACTATATGTGACGGCAACGCGCTTTCCTACTGTAAGACAACGAAAATTGCTAGTGTGATAGTATCACAGTAATTTAGTCAATAGAAAATAGGAGTTCATGCTACCATAGAATGGTTTATAGCCATTATTGCTCTGACTACTCACAAAACTGATCAAGTTCTATTGGAGGTGTAATCTGGTTTAGTTCCGATTGGCAGCTGTAATGAAACTTAACAATAATCATAAAACAAATTCCCTTGTTAGGGTTAATAAAACATTTACTTACCAATAAAAATCAGTACTGTAGTTCTCAAAAACTTAAATAGCTTCTAGTGTGATATTGTTCTTGCATAATATGATTATCTATTATGCAACATGGTTTACTGAGATTGAAAAATTCGTCCATAGATTATAAAGACCAATACCAATGATTAGTTGTGTAAAATAGAATTTTCTATTGCTTCATATGACATGCAACGACTTTAAAAATCTTAAGTACAAAGTAAAAATAAATTAGTTGAAACATGTATTGGTACGATCAATGGAATTCAAATTCAGACAGGACAGCTAGAAGACTCCGAACAACGATGTGACCAGCGCAACAAATGGATTAAAGCTAATACTAAGGCGTGAGGCGATTGCTGACCGCTACGAACTCCCACCAACATCTTGTTGGATTATAGGTTCTAACGGACACAATTCGTTTTCGGGGGACGCTGTTCTGCTTTCCTAATTGTAGAAAAAGCGCTTTACTGGTAACAAAATGCGTCGCATTAAGAAGATACAATTTATTTCTCAATAAAATGGCTGTATTAAAAGTAGTTCATTATACAATACTGTCCTGTTTCATCACCTTCCATCAATTACTGATATATGATATTTTATATGAGGGAAATTTTCATCAAAGTGCTCATTTTCCTTAGTTCTGTTCACGTCGTGTTCTCAGTAAATTTACATTGCTTTCTTCCAGATTTTCACCAAAATAGTAATTTACGTAACAATTCTGGAAAAATACTTTTCCTTTGGACCAGTGGACCAAAAGATGTTTTCCTACAGACGTGTGGAAAAATCAATTTTCCGCACTGATATCCGTGCGGAAAATTGGTTTTTCCACACTAGTGCGGAAAATTGGTTTTTCCACACTAGTGCGAAAAAAATTTTCGGCACGATTATGTCTAAATCAATAATATATCAATTATAACTTGTAGTTATTACTTTTTTTCTCAGAATTAGCTACTGTTACATATGTATGTAATTGTTATAGTTAATTAAAAATTATTAAATTTCTTTGAAATATTTGTTACTTATTTCCACACGTCTGTAGAAAAACTATTGTACCTGATACGTGCGGAAAATGTTTTCCCTGCACTCGGCTGCTTCACCGAATTCCGCTACGCGTCGTTCGGTGAACGGCAGACTCGTGCGGGAAAATTAATTTTCCGCACTTGTTAGGTAAATAGCTATTGCGAATCCAAAAAAAAAACAGCTTGGTTGCCGAAAAAAATAGTTTTTCTTTAGACCTTTAATAAACTTGACTTTCTCTACTAATTTTTTGACGTTAAAGTTCCGCTGTTGTGTCAGAAGGCGGTTGCTATTGGCAGCGGAAGAAAAAGTACTTTTTACATCCGTTGCCAATAGCATCGGAAATATGATTGTGTTCTCATGAATAAAATATATAATTTTGTTATTTATATTTTCATATTTAAACGACGTTTGAAGGAAAAATAGTATGTTGTATCGGAGTAAAAGCAACTTCTTATGACTTATCATAAAAGCATCGGTTTTACTCCTAATAAAACAATATTATAGTATTATTATGTTAGTTACATGAACAAAAAGTAAACCAAATAATACTATAAAGTATTTATTATGTTTATTTATTTTAAAAGAATCAGGTCTAATTTAAGTTTGTTTTCTAAAAAAACTGTATTTAATACTATTATTAGTGTTGGGAAAAATCGACTTATTTTAATAATCGACTACCGAGTATTCGAGTGATTTAAAAAATCAAATGATAATCGATTTTTTTTCACTCAAATTCTAATATTAATTATTAATATTGGCGGTTCATCGTTCATGTTGATATACAGCATTTGTATTGGGAATAACTGACTCGGTGTTGTTAATCGATTGATTTTTTGCGGATTATTAAATGTGGCGGAGATATTTGTGGATTTTTTGGCATGGTTCCCAGATCTTACAACTTACAATTTAATTTAACTAACCACTTTACTACTTGACCTTGAGATGTCACGATATTGCATAACTCATAATATTTATGAATATTGTATACTCACCACTATAATAAATCCTATTATCCTACGCAGGCAACCCGTAATGCAGTATTTAAATCTAAATAAATCATATTTATTATCTTACGCAGGCAACCCGTAATGCAGTATTTATTATGAATAATATCGCCAATAATAACCGAAAACCACTCGGCGTAGCCGCTCGCTACGAGATGGCTCTGGCCGCAGTGAGTGATTGACAGGCGGGCAGCAAATTTGGAGACGCGTTGAAAAATTAAAACCATATGTTCGTCACTCATTTCGCCACTCGAGTTATTTCCGAAGATAATCGAATAATTCAAGTGATTGAAAAAATCGAGTAATCGGTTATTTTTCACTCGAGTGATCCCATCACTAACTATTATACTACAGTGCGACCTCGATAATTCGGACCTTCAGTAAACCGGATTCTTCGGTAATTCGGCCAAAACTTTCATTTGCATTTATGTACAATTTTTTAGTTGTTTTTATTAAATGTTTAACTTAACAATAAAAACTATTCAGCTTCAGTAATCCGAATTATTTACTAATTCGGATCACCGCGGTTTTAATTAGTCCGGATTATCGGGGTCTCACTGTACATTTTCTTTATTGTTCTTCCATTTTATATTGTGGTAATGTGGAAATATTTGATAAACTACAAATTTTACAAAATAGGGCAATGCAGATTATTTTAAATTGTGACAAATGTACAAAAATTAATTTTACGTTAAAAAATTTAGATTGGTTGAATGTCAGAAAATTTATTTTTTATTTAGTATGTATTTTTATACATAAAATTAAAAATAATTTATTGCCTGATTGTTTAAAAACTTTTGTTCTTTTAATTGTGACCATCATAATTATAAAACAAGAACTAATCGAAATTTTGATGTGGATAGAGTGTCTAAAACATTAGCTTATAAGTATATTTTTCATAAAGGTTTGATAGAATATAATAATTTGGAAAATTATATTAAATCTGAAATATTATTAAAACATTAAAAAAAACTTTAACATTACACTGTTAGAAATCCTGGACGTGAGAATCAAAAAAATGTATAATCAATTAAAATAAATCAAATTTAACTTAAAACGTATAGTTATTTTAACTCTTTTGTGTTTAGTAAAAATCAGATTTTAAGAACTAACTTTTCTGGAAGTCGTTTTAACATAACAGCTAACTAAAATTAACATGCAATTCTTTTACGGTTCAAATGAATCAAATACTAGTAACTTTGATAAAGTTTATAATCATTATCAATATCTTTTTTAGTTAAAATTTTAAAATAAGTTAATACTAACATAAAAAATGTGTCAAATTTACTAATTAAGTTGTAATTTTTACTGCACAATAAAATCAGATTAATGTCAAAATAGTAATAACATATTTTATGAGTTACTGATTGACTGAAGCGGTTTTAGTTAAAGTGACAAAAAAACGAGAGAGTGGACTTTCTGGGACATAAAAAAAAAGTTAAATTTGATTCTTTTCTTTTAACAGTGTACCTACATTTAATTAAAAAACAAAATGATACGTAATATTTAATAGAATTTGCAAAATGGTTAACTTTTCTGTCTGTTTTTGTTAAAAGAATGTTGCGTTTTAAAATATAAAAATAAATCTATAAAAATGTGTTAAAAAAATGTATTAAAAAATATCATTTTGCCAATTAAAACATGTTACTACTACTACAACAACAGGAAAAAAAATATTTTTAAGTACTCAACACTTTTTATTATTACTACTACCTGCACCTGCGTTATGCCTGGTGCCAAAACCAAACCAAGGAATGCACTTTATTCAGCTGTTTATTAAGATCTATAAATCAAATCGTTATAGAAATACATAGAATCGAAAATGTGTCGTACCAATGGTTGATGTTTACCTCGGTGCGCTTTTGCCTAAGCGCCGACCATTATTTCATTCGTTTCGGGGATAGATTTTCGACATTGCACAATAGTCTTGACGTTTTTTTTTCAATTCAACAAAAATTACCTGCTATCCGACTCAAGGCATGTGCCATACCGACAGATGCAGGCATCCTCCCCAAACCTATTGACAAAAATCCTTCCTTATTTTATGTATGTGGATGTGTGTGTGAGGCTCCTTTCATTTCGGGATGCGTGCCTAGGGTCACTACCTTATTTCGGTAGTCGTCAAAATGTGATTTATTAAGGGTCCACCATCGCTTTTACTTATATGCGACATGCATTTATTCCATTTACTTCAAACCGTCTAAACCTATTATCCTATCAAATAAATTTGAAGATATATTGGTTTATTGAGAAATAATAATAGTTATTTTTTTATCTAGGGTGCGAAATACTACTTTGGTAATCGAGAACAAATATTTTTTGACTAGGCGCAGCCAAGTCAAAAATTGGTTGGAGATGACCAAAGAATTTCGCACACGAGTTGCAAACAATATTTTTTTTACAACGACTTTACTTTTATTAAACTAAAACCATAAAAGTATATTTTGTATTCAGGGCCGTTTCTGAGTGGTGTGCTGGGAGTGCCCCCGCACAAGGGCGGCCAAAGTTATAGGGCGGCGAAAGCCGCCTGCAGTTTCACAGAAAAAAATGTTAGACGTAAAAAAAAATTCTAGGAGATTTCATAAATATGAAGGGCCAAATAAGAATGGTAAATTCAGTTTTCAAAAAAAAATTATGCAGTAGCTGTCAAGAATGAGGCAGCCGCTCTTTGTGTTAATTAGAGATTTCTTTTTAGATAGATAAGTATCGGAAAAATAAAAAGAATTCTCAACGGAGGTGGCCGGTTTACTTAAAAAATTAAAACTAATTGATATTATTTGAATAATTATGTAGGTATAGTTGAATTCACATAAACTTTTAATGCCGTGACATTTCAGTTATGTCATACTTGTCAAATACTGCAGCAACTCATAAAATATAAACTTCTAATGGCTAAATTTAATTAGTATAATTGTACTGCACACAAAGTATGTCTATCTTGTATTATTTCATACGATTAAAAAGACATAGAAATAAAAAGAGTTGGCCGAATTCCAGAAAAGAAAAAGAAAAAACACTGAACAATCTCAGCTGTATAAGAAATTTAGTAAGTTGGTGCAATCTAAAGTAACTAGACAATGACAAGTCTTGACATTTGGCATTAAAACTTTATGTGAATTTAACTATAGGTCTTATTAATTTGGTAGTAGGGTAGGTGGGGGCACAAATACTCACAGGGCAAAAGAACGCACCCTATTTAAATTTGCCGCCGATGTCCGGTTTCAAATGCTGTTACAAATAACTTTTCCGACGCCGAAAAAAAGTACCCAGACATTTTGATTACGAATTAAAAGATGACTCCATCGTCGAGGCCAAACAGAGTTTCAATGTGAATTTTTATTTTTCGATTTTGGATATTTTTTTTTGCCAGGGAGGAAACCCTTTATGGGCACCGGTTACTTGTTCTTTGGATATTGCGATAGAATCAATTAAGGAGAGATTCGTTTCACTTAATAAGTGTAATGAAACATTTGGGTTTTTGTCGAACTTCTATGAAGCTAATGCCATAAATGACGAGAAATTGTTAAAATCCTGCAAAGATCTCGATATAGCGCTTCAATAGCAAGGAAGTCCCACAAACAAAGATATTGATCGCTCAGAGCTCGACCAGGAAATTTTGTCGTTCCGAGAAATTTTTCCAATAAAACGTACAAAATAATAATTGTAGATACGCTAAAATTCATAGCTGAAAAAGATTTAATCTCATCATTTCCAAATCTTTGTGTTGCGCTGAGAATTTTTATTACTCTGCCGGTTACTGTTGCATCTATCGAACGTAGTTTTTCAAAGTTAAAATAATTAAAAATTACTTGCGGTCAATTATGTCCCAAGAAAGGATTAGTGGCTTGGCCCTTATCGCCATTGAAAGCCAAATTGCTGAGCCCCTCTGTAGGTAAGTATGAATAAAAGAAAAATATTAAAAATAGGCACCTATTAAAGATTTATTTTTCTGACAATTGCTTTGCGCCATAATTTCAGGTAGGTAATTGTAAAATAGTAACTGATTTGATTTAAAGGGCAGTCAGTTCATATGTCGCACAAGGGCGGCCAACAGGCCAGAAACGACCCTGTTTGTATTATAATATATAAAATTTAATGCAAATTAATTTTTAAAAACATAGTAGTCGAATCTGTCCCAGATATCACTACGGAAACCAATATGTTTGACAACAAGCGTTATTCACTTTCATTATCGAAATTGTGAGGGCTAAATATTGCTAGTTTTTTAAAGTAAAATACCTAATAAACTAATGGAGAGTCTCGAAAGTAAAGATCCTCTACCGCACCAGAAATATCAGATGCAGCCAAAGTTAATACAATGAATCTTCTACCGGAAAAATCCAGACGACAGTATGAAAGGCAGTATGTATAAACAATTTAAAACATGGTGTTTGACAAAAAACGTAAACAAAGTCTTCGAAAATATTTTACTGGTATATCTTGCGGGAAGATCGAAAGAAGTCAAATCGTCCACATTATGGTCAATATATTCCATGTTAAAGTCAACACTTATTATTGTCAAGGAAAACGTGGATATAAGAAAGTTTCCAAAATTGGTCTCATTTCTAAAACAACTCAGTTGGACATCAAGCCAAGAAGTCTATGGTTTTAACGCGGGAGCAAATTAATAATTTTTTAACTGAGGCAGATGATAACATTTTTTTATTAGTGAAGGTACCGCTGATTATCAATGTCAAGGCAAATCCTACCTCCTATTGGCGACAGTGTATATAGTATTCCCAGGGAGACAAAATCTACCCGCGATTAGCAATGTTTATACAAAACGTACCAGCGATTAGCAACTACCAATAAGAGACCTTAATTTATAGCCTATTGCTAATCAATGGTAGATTCTGCCTAAATGCCGCCGGGAAAAGTTAACAAAAATGAGTATTGGTGATATCGAGGACAAAGACTCAATTTTAATAGTAAAAGTTGCCGATACAAAAACAAACGTGCAGCTCGTGTTTACAGTTTCAAAACTGGAATATATCGACTTTTTCTGAAATATCGAAACAATAGATGCTTTAACCAGGTTGTTGGAATTAATTTAATTGGAGAAATGCCATCCCTAGTAGCAAAATATCTCAGAATAGAGCGAATCCTGAATCATATACCGGTCACTGCTTTCGGAGGACGTCTGCAACATTTCTTGCTAACGCAGGAGCTGACATGACTACTTTAAAGCGTCATGGAGGATGAAAATCTTGAACCGTGGCCGAAGGATATGTGGAGGACTCAATAAATAATAAAATTAATATTTCAAATAAAATTCTTGATTGCGAAACTTTAAATGTAGATCTAGTTCCATCTAGTTCGAAAGCGATAATAATAATGTAATTTGAACCTTCCGAGTAGCAGATTCCTCAGGAATAAATATTACATCTTGTAGTAGTTACACAATTAACGTCAATATTGTAAATAATAATTGAAATCACTGTTAAAGGAAACCATAGTGTTTTTATTACAAATATTTCAGAAATTCTACGTTTGGTTTATTTATATTTGATAAAATAATAAATATTTTTTAACTGGATTTTTGTTTAATTCTTGTGTACCTATTACCTTAATAGAAAATGAATTTGGTTAATTTGTCGGCAAATGTCAATAAGATTTTCAAAACAGGCCATAATTAAATTCATATCTTAACATAGTATAAAACAAAGTCGCTATCGCCCGTCCTGTCCCTATATGTGCTTAAATATTTAAAACTACGCAACGGATTTTGAAGCGGATTTTTTAATAGATAGAGTGATTCAAGAGGAAGGTTTTTATGTATAATACATGCATAATATTATAGAGAAACACTGATAAACACTGATAAATTAGAGTAGGGAGAACGAACGACCCAACCCCGGCCCGTTCAACGATCGATCCGAAGCACCGAAGCCGGAATAGACGAAGACAGACTATGTTTTATGCATGGAGTGAATTGTGGACGGGCCGGCAAACGGTTGAGTTTGAGGTTTGTTCGGGTTTGTTCGCCTTACTATCTCACGTCGTATAATGCCGGGCGGCAACGCAGGCCGGGTACACGCTAGTTAGGTATATGATGTGCAAAATATTTTGCACCCTGATGCGCAAATTATTTTGCACACGCCTAGAAAAATATTTCCTAAATAGTTGCAGGCGTTCAGCTGTTGCTAAATATCACCAGTAAATTTTAATTAAACAGGTTTAAGTTTGGTGTCACTAGATAGATAAAGGTTCAAACGTTGTTTGTCTTGTAATATATTTTTAGTTTAGGACTTGCTTTGGGAGAAAATAATTTAATGTTGGCCTATTTACACTAACACAAAATTATTACATACATTACATTTTGAAAACAAAAGGGTAATTGTAAAATCGGCTGCATAAGAAACAAAGTTTAAGAATCGGTCTTTCAATATTTTTAAATTAAAGTAAATCGTACGGTGAACTCTTAAGTTGACTGCATATGATGGAAAACTTTTTTTTATTATTTATTTTACGGAAAATAGTTACTCTCTATTAAAAGTTCTGCCTCATGAGAAAATAATGTTAAATCTTTAAATTTTGAGGTAGCTTATAAAAAATATAAAAATTGAACGTGCATGCAACTATCATAGTGGTAGGTTAAAGGTGGAAAACAATGAAGTAAGTAATATAATAAAAAAAATACCTTGTCGGGTTTGTTCATTGTCTTTATTTTGTTACTTAACACAACGTTTCGGTTAGTTAGTATCTCTAACCGTTTTCAAGTGTAAACTAAATTATAATTCTAAGGCTACTGTCTTAAATACTATCCATGTGCAATGAAGCTTGATGACTCCGCCTACGTGCTTATTGGAGTGTGAAGTTTGAGCTGTTGATTTTGGACAAGAAGAGGCTTCCAGATATTGGGGACATCTATACTTGGTTTACTAAATATATGGGTATTTTGATTCATGAGAGCTGCTTCTTTAAATTTTCGTTTTCTCCAGTGCTGATACATTTAAAATCTAGGATAGTGTCAATTTAAGACGGTTTTAAATTTAGACCTACTTAGTGGATATGGCTGAAAGATAGTGGCGTAGCGTGCAGGAGGTCAGGGGGGGCGACCGCCTCGCTCCGCTCTTTGAGCCCTTTCCCAAACGACGGCGACGCCCCCTTCCCACTCTCCCAGTAGTTCCCAGTTCAATTTCACTTCACATGATAATTGATAATAATGTTTACCTATCGCAGCAAGAGGATTATTTATTAATATTATTATTATTATTATTATTATTATTATTATTATTATTATTATTATTATTATTATTATTATTATTATTATTATTATTATTATTATTATTATTATTATTATGATTTTTTAGTTCTTTGTTTCTGTTTATATTATATGATGACTATTATCAGAAGAATATTGGCAAATATGATATTTTGTGAAGCTCTTTTTCTCTTTGTTTTCAAAGTATTTTTATGGGTTTTATTTAGGTTATTATTTGTTTATAACTTTTAGAGTAAAGAAACAGATAAAATAAACCTGTTACCTATTTCGAGATTATATTTATTTTCACTACTTACTTCATTTAATTTATAATAAAAATATTTTGCCACGACCAATAATTTGTATTCTTTCAGTTATTTTGCTTTAACAATTAAAAATTGTATAGGGAAAAGAAAAGCATAAAGTCTTTCTTCACAATTTTAATTCAATAGCTAGGCTAGAATCGACATGTTTTGAGTGTTGGTCACGACTACAAAAGTTTTTTCACTCCCCATGCGTGCCATTGAAAGCTCCATTATGGATTAGTTCCACCTTTAATTTTATTCTATTTTCTCTTTTGCTAACAACATCAGCTGTTCATTATATTTGCTTCAATTTCCTGATGATGAGTGTTTCTACACTCGAAACATATCGATTCTAGCCTAGCCATTGAATTAAAATTGTGGAGAAAGACTTGCTTTTCTTTTCCCTATATCATTCAACTCCACTTTGAGTATGGACTACTTCTTCAAAATTAAAAATTGCTTGAAATCTCTAAATTACTAGACTAAATTTTATTTTTTTAAAAGTGTGTTGTTTTCGCCAATAAGAATATAATAATATGCTCATATTATTATGTAATATGCATAAAATCTTTTATAGAGTTTTAACAAAATTCCCCTTGCCGTGTTCATATTTTGTTTTCATATGACCATTTTGGACATGACGAAACAAAAACTTTATTTCTCAGGCCAAAATTTACTAAATAAACGAAATTATATACATTAGCTGTGAGGCGCCCTATGAACAAGGGCGTAGATAAGGGGGTAATTACCCCCCTCCCCCCAGGACCCATAATCAGCCATGAAAACGAAGCACTTTTTTTACTTGATCAATTTTTTTGTGATTTTCTTGAGGATCCTGTGTATTTTATAGTTTAAGGGCTTAGCACCCAAAAAAATTTCGCCTGCGGCGCTACTTTTTTTTCCCCTTTAACCCCCCCAGGAAAAAAATATCTACACCCTTACCTTTGAAGCTTCCGCTCCTTCAACCACTTACGGCACTGCTGAAAGTTTATAATTTCTTTCTATTAACTAACCATTTATTCACTTTTAGTATTTCTTAAACTTTTTGTAATAAATAAAACTGTTTATGTGCCACTGGCTTTAAAAATGAAAGCAAACTCCCCAAACCTAAACACAGGTAAATGGCCGACAGATGTAAGCATTACCAGGCACCGGTAGCTCACCTTTCAAATTAAAATGTACATGAAATATGGTCCTTTTACGTTCAGGATTTGGGTGTTATTTTAATGCACTGATATTCATTAATTTTTTTTATTTTTGCCCAAAGTATTTAAGATTAAATGGTTCATTCCTTCAAAATTTCATTGGCAATTAATTAATTTTGTATACGCTTTTTCTTTGAAATCAGGCTATTTGTAAAAAAGGAACACGTTTTATCACTAGACAAAAATACTGAATCTTAGGTTAGATATATAGTAAAGCAAAAAATTGGAATAATTACAAAAATATTATTAATTTTTGAATGTAATATATAATTTAATATCGCTGATATTATTGTGGCGTGCTTCATCTCATCAATGGCTTACGAAGAAAAGAGCTATGGCGACTGTCTAACCCCCCCCCCCCTCTTCTTGAACGGCGCTCCTTTTCACCCCGAAAGACGACAGTAATCATTATGATCATTAAGGGGATTATCACTTTAATAAAAGAGATTAGTTTAGAGCAGGGGTGGCCAACCCGCGGCCCGCCAGGTATTCACTCGTGGCCCACAGAGCTAGCCTGCTTAGCTAGGCCAAAAGAAACAAAAACGTTAAAAAAGCAGATTGACTCAATTATTCTTTTAATATAAAATAAACCAAAGATTTTTATTACCATTCATTAAACATTAAAGATTTGTATTACGGAACAATCGCCACGTCCAGTTAATTTCGAAAGGAGGGCGACATCATGAGTGTTATTTTCTGCATTTGCAACGCCATTCCACACAGACGTTATTTCATTACGAGAAAGTTTACAAAGGGATGGTTGTGAGATTCGTTTTGATGAACAGTTAAAAGAGACATTCAATCAGGTTAAATTGGATTTTATAAAACATATTTGGACAAGGAAAAATATCCTGAGTTTTACAAGCATGCTCTATCGATGATTTCCCTATTTGGAAATACTGATACATGTGAGCAGCTTTTTAGTCGAATAAAAATATCAACTCGTAAATGAAAATACGAATTACTGATGTTCATTTTTGGAGAACTGTTTGCTTGTGGCAACGACCTTTGTTTTGTTTTGTTTTCTTCTTGACTAAATATATTTAGGCTTGCGGCCCGGCGGAAAATTTTGTTTCTAAAACTTGGCCCGGCTGCGGAAAAGGTTGGCCACCCCTGAGAGTATGATCGAAAACTAACTAAGGGCGCTATACTTACCTAACTATATTTTATTTTGATGTTGTCCAGTTGTCTCCGGGAATTGCTTATAATCATTTTTTTATTTATAAATCATAACTGGGCTGGAAATTTTATTTTATTGGTTTCCTACCTTGTTTTAAAGAGCTATGGTAATTTGATTTGCACCCTGGAACACTATAAGTTTCCTTTTGATATGATTATTTTAAAACTAGCGTGTACCCGGCATGCGTTGCAACCCGCTGGTATAAATACAAACCCGAACAAACCCGATATATTAGTACCCGGCATGCCACTTCCTGAAATTGCACCCGTGCGAAGCCGGGGCGGGTCACTAGTTATACATAAAAACCTTCCCCATGAATCACTCTATCTATTAAAAAAAACGCTTCAAAATCCGTTGCGTAGTTTTAAAGATTTACGCACATAAGGGGACAGGAACAGGATAGCGACTTTGTTTTATACTATGTTAAGATAATGCCGTTGTCAATCAAAACAATCTAGCTTTCAGTGGCGGATTTAGGGGAAGGGGGGGGGGGGGCGAAGCGGGTTTCGCCCCCCATCTGAGAATTGCATTGCTTGCTTTTCAGGGAAAAATATCGGGTTGGACAATGTTGTTTCTAATGTTTAAAATGTCATTGACGTCTTAAAAAAAATTAACCAACTCAGAAAATGAGTTCTCATCAATATTCCAAAATGCTTCTAATCTCTTAGAAACTTTTTGTCTATAGAATTACAGGTTCCTCGCTTAACATCTCGACAAACTCAGCGGGTCAATATTCCAGCTTCAAATGCGGTAGATTATTGAAGGAAGGCAAGTCTTATTCCTATTTTAGACTAGGTACATTATATTAGGTTTAACCGAAAGATTTTCTGACAAAACGTTACATTGTTTTTCCCTTAATGTATTGCTTCCCATAAATTTACTGCTTTTGACGGACTACAGCATTCTTAAAGAAAATATTACACTAATATGTAATTAGTTTTTAGGATTAACTGAAAGTGTTGAAAATGAGATCGCGACATTGTTAGGGGGAAGTACAAATTTATCAAAAAACCATTAAAAAAAATACTCCATGTCAAACTGCTATTGAAACACTCGTCAAAATAGATCAAAACTTTTATCCCATTATCGCAAAGTATTTAAAAGTTTTAGTAACGTTGCCAATAGACAGTTTTCGTTGTCTTTTAAAAGCGATTCCGATAACCGCTATTTGACAACTTTGACATTTGAGCTGTCATTTATCGTTATCGTTACGGATAAGTGGCGGGAGCTAACGGACGGAAGACAAAGCCATAGCGAAAACGGAACGCATGCGTAATGCAAGGTCTCTATAGAGATGTCCCTTTAGAGACCTTGTGCGTAATGACCATTTTTTCGACAGATGCAATCAACATAGCCTATTTTTTGTTGAGGTCTGTTTTTAAAGTTTTTGGTTAATGAGCTGGCAAATTGCCTCGTAGCAGAGCCAAAAGACATACAATACAATACAAGTTTTTGGTTAGTATTTCTTGTTTTCGTCATGGATTCAACAGTAAGTTCCCTCAAAACATCGAGAAATCGTTTCACGGATGAGGACGATATCATTTTATTAGAGGAAATATTGGCCAACAACCCATATGGCGATGCATGTAAATACCTCCAAGAGAAGGGCATCATCCAAATCCGAATCACTGGATGATCCCCTTCTCTTGGAACCTTTCGTCTATCATGATATTTTAGAATTTTGGGTACTAGGAAATTAAAATCAAGCAAAAAAGATAGCACAAAACGTATATGAAAATATCAACGAAATAAGAATACAAGAAAATATGAACACAAACCATTAAAGATAGGTTATGATATATTTGTTATGTTTACTATCAAATTCGACTAAACGTTAACGTTAAGCGAATTGAACGCAAACTATTTTAACGATCTGTCAAATAGCGGCTTCGTATTCGTATTCGTTATGGTTAACCGTTTGAATTTGCCAACGAAAACTCTTATTATCAGTGGCAACTTCTGAAAGAAGCTTTTCCACATTACGAAGCGTTAAGAGTTGGATGCGTTCTCGTATGACACAAGATCGTTTAGATGGATTGGCCTTGTTGCATGTTTATAGAGACATAGATATTGAAGTTGACAGGGTGATTGACAGATTTGCTAAGGCATCTAAAAAGTTGCGATTTGTTTTATAATATAATAATTATTATCATTAAGCAATTTGTAATTGCTCTACTACTATTTTTTTTGTTTGTTTTGGTTAGTTTACTTTTTAGTATTATTTATTTAACTAAGATTCCCTAAGTTCGCTTATTTTTTTCTTTAGACTGCTCCATTACATGTTTCAGAGTGTTTTTTTTTAAATTAATTATGAAACTAATGTTATTTTATCCTTTATGTGTTATGTTTGCTTAAAAGTAAAATAAAAGGTAAAATTAAATGTTGTCATTAAGTTTTTTAATATACTATTTTAGGAGTCAAAAGAATTTTCCGAACATTGCGTGTATATGCATTTTTAGAATTGCCTATTCCACAGAGAAATTCTGGATCCGCCCCTGGCTTTTATTTCACTATTTACATACAGACAATAATATTATCGGAAATTAAAATATTATAACACTGACTTACTTTTTTGCTGTTAGGTTATTACACACACAAATACGAAATGAATATTACAACGAGCAATAAAAACTTACTACTTTTATATTTTGGTCATGTGTGAGTTTAGTGTTAGCAACAAGGCAAGCAGTAAAACTGCCAGATTTTAACTTGGACACTTTTGGATATAGAATTTTTTTTATGACGTCATATTGCGAAAACGAGAAATTGTGAGACTCTCGCGAGACGAGACGAGAATACATCTTGCGAGATGTTAGTGAGGCGAAATTTGAAAAAGATCGAGACGAGAGTTTTTTTAAAGTCTCGTGAAACACTAAAACTGATTATGACCATGTATGAAAATTCTGTAGGAAAATTCTGAATAACGTCCCGTGTTAAATAGACCTACTATAGTAACTTCAGAAAATACAAGTTTTTTGGGTCGCCCCGCGCCGTAGTTACCATATTATTAAATTTTTTTTTAAATAAGAAACTTTAGAACGTGATCTATCTATTAAACCTTTACCTTTATCCGATTCCACGGTATACTTTGAGGACGTTCTTTTTTTGATCCTACACTGTTAGAAATCCTGGACGTGAGAATCAAAAAAATTTATAATCAATTAAAATAAATCAAATTTAACTTAAAATGTATAGTTATTTTAACTCTTTTGTGTTTAGTAAAAATCAGATTTTAAGAACTAACTGTTCTGGAAGTCGTTTTAACATAACAGCTAACTAAAATTATCATGCAATTCTTTTACGGTTCAAATGAACCAAATACTAGTAACTTTAATAAAGTTTATAATCATTATCAATATATTTTTTAGTTAAAATTTTAAAATAAGTTAATACTAACATAAAAAATGTGTCAAATTAACTAATTAAGTTTTACTTAATTTTTACTGCACAATAAAATCAGATTAATGTCAAAATAGTAATAACATATTTTATGAGTTACTGATTGACTGAAGCGGTTTTAGTTAAATTGACAAAAAAACGGGAGTGGACTTTCTGGGACATAAAAAAAAAGTTACATTTGATTCTTTTCTTTTAACAGTGTACTATATTTCAAATTTTTAGTGTATTTTGAAGATAACCTACACTCGTTTCGTCAGTGGCAGTCGTGTGCTTAAAAGTATCACCTTCAGCACTTGCTAGAAAAATAACTGTTTTCTATTTTGTACAAAAATTTATTATTTACATTTAACAGGTCACATTTAAACATACAAGCCTCAAATAATGGCACAATGTTATATAATTTGAACAGCTGCCATTAAGTAAACATTAAAAACTAGTATGCCGGAAATTTTTTGGGTCACCTTGCAGTATCGAAGAAGCTAACTGGCACATAATTTATCGAATATATTATTTATTTTTTCAATTTAAAAAAAAATATTGTCTGCAAACCGTTAAACATTTTTCAGTTATAATGTTTAAAAGAGACACTTTACAAACTCCTTTCCAAATTATTACTGCTAAATATCACTATAGAGCGGATATTAGGTAGTAAAAGAACCTTTAAACTAGAGTCGGCATGAAGAGTTGGAAAATAATATTTATTATTAGAGACTAAAATTTTACAGACAATTATAGTACTTAAACGTGGACATAGAAAACGGCACGAATACTCTCGTTTTAAAACAGATGACAGCAGAAATTTGTCATCGATCAACTAATATTGGAAGATTATAATATCCCCAGATTTGTAGTGGACCGTAATGAGCCCAAGCACCGTCGTATGAATTGCGTTTTTGTGCTTTTTGTTACATTTAATTACGTTTTTAAAATATTTTGTGGTTATGGTGCCGTTTATTTTTACTTTTATTAAATTTTAATTACTTTGTGTGGCCGGTAAGTACAGGGTTTTTCCGTATATTTTGGAGCACCCCTGGAGCTTTTATTTGAAGACCTAGAAAACACTTTAAATTACCAAAGTTGCATGATTTCTCCTGAACTGCCAGAATTTGTTATCGGACAAAACAAATGAACATCGTAAATTTGTTTAATAATGCCAATGTCGATTTTTTTAAATGGAACACCCTGTTTATTAATTTTTTTTTTAACTCCTTACTCTTTTCTGATTCCAAATATGTATATATGTTATATGTTTGTTTCATAAATTATTATCATTATTTATATTACTTATTGTTACTGAATAAGCATTATGTTCTAGCATGTTTTCCTCACACCAATATAGATTTTCTAATCCGCAATATTTTGAAATGAAATTTTGCCTAAACGACTAAAGTAAACATATAACATATATACATATTTGGAATCAGAAAAGAGTGAGGAGTTAAAAAAAAATTAATATACAGGGTGTTCCATTAAAAAAAATCGACATTGGCATTATTAAACAAATTTACGATGTTCATTTGTTTTGTCCGATAACAAATTCTGGCAGTTCAGGATAAATCATGCAACTTTGGTAATTTAAAGTTTTTTCTAGGTCTTCAAATAAAAGCTTCAGGGGTGCTCCAAAATATACGGAAAAACCCTGTACCTACAATTATTTGACCAAAAATTTACAGGTTGAAATTTTTTTCATTAGGGATCATAATTATTAATGTGTGCCTTGCTCGTTAGTTGATTTCATCGATAAGTAATAAGTTTCATTTCATCTGAACGCCGTTTTTGTCGAAAAGTTAGTTTGTGAAACTTTTGTTCTTAAAATGTTTGTTTGTAAAGGTAAGGTTTCTAATGTACCTATAATTTTTGCATTATCTAGGTATCCTTTTCTGTTTCAAGAAGAATAAGTAGAAATTATTTCTCTGACTTAGGTAGGGGAGAGTTGGACAAAACAGGGTAGGTTGATAAAACCGGATATCTCCTAGTTCTGCCAAAAGCCAAAACAGCTTACCATATTATTAACCTTTAAAAATCAGCTAAGTATTTGATTTCGAAGGGATTATTTTTATTATTATTATTATTATTATTATTAATATTATTATTATTATTATTATTATTATTATTATTATTATTATTATTATTATTATTTTTATTATTATTATTATTATTATTATTATTGTATGGCAATAGTAAGGTTGAAATAAACTATTTAACATTATGTTACCCTAAATAAATAAATAAATAAATAAATATATAGTAGTTTAAATAGCTAACCATATTAATATGTAATAGGATAACGATCAAATATATAATTCTATTTTCTGGGTCTACGTACCTTACATAAGTAAAATTATTATTGGATATTACTATTATTATTGTTTGTATGACAATAAAATAAAGTTTTTAACATTCAGTTAGCCTACATATAAGTTTAGAAAAGTAACCGTATCAATAAATTACATTTTAACAAACAAATTCCCGAGGGGTAAACCGCTGCGGCAATTCGGTGTACAAGGCTCTGGCATTTCATCGGAAATCCGAATAATTCGGTGGTAATCATGGCATTTTCGTGGCAATCCAGGAAATTCGGAGGCAGTACTGGCATTCCGTGGCAATACTGCAGGCATTTCTCGGAAATATCGGCATTCCGTGGCAATAATTGTGGCATTCCTGTGGAAATATTTTTAATACTTATAGATATATGGCAACGGTGTACCTTGTTGGTTATTCCGACCTGAGCGCCCGCATCCAGCTCTTTAATACAACAATGCAAAAATTATGATATGACAAACTAATCTTTTAAAATATTCCCGGCAGTATCATTCGATAAAAAGGCTATCTGTTTTACCGATACTGTCACCTCCTCAGTCGGTATAGTCAGTTGCTTTTGTACCGACGATACCGACAAAATTAATAATGCAGGTGGCTCATAGATGACCTATGATTCGACGAAAATGCATTGACGCGACATTTCCTAAACCCTTTATATTTCTGTGCCCACAAATAGAAAGATAATTTTAAAATAGGTGAGCTCATGCGTACTCGTTAAAATAATAATTATATTCCACTAGCAATCGACTGACAATCCTGGCAATCCAGTGGCAATCCAGTGGCATTTCACCGGAAATACTGGTAACATAGTGGTATTCCACCAGAAATACTGGTAATCCAGTGGCATTCCACCAGAAATACTGGTAATTCAGTGGCATTCAACCGGCAATACAAGCAATCTACGGATGTTTCCGGCAATTCGTAAGAGAATGTGGCAATACTGGCATTACTTGGCAATTTATGGCAGTAGTGTACAACATTTGGGTCAGCGGTTTACCCCTCGCAAATTCCATAAAAACCACTTTTGGGTCTACATACCTTACGTAAGTCAAAAGCTGTTAAAGTAGGGTTTCCACTGACAGAAAAATTAAATCCCTGGCTATATTGAAGCTTTTAACTTTATACCACATACAAGTTTAGAAATGTAACCGTATCATAGCCAACAAATTCTATAAAAACCATATTTGGGTCTACGTACCTTACGTAAGTCATATATATGGGGATTTTCTTGACAGTAAATGTTATATCTGACTAAATTCAATTAGTTTATGTTGAACTGTAGGTATGGTATTTTACCTATAGGTATAATCTGAACAAATAAAACAAAAAAAATTCTGTTGTAAATATGAGTGACCGAATCCGTGCTTATGCTTATATTAGAAGCTTATGGTGTGAATATTCCATGCTACAGTCCACCCTTTTCATAGAGGAAGCCATAGATATTTTTAAGTATCCTAAACTTCGAGCATTTTTAAAAAGAAAAAATTACGGATATAAACCCAAAAAATCTAATGTGTTTGACAGGGAAGATGTAAATAAATTCTTGTTTGAAGCCCCCGATGATATTTATTTAATGATGAAGGATGTAATGATAATGGGAATTGCTGGAGCGTGCCGTTCTAGTGAACTCTGTGCAATGAAAATGGACAATGTTGAATTAAGGCATGAAGTCATATTTATTGTTACTATTCCTGATTCCAAAAACGGAATGGCACGTAAATTTAGTGACTAAAAGTGACGATGAAAAGGTTTATTATTTCAAAATAGTTTGAAATTACTTACATTGATAAAAGATCCCACATGACATTTTAATCCTCGCTTCTTCATGCGATATCAAAATGAAAAGTGGTTAAACCAGCCTGTCGGGAAAAACTCGATTTCTTCAATTCCAAGTAAAATTGCTAAATTTCTGAACTTTCAGAACTTTGGGGAGTAAACTGGACACTCCCTTAGAAGAACGTCGGCCACTTTGTTAGCGAATACTGGAGTTAATGTCTTTCTTAGCCCTCAAGTGACATGGCGGATGGAAATCTGCAACTATTGCGGAAAGTTATGTAGCGGAGAGCGTCAACAATAAAAAGGAAGTGGCAAATAAAATTTTATACAATATAACGAAACCAGAAGTCTCCTGCAGTACTTCAAGAGTAACAGAAAACTTGGTAAGAGATGGAGAAATTATGGAGTCAGAACATTTCATACAAATTGAGAAAAAACGAGAAAAAATTTATCTAAATTTCAAAAATAATTTTCATAATTGTAATAATTGTACTAATAATATTCATCATTTAATATTACTCAATTTTTATAAATCATTGTTTTTATATGGCATAAATTATTACCACCCAAGGGTGGTAAGTTGACTTACAACCCGTCGTCAAGGGCAATCGATACCTTTTTGGTAATTGTTACTTACGTCCTTCGAAACAGTGTCAAAATGCGTTGTTTACAATATAGGGAGGAAAAAAATAATATAAAAAGCTTTATAAAAATAAACTGATGTATTATTAAGGTTTTTATTAATATCATACCATTATGTGTTCTACAAACTCACCATAAAGTTCGGTTTAAGAAACTATATTGACTTGCGGTTTTCACAGATATTCTTCTTATTTATTCTTCTTTTAGCTTAAGTTGAAAAATACATATCGTTGCATTTAAAACTTTTGATAAAAGTGAAGAATTGATGATTGTGCGATAGCGCCCTCTAGCTGTCGCAACGGATTTCAGAATAATTTAGTTTTTTATTATTACACTGTTAAAAGAAAAGAATCAAATTTAACTTTTTCTTTATGTCACAGAAAGTCCACTCCCGTTTTTTTGTCAATTTAACTAAAACCGCTTCAGTCAATCAGTAACTCATAAAATATGTTATTACTATTTTGACATTAATCTGATTTTATTGTGCAGTAAAAATTACAACTTAATTAGTTAATTTGACACATTTTTTATGTTAGTATTAACTTATTTTAAAATATTAACTAAAAAAGATATTGATAATGATTATAAACTTTATCAAAGTTACTAGTATTTGATTCATTTAAACCGTAAAAGAATTGCATGTTAATTTTAGTTAGATGTTATGTTAAAACGACTTCCAGAAAAGTTAGTTCTTAAAATCTGATTTTTACTAAACACAAAAGAGTTAAAATAACTATACATCTTAAGTTAAATTTGATTTATTTTAATTGATTATAAATTTTTTTGATTCTCACGTCCAGGATTTCTAACAGTGTATGATAAAAGAAAAAAAACTCTTTTAGCAAGCTCAAAATATGTGGATATTTTTGCATAGCAATATTTGTCCCTTTCTACAAAAAGATAGAGCAAAAACTTAAATACAAAAGATATGCAGAATTTTCTTTAGATCGAAAAAATGCTACCTTCGCTACATCATTGCTATGCGGATTTTTGAGAAAATCCCCCTTTTTGATTGGTTGCTATAGTTACGCCACCTAGCGGTCAACCTAGAAACTTAAAAATTATTTCCAGCGATTTCTCTAACTCACTTTTGTAATAAATATTTTTTTTTCGCAAGCCCCACTGTAAACAGCGGCCAACAAACCCGAACAAACCCGGTACAAGAGATCAAAATTGCTTCTGTCTAAGAAGATTGCGGCAGAAGTCACAAAACTGGTAGCACTTACACATTTATGTATTTGCATTACACACATTATTTTACAATGATTTTACGGTCATAGGAAATGTGCATGAATGCAAAAAATACACATTTTAGTGAAGCTTTAAAAAACAGTTAAATGCTAATTTATATTGGATATTTTTATTACCCGTTATATCCTGCATTTAACTGCAAACAAATTTATTAGGAAAAAAATGCCAACAAAATTATTTTCTGTTATTTTACTTATTAAGGTGAAATTTTCAACGTCATTCAATCTATTGTCAACCTATATATTATAACCTATTTCGATAGACTTTAATAATAATAATAATAATAATAATAATAATAATAATAATAATAATAATAATAATAATCTTTATTGTCTACAGAACAGATTCCAATTACAAGACAATGTGACATAGAAAAAAATAATAATAGGTTAAAAAAGATTAATAAATTATTCTGAAATAGAAAATGGTGAAATTCAGTAAGTTAACGTTGTTGTAATAGTTTGAGTTTAGTTGCATTTGTAAACTGAGTGGAGGACAGGCCGAATACATCAATGCCATTGCAAGTATTATTGAAAATAAGCATTGATTGATAAATTGGTGTTTTAATTAAAAAGTTTGTTGAGGGAGTAAGCAGATGGAAGACGGGAGAGGATCTGACAGTGTGTTAGGGAACATGGAAGTTTATACAGGATAATAGCATAGGGCAATCAATGAGCGACCTACACACTTTGAACAAGAACTGAACGAACAAGTAATATCTGCGATTGAGAAGCGATGGTATAGGGGGATATGTGCCATCTTCCTTAAATGAAAGGTATTGAACAAACTTTCTTTGGACGTTTTCTAGAAGATTATTGTATTTGTGGAAAATGGGGTGCCATAATAGCACCATATTCTAGTTTGGATCGCACGAAACTATAATAAAGGGTTTTTAATGTTTGAGTATTTGTAAAATCAGCAGAATTCCTTATAAGGTATCCAAGCATCTTCATTGCACTGCTGTAGGTATTACTCATGTGAAAAGTAAAGGAAAGCCTTGGGTCGAAAACCACACCAAGGTCTCTAAAAGTGTCACACTGCTTAATGACTGTGTTATCAATGCTATAGTTGAAGCGAATAAAGTCTACCTTATTTATAAATGTCATGGCGAAGCATTTTCTAACGTTTAGGGCGAAGTTGTTAATTTTACACCACTTTTCCAGAGTGCTTAGGTCCCTCTGCAATAACAGGTAGTCAAATAAATTACTTATTACTCTGAATAGTTTTAAGTCGTCTGCAAAAAGCAGTACATTGCTGGACATATTATTACTTATGTAATTAATAAAGATTAAAAATATTAAAGGGGCTAGATTGCTACCCTGAGGAGTACCACTAGTGGCTTTGAATTTAAAGGATTGATATCCGCGAATCTCAACATACTGTACGCGATCTTTTAGATAGGACTCGAGGAATAAAACAAGTTGTTGGTTAAAACGTAATTGAGATAATTTACGTAATAAAATGGAATGATCAACTCTGTCGAAGGCCTTTGAAAAATCAGTGTAAATTGTATCAACTTGTTTGCGATTACCCATAGCCTGTCCCACGTATTGGGTGAAGCAGGCGAGATTAGTTGCTGTACTACGGGCATTAAAGAAACCATGTTGCGTGGGTGAAATTAGCGATTTTATTTGGCTAAAAATGCATTTGTAGACAGACTTTAGATCCGTACAGCTTATCACGTGCGCAAACAAAAGTTTTATGGGTGAAAAAATGGGCTGGTACGCACAGCTCACCAGTCACACGCCTTACAGGTATGGGCATGCGCACAACCCTCTTGTTAGGTTTTCCTTGTTTAGCGACATCCTCAAAATACACCGCAGAACCGGATCGGCCCCATTTTTGTTGTTGTGTTTTACGTTTTCTCTGTGGATGTCTTGATAATGTGTGAAGTTAGCAATATTTACCAGCGATGTTTATACAGCAACGAGATTTTTTGGGCAACGTGTCAATTCCGCCTGTGGTGTTTGTAAACGAATTTAAATTTTTTTAGTGGCAGAGATTAATTCTACCATTTTGATTTATCGTCTTTAGTAAACCACCCCAAAGGGATAAATTTTCTTCCATATACGAATTTCCAAAAAAACGGAAGAAAAAGTTACAGGATAAAAACTTCGAAAAGCAGCGTTTGTAAACGATTTTAATTTTTTAAGTGGCGAAGATTGAAATTCTACGCTCATGGGCTAGTTTATTAATGGCGGTAAATCGAAATGGTAGAATTCGAATCTTTACTACTAAAAAAATTAAAATTCGTTTACAAACGCTACAGGCGGAATTGACACGTACCCCCAAAAACATGTCGTTGCTGCCTAAACGGTGCTGATGAACGCTGCTAACTTCACACATATGATTTTTTGTTGTTTTATTTGCCATTGTGGACTGTGTGTATTTAATATTTATGTATTTCCATTATTTGTATAGTTAGTAGTAGTAACATGTTTTATTTAGGAAAAAGCTACAATTAAATATTTTTTAATACATTTTTTTAACAACACATTTATAGACTTATTTTTAATTTAAAAACGGAACCTTCTTTTAACAAAAAAACAGACAAAAAAGTTAAACATTTTGCAAATTGAATCAAATATTACGTATCATTTTGTTTTTTACATAAATGTAATTTTAAAGTTTTTTTAAATCGTTGTAATCATATTTGAGATTTAATAGAATTTTCCAAATTAAATTATTATATTTAATCAAACCTTTACCTATGAAAAATATACTTATATAAGCTAATGTTTTAGACGCTCTATCCACAAAAAAATTTTGATTAGTTCTTGTTTTATAATTATGATGGTCATGACTAAAAGAACAACATTTTTTTAAACAATCAGGTAATAAATTATTTTTAATTTTATGTATAAAGATACATACTAAATAGAAAATTAAATTTCTGACATTTAACCAATCTAAATTTTTTAACATAAAATTTATTTTTGTATATTTTTCACAATTTAAAATAATCCGCGTTGCCCTATTTTGTAAAATTTGTAATTTGTTTTAACTAATAGTTTAGTGACTTGTGTTTATGCCTCGGATATAATTGCTAGTAAAGACCATTGTACGATTTTCTTAGGCCCAAATAGGGGTAGAATATCGGATGTATCGTATTTTCAGTAAGTATGACGTAGTGATAGTTCTTGATATGTAATTTTATTTTATTATGATCAATTTTAACACATCTATCTAGGCCCACTATTTGTTTTTCAATTGGTTATCATCAACAAAGTGACGTCCCATAATGTGCTTTCTAAATAAAGAGAAACCAGACGGAGTCAAATCCGTACTATACGGTGGATGGTCCAGCTCAAGAAACTAACATTCGGGGAGGGTGGACTGAAATTTTGCTGCTTTGTGGACTCAAGCAACAAGGTTTTCACTATAAATCGTAACGCACAATTAGTTGTTGCTATCATGGTTAAAAAAACCCTCGTACACTGAGAAAAAAACTTTCTATTCCTTATAAGATTTCACATATTCTTTATACAACTGTTTAATATTTTATGTGACAGAAACGCGCTGTCCTACTACAAGACAATGAAAATTGCTAGACCGTTGTGTAGTGATAATATCACGGTAATTTAGCCAATAGGAAATATGAGTTAATGCTACCATAGAATGGTTTATGTTTATAGTCATTATTGCTCTGGATACTCACAGTAATTATCATGTTCTATTTGGGGTGTAATCTTTTTTATATACTGTATTAGTTCCTTCTGGCATTTGTAATGAAATTTGACAATTATCATAATAATTTTTGCTTGCTACGGTTAATAAAGCAGCACTAAAAATTTGTACTGTAGTTCTCAAAAAATTAAATAGCTTCTAGTGTGATATTGTTCTTGTCGTTTAACATTGCATATTATTATCTGTTATGCAACATGGTTTATTGAGATTGTAAATTCGTCCATAGACTATAACGTCCAATACTAATGATGACCTGTGCGAAATAATAATATTCTATTGCTTTATATAAAATGCATAAGTTAAAAAAACTTAAATACAAAGTAAAAATAAATTAATTGAAACAGGTATTGGTACGATCAATAAAATTCAAATTCAGACAGAACAGCTAGAAGACTCCGAACAACTATGTGACCTGCGCAACAAATACGTTGAAACTAATAATACGGCATGCGGCCATTGCCGATCGCTACGAACCCCCACCAACGTCTTGGGGACTATAGGTTCAAACGGATACAATTCGTTTTTGGGGACGCTGTTCTGCTTTCTTAATTGTAGAGCAAGCGCTTTACTGGGAACAAAATGCGTCGCATTCAGAAGATACAATTTATTACTTAACAAAATTGCTGCATTAAAAGTAGTTTATTATTCAACAAGACTGTGCCGCCAATGGAACTAATTATTACCAATATAAACACTGTTCTAGTAAATTTAAAATTAATATAAAACTAAAGCTGGTTTAATACACTAGCGATTTTAGACCAGGGTCGATAGTTTTTGAAACAAAAAAAAAATAGTAGGATGAAACCCATTGGAAAAGGAAGAGAATATAACAAAAATGAAAGGAAAAATAAATTACGGGCGATCCGAGGTCGGGACGGGGGGGAGGGGGGGTTTTAAGGGTAGAAAATGATTTATCTCGATTTCCGGTAAAACTACAAGTCCTATGGAAAAACGTTAAATCGCAAAGTTGTAGGTAATAAAAAGATCTACAACTTTTATTTTTACACTTTTTTCATATAACCTCAAAATGTATGTGAAAAATTCAAATAACTAAGTTTTTGGTTTTTTATTTTTATCTTTTACAAAAAAATTTTTTTATCCACGAAATTTGGTAAAAACTTATTTTCATGTCCTTAACACACTGTAATTTTTTTGATTTAAAATATTTGTTTTTTAACCTTATTTTGACTTAATATCGAAAAAACACCCTAATTTTCAATCGAAAATTCTCACGTCAAAATATCTGCTTTTTTTAAAAAGTCGGTGGGCTTTTGTTCGTTAAAATCTCTACTTTCTGATAGTGTTAAAAAAATATACATTACTATGGTAAATGTTCTAAAAAAAAATGCAAAGAAACGAAAAAAACTCGAATCCGAAATTTTTTTTTTAGATCAATATGTACAATTTTGAGCTATTTATTAAAATTTATACTTTTTTTTATCAATGTAACATGGAATCTTACGTTTTTCGAGTAATTAAAGTATAAATTTTAATAAATAGTTCAAAATTGTACATATTGAATATTGATCTAAAAAAAAAATTTAGGATTCGAGTTTTTTTCGTTTCTTTGCATTTTTTTGAGAACATTTGCCATAGTAATGTATATTTTTTTTAACACTATCAGAAAGTAGATATTTCAACGAACAAAAAGCCCACCGACTTTTTTAAAAAAGCAGATATTTTGACGAGAGAAATTTCGATTGAAAATTAGGGTGTTTTTTCGATATTAAGTCAAAATAAGGTTAAAAAATAAATATTTTAAATCAAAAAAATTACAGTGTGTTTAGGGCATGAAAAGGTAAGTTTTCACCAAATTTCGTGGATAAAAAAAAATTTTTGTAAAAGATAAAAATAAAAAACCAAAAACTTGGTTATTTGAATTTTTCACATACATTTTGAGGTTATATGAAAAAAGTGTAAATACAGAAGTTGTAGATCTTTTTATTACCTACAACTTTGCAATTTAACGTTTTTCCATAGGACTTGTAGTTTTACCGGAAATCGAGATAAATCATTTTCTACCCTTAAACCCCCCCCCCCTCCCCCCTTCCCGACCTCGGATCGCCCGTAATTTATTTTTCCTTTCATTTTTGTTCTATTCTCTTCCTTTTCCAATGGGTTTCATCCTACTATTATCACTTTTTACCATTTTCAAAGGCTTCAGCACTGGTCTATTTATTTAATATGGGTTAATAAAAAATAAGCTATCAATACAAACTATGTCTTAGGAAACCTGTTATATTAGATAATTTTCCGCGATGTATTAACTAAAATATAAATAATATAATTTAACCGCATCTATTCGATACCTGAAACGATGTCAAATAATATGTCCTTTTCAATGGACATCTTTCTATGCCTACCTAGTGCGACGGTTTTGATAACTTACACTTTGTACAGTAATTTTTGGTAATAATAAAAAGAGAAAAGAGCTAACAATAATACTTTCCAAGAAGGCCATTACTCAGATATGGCATTGGACTACATGGCATCTGTGTCTGTGACATAATAAAAGTACTTGTTGACAATGAATACCAAATAAAGAGTCACTATCTTTTTTATGGAGACAACATCTACTAAAAATACCCATACAAGACGCAGTTCCACTTGTTGTTTTATTTCTTTCATGTTTGCCGCCTACGCACTTTTTCCTTTGACTTAACTGTTACCAAAACTGCATTGCATAAAAGTTTACTTATGAGGTAAACCATAAAATAATTTTATTACTTATACACTTTAGTTCACTTGTTTAGTATTATATTAAACTGAAAATATGCCAAATTTACCTATACCAGTGGCGTAACTATTGTCCTATTAGACCAGGGTCGATAATTTTTGAAACCAAAAAAAATAATAGTAGGATGAAACCCATTGGAAAAGGAAGAGAATATAACAAAAATGAAAGGAAAAATAAATTACGGGCGATCCGAGGTCGGGAAGTGGGGGGCGGTGAGTTTTTAAGGTTAGAAAACGATTTATCTCGATTTTCGCCAAAACTACAAGTCCTATGGAAAAACGTTAAATGGCAAAGTTGTAGGTAATAAAAAGATCTATAACTTTTGTATTTGCACTTTTTTCACATAACCTCAAAATGTATGTGAAAAATTCAAATAAACAAGATTTTGGTTTTTTATTATATTATATATTATATATATATATTTATCTTTTACAAAAAAATTTTTTTTATACACGAAATTTGGGGAAAACTTACTTTTTTATGTCCAAAACACACTGTAATTTTTTTGGTTTAAAATATTTATTTTTTAACCTTATTTTGACTTAATATAGAAAAAGCACCCTAATTTTCAATCGAAAATTCTCACGTCAAAATATCTGCTTTTTTAAAAAAGTCGGTGGGCTTTTTGTTCGTTGAAATCTCTACTTTCTGATGGTGTAAAAAAAAAATATACATTACTATGGTAAATATTCTCAAAAAATGCAAAGAAACGAAAAAAAATCGACTCCGAAATTTTTTTTTTAATCATTATGTACAATTTTGAGCTATTTATTAAAATTTATACTTTAATTACTCGAAAAACGTAAGATTTCATGTTAAATTGATAAACAAAAAAATTACAAATCCATAAAACATAAAGATCGCAAAAAATATGCGAAAATAGTTGTTCTAAATATAATTAAAGGTAGGATTTAAGGGGGATTTCATCACATTGACCATAGTAATGTATATTTTTTACACCATCAGAAAGTAGATATTTCAACGAACAAAAAGCCCATCAACTTTTTTAAAAAAGCAGATATTTTGACCTGAGAATTTTCGATTGAAAATTAGGGTGCTGTTTCGATATTAAGTCAAAATAAGGTAAAAAATAAATATTTTAAATCAAAAAAATTACAGTGTCTTTGGGACATAAAAAGGTAAGTTTTCACCAAATTTCGTGAAAAAAAAATTTTTTCTTGTAAAAGATAAAAATAAAAAACCAAAAACTTGGTTATTTGAATTTTTCACATAAATTTTGAGGTTATGTGAAAAAAGTGCAAATACAAAAGTTGTAGATCTTTTTATTACCTACAATTTTGCCATTTAACGTTTTTCCATAGGACTTGTAGTTGTGCCGGAAATCGAGATAAATCGTTTTCTAACCTTAAAACTCACCGCCCCCCACTTCCCGACCTCGGATCGCCCGTTATTTATTTTTCCTTTCATTTTTGTCATATTCTCTTCCTTTTCCATTGGGTTTCATTCTACTATTATTTTTTTTTACTTTTTACCATTTGCAAAGGTCTGGTCTATATATGTGTTTCAGGAACACAAGCCCTCAAAATTTAAGAACCTGCAAAGCTAGGTCCTGGGGAATTTTGGAGGTCTACAGACATTTTTTGTAATCCACACCGAACACAAGTTTTTTGACGAGGTTACGCCACGGACCTATACAATCTGGGGGATTTCGTTTTGCAGATAAATTGCCGTTCAAATCAAATGACTCGAATTTCAGCCAGAATTGTGAAACATATCACAAGAAACCGTGCTGGACCTAACAACGTCACATCACCATTGAATTATATGAACAAATAACACACAAAATGGCAAGAAACAGTGGCGGCTGGTTAATAAAGGGCTCTGGGGCGCCGCCCTCACTGCAATTATTTCAAGCAGAATCCAAAAATACTTTACTTAAAAAACCAATAACGCAATGTATGTAAGCAATCAATTAAAATAATTCAAACCAAACGTAGCCCTATTCTAACGGCCGGCTATACCCATAGACAAGCGAGTTGCGCGCTCTCAAGGTTGTACTAAGCGCGGGCGGCGGCGGGCGACCGATTATCCGTCCCGATTCAACGCGCCTTCTCGATGGGTTGTCATGACGACGGAGGCCTGACGTCACCTACACATAGCACAACGAGCTGCCACGGAGAGCTCTAATTTTCCGCGCCCACTGTTCGCGAATCGCGATGCGACCTGTCGTCTGTCGATGCCGCTGACGTTTTGTTAGAACGTCAGCGAGTTATTTATTATTTGTTATAAAGTTGTAAAATTTCGTCTAATATGAAGGTCAGTGATTTACAGAAGGTTGTGTTTAGTTCTTTAAGCTTAAGTAAAAAACTTGATTTAAAAAATGCAGAGCGGCCACTACCAGTATTGAACATTGTACAAGTGCAATCAAAATGTAAAAGTAAGGCACAGTTTACGCGTAAGTTTGACAAAGAAATATATAATAAAATATTCTGGATATGCGGTTGTGAAGACAAAAATTCTTTTTTTTGTTTCGTGTGTCTTCTTTTTGGCTGGGATGATAATTGGACTAAAAATGGGGTGCAGGACTTAAAACATCTTTCAGAGAAAATAAAAAACATGAAAATAGTGCAAAACATCGTTATAATGTGGTAAGTTTTGAGATGTTGAGACAAACTAATATTGTAACTTGTTTAAGTAAGTAGTGTTTATGCTGATGAAATTAAAATTCACAGCGAGAAAGTTTGAAAAACCTCGGAAAAAACCGACACTTATTTTCGAAAATAATAGACATTTTAATTTTTTTTTTTAAAGCCAGCGCCCCCTTGACTCACTAGTCACGAGCCGCCACTGGCAAGAAAAGAAAAAACTCAATATTTAAACTAGAAAACTGACGATAGCACCCGGAAGGCGAAACGTCGGACTCAAAATTTTGGTACACCAACGTATAGGGAATGAAAAATGACAATTAAAATGTAAAACTTGTTATGCGTCATATTCGTAGACAACGATACAAAAAAAAAACTAAAGTTTTCGGTCACTTACGAATGTCTTCGGAAGGAATCGGAATTTTAAAAATTTAATAAAGAAATGTTAGTCGCCTACAAATCACGCAACTTTGCCGTCATTTAATCATGACGTGTCTTCTACCGTTTACGATAATATAGAATGAAGATGTTATTATTGGAGTCGAAACGTTGATTTTTAAATAAAGTAATATGGCGTTATTATATACAGGTCCGTATTTAAAAAAACATACCTGACGATGGTACCCGAAAGATGTTAGAATTAGTGTCCGACCGAAACAAGATTTCGGCCGAAACCGAAACCGAATCTTCGGCCTTGGTGAACTTGGTCTCAGTTTCGACCGAAACCAAAACTGAAGCTTATTTATACATGTTAAAAATTTTATTGTATACTGTTGTAATTTATTTTATATAGGACGAGATCGATCTTTGGAACGGATTGAAGTCTTCTCACTAAAAAAAAAAGTCGACATAGAAAAAATCTATTTATATAGACAACACTGCCTACGCACCCACCCAATTAGCCGAACGGTGCGGGACAATTCACAAACACTGAGTTTAGGCATGGCCGAAGGTTCGGCCGGTTTTTGGCAGAAACCGAAACTGTCACCGTAACTAGATTTTTGGCCGAAACTAGCCGAAACCGAACCTTCGGTCGGTCTCTAGTTAGAATCAATATTTAATAAGAACACATTATAGAAAATAAAAAGTGGCAATGAAAATGTGAAATTTATATTTCGCCATCTCTGTAAATAAAGCCAGCAAAAAATAAAATATGAATTGAGAATTTTCGGTTTTTTCGAATATCCTCAGAAATTGTCGTTGAAGGCAAATTGCGCAAAGTTGTATCTTTAACCGTTCACAAGATCCCAATGGTGAGTGTCGAATTTGTAACATCCTGTATAGATCTAAGTGGTTCTCGGTGGGACATCCTGTATAAAGAACCTATTTCCGACATTAACTGTGTAGCAAGTAAGCCAATGACCTATATTTTTAAAAATAAATTAACCTACTTTATTTACACTAGTCGCAACGCTAACCCATAAATACCTCACTAAACTTTGCAATCCTTTTTATTAAAATCACTATTTGCTTTGTTAATAATAAATGTTTAACTTTCAACTACGTTTTTATCGGATCCCTCTTTGATAACAAGACGCAGACATATGTTTTGTAAAAATCATTTCCGATCAACCACGAGTCACCGCTCAATATGCAGACAGATGAATAATTGTCTTGGGGCACACCTGTGATTATAGAACATTACATATGGATTTTTCTTGAAAGAACCCTCAGTGTACTTCAAGGTATTGGGAGTTTACTTTGCACCTATAAGCTCTTTCCAAGCTCGCACATCTGCCTCTTTGGAAATCAATACACATCTGCCTCTGTGACAAGTCGAAATATCAATATTAACTGTTTATTTCTGATTTTAAAGTGCTTATAAGGATCTTACTTCTTACCGTGTTGCAATTTTATTTTTTTATGTTAAATTTGCAGTGATTATGATTTTATGGAATAACTGGTCATATTATAGTACTGCGTAAGAATAATAAATATAGTTTAAAAAAAACACGTTTTAATAATAATTAATCAAACTAAAATGCGGAAAATAAATATAGTTTAAAATAATTTTTGAAATTCTTAATATAGGCAGAAAATAATAATAAACGATAAACATTAGTATTATTGTGAGAAAACCGTTGGGTGCTCGATATACGAAAAATATAGCACAAAGCGCCCCACGCTTTTTTTTCACTATAATACTAATGTTTATCGTTCATTATTATTTTCTGCCTATATTAAGAATTTCAAGAATTATTTTAAACCATATTTATTTTTCGTTTTTTAGTTTTAGTTATTGTTAAAAAAAATTTTTTGAGTAGATTGAGCTAGATTATTGTATTGTCAGCGGTTCTTGATAAGTCTACAAAATTTAAATTAAATCTGACCGTTTAAAGTGGGTCAAAATCGGGTTTAAAGAAGTCGGTTACAAACAAACATACATACAAACCCGAACAAACGACAAATATTTTCAAAATTAAAAAAAAAAATGGTCAAAATTTTATTTTGACGGGTAAAATTTTTTTAAAAATTTTTCTCTATTCTTAGCGATAATATCTAAACGACCCCAAGTTTGTTTCATTACTATCGGTTATTGTAATAATTCTGACATATTGACAGGTGTCAAATTTTGACACGAGAATTTTTTGCGTATTTTTTTCAACTTTCCACCGTCAATATACCTACATACGACCTTATAGTTTTTTCATTAATATAATTTTTAACCGATTTGACATATTGACCGCTGTCAAATTTTGACAGGAGAATTTTTTGCTTATTTTTCCCGAAGTCTCCGCATCGAATACTATACGACCCCATAATTTGTTTCGTCAAAATCGCTTCTTCGTTTTACACTTGACAGCTGTCAAAATTTGACAGGAGAATTTTTTGCGTGTAGATTATTGTATTGGCAGCGGTTCTTGATAATTAAACAAAATTTAAATTAAATCTGACCGTTTAAAGTGGGTCAAAATCGGGGTCAAAGAAGTCGGTTACAAACATACATACAAACAAACATGCAGGTGAAGCTAATAAAATTGTGTTAAAAATAGTTTATTTATGCAACAAGTAGTGTGTATAGTAGGTTTTCCTGTATGAATGGGAATTTTTACGCACGAATTGCATACACAATTTTTTTTACTACCTTAAAATATATAATATAAATTAAAATATCAACACTTCACTTTAAGCACTAGTAACTTTTCATCAGTAGATAAGATTCATCATCGGCAGTACTTAAACGCTTACGTACTTCTTTCTATTTTTGTAAATTCAAATTACTACACTCGATATTTTATCAAACTCCTTTGATAACTTTAATGTATCATGTTGAAATATGAAACTTTACAACACTTATATCGTAAATCACTGGTAAACCTCTTTTTTTTTATTTAGCCAAAAGCCAGCTAATTGAGAGAGCAATTTGTTTTGGATAACTGAAACATACTTAAAGATAAAATTATTATTGATTCAAAATTAAAGTTTTTTAATTATTTTGAAAGTTTCATATCGAAGATCGCAGGAAAAGTAGGTTATTTTTAAAAAATCAGCTCTAATTTAAGTTTGTTTTCTAAAAAAACTATATTCAACACTATTATTTTTTAATGTCGACGAGCGGCCATATCTCGGAAACTACCGGGCATAGAAACTCAGGAAAAGAAAAATGATAATTGAAGTGGCCATGAAAAAATTCTGGAAATAATTTTTAAGTTCCGCATTTTGCCGCAAGAGGGCGTAACTGAAAAGTAAATTTTAAAATTTTACGTAACTCCGAAAATTCCACATTAATGTATAAGTTTGATAACACCATTTTAAAGCTTGGACAATTATGCATCATTTTGGTCTTATGCTCATTGGCGTACCGACTTTAATAAGAGTGGGGGAAGCTGTTGAAAGTGTAATAATTTAAAACGCTGTAACTTATAAACGACTTATCCGATTTTAGCAAACTAAAAACTGTTTGGAAGAGAAATGCACTTTCACCAATCGTATTTAGTTGTCCATAATAGTTCTCAAAAAAATGCTAGAGGACGCCATTTGCAATAACAACACATATTTTGATTTTACTCCGAAAAAATAAATCATACGGTATAATTATGATACCATAATCGAAAAGTAGATGAAATTTGCAAGAAAAGATGTGAAGACCGCAGTTCGATATCTTTGTTCGTTTCAGAGTTATTGCCAAAACAATAATTTTTAATACAAATTGCGTCCTCTAGCAATTTTATTAGAAACTATCTTGTACCATTGGATACGACAGTTTAAGGTACTTACCTTTTTCTTCCCAACAAGCTTAAATTTAGTAAAATCGGTTAAGTCGTTTAGAAGTTACAGCGATTTTAATGTTTACACTTTCACTTGATAAGAGTGGGAGAAACTATTGAAAGTGTAAACATTAAAATCGCTGTAACTTCTAAACGACTTATCCGATTTTACTAAATTTAAGCTTGTTTGGAAGTACCTTCAATTGTCGTATCTAATGGTACACGATAGTTTCTAATAAAATTGCTAGAGGGCGCAATTTGTATTAAAAATTATTGTTTTGGCAATAACTCTGAAACGAACAAAGATATCGAACTGCGGTCTTCACATCTTTTCTTGCAAATTTTATCTACTTTTCGATTATGGTATCATAATTATACCGTATGATTTATTTTTTCGGAGTAAAATAAAAAAATTTATTGTTATTGCAAATTGCGCCCTCTAGCAGTTTTTTTTTAGAACTATTATGGACAACTAAATACGATTGGTGAAAGTGCATACATTTCTCTTCCAAACAGTCTTTAGTTTACTAAAATCGGATAAGTCGTTTACAAGTTACAGCGATTTAAATGATTACACTTTCAACAGCTTCCCCCACTCTTATTAAAGTCGGTACGCCAATGAGCATAAGACCAAAATGATGCATAATTGTCCAAGCTTTAAAATGGTGTTATCAAACATATACCTTAATGTGGAATTTTCGGTGTTATGTAAAAGTTTAAAATTTACTTTTCAATTACGCCCTCTTGCGGCAAAATGCGGAACTTAAAAATTATTTCCAGAATTTTCTCATGGCCACTTTAATTATCATTTTTCTTTTCCTGAGTTTCTATGCCCAGTAGTTTTCGAGATATGGCCGCTCGTCGACCTTAAAAAAACACCCTGTATTTGATAAATTACAAATTTTACAAAATAAGGCAATGCGGATGATTTTAAATTGTGACAAATATAAAATAGTATATTATTACATACCGAAGAGGAAAGTGTTTCATTACTGTCTAGAGATTATTTAGTTATCCGAGACGCGAAGCGTCGACCTTAATGAAGTTAGCACAGCAACTTGCTTTAAAAAAGATGGGAATGCGTATAATGATTGCCCATCGTATGCCCACTTTTGCCCATTCATTAGATTTTTTTGCCCACAATTTGTTTAAAAATAAATCAATTATAAACTTTCGTGGGCCAACGTCCATTGAAAAAGTAAAGTAAGTATAAATGCCAATGCATCAGAAAAAAAATTTTCGTTTGCCCATGTTTGCCCATCAATTTGGTTTTTTAAAATTAAATTTTTACAATTGTTAAATAAACAAAATAAATTGAAAAATTAAAAAAACCGACTTTTTTTGCATTAATCCTTAGATCTTTGTTTGCCCATGTTTGCCCATCAATCAGTTTTCTCAATATTAAATTTTTACAATAATTGTAAAATACCTAAACAAAATAAATTGCTAAATTACAAAATTGGCTTGTTTATTTTGTTTATTTAACAATTGTAAAAATTTAATTTTGAAAAAACAAATTGATGGGCAAACATGGGCAAACGAAAAGCTTTTTTCTGATGCATTGGCATTTATACTTACTTTACTTTTTCAATGGACGTTGGCCTGCGAAAATTTATAATTGATTTATTTTTAAACAAATTGTGGGCAAAAAAATCTATTGTATGGGCAAAAGTGGGCATACGATGGGCAATCATTATACGCATTCGCATCTTTTTCAAAGCAAGTTGCTGTGCTAACTTTATACACCTGCTAAATAGGGATTGTTTTATTCTATCAATTTTATAAAAACCGAAGTCGTTCTGAATTCCGTTGCGACAACTAGATGGCACTATAGTCGCAGAAACAACAATTCTTTATTTTTCGAAAAAAATAAGAAAAACATCTTTGAAATCGCAAGCCAATATCTTTTTTAAACCGGATTTATAAAAAATATAATATAAAAATGAGCTTCATAACAATAAACTAACGCTTTAATGCAGTATTTGTAGGCAAGAAGTTACAAATATCATACCATTGTGTCTTCTACAAACCCATAATCAACACACCACTTCTTTAAATCAGTGTTCTTTAAATTGCATTTATTTACAATAACGATAATAAAAGATGGTTGCATTATTAGAACAAATTTACAGTAAAACTTTAAGTGGGCTGTAAAACAAAAAAGGGAAGGCTGTAATATAAAATATGAAATAGTAAATATTTTGCATAGCAATATTTGTCCCCTCCTACGTCACAAGTCAAAAGTTTTAAGCTTATGTTTTATTTTGGGTCATGCAGAACCTAATGCCAAAAACAGATGTGCAAAAAATCGCATAAAAAAGTTTTCCATAAGGTGCAGACTTTTCCACGAACACTGTATAATATATATACCGGGTGTTTCTCAAAAGACGTTCACTCATAACTTTTCTGTATTTATAGATATTAAAATGAAATTTTGAGATTATGCATAAGAGACGAGTCTGCATCTTTTGGCATAATTTTTAATTTGTTAGCACTTCCGGTTTGTATATTTTTACTTATTGGGATTCAGCATAACATTCTGAGTAGAATGACACCTTACTTGTCATTTTTTGACGTGTTATAACATTTTTCTGTTTATTTTTCATTTTCAATTTAAAGTGCTACAAATTAATTAAATCTGTTAATTTATAGTCAAGTAGTATAAGAAAATTAAAATTATGTCATAATAATTGCCTTTTCCAAACGAAACGATGGTAGTTCACAAGGATATATTTAAAACGAGCATTTTTTTCCAACAATTTGATACCATACACTCCTATGCTATTTTAAAATTGACACGAAAAAATTTGCCTTAAGTCCCAATCGCAAATTTAAAAGCGTTATGCCTTATTGCCGCCCTGTCTTTTCTAAAGAAATATAAAGGCGGCTTTGAAAAACCAATATGGTTTTAAATTAAAATTGTAATGTCATTCGTTTACTAAACTTACATTGTAAATCAGATAAAATGGGAAGTTTTACTAGAAATGAACAAATTGATATGCTCCTAATTTTTGGAGTGACCAGAAAAATTCTTCTGAAGCCGCATGATTGTATGTATTGTATGTTTTATAAACTATTGACATTACAACTTTAAATTAAAACCATATTGCTTTTCAAAACCATTCCATTGTTATTCAAAGCCGCCTTTATATTTCTTTAGAAAAGAGAGGGAGGAAATATTGCAATTATAACGCTTTTAAATTTGCGATTGGAATTTAGTAAGGCAAATTTTTCACTCAGTGTCAATTTTAAAATAGCATATTATAGGAGTGTGTGGTATCAAATTGTTGGAAAAAAAATGCTTGTCTTAAATATCCTACTGAACCAACATCGTTCCATTTGGAAAAATGAAGTAAACGTCTAGAAAACAAAATTTCATTTTTTAAACTTTGTGAAACTTTGAAAGTCAATTATTATGATATAATTTTTATTTTCATATACTACTAGACTATAAATTAACAGATTTAATTAATTTGTAGCACTCTAGATTGAAAATAAAAAAAAAAACATAAAAATGTTATAACACGTCAAAAAATGACAAGTGAGGTGTCATTTCACTCATAATGTTATGTTGAACCCAAATAAGTAAAAGTTTACAAGATGTCCCATTTAAAATATCAAAGTCAAGGTCACTTTCGGTCAAACCGAAAGTGCTAACAAATTAAAAATTATGCCAATAAATGCAGACTCATCTCTTATGCATAATATCAAAATTTCATTTTAATATCTATAAATATAAAAAAGTTATAGGGGTGAAAGTCTTTTGAGAAACACCCGGTATATAATATTTAAAAAATTATCGATTTCGTCATATCTCTTAAGACACACTGTATCTTTTTTTTTATAAAAAGACAGCAACTTAAAATGATAATACCCGTGTCCAAGCCTTTTTCCAAAAAAAGAGCTGTGCTGGATTTACTGAATTTATTCCCAATTACAAACTCCCGCTGTATTAGGAAAACATTTTTATTTCGTTTGTTTTGATTGACTTATTGTTATTTTTCCTAAAAATAAGCTGCTGGTTTTCTTCTCAAGTAGTCGTTACACTATCTTACATGACCGGTACATGTTCCCTTGAGAGCAGATGAGCAAGGGCAATTGGTTAAAAATGATCCCACGGATAAATATCCGTTAAATAAAGTGGTTGAACGATGCAGCCCATATGGGAATGACCAACCTGTGTGAATTTCTGTTGAAGCTGTTGAATATGCATATTTCAGGTATTATTCTCATATACGAAAGACTCTCATAGAGTACAAATAAAATCATAAACATAAACAAATTAGCTTTTATATTTAATAAAAATATTTTTAAAAGGCAAATAATAATAATTAGTAGCCATTAATTATAAATATTGTTTGTAATAGTCGCAATGGCGACAAGTGGAATAACGATCATTTTGCTTACTGTCAAGTAAAGTACTTTGGGATTATTTCCCAATTTTGACAGCCCCAAAAATGAATTTTAAATAATTCGGTGGACCCCGTTAGGTACCATTGTGCCCAAAAAAAACTGGGACAACAAAATTTTCTTTATATTTTAGCTCTTGGACTATAATAATTAAAACTTAAACACATATTACCGCTGCCATGTAAATTAATATATTGGTGTTAATTTTATTATTGTGAGAATTTCACCTTGACAATTAAATAGGTGATTTCTAAATTGCGGTATTAGAAAATAAATAATATAACTTTTTCGACTTAGTTTTCAGATAGTTATCCTCTCTAAAATAAAACAACGTTAAAGTAGGGAGGGAGGGAGGGAGGGTAGGAGAGAACAGTTTACTTAATTATGTGACATATTTTTGTCGAGAAGATATCAAAATAACAAAAAACCATTAAATATATTATTTTTTACATTTTAATATTTAGTCATAGAACCCTTATTATTAATGATTTTTTGAAGTCGTCGAGGCATACTGAGAACTAAATATAATCCTCAGATATCAGACCCCATGATTTTTTTTTTCTAGTAGTTCCTGTTGATTTCTGGGTCTGAAGTCATGTTTATACATACAGGGTGTTCCTAAATATCATGTAAATACAAAAAGGGGTAATTCTTTGGCTTATTTAATGACTTAAAATTCATATAAACATAGGTCCGCAAACGCTTCGTTGCCGATCTACAGGGTATTGAAATTTCAAGATTTTTTTGGTTTTTTCTTTGTAGCTCTTGTAGTTTTTAAGATATTTAGCTCTAATTTGGAATATAAGGTTACGCTGTAAGACTTTCATCATTGGGCATACCAAATGGTTTTAAGAATCTACAGGAAGATATTTTTTCAGGGGTAATGCCCTCTGTTCTGCCCATGAACTTTAGTTTCGGTGCGCCGCTGGTGGATTCTAAAATACAAAATGCATTATCTGTTTTATTCTAAAGCATTTTAATCTCTTGTAGTTTTTTCGAATTTATCACCGTTATCGGGAAAAAAAACTAAAAGATTTTCTGTGTTTCGCTAGATGAAATTAAATTTTTTTAAATAATTAGTGCGGCATACTGTATGCCTTGGCTTTGACTTAAATAGTCTAGATTTTTTCCTATGGGGGCACCTCAAAACTCTAGTGTATATGTCGTAGGCTGGTAGTGAAATCCGTCATTTCATAAAAAGCCTAGTCACTTCATGAAGCGTCGGCAGATTGTGTAAAAACATGAAATTACACGATCTGCCGCGTCACTTCATGAAGAGACCTTGACGTTTCGGCGTATTATGTATAACACAATCTGCCTAATTTTAAATATCGTCACTTCATGTAGTACCTAACGATGTCATGTCAGTCGGCAGATTGTGTAATTCCGTCTAAAAGGTATATTGGCAACTGGTTTGTTCGTTGTTCCCCAGAGCATTTTTTTTTAATTACATTTTTTCAACTAATTTTATTTTATAAAAATAAAAAAAATGCTCTGACAAACCCGAACAAACCAGTTGCCAATATACCTTTTAGACGGAATTACACAATATGCCTTGTTTTTGTGGCATTTCATGAAGTGACGATATTTAAAATTAGACAGATTGTGTTATACATAATACGCCGAAACGTCAAGGTCTCTTTATGAATTGACGAGGCAGATCGTGTAATTTCATGTTTTTACACAATCTGCCGACGCTTCATGAAGTGACTAGGCTTTTCATGAAATGACGGATTTCACTATCAGCCTACGACATATACAACACCAGTGAACATTGTCGATGATTTACGAAATCGAATATTAGATGGATTTGAAACCATAAGAAATACTCCGGTGGTATTTGAAGAAGTACGGGCATCAATGAGAAGAAGAGCTGGCGCATGCGCGGCATGCATAAGAGTAGGCGGAGGTCACTTTCAACAACTTTTATAACGTAGTTTCCTTGTTATTGTTATTATTTGATATTTTTTAAATGTTAAAATAAATACAAACAAAAGGTTATCTAAATCACGCCAGAGCTTATTAGGCAATTTAAAAAAGTTTAATTTCATCTAGCGAAACACAGAAAATCTTTTATTTTTTTTTTTCTCGATAACGGTGGTAAATACGAAAAAACTACAAGAGATTAAAATGCTTTAGACAAAACAAAAAATGCATTTTGTATTTTAGAATCCACCAGCGGCGCACCGAAAAAAACTCATGGGGAGAAAAAGGGGCATGACCCCTGAAAAATATCTCCCTGCAGATTCTTAAAATCATTTGGTATGCCCAATGATGTAAGTCCTACAGCGTAACCTATATTCCAAATTAGAGCTAAATATCTCAAAAACTACAAGAGCTATAAAGAAAAAAACTAAAAAAATTTTGAAATTTCAACACCCAACGAAGCGTTTGCGGACGTATGTTTATATCGACAGTGGAAAGGTAAAAGGTCGTAAGCGACAAAAACTGGCTTTTACAGGGGATCTATTTAAAGGTCAGATTTTCGGAAAAAAATTCATATCTTTTTTTTGGATGACTTAAATTTTATTAAAAAAAAAGGAATGGGTTGCATAATTTTTCGTCATTAAGGGGCGAATGTTAACTTTTATTTATTTCTATTAGATTTTAAAATAAGTGTCGCTTTAGCCATTGTGCATTGTTGATTCGGCAGTTATCTGTAGGGCATATTGCCTTAAATCTATATAATTTAATTTTAGTACCAAGTAAATAGCCTATTAAGTGAAACTGTGTTAAAAAATATGCACTAAAATGTGCTATGTGAAGGTAGGTCTATGAACCATTTTCTGGTTAAACTGCTAACGTACAAAAACTAGTTAATTAGTCATTAACAAAATTTACTTTAAAAATACGCCATCTTAACAGATATTCTTAAATTAAGGTTAAATATTCGAACATTAATCGAAAATTCCTCCAGAATGCGCTAGGACTAATAAAATTAAGTGTTACAAATATTTTACGAAATAAAAATAATAATAACAATAGTATGAACTCTATTTTTCAATGAAGGCATCACCACCATCATCATGGAACGTCATCATACACTTCATTCGACATCTTCGTCTTCAATGTCTGTCTCATTCAAAGTATCTCGTATATTGTTTGCAACTGTCAAATTGGTATATTCGTTGTGAAATCTTTGCGGTATAGTTTTATTGGTACATAATTTGTTTAAGTCGGTTAAATTTTTTTTTAGAGATGGGCAATGAAACTTTGTAAATTTTTTGTAGTTCCTGTTGTTTACTTTTTATTACTTCTATTTCTTCTGTTTCGGCTTCGGAATTCATTGAATATTTAATGGAAACTTTAAAAGGCTTCGATTTTTTAAAGGTAACTGTTCTCACTTTTCTTATTTTTCCAGTCAGATAACCTTTAAAGTATTTTTCGGCTGCTGCATCCCAACCACAAAAATCAGTGTGAGCCAAAACTTGTACATGGTAAGGTTTAGGGGTTAAGTTCTGAGGGTGTCAAAAACGCGTGTCTATACTCGCAATGATTTAGTGAGACTGAATGTTTAGTTTAGAGCCGGTTAATGCGACATGCCGACAAAGAAATAAATAAATGTAAAGACAACCACCTCAGTTTTTTGGTTTGAGGAAGACAAAACTATTAAACTACAATGTTAATTTGAAGGTATTTAAATATATTGATTAACCGTTTATCATATTGTATATTTTGTGCAGGCAAAATAACTAAAACGTTTAAAGCGAGCCGCACACGGTAAGGTTAATTGACTAAAATACTATATTTGAGCAATTCTTATTTAGGTATAAAGACTAAAGCGACAACACCTAGTGTATTATACAAAGCTAAAATATTTAATGGGAGTTTAACTAGATAATGGATAGACTTATGTTTCATTTATGCAAAAATGGTAAAATTTGTGTCGGTTCAGCAAGAGTTTCAAAAAATAGACCGTGAAATATGGATGACTAAAACGCCATAAAAGTTCTTATATTTAATTATTATTTAGATGGATAGATAGAGAAAAAAAAAGCAGTTTAGCCATATATATAACTCATTTTTAGCCGAGGTGGCGCTTACGACCTTTTACCTTTCCACTGTCGATATGAATTTTTAGTCGTTAAATAAGCCAAAGAATTACTCCTTTTCGTATTTACATGATATTTAGGAACACCCTGTATATATTTGGTCATTTCACCCCAAACATTTTCTATGGGGTTGAGATCGGGACTCTTAGATGGCCAAAGTAAAACATTTATTTCACTTTCTTGCAGATATTTCTGGACTAGTCGAGATGTATGAATTGGGGAATTGACATGCTGAAATATGAAATTTTCTCCGTATACTGCCGTAACTGTTGGTAACATGGTGTGTCTTAATATATTGCAGTATACAGGGGCATTGAGCCCTTCTTGCACTATTTTGCAAATTCCTAGACCTCTGCTACTGATCCATGCCCTGTGGGTCTATACACACGAATTTTTCCGTTGTTACAAGACTGAAATGTCTTTTCATCGGAAAAAATTACTGTTTCCCATATATTATTTTGATTGACATAGTTTTGTGCAAAATCTAGCCTTCTGTCTTTATTCACCTCTGTTAAGAACATTTTATTGGCAGCGCAACGACTCCTGATATCTGAGCCCCGAATCCTTCGACGAGCAGTATTTGTTGAGCCAGGAAAATTGGTTTCTTGAGCAGCTTTTATTGCTGTTTCAAAGGGGTTATCGCACAAATAGTTAATAACTTCCCTATCTTGAACTTCTGTGGAAATTTATGGGCGGCCGGAACCTTGCTTTCTTCCAATAGTTCCAGTCTCGAGTATTTTACTTTTACACAAAAGCAAGGTATTTTTACTTATATGTAATTCTTCAGCAATATCTCTTCTAGGAACATGTTCTCTCACTCGCGTATATATAATAGATTTTTGTTCCACACTTAACGATGGCATGTTTAATACTTTATAATATTTATACCACTTTGACAACAAACAAAAAATTTTGATATACCTATTGTCAAAATGACATTTAAATATCAAAGCTGAAAATTTGTAATATATATATGGGTAATTTTTGTAATAATAAAGTTATTTACATAATGAAAATTTACAAGAAATCTAATTAAGCTGAAAAATCGTTAAAAATATCAAAACGCCAACAACGATGACATTGACAGATATGTCAAAAGAAAGGTATCGCATAAACGTTTACAACGAGCCGTCACTCATTCGCGTAGCTTTTACCATTCAAAAGTTATGAGCGCGTGAACTTTTTGACATTCGTTGCTATGGACCAAAAAAAAAGGTTTTTGTCTAAATCGCACTTATCAAGTCAAAACTTTAATATCGCTACTAATAATGAAACTATCCATGCGTTAGTCATGACGATAAAATTTTTAAAAAACTAATAAAAATTTCCCGTGTGAAAGTGATTTCCTTAAACTCGAAGAATTCCCGCACTCGGCTTACGCCTCGTGCTAAATACCTCCTTGTTTGAACAGTACCACTTTTAACACTTGTTTTATAATATACTATAATTATAATAGTGACAGAAGTGTAGGAGAGGCACAGGCAAGTAACATCCATAGGTCTTCTGTTTGTAACAAACCTTTTTCAATAACTAGAAAAGCAGTAGAACAAGATGCTAAATGTGTCTAGACGATAAAAAGTGTCAATATGAGGGAGAAAAATCCGTTAGAGTTGATTGTATGGAGCACATGCCTGACAGGACCGCATCGGTGCAGTGTTATTTTTATAACTCGCCTGACGCGACGGGCAGGTCGTGTTCCCGAAGGCTCACCTGTCCCAATCCCAGCTGTACTACGGGATTATGGGAAGCAGCAACTTTAAGAACCTATTGAATTTTTTTAATTTACTATCAGTATTGTTCGATGATCAAGTCAACTCTGGGACGATTCGTTCCTATTAATAATATAACTTCATTATTCACTACATTTTGTAAAATATCAAAAAAGTTTATTTGTCGGACTTCCATTGTCTTTATTTTGTTACTTAACACAACGCTTCGATTAGTTAGTATCTCTAACCGTTTTCAAGTGTAAACTAAATTATAAGGCTACTGTCTTAAATACTATCCTTGTGCAATGAAGCTTGATGACTCCGCCTACGTGCTTATTGGAGTGTGAAGTTTGAGCTGTTGGTTTTTGACAAGAAGAGGCTTCCAGATATTGGGGATATCTATACTTGTTTTACTAACTATATGGGTATTTTGATTCATGAAAGCTGCTTCTTTGAATTTTCGTCCTCTCCAGAGCTGTTCCGTGTCCTAAACTTTGGTTTCTGACCACTGTACTGTAACTGTACATGTTGGTTGGTCCATATATGTTCCACTATACCTGATCTTGAAGTTTCACCTCTTTGAGTATATTTCAAATTTATATTGACCCTTGAAAAAGTTTTAATATAAACCGAAACGTTGGGAGAAATACAATTGTATCATTTCATTGCCTGCCCTCATGCCCGCTATAGTTATTCAAATATATTTCAAATGTTCTCTAACTCGTACGGGAAGAGGTATTTTTGTTTCTCCAATGTACCATTCGCGATACCCATATAATTTTTTGTATTTTCATTACGCATGGGTTTTACTTTTGTAAGAAAGCTTCCAAGCGCATTTCCGGATTTGAAGGCTGTTTTGATATTATAGTTTTTGGTTATCCTTCTAATCGTTTCAGAAATCCCCTTGACATAAGGTATTGTAGGAAATGCTTGCTCCTCTTTCGTTTCGGTTTTAGTTTTTACTTCGCGATTTTTAAGTTTTGAGATGGTGTTAGTTACAAAGGTTTCAGGGTAACCATTCTATTTTAAATATTTTGTAATGTTTGAAATTTCAATAGTAAGGTCCTTTGGATTGTTGCAAACGTTAGATGCTCTGTGATAAAGAGTTTGAAATATGTCCTATTTTATGGAGTTTAAATGATTTCCCCGTGTCAGTATATAACAGACAGTAAGTAGCCTTAGAATTAAAATTTTGTTTCACTTGATAACGGCTAGAGATACTAACTAACCGAAACGTTGTGTTAAGTAACAAAATAAAGACAATGGAAGTCCGACAAGGTATTTTTTTTATATTACTTCATTCTCTACCACCCTCAAACAAACATTTTGTAAAATATGTTTTTGAACGCTTCTTGTAAATTTTAGTACCTATGTTCTACGTTGAGAGCCGTGATAATCCTGGATAGTAAATGAATAAACTAGTAAAATAAAAAGGTTTACTGACCATAATAAAATTTGAAGCCAGTGAAAGGTGTAAAATAATTTTTAAAAGATAAAGTTTGTTTTGAAAGCAAATGTACAGGAGCCCTAGTATCTTTTATACCGAGGTCTACTTCTACCTAGATCTGCCACTACGACGACATCTTACTCGACTTGAGAAGTCCCAGAACACACAAAAGCATAAAATTAATACAATTCGCATTGACATTTAGAAATAATAATTATTATTCACAATGAAGCTGTTATAAATAACGCAAATCCGTTCTATCCATCGTTTAGGACAAAGCGGTATAGGCAAAAAGGTTACATTTCAATAATATATTTCCCATGATGGGTATGCGCGATTATCTTCTACCAGAACAGACTTCATAGCGGAACAGAATAATTATGTAAATTTTTGTTTGCCGAGCTGACACTGACCCGCACGGTTATCCTACGTTGGGATATTTAAATGGACCACTTCGAGATCACATGGGAATGTTCGCGGTCTTTTTGGGTTCCCATGGTCCATTCATGGTTAAAAATGATTAATTCAGTAGAAAAAAGCTGAAAAGCAAAAAAAGTGACGGTAAAATTTTTCATTTATGTGCCAAAAGCTGTATTGGCAGTGTCATGAATCTAATGAGGATAAAATAAAAAAGGAAAAGCTTTCGGAAGCAATCAAACCTGATGTTTGAAACAATGATTTTCAAAGCTCTTGACTATTGCGAGAGTATAAATGTCTGGTTGAATGAAGATTTTAATTGAGAAACCAAACAATTTTGACTGACATCGAAAAAAATTTATGGCAATCAAGGTGGCTCGGTTACCCTTAATTTTGATTTACTAACAAGCAAAAAATATCTGTCTCTAGAAAGAAATTAATTTAATCTTGAGTGGGAGAAGGGGAATTTTATTTTACGTTGAAATCTGTAAATTGAAGAAAAAGAAAAATAATTAAGATCAACAGTTTAGATTCTAAGAAGTTGTAGTTACTTTTTATTTATTTTTTTACATATTTTTTAAAGTAAGTACAACTTCATAGAATCTAAACTGTTCTGATCTTAATCATTTTTCTTTTTCTTCAATTTACAGATTTTAACTTAATATAAAGTTGAGTTTTTCCTTCCCCCGCTCAAGATTAAATATATTTCCTTCTTGATATTTTTTACAATGTTTCACAGTCTGATAGACTTTCCCTTTTAATATCTTCTTATTTTTCTTTGGTCTCTGCATAATCCATATTAAATAAATTGTTAGTGTATCTAACCCGCAGTGTTATATCAATTCCAGATTTGTTAGAACAGTGTTTTTATGGGTAGCAATCAGTTCCATTAGCAGCACAGTCTTGTTGAATAATGAACTACTTTTAATACAGCAACTTTGTTAAGAAATAAATTGTATCTTCTCAATGCGACGCATTTTGTTCCCAGTAAAGCGCTTTCTCTACAATTAATAAAGCGAGCGGCGTCCCCAAAAACGAATTGTATCCGTTATAACCTATAATCTACAAGACGTTGGTGGGGGTTCGTAGCGATCGGCAAACGCTGCGAGCCGTGGTATTAGTTTTAACGTATTTGTTGCGCAGGTCACATCGTTGTTCAGAGTGTTCTAGCTGTCCTGTCTGAATTTGAATTTCATTGATCGTATCAATACCTGTTTCAATTAATAATTTATTTTGACTTTGCATTGATGTTTTTTGAAACTTTGTATGTCAAAAAAAGCAATAGAAGATTCTAATTTCGCAAAACCCATCATTAGTATTGGACTTTATAATCTACTAGCGTGTACCCGGCCTGCGTTGCACCCCGGCATTATACGACGTGAGATAATAAGGCGAACAAACCCGAATAAACCTCAAACTCAACCGTTTGCCGGCCCGTCCACAATTCACATCCATGCATAAAACATAGTCTGTCTTCGTCTATTCCGGCTTCGGATCGATCGTTGAACGGGCCGGGGACCGGTTAGGTTGGATCGCTCGTTCTCTCTACTCTAATTTTTCAGTGTTTCTCTATAATATTATGCATGTATTATACATAAAAACCTTCCTCTTGAATCACTCTATCTATTAAAAAAAAACGCTTTAAAATCCGTTGCGTAGTTTTAAAGATTTAAGCACATATAGGGACAGGACGGGCGATAGCGACTTTGTTTTATACATGTTAAGAAGGTGGACGAATTTTACCTTCTTAGTAAATCATGTTCCATAATAGATAATCATATACAATGTTAAACGACAAGAACAATATCACACTAGAAGCTATTTAAACTTTTGGGAACTACAGTACTGATTTTTAGTGGCAGTATATGCTTTATTAATCATTGCAAGCAAATATTATTATGATTAATGTCAAGTTTCATTACAACTGCACGTCGGAATTAATACAGTATATAAGCCACATTCCATCCCCAATAGAACTTGGTAATTACTGTGAGTATTCAGAGCAATCATTGCTATAAACCATTTTATGGTAGCATTACCTCCTATTTCCTATTGGCTAAATTACCGTGATATTATCACTACACAACGGTCTAGCAATTTTCCTTGTCTTACAGTCGGAAAGCGCGTTGCCGTCACATATAGTATTAAACAGTTGTATAAAGAGTATGTTAATTCTTATAAGGAATAAAAGGCGTTTTTCTCAGTGTATCCTGCCTCGCCGCTTAATTCCCGAAAATAAAAATTGATAGTTTTTTCAATAATGTGATAAAATTTTTACGCAACTATTCAATAAATTTGATTGCAAGGTAAGTATAAATTTAGACGCCTCATAAATGAAGTTAAGGTATGCAAAATATTAAAACTAAAAAACAATCGTCACATGCCAAATAACTCGTCATACGTGCTGCCGCCTACTTTATAAAATAAAGAAATAATCCAGCCTGCAATATTGACCTGTCACTTTTAAATATATTGTCTCGAAAATCGTGTATTTTATATCGCATACAGCAATAAAGATTGAGATTTGCTGCCCAAGAACCATCAAGTGCGACCAGAGGCGCACAGTAGCTTTTATTTTTAATCATATCTCAATTAAATATTTTTAAAAAAATTGAATAAATACAGATATGCCCGAAATAAACAGTACTGAAACAAAGTTGGCGGTGTTTTTATGCGTGCGCTGTCACACTCAAGTTAGCTAGTATAGACCTGTCAAGTAAACCTCAAACAAGTAATTAGTAGGGCCTAATTGTTAAAAATGGTGTTAAGTACAGAGGAGAAAGTGTTTCTGGTAGAGCATTATTTTCGCTCATACGGAATGGGCCGACATAATGGTGCAAGTTTGCTATACGTGTCTGATCAATTCACACAACGGTTTAATAAACGTTCTCCAAGTAATGCTGTAATTTTGAAGGTTATTGAAAAGTTCAGAAATACGGGTAGTGTATTGTGCCAACGAAAAGGAAACTCGGGGCGTCCCAGGACAGTTAACAACAACAATAACCATGAACGTGTTTTTGAGCAAATCTTACAAAATCCGAAAGCCAGCCAGGCAAGGACAGCGTTACAACTTGATTTAAAAAGAACTTCCTTTCAAAAAATCCTGAAGGTGCTGGGTGCATTTTCGTATGTGATTCAGGTACATCAACAACTACATCCTCGGGATTATCGCAGTAGAGTGGAATATTGCGCCAGAATTCTCGCGTTACAGTATGAAAATCCTGAATTTTTGAAAAATGTTTGGTTTTCAGACGAAGCACACTTTCACTTGTCAGGCTATGTGAATCGTCGCACAAATCGATTTCTGGGCTTTGCCAGACCCGATGAGGTTCAAGAGGTTCCTTTACATAGTGCAAAAGTGAGTGTCTGGTGTGCTGTGTCCGGACACGGAATAATTGGTCCCCTTCATCTAAGAGAATGGTAGGCAAGTCACACTTAATCAACAGAGGTACAGACACATTTTAACACGATTTATCCCTGATCTACGTCAATTCTGTCGTGCACTTAACTTGGCATTTCGAAACCAATTTTTTCAGCAGGACGGGGCAACTTGCCATACTGCTGCCGCAATTCGTCAATTTCTTCAAGAACATTTTCCAAGCAAATTCATTTCACGATTTACTGACTTCCCTTATTCTTCACATTCTCCAGACCTCACACCTCCAGACGCATACATTTGGGGCATGGCTAAAAATGCCGTTTTCAAACAGGCACCACAAACCATCGAGGAATTAAAGGATGCCGTTAGAGTCTTCTTCGCAGCTCTGAGACAACCCTTATTCAATAACATGACCAGAAACTTAGAACATCGTTATGAAGTCTGTCTTGAACGAGGAGGTGCACATTTAGAACATATAATAAAGTGTCAATAATATGTATTTTTTAAATATATAATACGATTACAAGTTCAGTACTGTTTATTTCGGGCAATACTGTATTACCTAGTGAAGGTTATTTTAAGTCAGGTCGATTCAACTTCAAGTGGCTCAAGGGCCATTGTAAATAAAATTGCGGTTGTAAGGGCAGCAGCATTAAATACTTCAGCAGTCAATATCCTGCGGTCATCCTGGCCTGGCCTGAGAGGAGCTGCGTCTTATAGCTATCTATATAGACAGTCAAGCAGCCATAAAGGCGATTTGTTCCAGCAGTACTAAATCAAAATTAGTAAGGCGCTGTAGCAACAATCTCTGCGCACTTAGAGCTCAGCATCGAGTCACCTTGTGTTGGGGTCCTGACCACCGCATTATACAGTTTTGCTTCGATCGAGATAAAAATTGAGCAAAAAAATATTAGTCGCATTATCGGTCAATTTTAAATTTTTTCCAAAAAAGAATTCAAAAGTGGGGTTATTTCTAGAAGTATCGAAAAAAGTTATGAGAAAAAGTTTTTTAAATGCAGTTTCTAGCCCACATGCAAAATTTTAGCTGCATAAGATAATTTTGATTTTTTACCTATATTTTGTAAATTGCACTACTTTTGCAAAATAGGACCCAACGCAACCTACACACAGCTTAGTTTTGACAAGGTTTTATTTCAAATACATTTTCTTTAAAGTAGCGCTATATTAAATGTGTATTTTTCTACAAAATCAAAATTGGGCTATTAAAAGTTGGTCGCCTGTGATGCAAAGTTTATTTGTTTTTGACCCTGTATAAGGTAACTTCATAAATTAAGTATTTTTGAAAACGTAGTTTGTGTCTGAAAGTAATACACGTTAACGTTATTATGACATAGCTTAAAATAAATTATAATAAAGGGGTTTTAAATTAAATCGTTGAAAATAGATAAACTTTACGTTATTAAACTAAAATTTATTTTCCACTTAAAAACACTTTACTGAAGACACTGTGTTCTTTTTGTCTTAATAATAAGGTGCATTACTTTCAGACACAAACTACGTTTTTAAAAATACTTATTTTATGAAATTACCTTATACAGGGTCAAAAACAAATAAACTTTGCATCACATGCGACCACATTTTAATAGCACAACTTTGATTTTGTAAAAAAACACACATTTAGGTAATATGGCGCTACTTTAAAGAAAATGTATCTGAAATAAAGCATAGTCAAAACTAAGAAGTTTTATGTAGGTTGCGTTGAGTCTTATTTTGCAAAAGTGGTGCAATTTACAAAATATAGGTAAGAAATCAAAATTATCTTATGCAGCTGAAATTTTGCATGTGAGCTAGAAACCGCATTTAAAAAAACTTTTTCTAATACCTTGTTTCAATATTTTCAGAAGTAACCCCTCTCTTGAATTATTTTTTGGAAAAAATCAAATATTGACAGATAATGCGAATCACGTGACTAATATTTTTTGCTTAATTTTCATCTCGATCAAGGCAGAACTTGATGCCAAAGTAAAATTTCGAATAAAGCTGTTAATTAAAAAAAATCCCATATGATGCGGACTTTACTGGTGACCAGAGCTGTCGGTAATTGAATTAAAATAATTGAAAAATCGTGTTCAATTACTTTTTGGTAATTGAATTACTGTAATTATTGAATTACTTTTTGAAAATAGTAATTGTAATTGATTTTCCAATTATTGTGATAAAGTAATTGTAATTGGTAATTGGTTTTAAGAAATCTGAGGTAATTGAAGTACGTAAAAGTAATTCAATTATTTTAAAAAGTAATTGAATTACTCCCAAATAATTCAATTACATAAAAAGTAATTTAATTACTCCCGAATAATTCAATTAGATTAAAAGTAATTTAATTACTCCAAAATAATTCAATTCCTTTAAGAGCCGCTTTGTCTTTGAACTCGGCGGCCGCTTGATGTTTTACCGCCAAAAGAGAAATTGAAAAGGTTCTAAATTTCAATTTCTCTTTTGCTAACACCATCAGCATAAATTTAAAAACTTTCTGTCTCCTGAAGATGAACGTTTCTACGTTCGAAACATGTAGAGACCCTTAATATTTGGAATCCTTTCCATTAAACTTTGTGGAGGAAGACTTTGTGTTTTTCCTTCCTTTTCACAAATTTATTAATATTAAGCCTTTTTGAAATTTTCTAAATTCCAATCAATACCTTTAGATCAGCAAACAATAATCACGAGAGACAAACAATATTAATTTAGTTGAAGTAAATTGACTAAAAGGTATTATGGGAATCTTTTACTGATTTTTACAACTAAAATAGGTAATGTATAAGTTAGAATATTGTTATATGCAATGAAACAAACGATCGTAAGTGTATTTTGAGCGACTTATCCGGATATTCACAATTATAGTTTAAAATACATTTTAGGATAACTCGAGATATCTTAACTGTTTGTTTTAAAATACCTACTTAGGAGGACTTATTCAATATTATATTAAAGGTAATATTCATTTACCATTATTTATTTTGCAATAGTAAAAACGTAGTATGCACAACAACACGACCAAAAAAATAATACTAATAATATTAGGCTACTATGATAGTCGGAATCAATCTCCACTAAATCTGGATCTACAGTGTCACCAGTAAAGTCCGCATCATATTGGATTTTTTTTTATTAATAGCTTTATTCGAAATTTGACTTTGGCATCAAGTTCTGCTTCGATCGAGATGAAAATTAAGCAAAAAAATAGTAATCACGTGATTCGCATTATCTGTCAAATTTTAATTTTTTTCAAAAAATAATTTAAAAGTGGGGTTATTTCTGAAAATATCGAAAAAAGTTATTAGAAAAAGTTTTTTTTAATGCAGTTTCTAGCCCACGTGCAAAATTTCAGCTGCATAAGATAATTTTGATTTTTTACCTATATTTTGCAAATTGCACCTCCTTTGCAAAATAAGACTCAACGCAACCTACATAAAACTTCTTAGTTTTGACAATGCTTTATTTTAGATACATTTTCTTTAAAGTAGCGCCATATGAAATGTGTGTTTTTCTACAAAATCAAAATTGGGCTATTTAAATTTGGTCGGATGTGATGCAAAGTTTATTTGTTTTTGACCCTGTATAAGGTAACTCCATAAAATAAGTATTTTTGAAAACGTAGTTTGTGTTTGAAAGTAATACATGTTAACGTTATTATGACTTAGCTTAATAATAAATTATAATATAGGGGTTTTAAATTAAATCGTTGAAAATAGATAAACGTTACGTTGTTAAACTAAAATTTATTTTCCACTTAAAAAACACTTTACTGAAGATACTGTGTTCTTTTTTGTTTTAACATTAAGGTGTATTACTTTCAAACACAAACTACGTTTTCAAAAATACTTATTTTATGGAGTTACCTTATACAGGGTCAAAAACAAATAAACTTTGCATCACATGTGACCAAATTTTAATAGCCCAATTTTGATTTTGTAGAAAAACACACATTTAATATGGCGCTACTTTAAAGAAAATGTATCTGAAATAAAGCATTGTCAAAACTAAGAAGTTTTATGTAGGTTACGTTGAGTCTTATTTTGCAAAAGTGGTGAAATTTACAAAATATAGGTAAAAAATCAAAATTATCTTATGCAGCTGAAATTTTGCACGTGGGCTAGAAACTGCTTTTAAAAATACTTTTTCCAATAACTTTTTTCGATATTTTCAGAAATACCCCCACTTTTGAATTATTTTTTGGAAAAAATTAAAATTTGACAGATAATGAGAATCACGTGACTACTATTTTTTTCCTTAATTTTCATCTCGATCGAAGCAGAACTTGATTCCAAAGTCAAATTTTAAATAAAGCTATAAATAAAAAAAAATCCCATATGATGCGGACTTTACTGGTGACACTGTATGTCAGGAACATCAGCTACCAATAAACCATCGTAGAAAGATCGAAACTCCAAGTCAATAAGGGGCAAAAGTTCCATAAGGTTATTTTTTCTTGTCTTTGTTTATTGCAACGGGTCCATTACGTAGCTTGGACAGTCTGAGTGTTGCTACTTTTTACTGGATAATTATTATAACCTCAAAAACAACCACCTGCTGAGGGAACAAACAGATAACTTAACAAGTTTTTAGCGTGGCGGAGGTATTTCTCCGTGCACCAGGAAATAACTCTATATAATATTTGAACATAATTGTAACACCGCCGCCGTAAACAACAAGATAAGTTTACTTATCTGCCTATTACTAAAAACTAATATTGGCAAGAAGTAGAATAACTCAATTTATCATATTATTTAAAGCATACATTTCTGTTATATTCGAAAAATCAAATGTTCACAGAAAACGTAAGATGAGTGATATCCGACTTATTTGCTTATTCACAAAAAAGGTAATAATTTGTTTTACAATCATATGTAAATATTTAATTTTTCCAAATTTGGTGACTTGTTTGCTTATTCACGGGGGCCAGAGATATGTACTTACCGGTAAAGGCTTAGAAACTAGTAAAATCTAAATACTTTAATAACAAAATGATAAAAGAATATTTTCAATTTCTGAATTATTGTTAAATAGTTTTTTAGGTTGCTTAACACTACAATAAATATATCAAAATATTTCCTTATGTTTAATTCATTGCACTGTACCAATATACGACTTAACGGGGATGTATTTTCACTTATATTAAATACATTATTGTTTGTAATAGTTCTAAAGTCAATTTTTGGTACTTTAATGCCTATGTAACTAATTAAACCACAGTCTTTGTAATTGGTACGACAATATAGTATATAACCATGACAGCTATTTTGTTTCTTTTATGCAATAAAGTTGTAAATTGAGAACTATTCAACATTATGACTATGAAACGATGTATGGATATGCATTATTTTTTTTGAAATGTAAAAATCTTAGAAAATGCTTCTATACTTTTTCAATATTGAAAGTTAAGGCAGTGGGCATCCAAACCTGGCTTGCATATTCCAGAGATGGTCTTACCAAAGCATTGTACAATTTAATAATAATTGTGGCTATCCTATACTTTTTGCTATTTCGATTTGAAGATTAGGCGCAATGATTTGGGTCCTTTGATGTGTGTTAGTTTACCGATTGAAGAAGCCAAACATGTACACGAATTATTTATTTATACATGCGGATAAATACCCTTTTGTCAAATATTTGTAAACGAATAACACAAGTGTGGCGCCGGCGTAACAGATTTGAGGGGGGGTTATTTGGAGCGGGGGGTACCTTTAAAGAAAATTTGAAATAATATAAACTATAAAACTCTATTTTCTTTATTTGTTATTTAAAAAGGGCTTTTATTATTCAATATATTTTCACAAGTCAATAATTAACTTAACATAGTAATGTCTAAGTAAGAGTCAGTTTTTTATAACTATCTCTACCCAGAACAGGCACTGGGAACGCCGGCGGGGTTGATGTTAACCCTTTTGGTTAATTTGATTGTCGTAATATTATAGTTGGTTTGGTCAGATCCATGGTTCTTTACTGCCATGAGAGTATATTTTGTTCGAGAGAAACTTAAAATAATTATATTGCTGTTTGCATGTGAAAATTTCTAAATGACTGTTAACTGGAAAAATATTCAAAAAACCAGCTTGATTTAAACAGGCACACCGAAGGTAGCGCGTTTTTGCCATTTTGGCTTGAGGATTTTTGTGGGCGCGTCCTATTTGGCCAGGCGGAATTTTAAAATTCTATTTCAATTACACTTGATATGATTGTCGTTTTGTAATATTATTTATTGAAAGTTAAATGGAAGTCTGGAATATAAAGGTTTGTGAGGTTGTCATTGGGCCTTATTTGCATCATGTGTTGTGTTGGGTATGATTGTTGAGGTTGAGTTTGATAAAATTTTGTCGAAATGTCCTGTATGTAGTCAAAAATGTATGGTGTTTGCGTAGCCTGATGTAGATGACGAATTGGTGCATATATATTTTCTTGTAATACTTGTCTTAAAATTTTGTTTTGTAGTCTTTGTATTTTTCTATAATGCCAATCCTATTTTCTTGTTTGTATATCTGACATACATTTCTTATTGCTAATTTAGTCCTGCTTAGTTGTGTCAATAGTGCATCTATTGTCCTCCCTACCGCAAATTAAACTTATGATTTTGCACCTTACTCAAACTCATAATCAAGCATGCCCATTTACAGAGCTGTTTTTTTTAATAAGTACTTATCCTATTTTCATTTTTCTAACAATGGGTAGTAAAATTGGTTTTCAATCTAATCCTCTTTGATACGCCCATGTAAAGCAATAAGTTAACAACCACCTTTGTACTTTGTAACAGGTTGGAGGAATTTTTTGAACCAAAACTTTTACTACCTTGCTTTTAAATGCTAAATAGGCTTACTAATAATTGAATTTCACTGAACACATCTGAAACGTTTAGCATAATACTTAAACAAGTTAATGTGTTCTTACTCTCAACTAAAACCTACACAGCGTTTAAACTTTGTAATTTAGTGCCTTGAACCTATTTGAATGTTTATTAAAAATCAATAAAATATGCAATAGCAATTGATGCAAAAATAAGTCATCCCTAAAACATAACAAAAAGTTTTTTTTACAAGCAATCTCGTTTTGTATTGTTTTGGTAGTAATTTAATACGTTTTGGGGCAGTTTAGGCAGTTTGGACGGATTAATACCCATTGCACACCCAAAGCTGATATTGCTGGTCAGTACTGGGGACAGTAGTTTATTTGGCACGATAATAATATTTTAATTATTGCAGAGCATTTGAGTTAAAGAAATATTACTTTACGACAAAGTTTACTTGTTAATATTGATAGTTGATTAGTTCGATATATAATTTAAATAATTATTGTTATGAAATTAGTTTAAAAGTAATTTTTATAAATACATGTTTTTTGGTATATATATCAGATATAATTAAGCCACGTTTTAAAGAAATACCGTGCGAGCAAATATTATTTGCATCAAAGAGGACCTTGCATCTAAGGACATAATGCTTAGCCGTAGAGCTTAATACCTGTTGGGTGTCAGTAACTACCTAAATTAGCAATCAATCAGTTATTCCGTCATCTTTGACAGTCGTTACAAGTAATTTGATTCATCGCTAATTTTTCCAATTTCTTGAACAATTCACACAATGGGCTTTACGAAACAGCACAAAACATTTATGGTTGAAGCGTATTTTCGAAACGGGGTTAGAGTAAATGGTGAGTGGCAATACAATCCGGGTTTGTACGTGAACGATTTGCACGAACATTTTCCTAACGTTGCTTTTATTGCTGGGGATGTTGGTCATTGCCTGAAAAGAACCGTGGCTGTGTTTAGGGAAACAGGTTCTATGCAACACAAAAAAGGAGTAGGAAGACCATCTGTAAGAACAGAAGAACTTGTTGCAAACGTTCGTGAAATAATGCAAAATACGCCAACCAATTGTATAAGACGCCTGTCCTAAGAAGTGAAATGATTTATTAGACCTGACTTTTTTTCGGATGAAGCCTGGTTCTACCTCTCCGGTTATGTGAATTAATTGAATTGGAGCATGGCGGTGGCCAATTTCAGCAATTTATGTAATTATTTTTCTTTCTGTATATTCTTACTTTGTTAATTTTATAAACAACAAAAATAAATTTGTATTTGTCTACTTATTTTATTACTCATTAGGTTGGCATATCATGTCATAATATGAATTTGACAAAATGTTAACCTAGCTTTGGTTAGATATATCGTCCCCATATCATTGTGATCTAAACCAAACCCTACGTTTTTTAATCCAAGCCCTCTTTGATTCAAATAATTTTTGCTTGCACGATAATTAATTAAAAGTTACTACTTGTTTTTAATTTTTCACATTTGAAAATTTGTAGAAATAGAGTGCTCAAACAATATTTTTATTATTTCCAGGTAAACTAAGGGTCAGCTGGAATGAGAGTCACTATCCGCCCCGTAATATTAATTAACAATGTTGTTTATTTTATTCTATTTTGGTTTAATAATTGTTTCATATTGTTTATTCCTGTTTAAATTAAAATTGATTTGATAAATATCACGCTCAGGCTTTTTTGTGTTACGATATTAGTATTTATAGATCTTGGATGATACATAGGTTATTAGCTACAAAAAAACAGTTGTTACGCAAAACCGGGCAAGCAGGTGATCTTTTTTATATTCATTTCCAAAACGTTCTCCGCAAACACAGTGATAAAACTTACCTATTTTATCGGTAATCTAATAGGTACTAGAGATTCTTTAAATGGTCCTATCGTGAAGCCGAAAACCGCAATCTTTACTTATAGCAGATGGCCTTAGGAAAGCATTAAAGGCGGCCCGATCTTAACACGTGTACACACGTGTGTTATCTTTGCACAACACACGTGTCTATACGGGAAGAAGGTGGATCACTTGATTGTTTAAGAAGTGGCCAAATGTATTTGTAACTATAAGGGGAATTTAAGAACATTCCAATCCTGGTTGTAAAGGGGTGGTTCTTGTACAAGGAAGTGGGCATTAACGCAAAGTTTTGCCGTCCAGCTGAAAGTTACCTTTGTATGTATAAGTTTTGAATTAATTTAATTTTTTAAGTTGCTGTTTCCTATTAGAACACTAATTAATGGTAGTAGTATTGTACAGGGTGTCCCAAATTCGATTATTACCATTGGGATCCCGGAAACAATACAATATACAGCAAGGGTTAGGCTTCTCTCACAGTGGAAGCGTAAACGTGCGAATTCTTAAACGCACGGAAACGTCCGACTTTTAAACGTGCGTATAAATCCGTTGATATCGCACACTGACTACTACAGTTTCATGCGAACAGAGAGTTTCTAGCTGTCTATAGTAAAATAATATAATTAAGAACTGATGATGATATAGGATGCTTGCTTATGATGCCTATTTGTTAGACAATACCTTTCTAAAGAGGAGAATTCTCCTGGTATTTTTATTTCCTCGGCAACTTCTTTCGGAGACCTTCGTATATCGCGGTAATGGTAATTGTTTTCCCTTTGATCCCACAAATATTTCCGTTCTCGCACTAATTATTTCAGCTTTTCCGTGTCCATTTTGGCAATCGTAAATGCGAATCGATGCAAAAATCCAAACCAAATGGGACGTGATTGCAGTTTGCAAGTTTACGCACGTGTACGTACGAATTGGTCTGTAAGGCTTCTCTCACAGTGAAAGCGTAAACGTGCGAATTATTAAACGCGCAGAAACGCACGAATACGCTTGAACCTCCTACCTGCCTTTTTTAGATACACGCTCTCACACTATCAACAAGCCAATTCGTGTGTACACGTGCGTAAACTTGCAAACTGCAATTACGTCCATTTGCTTTGGATTTTTGCATCGATTCGCATTTACTACTGTCAAAATGGACACTGAAAAGTTGATAGAATTGGTGCGAGAACGAAAGTATTTGTGGGGTCAAAGGGAAAACAATTACCATCACCGTGATATACAAAGGTATTTGTGAAAAGAAGTTGCGACAGAAAACTGTCTCTCATTATTCTTGAAATCTTCCCAAATGTGCCAAAATTCACCAAATTGCTTTCTTTTTTGTAATAGCCCATTCACCCATATTTTCCTCTTGCGAAGAATTCTCCTCTTTAGAAAGGTATTTTCTAACAAATAGGCATTATAAGCAGGCATCCGATATTACTGATCAGTTCTTAACTATTATTTTACTAACAGACAGCTAGAAATTCTTTGGTCGCATGAAACTGCAGTCAGTGTGCAATATCAACGGATTAATACGCACGTTTGAAAATTCGGACGTTTCCGCGCGTTTAAGAATTCGCACGTTTACGCTTCCACTGTGAGAGAAGCCTTAATAGTGTGAGAGCGGGTATCTAGAGAGTGCAGGTAGGATGGATCTCGCGTAATCGTGCGTTTCCGTACGTTTAAAAATTCGCACGTTTACGCTAAGGCTAAGGCTTCTCTCACAGTGAAAGCGTAAACGTGCGAATTTTTAAACGGATATGCGCGAACCATCCTACCTGCATTCTTTAGATACACGCTCTCACACTATCAACAGGCCAATTCGTACGTATATACACGTGCGTAAACTTGCAAACTGCAATCACGTCCTATTTGGTTTGGATTTTTGCATCGATTCGCATTTACGGTTGCCAAAATGGACACTGAAAAGTTGATAGAATTAGTGCGAGAACGAAAATATTTGTGGGAACAAAGGGAAAACAATTAAAACTGTCTGTCATTATTCTTGAAATCTTCCCAAATGTGCCAAAATTCATTAAATTGCTTTCCTTTCTTGCGGAGGATTCTCCTCTTTAGAAAGGTATTTTGTTACAAATAGGCATTATACAGCCATCCTATATTACTGATCAGTTCTTAATTATTATTTTACTATAGACAGCTAGAAACTCTCTGTTCGCATGCAACTGCAGTCAGTGTGCGATATCAACTGATTTATACGCACGTTTAAACGGACGTTTCCATGCGTTTAAGAATTCGCACGTTTACGCTTCCACTGTGACAGAAGCCTTAAAGTGTGGCAAAGTTGGATATTATGGAGCTTAAGTCAATGCCAGTGAGAAATTAAGCAAATTCCGACTACTTCCGTAAAAATCGGAAACAAATCTATTCCAACACAGCGTTGGAGTTGTTTCGGTATCGTGTGGTGATAAAAACGTAATTATTTTACCCTTAAAATTTTAAAAAGGGGACTATCGAACATCGGAATATCGAATAGCCTCTAACCACGTGGCGACGGATTATCAATGTCGGAACGCGATCTTTAAAATCGAGATTACAACTATTTCTGAAACATTTTGGGCCAAAATTTTGGTCAATAAAATTAGAAGAAGGTTCAAGGTAGCTATTCCATCCAATTCAAAATCTCGAAATGTTCTTATTACTCTAGCAAGTCAACCTCAAAACACCCATTTTTCCGCATTCCTGACAGCCGGATTTTTATAATTAAATTACATGAAAAGCAAAGCACACTAGTTAAAAGAGAATGGTTTTAGAATTTGTAAATTTTGCCTGTTTCCGCATCCAAAAAAGCGACTTTTCTTAAATTTGCGAATATATTTTGATAAATTTGGATATGCAGAGGTGTTGAGAAGATATCAACGCGTGTTTCGGGAAAAAAATAAAACGGTTTTGTTAAATTTTGAATAAGTTACAGTCGATATAGTAAAACGTCAGCTAAAAATATCTCTTGATAAATCATAAATTAATTTTTTTGAACCACAATATATGTTTTCCAAGAGCGCGCTTACCATGCAAATTAAAGCTTGTTTATCCATTGATATAGTGGACCAAGAAAAAATTCGAAAAGTTATATATAGACACTTGCAAATATGTTTAAGCGAATCAGTGCGATGCAAAAACCCAATTGAGAAATGAATTTCCAAAAGCTTGCCGTTTTTCCGTATAAAAGATAGAGAAACGAAAAAATATCTCATTAATACAATTTGACGAGTTCTATCCGCTAAAGTATGTAAATGATATTTCTTGGTTCCTTCCAACTGTGCTGTAATAACGCAACGCTGCGGTTTTCCTGCCGTCAAGTAGGGCCCACAATTTCCTGGAGATGCTACAGGTTGTCAGCCCTATTTATCTGCTTTGCGCAAGTTGTTTAGCTATTCGAGCTATCTCCCCTTTGATTGACACAAGTGGCAATAAATTTTGTTCTGTTTTTAACCGTATTTATCAGGAACTACTAGCTCGATTCCAACGAGTAAGGTCCTGTTGGAAAGGCAAATCAATTCCCTTTAAAATAAGGTATCACTTGATCCCCTTTTTATTTTTTAAGACTAAAAGCCACCAACCAAAATATCAAAAAAAGATGAGGGGGAATTAACGTTTACGTGTCCTAACGTAGTTTAATTTATTTATTTACAGAAAAATGAACCTTGAGTGGAAATTTTTCGATGCGCGACCCTGTATTTATTTACACAAATCTAAAACGAAGAACGAATTAAATCTTTTACACGTGTTAAAAATTGATCAGAAGCTAATAATTTCATGAGACATCTGCCAGTCAAAAAAGCTGAAACCACGATTATTGCTCGCGGCACGCTGCGCCGCTATTAAAGCAACACATTAAATGATTACCCGGGGGACTTATAAATCAAGACGAAGGCGAAAGCTCAGGAAGTGCGTGTTAAGTCATCGAATGACGCAATCGATTATTACACATTGGTTTAGTGCCGTGGAAAATATATACAGGGTGTTCCTACATACACTGTGTCCACTGATAGAGTTTGGAAGAGGAAACACTTTTTTATTAGTGGGTATAGAAGAAAAAGTCATTCTTTACAAAAATGTCTGCTTGTGCTGAAACTACAATTTCGAATATCAGATTTGCGCTTACTATACAGGGTTCGTCACAAACAACATTTTTAGTTTTTTGGATCTTTTTTTTTTCAATTCCTTGATTTAATAAATTAATTTTGCTAGTGTTGAAACTACAATTTCAAGTATTAGATTTGCGATTACTGTTCAAGGTTACCTACGGTCCAAATAAGTTGGCGGCACGTATAGGAATCCCGATAGCACAATTATCGACTTAGATTTATGTGGATATCTAAAGCCACATGTGTATAAAACCAATTTCAATAATAACTTAAATCAATCAATCAATCATTCAAAATGCCTTTTATTTTGGTAAATATATAGTATTTACATAAAATTTGGAAAAGGGGTGGCGGTATCCAAACCAGTTGCTCTATACAACCACCCTAGATAAGTTATAATAAAAGATATTTATTTACATAACAAAATACTAAACTGCAACAATGACCTAGTTAAAAACCTATTACACCAATAAATTAGTTAATCTTTCGAAAGAAAATGTTTAAACAAAATATGTGTTCAAAAACATAAAAAAAAAGGAAAAAACATAAAAACAAACTTTAGTTATATCACTATCAATAATCATCTCAAAGTCCGATCTCTGCTCCCCAATATCTCTTTCTTAACTAATCTTATGAACATATAAATTGATTGGGAGGTCTTAACATGAAGTGGAAGGGAATTATACAGTATGAAAACACTGTAGGAAAACGATCCCTTCCTTAAAGAGTTCCGTGACGTGAAGAGGTAGACTAACCAGTTCTCCATGTCTGGTATGCAGGTTATGTGTATCACTGCCTGTAGTAAAAATATCAAGTAGATAGGATGGAGAACCATTACCAGTAATTTTAAAAACAGTTTTAGCCAATTGTAATTTGAAACGTTCTTCGACATTAAGCCAACCGGAATTTATCAGACTTGCAATTATATGATCATACTTTCGGAGGTTATAACAAAAACGAAAACAGGAATTTTCGATTTTTTGTAGGCTGTTTTTATCCCTTCTCAACAATGCAGGCCAGTATACGATGTTACAATAAGGCAATTGTGATTTGCCAAGAAATTGGTTAACTTGAGTTTCAAATCGGTACTGAAAATATCTTAATGCAAATATAATTGCTTTAGTGTAAAAAATGTTTTTATTATTAAGTTGTTAACGTGAGAATTAAACCTTAAATCAGCATCTATATGCAAGCCTAGATTCCTACAAGTATTAACTGGTTGTAAAGCAACCCCGTTAAGAATGATCCTAAAAGCAGGGTTGTCAAAGAGCTCCTTTCTATCCTTCCCTATTAGCATTAGTTGTATTTTGCCCTAATTAAGAACCAATCCGTGAGAGTTAGAAACCTTAGAGATTGTTGCTAGATCATGGTTAATTTTATCCATTGCTAACAGCAGAAACAACATATGAAATGAAAAATAAATCTGGGTATCATCAGCGTATTGATGTGAACTACAGTACTTAAGAAAATAACAAAAATCAGCTGTGTAAATCTCTTGAAAAAAATTCACAGATCTTGCACCTTACGCAAGCATCCTATGTATTGAAAATACCTGACACAGCTTTAAAATTTTAATGACCTATGTCATGTAATTAAAGCCCACATTCTAATTTGGATTTTGTCCCATTACGTTTGGGACACCCTGTATATTAATTAAAACATATTATAAATAATCCCAAAAAAACGAAAACAAAAATAAAAGTTTGACACCCTTTATCTTGGTTGTTATCAATTTTGGGATAATGCAAGTTTAAATAAATCGCGTTATTTCGCCTTAAGGAGCCTGCTGTTGCTCTGTGTCCCATTACGTTTGGGACACCCTGTATATTCACTAAAACATATTATATTAAATGTATGGTTTTATTTTTAAGAATAATTAATATAAATTTGTTTATAAACAATAATATTCACATAGCAGACCAACCAAGGTGAATCATAAATAATCCCAAAAAAACGAAAACAAAAATAAAAGTTTGACACCCTTTATCTTGGTTGTTATCAATTTTGGGATAATGCAAGTTTAAATAAATCGCATTATTTCGCCTTAAGGAGCCTGCTGTTGCTCTGTGTCCCATTACGTTTGGGACACCCTGTATATTAACTAAAACATATTATATTAAATGTATGGTTTTATTTCTAAGAATAATTAATATTAATTTGTTTAGTAACAATAATATTCACATAGCAGACCAACCAAGGTGAACAATTGCCTTATATTCAATCGGTCATATTGTCTAAGCCTACTTATGCTATGTTTTTAAATTATACTTATTTACCCAATCGTTCAAAATAGACCATGAAGATTTTCATGAGATAGGTAGGGGTGCAAAATATAACCAATCACCCGGTACAATAACATTTTCTGAGAAATCAATAATAAAAAAATTATCCCATTTGTTAACCAAATTTGGGCGGACCCTGTAATATGCAATTAATGTGCTCCAACTTTTTGCCTCCCGCTTTTTTTTTTTCGATATAATATTCCGATTTAAATAACGTGAACTTACCTTAGTTATAACTTATCTCAATAAAACACTTTTTAACAAAGTTACTATGGCGTTCTTTAAAACACAAACTAAACTAAACATTATTCATTATTTACTTGCCGACTTTACGCTGATTCATATTTATATTTCTACCAAGTATTATCAGAGTATTATGTTACAAGACCGATCTAGATATTGCGCTGTTGGCCGCGACAGACGGCAGAGCGACATCGACATGAGCGACATCGACATGCAATGCAAAGTTTGCGTAAACACGATCCTAATAGTATTTTCAATACTAAAAAATAAGAGTAATTATTGCAAATATCCCAATACAGCTAGTTAGGAACTGTTACCGGGAATTCAGATGTCGAGTTGAACTATGCGCTAACTCGGTGGTACCACGTTTGAATAAAAGTTTTATAATTTATTATTGAATGAATTGAAGAAATATGACATGTAATAATAAAAATACTTCAAAAGTAGGCAAATAAAAAATGGGTTTCTTACAACAAAATCGTTAATCGGCCAGATATAAAATCACATTCAAAGTAGAAAGCAACAATAGTTGTTTGCTTTTACGTAAATTTGATTTAAACAAAATCCAAAAAGCTAAAATTGTTGTTTCTGACGAACCCTGTATAGTAGTCGCAAATCGCTTCATAATACTTTTAATATTCTACTTAGAAATACTAATTCTGGAAAGAATTCTTCTCTCTGTAGAGCGACTCGTGCTTGTAATAGGCTGTCTTTAGGCATGGAAATGTTCGATAAATATGTCTATAATTAGAATAAAAAAAATATGTAAAATAACTGCTGTGATTTTTTTTACAATTTTTATGTTAACCGAATTGTATGTATTTACTTAATTTAAATATGAATAATTCCCACTAGCTAATACCACAACGTGGATGCTATATTGGGCTCATTGTCTGTTGTATCCCTATCTGTAATTAAATAAATTTAAAAAATCTGCTGTATTGTGTAATAAATTGTTTTCTTTTTAATTCCTTGATTATACTAATTGAATGAATATTTCATGTCCAAGATACCAGTTATTTGCATAGTAGAATCAATTTGATGCAATGAAGTTGAGTTAAGATCACTGACTAATACCTGTTTTAATATCAAATTTATCCATTTGATAATATGTCTATATGATATATATTTATGACAGAATAAACTATATATATTAAGTGTACCATTGGCACTCCAGGAACCATGATACAGGCATAATAAAATTTTATTCTGCTTTATAGTCAGTAGCAGTATCGTAAAGAGTGGTGAAGGCTACTTTGAAATAACTAACGTTAAGACATCGGCATCGCGTCGTAAGATATTGGGAAATAAATTAGGTATCATACTTGACTAGGTTTTAATTAAACGACGTTTCTAATAAGGTAACCAATCTAAAAGTAAAAAAAAATATTTGTTGGCATCTACAAAACATCCACATTATATTTCTTTACAATATTCTGAATGGATGAATAGGATATTTAAATCAATTAAACGGATATAATTTCATTTCCACCCTTGTGTGGATACGAAACTGATCAATCATAGTTTGTATTTAAAAAGTACCCAGGTTGTTATTCGTTTATAAACATTGTTGGATAATTTACTTATTTATTTACAATTTGGGATACTAATACCGTGCGAGCAAAAAATGTTTGCATCAAAGAGGGCTTGTATTAAAAAACGTAGGGCTTGGTTTAGATCACAATGATATGGGGCCGATATATCTAACCAAATCTAGGTTAAAATTTTGTCAAATTCATATTATGACATGATATGCCAAACTAATGAGTAATAAAATAAGTAGACCAATACAAATTTATTTTTGTTGTTTACAAAATTAACAATGTAATTTGCTGAAATTAGCCACCGCCATGCCCCAAGCATAAATTCACACCTCTCTTCATATTTTCGAAAGTGTTGACCAGCATCTCTGGAGAAATGTTACCACATTCTTGGATAGTCCTTTCTTGAAATTGTTTTAAATTTGAAACTGGTGTTTTAAAAATAGTGTTCTTTAAATGAGGAAAAACGAAGTAATCCATAACCGTTAAACAAGGTGATCTAGGTGGGAATTCAATGTCTGATCGAAAACTGATCAATCTGTCGTCGAAAAAATTGCGTAAGTAGTTAATAGTTTCGGCGGCTGTATGGGCGGTTGCACCGTCCTGTTGAAAATATCCAAAACGTAGTTTGTCGTCAAGTAATTGCTCCATAAATGGATTCAAAATATTGTCTCTATACTGCTGTGCTGTAACTGTGTCATGGAAAAAAATAGGACCAACAATTCTTTTTCATTGGTTTAGATCACAATGATATGGGGACGATATATCTAACCAAATCTAGGTTAAAATTTTGTCAAATTCATATTATGACATGATATGCCAAACTAATGAGTAATAAAATAAGTTGACAAATACAAATTTATTTTTGTTGTTGTTTACCGCCATGCTCCAAGCATAAATTCATACGTCTCTTCATATTTTCGAAAGTGTTGACCAGCATCTCTGGAGAAATGTTACCACATTCTTGGATAGTCCTTTCTTGTAATTGTTCTAAATTTGCAACTGATGTTATTATTAATAGGACCAACAATTCTTTTTCGGGAAACAGCTAACCAGACACCAATTTTTTGAGGGTGCAATGTGGACTCTACAAAAAAATGGGGATTTTCACTACTCCACATGCGTGTATTCTGAAAATTCACATAACCGTAGAGAGGTGGAACCAGGCTTAATCTGAAAAAAATGTCAGGTCTAATAAATCATTTATTTCCAATAAATTTTGGGTAAATCATTGAGAGTAATTCCTGCTTTGTAATTTTTTTAATAATAAGTATATTTTTCATAAATTATTATTTTAAGAGCATATTTTTATTTTTCGGCTTTATCAAAAAATTTAAAACGTTAAAGGTTTAATGTCCAGTTCGGTACTTAATTCAGGGATTTTCCAATCTGAAGATTATATTAACATTTTGGCATTGAATATCAAACTATTATAGTTTGATATTCAATGATTTTGGTTATACACAAGGTATTTATTGGGGGTTTCCGGGGTTTGCAGGTATATTATTAGGGTTTATTTATTGTCACTTCATAATGCGTTATTTTTACCTCCCTAAGAAACTGTATTTATATCGATTTGTAATACATACTTTTGATAAATAAACCTTTGGTAAATAAATTAATTTAAAATACAAGAAAACTGTTTCTAAAAGTATCTCTAGGATAAGGAGAGATTACCAGGAGTTAGTTTACCTTCAGAACCTGTAATTATCCGGTGGGGAACATGGATTAAGGCCGCAATATTCTACGCAGAGCATTTCGAAGCCATTAAAGAATTAACTTTGGATTTAGATGACGATTCGCAGTCACCGGCGGTTCTACGGGGGGGGGGGGGGGGTAGAGGGGGTCATTACCCCCCCCCCAGAGACCAGAGCTACAATAAGAATATACACAAGAGCAGCACTTTCAGAGCATCGATGGCTGTTGTGTAAAATTTTTTTGGGTGACACGGAAAAAAATTTTTGCATGCGGCGCTATCTATTTGAAAAGCAAGCACTATCAATGAAAAAAGGGCGTGGCACCCTAAATTTTTTTCCCTGCGGCGCCATTTTTTTGCGCCTTCGGCGCGATTTCTTCTGCGCTTTCGGCATTTACCCCCCCCCCCCCGACTTTTCTTCCAGAACCGCCGGTGTTCGCAGTGTGTTGTGCAAAGTAAAAAGTTGTTAAAAAGTGCAAGTGTAGCTTAATATCTTGTTTTTATTAAGGTTAATTTTAGTTTTATACCGGACATAATATCCTCGTTGGAGAGTAGAAATTTAAGTAAGAGGCTCAATTAGTATTGTTGAAACTTTTTCCGCTAAATGTAACAACATTCCCGGTAAAGTAGGAGGTCAAGTAAGGAACAAATTGGATGCACCTGTAAAAAAGAATGAAAGATTTAAATACTTAACTGCAGTAAAAAGCATTTATGATGGTAAACCATCCAACGAAGTTGTACCGTGTGAGCAAAAATAATTTGCATCAAAGAGGACCTTGCATCTAAGGACGTAAATCTTAGCCGTAGAGCTTAATACCTGTTGGGTGTCAGTAACTACCTGAATGAACAATCAATTAGTTATTCCGTCTGGATTCCGTCATCTTTAACAGTCGTTGCAAGTAATTGGATTCATCGCTAATTTTTGCAATTTCTTGAACAATTCACACAATGGGCTTTACGGAACCGCACAAAACATTCATGATTGAAGCGTATTTTCGAAACGGGGTTAGAGTAAATGGTGAGTGGCGATACAATCCGGGTTTGTGCATGGACGATTTTCACAAACATTTTCCTAACGTTGCTTTTATTGCTGGGGATTTTTATCATTGCCTGAAAAGAACCGTGGCTGTGTTTAGGGAAACAGGTTCTATACAACACCAAAAAGGAGCAGGAAGAGCATCTGTAAGAACAGAAGAACTTGTTGCAAACGTTCGTGAAATAATGCAAAATACGCCAACAAATTGTATAAGATACCTATCCCGAGAAGTGGGAAGATCTTATGGAACATGCAGGACTATTCTTAAGAAGCAGCTAAATTTATTTCCTTATAAAGTGCAAGAATTCCAAGAAATACAAGCCGCAGATTTTGAAAGACGCAGAATTACTCTCAATGGTTTACCCAAAATTGATTGGAAAGAAGAAATAAATGATTTATTAGACCTGACATTTTTTTCGGATGAAGCCCATTTTTTTGTAGAGTCCACATTGCACCCTCAAAAAATGGTGTCAGGTTAGCTGTTTCTCGAAGAAGAATTGTTGGTCTTAAATTTATGCTTGGAGCATGGCGGTGGCCAATTTCAGCAATTTATGTAATTATTTTTCTTTTTCTTTCTGTATATTCTCACTTTGTTAATTTTGTAAACAACAAAAATAAATTTGTATTTGTCTACTTATTTTATTACTGATTAGTTTGGCATATCATGTCATAATATGAATTTGACTAAATTTTAACCTAGATTTGGTTAGATATATCGTCCCTATATCATTGAGATCTAAACCAAGTCCTACCTTTATTAATCCAAGCTCTTTTTGATGAAAATAATTTTTGCTCGCACGGTATCTTGGCCTTATATTTTGCTACCTAAGTTGCACTATTGTCTTTGTATAAACATATTTTACTAATAAAGAACAATCCTTTTTAGTTGAAAATTTTGAAAAATATTTAGTAATAAATGCCTTTTATACAATTTTAGGTTAAAAATTTGTTTACTTTTATTCGTTTTTTTTGCAGTCTTTTAAAAATAAACATATTTTTTGGAACCCAATGTATTTCTCTACCTCATTTTACTATAATAAATTAAGAAATATTGCATACTAGTATGCATAATGCATATTTGGTAAAAAAATGCAATAACTGCATATTTTAAATTCAAACAAGGCATATATATGCGCATATTTTGGCCGAATTTGAGTGCATAGGTATAATCCGCCCTTTACTTATTAGAAACTAATAAATTGGTGTGCAATTTCATCGTACAAGGACATTCAAAAAACAACTTTGATGTCAAATTAATAGGGAGCCAATATTTGATATTTGCCAAAATTTCATAGGATTTCCCATGGCCAGTCTAGCGATTCACCAGCCCAAATGGTACAGGCATAAATCTGATATCTACCTACATGCAGTTTCTGGTAGATATCAGTTCAACCTGGCCCATGGAGGGATAAGAAACAATAGGGTTGGTAATCTTTGTAGTATAACGGCTTTTTTCTACCCTTGTCGGCTATTAAATTTGAAAACTCGTTTCGAGATGTTGTTAAATGAATTATCTTTAACACCTTTTAAACTGACGGCTCGTAAAAATTTTAATAAATCGTAAAATTTTACGATTATTTTTTGCGAGGGATTAAAAGGATTTATTTAAAGGTAATCAGAAGGTATGCACCTTAATTTAAAGAATTTCTTTATGTGAGAAGTCCTAAATATAGTTTTTCAATGTTCATTTGAAAGTTTTACGACGTGACTATCGTCATTAAAGAAGTTTATTATCCGACTAGTGAATATCAAATATGCTAACATTTAATTTGATAATGCTTTTAAGCCATTAAGTAAGCTTAGATGTCAAGGGATAAATAGATATAAACATTAAACAGGAACCAATGCGCAATGAGCCGTTTATTGTGAATTTAACATGATTTGTTTGCGTCTACACGTGGTGTGATTGATTTGGCAATTGCAGACAGGTATTGGAAATAACCACTGACATTATATATCTTAAACTATTGACACAAGTATAAACATGATTTTGAAGAAGTAGTCCATACTCAAAGTGGAGTTAAATGTATAGAAAAAAGAAAAGCACAAAGTCTTTCTCCACAAGTTTATTAGAATAACTAGGCGAACCTAGAATAATTCATAATAATTCGACATGTTTCGAGTGTAGAAACACTTATCATCAGGATAACAAAATAAATAGTACAGTACTGATGTTGTGAGCAATAGAGAACATATTAAGTGGGATTGAGCCGTAATGGAGCTTTCAATGGTGTAAAAAATTAAAGTCAGAAGACCGACAAGACTTCAGCATACTGGAAAGTCAAGGGCTAGTGCAAAGGCCCTGTCTTGGGCACAAAAATGAAGAGAGCAAAAGAAAAATTAGAGAGTTTTAACAGACTTTGTGAAAATCATTTAGGTATAAGTATAGTGAAAAATCTTAAGTTTCATTAAACTTTGTCGGAGACATGTAAAAGTAGTGAAAGAAAAAAGAAAAAATTTGGATTTCGTAAAAGTCGAAGCATCATTTAGCTTAAAGTAAAATGCTGTTGGGGTACCAGGCTTGTTACGGCCCAGTTACCCCGGCAGGAGCAAAACATACACATTGTGTGCAAAATTAATAGATTTAAAAAAGTTTTAAAGAATTTTTAGTTTTACTAGAACATCTTAGAAAAGTAACCTTTTCTTTGTTAAGGTGGGGGTATCAACATGCTTGCCAACCTATAACCTATTTCACGTAGATTTATTTACGTTTTCTAGCTTTTATACAAAATTTAAAGAAAATCAGTATCGACTTGATATTCCATAGGTAATAATTGACATATTTAATAAATATCAAGGAATTTCATAACTTATTTTAGGATAATTGTATAGCGAAAAATATCGGATAAGATTTTTTTTAACATTATTATGTCATTGTCACTCATTGTTCTTTCACTATACAATTCTCCCAAAATTAGCAATAAAATAAATTGATATTTTTGTAATATATCAGATACTACCTAAATAATGTACCGATGATGTTGATTTTCTTTAAATGTTAGTTATTAAAATAATAAACTCAAAAAAATCAATGCGAAATAGGTTATAGGTTGGCAATAGATTGAATGACGTTGAGAATTCAACCTTAAAGAAGTTCAACTGCAAGCAGCACGTGTCAGAAGGGAAAATATTTTTAAACATAATTGATTTGAAAGTGTTCCACATTGACACTAGATGTTCATGTTCTTGACGGCGTCCCCGTATACTAGTTCAAGTAAAACTTTGAGTTTCCTTTCTTTCGTCGAAACCTAGCTTCACTGATGAGCCATTATATGGCGAAACGCATCTTGAGATGAATCTGACGAAATGAAAGAAAAATATTCTTTTGATACTTGATTTGTTTTAAAAAGGTTTGTACCGGGTGGTCGACTACGAATGGCCCCCCTTTATATCTCAGAAACTAGTAATCATAGAGCATTCGGGTTAATTTTTTTTTAGTAAAAATTCCCCAAAAAATTGCTGGACATTTCTTTCAAGCTTGTAAAATATCCAGAAGGGGGTGTAGCAGTCACGGCCAATGTTAAAATTTCTTCGAGTTTTGGCTATTTAAAAGATATCGAAAGTATCTGTATCTTTAAATATTTCCTTATACTTAATGTTTTACAGAAATTGTTCGATCTAGTAAAATAAAGTAGTTAACCCAGATATTGCCACTGTCCTTTTAAAAGCCACATACCGTATTTTGCCAACAATTTTTTTTGTTTCAAGTAATTGTGAAAGTTGGAAAAAGTACTTCCTTTACCTCTACAACCAAAGCACTTATAATGAAAATTTATGCTAAGTTTATAGTTTTTACAAAAAAAGGTGTTCTTTTAAAAGGACACTGGCCAAATAAGCCACCAAACATTTTAAATATTTTTTTTATTCAAGGAAAATTAACATATTAAAAATTAAAGTGACAGTTCAGTAAAACTTTTAAGTGATAATATTATGAAGTGCCTAAAGATTTCTAAATCTAAATAAATCTTATATTATTCTTTAGTATGATAAACCTTGAAACATGCTTTAGGGTGCAAAGCTACACAACATTTTTCACAATTGAAATAACATTTGTTGTGGCAGTATGTGCACCTAGTTTGCTTCTCTTGAAAAACTATAAGATGGTCTTTCCCATCGAACCTAGAAAAACAATGGGCGTCTTTAGAAATTCTAGAAGATCTTCCGACAGATATTTTTCCAAACGACTCTAGGATTCCCACTGCAACACATCTTCTAAAAGCAAGGTGATCTAATTTGCCACCATCAGATTTGTCCAGGCGCCAGGCGTTCTGGTCAGCTATATCCACAAAGTGACTTATTAGCGGAAAGTACCATTTTTGCCCCGAATTGAGACCCTATATAAGCTGATGTTCTGGTCGGCCCTATCAACTCCTCCCATATTTGAATTATACAATTTAATTAAATTTGGTTGTTCGACATGTATATTTTTTTTTTCTTTTCGGGAATAACGCTTGACTTGAGCAGTTGGTAAAACATTTGCGTTATTTGATGCTATCTTTACAACATTATTGTCATTCCATTTACATATGACAACTTCATTGTTTTGTGTTGTAGCAAAATCAAGAGTACCTCGGGGTTGTTTTTTTATATTATCTGATGGTATCAATGGACAATTTTTAGGTGCGCGGTTTTCGCGAAGTGTACCGGTTGCCTTTATTCCTCTAGATTTTAGTTCAGTAAGTAATGATATAGTCGTAAAGAGATTATCAAAAAATATATGATAGTGCATATTATTTCCCGACGACTCTAAAACATCTGCGAAATGTAAGACTATATTAGGTCCCATGCCAAGATCTTTATATTTTTCTGATAACTTAGTTTGTGAACCCTGATATGGCTCAAACCATTCCACGTAGCCAAGTCTATTAGTGCCTGTCCATATTTTATATCCCCAACGAATAGGTTTACCACGGATAAACTGCTTTGTTGGATGTCTCCCATAATAAGGGACCATTGACTCGTCAACACAGTGTTGCTCTTCTTTTGGAGCATGATCCAAAAACTTTTTATTTAGAATATCAATTAACGGGCGAAGTTTAGCATATCGATCGTCAGAATTTAGATTAGCGTTATTACAACAGTGAATGTTTTGCATGATGTAGCGAAATCGGTTTCTGGACATTGCATTACATACCAAACTGTTTTTCGTATCAAAAGCATTCTCCCAGTACATTTCACGTCTTGAAACACAGTTATATCCGCTTAGTAGCAAAATTCCAAAGAAGCATCGCATTTCATCAATGGTTACTTCACCATCACGGTTGTGAGTTGCAGCATACAAGTTGGTACTCGTAACAAACAAGTTTATAACCTCATCGTCGAAAAACAAAAAGAATGTATCTACAGGGCAACGCTTTTGTTTTGGACCACAAACTTCTTCCCAGGGCGATAATTCGGGAAAAATGTCGTTTTTTGTCCATGTGAACTCATTGGATTGCTTCTTTAGTTTAACGATTTTTGGAATTTTTGCAAAATGTGATAAAGGAAGTTCATCTTCACTGTCAAACTCGTCCGAAGATTCAACAGTTTGACGTCGCCTTACCTCCGCGTTAGTTCTAAGCTGAGACCCAGGAAGATTTTGTAGTAACACATTATCTTCTTCCCCACTGTCTTCATCAGTTAACTCGTTATTTTCTGGAGGAAAAATTATAATCTCGTCAGGAACTAAATTGTCATCCATGTCTAGGTTTTCTGCCTCTTCTAAAAGTTCATTGAGTGATAATGGTCGCTTCCAAAAATTACTGTAACAGAAATAAGTTTTAGTAGCGTATTTAGCCACTGTCCTTTTAAAAGGACGCTTTCAGAAACCGCCATTTACAACCTCAACCCTAACCTAGATAAAACATATTGTGAATTGATACTAAAAGTAATTCATCTAAACATGCAAATATACATAAAAAAGCGAAATTTCATAAAAACTATTTTAAAAAACTTACCTTGAATGTGCCATGATTTTATTTCAACTTTCAGTTGTTTAATTTTCACCGTTTTTTCTTTCAAAACAATAACGCATCGGAATAGTACTTAAACAGTTTGCAACTTTATAATGCTCTAAATCCGTACATCTATTTATTAGTACCATCCGTACCATCTATTTATTAGTAGCCCAACTAAAGTATTTATAAAATATTTTAGATTGGCTTTTAAAAGGACAGTGGCAAAATACACTATCATTTATATTTTGGCGCTTGGCCTTATCTGGGTTAATAAACTAAATAAACTCATATTACTCCATGTGCAATGAAGCTTGATGACTCCACCTACGTGCTTATTGGAGTGTGAAGTTTGAGCTGTTGGTTTTGGACAAGAAGAGGCTTTCAGATATTGGGGATATCTATACTTGGTTTACTAAATATATGGGTATTTTGGTTCATGAAAGCTGCTGCTTTGAATTTTCGTTTTCTCCAGTGCTGTTCCGTGTCCAAAACCTTGGCTTCTAACCACTGCATATTATGTTGGTTGGTCCATACATGTTTCGCTATACCTGATCTCGAAGTTTCATCTCTTTGAATATGTTTCAGATGTTCTTTAACTCGTACGGGAAAAGGTCTTTTTGTTTCTCCAATGTACGATTCGCCACACTCGCAAGGGATTTGATAGATACAATTTTTTGTGTTTTCATTTCGGGGGGCTTTACTTTTGTAAGAAAGCTTATAAGCGTATTTCCGGATTTGAAGGCTGTTTTGATATTATAGTTTTTGGTTATCCTTCTAATCTTTTCGAAAATCCCCTTGACGTAAGGTATTGTAAGAAATGCTTGCTCCTCTTTCGTTTCTGTACTAGTTTTTACTTCGCGATTTTTAAGTTTTGAGGTGGTATTAGTTACAAAGGTTTCAGGGTAACCATTCTGTTTGAAACCTTTTTTGATGTTTGAAATTTCAATATTAAGGTTTTCCGGATTGTTGCAAACGTTAGATGCTCTGTGATAAAGAATTGAAATTTAAGACATTAGCCATATAATTTAGTTTACACTTGAAAACGGTTAGTGATACTAACTAACCGAAACGTTAAAATAAAGACAATGGAAGTATTTTTTAGAACAGGAGTTATGGTTAAAAATAAATTACCTAAACAGGATCTTTAGTTTTAAGGGCGTTTTAATTTTATTTATTGGTTAACTTTAACACACATTAATAACGAATGCACAAAAAAATAGTAAAAACTCTTCCTCATGTCCAATCGATTGAAAAGTAGACCTTCCGATCATGAGTGAAAAGTGAGGAAAATTTTAGAGTTGTAAATTTTCTATTAAAAAAAATCCTATAAAAACCCCATTACAAAATCCTAATTAGAATTAAATTAACTTGTAATAATTGGACAAATTGTTTATAACATTTTGCTTAACAATAATTGTTTTATTAGGGTTATAAAAATACTTTCTTTTCAAAAAAATTTATTTAACTTTATAACAACACATCCTAATAAACTGTTAGTACCTTACATAATTTTATTAATCCCTAATGATTTCTTAAAGTTTTTACAACACATCGCCACAGAATATACATTTAGCTATTGCACAGGAAGAAAAAAATAATAACTACTTGTTATGTTTCACAAATTTAATCAGTTTCCTGACACGTGTTTCGGCCCTTGCGGCCATTGTCAAAGGAGGACAAGAAGATACTAAGTTATACGTGACATGACAATAGTATTTATATCATAATATGGTAGTTATACTAGTACCTACTGTCCTACTATAATATACAGGGTGAGTTTTTTAAAGTGTTACAAGGCGATATCTCGAAAACGGTTCAAAATATTTTCTTAAAATTTTAGTGAGGGAATGGGGAGATGGGGGGACAAATTTAAACATATTTTTTAAGTCTACCCCTTTTCCCAAGTTTGAGGGGTGGGGGGTAACTTTGGAATTTTTAATGAGACAATGTACTTTTTTTTTGGTAAATACGAACCTACGTTAAAAACTACGTACATATACAAAAAGTCCATGGATTTGCTCTCCTGGTTACGATATTATGATTTATTAGGTTATAAAATACAAAAAATACTTTAATATTTAATTTCAACTTATTTATCGTCTGTCATGCTTCACAAGATGTCTCTCTTTAACTTCCAAACACTTTGTCACTTTTTTTCAGAATAAATGTCGTTCCCGTTGTAACATTTTAAGTCTCACTAACAAGCATGCAACGCGGATTCGGTATTTTATATCATCAGGAAAAAGTCAAGGGGGGTCAAATCCGGGGACCTAGTAGGTCGTTTACCAAACCAGCTCGACTTATCCACCTGTTTTCAAACAATTCGTTCAACTCATTACGTGCCAGTATCGCATAATGCGGTGGAGTTTCGTCCTATTGAAATCACATCTCAGAAGTTATGTTTTGGTTTAATAATTGGGGTAATTGGTTTTTAAAAGAATTTCGTAACCAGGGGAGCAAATCAAAATTTTTTTGTATACGTACGTAGTTTTTTACGTAGGTTCGTATTTACCAAAAAAAAGTACATTGTCTCATTTAAATTTCCAAAGTTACCCCCCACCCCTCAAAATGGGGAAGGGGGGTAGACGTCAAAAATATGTTTAAATATGTCCTCCCATCTACCTATTCCCTCACTTAAATTTTAACAAAATATTTTAAACCGTTTTCGAGATATCGCCTTCTAACACTTTAAAAAACTCACCCTGTATAACAACCAATATAAACAAAAGGTTAATGTCTGGGCGGGCATTGTTAAAAATAGGATAATCGGATCATTTTTATTTGATGGGAGCCTCTCTGGAGAACAATATCTAAACTTCCTTTGAAATGATCTAGTTCCAGCTGCGGATGATAATGATCCTGATTTACCAAGTTTAACCTTATGGTTTCAACAGGATAGTGCTCCCACGCATTATGCTGCTCCTGTAAGAGAGTACTTAGAGTTGCCACCCAGATCGCCCGATCGCCCGATCTTAACCCACTGGACTTTTTTGTGAAGCTACTTACGTCAAAAATTTAATTTATACATAATTATAAACCCATACAAAAGAAATTTTTAGATCGATTGATCCACTGCAGATCAGTTGGTGGACCACATTGTCAACATCTTAGAAAATAGTTTATTTTTATACTTTGTCGCTTGTTTATTTTGTTTTCAACGTTAATATTTGTAAAATTCACCCTGTATCATATCTTCTTTCTAAAGTAATTCATTTAAAAAAATTAATTTGACGGGTCCGATCGATTCTTGATTAAGTGGGCGGAATTCTATATAAAATGCTAATCGTAACCCGGTATATTCTGTGACATCGCTTTATTAACTGATACATAATATACTATTAACTAATTTACAAGATTTAAAACTAGTCCTAGGATTTTATGTACTACCTCAGGGTTGTACAAAACCGTTATGAACCAGCACATAGATACCAACCCCATTGTCTTTTTATCCCTGTATGGGCCAGGTTAAACCGGAACTAAAAAAAAGAGCCTAGTGTATTCCTTCTTCCGGAACATTTAAGAAAGACCCAAGTAAAACTTTTTTTCTTTGTTATGTAATTCACAGGTACCTGTATGTTTTGTGTGCATGTTGGGTAACTTTAAAATATGGCCTGATATTGTCATGGGGTGAAATGTGTTGATTTTAGTAAATAACGAAAAGATTTGAGAAGAATGTGGAATTTGATCAAGATAAACAGGATTAGAGGATGAAATGTTTGGCCTCTATTACGTTGAAGGTCGCATAAAGTAGGTATGCGAGTTTTTTCTAAAGAAAAATACTATTTGCTTTTGCTTGATCTAAATTGCATGAATGCAGATTTGTCCAAAATTGTCCATACCTAATTTTTAATATACGGGTTTTATTTGATGGGAGAATTTTATGAAACTAATTTGAAACATCTCGTAGTACAGGAGTTAGAGGCGTTCAATCTGTATAGGATAGATAGGCCTTGGAACATGGGACCTTTTTGCATTTGTATTACCAAAACCTAATATTGTACTAAATTTACCGTGCGAGCAAACATTATTTGCATCAAAGAGGGCTTCGATTAAAAAACGTGGGGTTTGGTTTAGATCACAATGATATGGGGACGGTATATCTAACCAAATCTAGGTTAAAATTTTGTCAAATTCATATTATGACTTGATATGCCAAACTAATGAGTAATAAAATAAGTAGACAAATACAAATTTATTTTTGTTGTTTACAAAATTTACAAAGTAAGAATATACAGAAAGAAAAAGAAAAATAATTACATAAATTGCTGAAATTGGCCACCGCTCCAAGCATAAATTCATACGTCTCTTCATATTTTCGAAAGTGTTGACCAGCATCTCTGGAGAAATGTTACCACATTCTTGGATAATCCTTTCTTATAATTGTTCTAAATTAGCAACTGGTGTTTTAAAAATAGTGTTCTTTAAATGAGGAAAAACGAAGTAATCCATAACCGTTAAACAAGGTGATCTAGGTGGGAATTCAATGTCTGATCGAAAACTGATCAACCTGTCGTCGAAAAAATTGCGTAAGTAGTTAATAGTTTCGGCGGCTGTATGGGCGGTTGCACCGTCCTGTTAAAAATATCCAAAACGTAGTTCGTTGTCAAGTAATTGCTCCACAAATGGATTCAAAATATTGTCTCTATACCGCTGTGCTGTAGCTGTGTCATGGGAAAAAATAGGACCAACAATTCTTCTCGGGAAACAGGTAACCAGACACCAATTTTTTGAGGGTGCAATGTGAGCTCTACAAAAAAATGGGGATTTTCACTACTCCACATGCGTGTATTCTGAGAATTCACATCACCGGAGAGGTGGAACCAGGCTTCATCTGGAAAAAATGTCAGGTCTAATAAATCATTTCTTTCCAATAAATTTCGGGTAAACCATTGAGAGTAATTCCTGCGTCTTTCAAAATCTGCGGCTAGTATTGCTTGGAATAAACGACCAATTTAGTGAATATTAGAAGATACAGCTAGGTATCCCGCAGGAGACGGTTCTCGGGCCCCTTCTTTTTATTGTCTACATTAATTCACTGCAAATTACCGCAATATCAACACGAAAAAAAAACAGCAATAACATACCAAATTCAAATGTTAATGAAGCGAGCATTACAACATACTATAAAAATACAATTCATGTGACAAATTAGGTATAACTAACTTTTTTTGAACCGCAAATCACCAACAATTTGTAAAGAACATTTTAGTCTTGAGTTAATAAAGGGCTCAACAACCTAATCATCGTCACTTAAAACACTTATATATACATGAGCATTTATGTATAATACATACATATTATATTTGATTCCGTTTTGTAAATAGGGGTGATGGTTGCACCTTCCTTCCATTTAAAAGGCAGCATCCCTTGCATGAATGGGATATCGGGAACACATGTGTAAAATTGGTGCAAAGGCGCATTAGCCCAAAACGTCGCTGTATGATGTGTAACGGTTCTCACCACCTGCCACATCACAAATTTCCTCTTAAACTTACAGAACCGTACTGAAATGTGCTAATTTTAAAATATCCATTAATTCATTAAAAGCCTGATAATACACGTTATTTATACGCATGGACACTGATCAGCAGAATTGTTGCTCAATTTGGAAACCTTTTTTTATTATCGATTTAAAAATTTTATTCTTCGTCCGCATAAACTAAAAAAGCTCCCATTAGAATACAAAAAAACTGTAGAGCATACGATGGAGATTATATTTTTTAAACGTTGCTGAAGAGTAAAGTTTTTATTTTTCGTTGTTTACGTTACGTTGTTATTTAGAAGATGATATAATGTCCGCGAAAATAATTAAAAGAAAATATTGCGGCATATTGGACAAGTGTGTAACTATTTTTTATATTGGAATACACAGGGATCCAAGTTTAATGGATACCCTGGGGCGGGTAGACCACGACGGCCGTTTCATCCTTGTTAGGACTTTATGGACAGCCATCCATAACCCAAGCAATTCCAAGAACGACGGAAAAATGTACTAAAAGCCTCCTTGCAAAATCAAGGCGGCCATCAATACACCGTAGCGCCATCCCAGCGGAATTAACTTTAATATAAAAGGTAGTTACACTGGTAATAATCGAAATGTAGACAACGCACATACAGCCGACATTTAACAAGCGTTAAATATAATTCAAATTTATCAAGTAAATTCTAAAGTGTAGAAATATTTAATCATCAGTTGTGAGGTAGGTACACAACTTCTTGAAATGTAAATAATGTGAATTAAAATTCTAAACGTATTTGACGTTTTGTGAAATACAATTTAAATTCCAAAAAACTTCTCTGTTTTGAAATTCACTTGAATACTTACGAACGCTTTCCGCAATTCACCCAGCATGCAATTTACCGTTTCTAAATTATAATTGACAACGCTTTGTGAGTGTACCTAGACATGTTTCATTTCCAACAAATGGTTTCAAATATTTTAGTTCTGATATAAAAATATCCCGTTTATCCTAAAATTGATTAAATTATTCTCCCAATGCAATGTGTTGTGGGGTTATTATTCGGTCATTTAGGATGTGACCTGATATTTAAAATTTTTTTATCTCAATCTGTAGGATTTCTAACATACCAGCTACAAGTACAAACTGTACACCGTATACTAATAACATAACAATGGAATAGGTACCTATCAAAAAAATTACGTTGTCGAACTTCCATTGTCTTTATTTTGTTACTTAACACAACGTTTTGGTTAGTTAGTATCTCTAACCGTTTTCAAGTGTAAACTAAATTATAATTCTAAGGCTACTGTCTTAAATACTATCCACGTGCAATATAGCTTGATGACTCCGCCTACGTGCTTATTGGAGTGTGAAGTTTGAGCTGTTGGTTTTTGACAAGAAGAGGCTTCCAGATATTGGGGATATCTATACTTGGTTTACTAAATACAGGGTCCTGCACCTCACCTCCCGTTTTCTATAGCTCACTTAGTAATTAAGTTAGAATTTTTATATTTTGCAGACCTTATCTGTATCTTGGGGCGCATTTCAGGAAAATATTTTTTTTCATACAGGGTCTTCCAAAAAAGTGTGACACACAAGGGTGTATTTTTTTAAATTACATGCCATATATTTTCTTACATTTTTGGGTGCCTCCTATAGTTACCTACATACCCCTAAAATTTTATTAAAATTGATTCAGTATTATAGACGAAAAAAAATAAAAACTAAAAAATATCAGTTTTGCGCCACTGGTATTAAAAATAAATAAAAAATAAAAATAATGCCTCGTTAATAAAATTATATAAATGAACTTATTAAATAAGGTATTTCGCTAACCAAGTTTGGTTAATAGGAATTGTACAGGGTGTCCAAAGTTTAGTGTCAAACTTTGCAGACATTAAAGCAATTTATTTTTCTTATTTCAAAG